>CAWUFW010001838.1:736250-1472500 GCA_963921515.1 Calotriton arnoldi
GCAGCTCCTTCTGGAGTGCCCTCAGGAACCATTGATCCACAGGGGCCACCAGTAGGACTTCCACCAGCGTATCCTCCCCTGATTCTGACTGCCCCCTAGGAACCTGTTTTCAGGCCTGTGCCGACACTGGTACTGACCTGCACTCTGGTTTCAAGGTCCACGCAGGTCTCCTCCATGGCAACATCAGAGCCCACCTCAGTGTGCTGGAACCTTTCCACATTGGCCCATACCAGGCCTAAATCACACTATGAAATTACCAAGGCACGATCAATAGTGACTGAATCAGACCCTCAGCCTCTTCCTTGACACTAGTATTACCAGAGGCCCTTTTCAGCTATGACTCTGACTAAGCCCAGAGCCTGCAAAAGTTTCCCCATGATACTGATTGTCAGGCCCCATTTAGTGGGGTGGGGGGTGTCACAGGGCAAGCACAGCCACTGCACTGGAGCCTGGGGACATTGTGCTCTCATGTCCTGGTGTCCGTTCTAGTATGGTTCTGCAAGCTGGGCCAAGTGCAACCCCTTCACCGCTAGACTTTCAGTGTTAGCAATGGTGAGCAGTGACAGGCTTCTCAGAAAGGTCAGCATGGGGGTACACAAGCGCAGCACTCAACAGACATCCAGCAGTGCAATAACATGATTGTCCAGGCCAGTCATTCTCTTATTATATGAAAAGTACTTTATTACTCTATGAAATGCAATATTACACATTACCACAAACGGTATCAAATAGCCAATATGTGAGTGTAAAGCTAATATGTCTAGGAAGACTCCTCTTACTCTGCCTCCTTATGTCCCCCTGTTACTCTAGAATTCTCAGGTATATGAATAGTGCAGGTGCAGTGCCCCCTTTCGTTATTAGTCTTTTGGGCTGTATTAGCACTAAGTCCCTCACTAGCTCTCTGAGTTTGTGATGGGCCTCGGCCTATCCTCCTGTTTTCAGTCCATGTTCCTTCCATACTGGAGGTGGGTGAGCCTCTGTGGGTTCATGCGGCTGCCCTGCTTAAGTTGAGCAGGTGCAGGCCGCTCAGTAGTGTCCTGGAGACAGAGCGGCATGTGGCTGTCTTCAGATGGTGACTCTCTTCCGGGCTTGTCGGTGTAAACAATACATGGGTTCCACTGTTGCAGCGAGCCTCCTTCTCCTAGACAGGTGAATCTTGGTGGTAGCCACTTTGGCCTCCCTGGGGTAACGCAGTGTTGTAGTCCTCCTTCGCAGGGCACAGGTCTGATGGCGCCAATTTGCAAGCTTCGAGGCTCTTTAGGCTGCGATGATGGGTATATCCTAGCATGCAGGGAGTTTGTACAATGGGCAGCCATTCATAACTTTGGCACACAGTGACAAGTGCCTCAATGCAGCGTCTTCCTCTTTCAGCGGCGTATTCCGCTGTGCTAGGGGCTAGCCACATGTTCAGTTTGTTTGAGGCACCCTGGGGCATGTGCCACAGGTTCACAGGCTTTTCCTTCAGTGGCACAGACCACTGGGGCACCTATCAATCATTGTCACTGGCACTTCGGCAAACAGTCACTTTGGGGCACAAAAACCAGAGCCACCAATTTATATATCGATCCCTTCTTCAGCCGTAAAGGCCACTCGGGGAAACATATATTTCTAAAGACAGTGGTCCCTAGACAAGGATTAATGGGAGCAAACAATAAATATAGACCCAATCAGTACTATATTTTACAGCTGTCCAGCCGGACAGGTGTTTTTAATATATAGTTGCTTAAATATATGGTTTGTTTCAAAGACCGAGTAGAAGTCCAGGCCAAGTACAAGGAGAGTAAAGGATGCAAACAGCCGCGGACGCGGTCTGTGCAGTTGGATGCTGGGTCAGAGTCGACCTAATAAGGACTGTAACAGCTTAAAGGAGGCGTTTGAATTGTTCGCGCCGCGGAGCGGTCTCGAAATCAGTGTGGCCTATTGCAGTGGGCTGCTGTATATCAGGGACTGCAAGCCAGTAACCTGTGAGCCGCATCCGCGGTCTCTAGTGACAAGGAATGGGGTTGAGGCCAATCTGTGAACAACCTCCGTTACAGCATGTCTTGCCTGTCGGGATCGGGGATATGAAGGAACCTTATTTAATACTTATTATGTGTAATGGTGTCTCCACTATAATTTGCTTGTCCTACCAAAATGTGTCTCATACAAACAATTTACTCTGCCTGAGCCTTTTTGTTTCATGTTGTACGTCCTTCCCACTAAGTTGGATAGAGGCTTGTGTCCCACTTTATTTGTTTCTTGCTGAATTTTGTGTATATTTAAGCAACTATATATTAAAAACACCTGTCCGGCTGGACAACTGTAAAATATAGTACTGATTGGGTCTATATTTATTGTTTGCTCCCATTAATCCTTGTCTAGGGACCACTGTCTTTAGAAATAATTGATTACCCAAGGTCCCTGACAAACCTTATTTGGGTTCCCTTGTTCTTCATAACACACTCGGGGAAACATAGGCAAGTACCATGGCTGTGACAAAGGGGTTGACAAGGAATATACCTGGGCATATTCAGCAGTGCTGCGAATCCTCTGCTCGTGTACAGTGACCAGCTCCGAGTCAGGGGCGCACTGGTCACATTCACATTCAAGACCATTCGCATAAGCAACTAGCTGTTTGTGAGGTTGCTGTGGGCAGAAACTATAAAGCGCTGCAAAAGAGGACGCTGTTGAGGTGGATCGTCCTCTGCATAAACATATGCTATGCATTGACGAGGCAGGAAACCACTGAAGGCCTGCTGGATCATTCCATAAGGGTCAAGGCTGCTACAAAGGCGCTGGCAAAGCAAGTACCTCTCCTGGACCTTTCACCAGCTGCAACGTGGGTATTGGTGCATAAGTTCACCAAGCACTACTATCTTGATAGCTCAGTCCACAGAAAGGGACATTTAGCCCGTTTAGTTCTACTAGTCTTTTTGGTTTCACACTGCTCCTCAGACCCTCTACCTTTTGGGTGATACTACTTTAAAATCTATTCTAAAAGTGAGGAAATCTGTAGTTAGAAGTATCTAGCAGAAGAACAAGTTACTTACCTTTGGTAAGGCTCTTTCAGGTGGCTCTATCTAACCTCAGCTTCCTCACCACCCTCCTGCTTCCTTTTTCCGTGGAGTGGAGAGTGGACTCCTGCACATTGTAAAAAAGTCCCAAGTTAGATATCAACACACTGTTATTGACATTTGTTTCGACTGATCTGTGTCTGAGGGTACAGGAGAGAAGTAAATGAAGAAACTGACCTCAGCTTGCAGGGATATTGCTGATTTGCGGCTCCATTTACTCACTTCTGGGGGTGAGATCACCATGGAGCCACACAGCATTACCAAGTGGAGTGCAGGAGTCACTGCCGGGAGAATTCTCCGAATAATGTCTGGTGCTTGGAATATTTTAAAGGTGAGGAATCTGTGGTTCAATAAAGTATCCACCAGAAAAAAGCATTAATGAAGGTAAGCAACTTGTTTGTCTGTTCTATACCCAAGTGATTCTGATGTAGATAGTATGTGGAATAGTTCACCAACCAGTTCGGATTTGCAGTGAAGTGCTTGGGCGAGGCTTCCATTCATGAAACATGTTACTGTATGTTTTGAAGGCACCCCGTACATGTTCATTCAGGAACATTATCTGTGTAAATGAATACCATATAAAAATGCGAGTGCATCACAATATGTGTACTTTAAGCATGTATAACACTGGAATCTATGTGAATACCATATACTTGTAAAGTATTCACAGACGTAAGCATACTTCACGCATGGCACAATTCAAACCTCTATATCCCTAGAAACCCTGTGTTTGGGAATCTGTCTCTACGTGTAAACTTAATAAGTATGTTTCAAAAATTGCCTTGTGTAAAAATGGTGCCAAAATGTTGAGAAAACATATTTTAACCGTACAAAATCCAAGCAAAACAAATGGAAAATATGAGAATATATTATGTAGGATTCAACGCATTACTTTTGTGTCCTTGTCTAAGTTAAATTATAGTCATTTCCCAATCCGCCTTTTAACATATTTGAGCCGTATTTCATATAATTGAATGTGGTTTCCTGAGGATTAGAATATTTAATATTCAATAAAACTGTCTCTTTTTGATTCGGTTATATGAACCATACACAATAATACAAAAGAAGACCTTTCATTCAATTGGTGTTTCAGAATGTATCACTATTGTTAATTAAATTATTCTAAGACAGCGGACCATATTAAGAACATTGCATATGTTGGTACAATCAAAACACAAGGTTTTTGAAGCAAAACTTTCACTTGGTTGTTGTACTTCTCAAAATATTTCACTTAGGCATTCAATGTATTTTTTTGAAGTGTAAAAAATATATTTACGGTATATGTGCAAATTTTTGTAACTGAAGCAAGAGTATGTCTTTCTGTCCAAGTGACATCTTTTAATTTCGTATGCATTTTTTATTAGTGCAAACTTCTCCCAAAGTGGTTAGATCGCTGCAGAAAAGAACCCATGTAAACATATGAAAATGTAATACAAGAGAATAAATGTGACATATACAAGTATATGAGGTATATCGAGGGTCAGAACACAATAAGAGGATGCAGATTATGGTTAATAAAGATGGGAAGTAAGAACACCCCATGGTAACCAGCACATGGGCTATCTATTATGGTGAGCATGGAACTGATTGGCTGTGAGGGCTAACCAGTAAATCCGCCCTCCTCAACCTGCACTAATCTCTAAACTATCTCCCTCCCCCACTTTCTAGTTCAAGAATGGTGATTGGGGGTTGAAATGTTTTTATTTTTTATTTTGCTGCACTTCATTGTTATTGGAATTGTTAATTTGCACTTTAATATTGCTTAATCTACGTCGCAATACATTTTGGTAGACTGAAATATAACTTTTCATATGTTAAATTATTTTTGGGTAATGCACTCTTATTTTGCAAAATACCAATCATTTGCTTAAAATATAAACAACATCCCTCCTAAATATAAAGACAATTTAAAAAAAAAAAAAAAAAATGTCAGAAAGGTTGCCCAAATGACCCACGAAGGAGCCTTCTTAATTCACTATGGTACACGTATAAAGATACTGAAAATCATTGAAGGTGCTTAGTGTAATAAATGCACAGCATACACAAGTCAAGAGATAAATGTAAACAATAGCACTTATTGTTAATCGCGTATCGACATAACACATGAAAGTGAAGTGTAAAAAAAAGTGCGAGAGCAGCTCTGTGCTCTAAGAAAGGTGGCTTCAAATGTGATATTTAAAAATTATAGACAAAGGGTGAATCCAGTCATGTGTCCTATAGGGTGGACAGGGGCTGATCATCCTGAATGATGGTATATTTTTGCACTAGGCAATTGTATTGTTATAATGTAATCCATGGTGCACATGAAAATCAAGTCAACTGTATTTTGACCCTAATGGACTGTGCGGGTCATCCTCAGGACAGAAGTAATTAAAAGGCCCAATTGAACACTTAACGAAGGACACACCAATTACACATTCAGAAAATTGAATAGCTGTCATTAGTAAGTAGGTCTGACTGGTTCACTTACATCACAAGGGAGCAAGATGGCTTCCCTCAAAGAATAGCACTAAAGAAACAGAAAGAGTGAGTAAGCATGTGGTACCAGAAGAGAGGTGAAGTACCTAGAGGGTAATGAGTGCCACTGCTAAAGTACCATGAAAAAGGAAGTCACCTAGAATGGAGCTGTAAAAAATATTTTAATTGCCAGAAAAGCAAAGAGTCTTACCAGGAGTGCACGAGGAAGGTCCAGAAGGATTATGAATGGGCTCCGAAGGGTGGCCATGGTAGAACTGACCCCAGAGAGAAAGACAGAAGGAGGTGCCACGGGGTACAGAGAAACAGCAATATGATAATGTGGCAGCCCACGAGCTGTTAAAAAGGCCTTTGAGGGTCTGAGGAAAGGTTTAGAATACAGTCACGTCTAAGTCCGGAGGACGAAAATGCTGAAGTGCAACCTTCACTAGCAGCATACAATGCAAGCACACGCCCGAGGGCCGCAAGGAATAAAAAGGCGCCAAGGGAACATCCACACCATAAAGAGGAGGAGAGGAGAAACCAAAAATTAAGGGAGGGGGAGAAAAAAGACGATATCCTTGTGAGATAAGGATTCAGATTGCAAGTTAAACAACAAGGGTGATTGAATCACAAAAAAGATGATTCCACAATATAAAATACATGAAATGCCAAAAAATCAGGTATCACAACAAAGTCCTAAAAAAAGGAGAGCCCAAACAGTGCATAATGCACTGTAATCCAATCACATAAATGATGAAGAATTGAAGCCTTTGTAATGCAAAACAAGTCAATGGAAAATATATCACAACAAAGTCCCAGTGGAAATGGTGGGGGTCCGAACAGTGAACATTCACTGTAGACCAACTTAATACAGAATTAAAGCATCCCTGAAGCGTTCCAATCTTCAATTGAGTTCACTTGCATCAAAACTGAATTGCATCATAGAATCTAATTTGGTCCCCTCTCGCTAAAATGGGTCCTATGTCGCCTCTTCTTAAGGGCTTCTGAACAACTTCAATTACTTGCCACATAATCTCAATCTCGTCATATTACTTTTTAGGAAATCAGGAACCAAGAGCCATCAGGCACCTTGCTTCGGATTCTGTTTCTGTGTGTTTTTTTTATATGTTTGGAGTATAAATGTCATGTTTCACAGATACCTGATGCTATAGAAAATGTTACCTATGTCACAGTTAACAAAATTAATCAAGGTGATTTCAATTTAATTATGCTTAACGATTTTGGTATCTAATTGGATTTACACAAAATGAACCACCCACATTTCTGAAGTCCAAGCAAGGGGTGATTAAGGTAGGTTTTAAGAGCCTGTGTCACGGGTGGTCTTTTGTTTCGTAAATGTGCACCAAGTAATCTCTCAAGTTGTGGCTCATTTTGGATGAAAACCGTGACAGATCTAATGTAAGGTTACCACCCTGAAGTACATTCCAATAGGTTTTGATGCATTTGACCACTAAGGGGTCAATTCTGATCTCGGATTCGGAACTGCCGATCTGGAGCCCTTGTTTCCGACCAAATCGTTCACAGTTCCGAACGACCAAGTACGATGCCTGGAAAGCCTTAGCACTGACCGAATCGGTTCCGAAAGGCATTCTGAGAGATAGAGCCTTCCAGAGCTGATTCGTACAGCTCTATGGACTAGGTTTTCCGAGCGAGCAAGTACGATGAACAATTCGGACAGCCTTTCCGATTCAGTTTGCCCGGATCAAAAAGGCTTCCGGAATGGGTATTGGGGGCCCGTAGCAGGCCCCTCCTTCACCCGGGGCCCTCCGAATCAGTCCTGTGGGGATACCCATGGGTCCCCTATTCCCAACCATGCACAGTGTGGCAGGCATCATGGGGTGCCCACCACAGGGTGCACGATTATCCCCAACCACCCCTTTTGTCAATGCGAGCCTGTGTACGTGTTCGGTACACAGGCTCCCATTGAAATCAGTGGGAGTCCGACTGAATCGTATCCGGATGCATTCAAATGCATCATACTTGTTCAGTCAGACTCCCCCGATGTGAGTCGTATGGAAAGCATTCCGGACGCGAGTCTTTCGGTATGCTTTCCGAACAAGATCGGAATCGGGCCCTTAATTGGAAAATGGACAAAATGTAGTTTAAAAATATATGTTGTCATTCTGTAATTTTGATATCAAAGTGTACATCTGGTGCTGTACTAACCACATTTCACTGACTGACATGCAAACCATTTAAGGTAGCCTCTGAACCTATGATTGTCACTTCATATTTCTGTCGCTCTAAAATAATTTCTAAATTTACAGTTCTATTGGATGAGTAAAAACTGACCAAACAGTAGGGTGCCATTAAGTGCTCTGGGATGGTGGCTTGTATAGTGGAGTAAGCACTTCTTTCTGTTTGTTTCCAAAATGAAGAGATGCCCAAGTCACCCGTAGATCTTGGCTAAAAGATCTAAGTAATCAAAGTAGATGTTATTGTCGTCATCAGTAAATGTGAGATCCTCAGCTGTGGTTTTGAGCCACAGAATGAAATCACATAGACGTGATACAGGGCTTGACCATATAATAAAAATATTATCAATAAAGCATTTCCTCATTTTGATGTACTTATGGAAAAGTATACTGGGAGAAAATACGTGAATTTTTTTGAGGATGGTCAACATAAATAATGGCAAAGTTAAGAGCAAAAACTGCCAATGAAATCCCCTTAGCTCGTGGATAATATTTGCAGCCAAAATGGAAACAAATTTTAGACAATGCCAAGCAAAGCATTGAGGCAATTAATTTGCCCGATATAGTCATATGGTTAATAACAATGTTAGAAATCGATCCAGTCACAGCTATGCCATTGTCTTGAGGAACATTTAAGTAGAGAGGTTCAATATCGAGGGTGATTAACAGTTCTTTCTCTATATTAGAAAGGATGATTTTAAACAAGGTTAATAAAAAGTATGCTGACCTTGAAGTAGGAAATGTCTTGATAACAAAGTCTATGGCAAATAAATCAAAGTATTGTCTATGAGTTTCTAAAAATAGAATCACAGTTCAGGACATTGGGACGACCAGGGGGATTGGCAACACTTTTATGTATCTTCTTTAAGGTATTAAGAACTGGTATTCTGAGGATCTTTTTACTAAGAAAAATAAATTAATTTTGACAGTGGGATGGATTTCAGGGAAAGGGTACCTGGATAGCATTTTGTAATGATGCTGTAAACTTAGTTCTTATACTCAGTGATATTAAGAATGACAATAACTGGCAGAATGGAGGCCATTTTTTTACCAAACGTTTTGCAGTGGGCAAAGGCTTGGGTAAAATGGATCTAAAGGTTCTCACAAAAGTAGACAAAGATGTAGGCTTCAATTGACAGAAGAAGATCTTTGGCTATGATAAGATTGAGTTTAGACCCTTTTAAGGGAGTGGGTATTTGAAAGTGTTGGTGGAGATCATTGTCCTGAAGAAATGCAGAAAGCAGGTTGAAAGCTAGGCCGTTTGCACTACTCAGTGCAGAATGGAATCTCTAAGGAACATCTAGCCACTTAGATTAATAGTTGGGTCATGATGCAGTCCAAGCATTCCTCAACGAGTGATGTGTTCATGCATGGGGGATAGTAAATGATGTTTAATCTAATTGCTTAGGCATTAAGAGCAGATACTGCTAGAGATAAGCATTCAAAAGAGTGATAGTGGCTCATGGAAAGTAATTTACAGCAATCATATTCTTGGGGATATCTGCCATTCCGCCTCCATGTCTGTCTTCACAAGCGTGTCAAAGGACAGATAAATGCAGAGGGAGGAGGAGAGGGATATAATTATGTGAAGTGTCTTTAAACCAGGTTTCTGTAAGTATAGGATATCAGTTTTGTGGTTGATAATGGAGTGGAAGATGTCTAGATTGTGCATTGCTCCAGGTGGTGTAGTTATGTAGCAAACACCGAAATGTTAGACCCAGCGGTTTCTGGCTGGCTGGGACGCATCCAAACCAGACAGAATCCACTGTCCCGACAGGATGAGTAAGATACACTTGTAAGATAACCTGTGCTCACCTTTGGTAGCTTGACGCAGAGCATTCACACTTATCCAAACGGTCATAGTGTAAATGATAGGCACAGCAACACCCTTGCAAGACACTGATTACACTACAAAAAGACTCCACACGTATGTATAAAACACTGGTCTTTGTATTATCTTATTTATGCTTTACAGTTGTATGCAATTGTCGAGCTCTCCCATTAGCAGCAGAATGGCATGAACATATATGTACCAGTCATAGGTATTCACTTGCCCAGTTATCCCCTCAGTCTCAAAAGCAACATAAACTCATTTGCATGCTTTCCCGATGTAGTCATGATCCAAGCTATCCCTCCCACCTCAAAATGACAGAGCATACATGCAGGCTTGTTCAGAGGTATTCCACTTTCCCACTATCACTTTAGCACAAAACATGGCATATCCCAATATATCATACCCCTCACAGCTAGTAATGGTCAAGAAGTCACAGTTCTACCCTATGCCTCGTGACCCAGCCCCTCAGTCACTCAAACTACACCAGCCAACAATACACTTGTACCCGCCGGTTTCATACATCCGAATTAGGCCGTCAAGGCAACACATGGTACCTTCACGAGGGCGGGATCACCATTCCATCCCCCGTAGTTAAAAGACAGTGACGCCAGAAGCTAGTGCACTTCCAATTTGGAGAAATGATTCCCCTCAGACGGAGGCGCGAGCCAGAGTTGCTCCAGGCAGCCAGCCGTGGGTGCACACAAGGCACAACAAGACCACTCCGGTCCAGTCATGATGTTACCAACAACAGAGTACCTTGTGGTGTGGGTCTGGGGAGAGGGAGCCGGTGGCCTCGGACTGATGCTGCGATGCCAGGCACTGTCGTTCTCCCGATCTGGAGGTCAGATACATTCCGGACTACCGGCTCGGGTCCCGTGGACTCGGCAAACATCCCCAAACACCCCCTACACCACACGCTATGAAGTGCAAGCTAGCACAGGTTTCCGGTCGCAAGCTCGGGCCCCTCGTACCCTGCAAACTTCCCCAGTACTCCTGAAACTCCTCACGCTACGGCACCCCAGGTGGGCTGCTGAGCTTTACAAGCAAACTCCTCTGCACAGTGTGATTACTGCCAACGTTAGGACGCTCCTTGTCCCAACCGACAATAACTTCCACCCATTTCCGCCGTACCCTACACGGTCCTTACGATCTCGTGGAAATGGGGAGATACTTTTTGTCCCTGGGATCTCATGCACAGGAAGCCAGACAAACGGCCCTTGGAGAGTGATTAGGATCTGGGCAATGACAGAAGGCAATTGACTGCAGGCCAGCAACATCCAGGCAAAAATCCACCTAATGATAGTCCCCTTACTGGAGCACAAAAAGCCCCAAGCCACCACAAGTCTGTGGATAATCCAGTTGCAGTCCCTTTTGCCCCATTGGTTTCTCTTGTCGATGTCCCAGCATCGAACCAGCATAGAATGGTTCAAATCCCAAAAGCGTCTCTCAACTCCAGGACAGAGCCCCAGTAGTTATACCCACAATGTCCTTTGAAGATGAGATCAGTTCAAAAGGCACCTTTGAAATGCACAGGCCCCATCTAAATGTAGTCCTGTCTACCATCCTACCCTGGGAGGCTTGACCAATATCTTTAGTGGGGCCAGAACCCTGCCGCTTTGGAATGCAGGTGCCAAATCCACCCCCTCTTATCTGTCCCGGGAAGGCCCCTCAGAGTCAGAGGTCTGCAGTTTCCCCTGAGTGCCCCTAGTTTATGGCTGTCTATCAGGAATGCACAGATGTAGCTGTCCCCCAGCACCCAGATGTGGATTAGAGAGGAACACAGAGATCCACAAGCACAGAAATGCCCACTTTCCCAAAGTGGCATTTCCACATTAGTAACGTCAAATCCACTCTCACTACCGGAGAGGATTTGCCATTGCTAATCCACGGATATTAAATACCATACTGCTACTCTTCTGCAATTAGGAAATACAGCTCAATAGCCTTTCCACAGATCCCCCATGTTAATCAATGCGAGAAGCAGGCCTCACAGTGCTGAACACACCATCCGATGTTATTCACTATTAGGGAATGTTGCGCACACGTGCACATGCCCTACCTCTTCCCTACACCACACCCTGCCCCCAGGGGGTACTCATATGAAGCTAGAGATATGCAGAACTTGGAAAGTAGCTTTTAAATGCCAAGCTGTGTAACAGTAACCTGCACACGCAGGCCCCACCATGGCAAACCTGTGGTACGTTTTAAGAGCTACCTCTGTGGGTGGCACAAGCAGTGCTGCGGGCCCACTTAGTAGCATTTGAGTTACATGCCCTAGGTATATGTCTTACCCCTGGACAAGGGACTTACAGCTAACTCAAATCAGCCAATCATGTATACACCAATCACCAGGATGTATTTGGCAAGCACAGCGCTTTGGCACTGAATGGCAGTGTCAAAGCACTCAAAGTCCTAAGGCTAGCACATAGATCAGCGGAAAACCAGGAGGGACAAAAGCAAAACTTCGAGGGAAAGAACCCTAAAAAGGGCATTTCCAATGCCGAATTATGTGGTTTTAGACAAGGGAATAACTAGCTGTTTAATAGAAACTTGGATAAGGTTACTATTTCCTATCTTTTTGAGTTATGTCCAAGTCAGAGGAAGTCTGTGCCTAGTCATTGTAAAAATATAGAAGTCAAGTTGGGCTCGGTCAGGAGCAGGGTTGAAGCGCACAGGTTGGCTTTCATAGATTTCAACAAGGTAAAAATATTTGCCATCATCAAGATAATATCTTAGAGGGCCAGGGTCACAGTATCTCTGAGGTAGCTAGTCTCATTGCCAATTGTTCTTCCTTTGCAGGACATTAAGTCGGTGAGTTGGTGTAAGATTTCCATCTATATTTTCAATTGTCAATGGAACAGGAAGTGTGAGAAGATCACTTTACTCCACAATTTGCGCCAGAGCAGTTTAGTGCACAGCGATGTGAATGGGGTTAGATTCAACAAGAGAAGGAGTGTTCAGGCCACTCAGTATGTGAGACATGTCGGAATGGGGGAAGTTAACACAAGGCGTATCATCCTTGAAGAGAGTGTCAGAGTCTCAGACCAGACAGTTATTGGGGCTCAGGCTAAATTTGTTGGTTATAAGATGAGCTTGATGAGAAGTGCATCTATCATTATGTGCAGGTAATCAGGACCTTCGAGATGAACAGGAGAGGAAGAGTTAGAGAGAGAAGCCAAGTGAGCGGGATCTGCCTAAAGAGTTTAGAAAGAAAGTTTTGGGGGAAGACAGAGGAGAGGTGCTTCCTGGCCCCTCCCTAAACAGTAGTGTAAAGGTTCCCAGGGGTAATTCTATCCACTTTTTTAGCAGTTCCTGTGTGCAATACTGCGAACAACCCCACAGTGTCCATCACCCACTAAATCCAATATGGAGAAACTCTTCTCCCCTTGTGCAGGGCTTGTGTGCCCACAATAGGTGCGGCCATAGTAATGAGCAGTTTCCTCTTCTTTGCTCACTCCAAACCAGTTCTGTGAGCAGCTTTCCCCCTACTGGGATTGGAACCTACCAGACTGGGAGAACAAAAGGAAGGGCCTATACAGGTGCCATCTGGCATCTGTCTGTGACAAGGAAGGGTCCCTTTGAAGCAAAGAAATTCCTAGCCACAGCCCAACTGGTCTTTCTGCCAGAGGACCAAAAACACCTCTCCACTCCAAGGCCTTTTTCTCTGCTCTGGGAGCAATTTCACACCTCATCAGGGCTAATCACCAGCTGGGTGACAGTTGAGAAATAATGCAAATTAGCCTCTGTGAGCTTCAGGAAAGGAAAATGTGACTTTCTAAAAGTCCCTTTTCCTTAATATAAATGAAAAAATCTGACTTCGCCATTGGGTTGGGCTTTTGACAAATATTTAAAATAGTCCCAGATTTATGTTTCTAGCTGATCCCTAGACTGAAATAGCAAAATTAATATTTAATATTGTTTTCCAGTTTTTCTCTAAGGGCCAGCAAATCATTCACAGTGAAGATAGCTTTTGGGTGCTAGTCACTGTAAACATATGTTAACTTAAAATGTCTACATGTGCTACTTTTTAAATACTATGTGTCATGCATTGTAGGCTACAAGGCCTACATAAGAGTGACTTGTTAATTTTTAATAGGAAAGTTTTCTCGTGTCAAAAATTGTTTATTTTGAAGTGTATCCGCAGGGTAAAACTGCAGCTGCCAGGCTGCAGTGGTAGGCCTAAAGTCACGTTCCTTGGTCAGTCTAGTGGAAGGCACAGTAATGCTGTAGTCCATAGGTGACATTTAACTTTCCATAACATGAGTGTATTTTGGACATCATACACTGTTGGAAAGTTAAATATGCCAGTTGGGTGTTAGCCTGTTCAGCATGTTTTAGGGGTCAGCGCACATGCATTTGGGCCAAGTTAGTAGAGTCTCAATGCACACAGTAAAAAAAACAGCAGCATCAGTCCACAAACAATAGGGGTAGCCAAGCAAAAAGAGGCACTTTCTCACAGAGCCCAATTCACAAAGGCAGGTTGGAAAAAGTGGGAAACCTGCTCCCATAGGATCATTCCTATGTTTAAAGTAGATTTCTGACTCTTTTGAAGGATTCGCTGTTGCAAAGTCATCCTGTGCCCTGGACACCCCCAATTTTTGCTGCCAGGTGCTGGTGGTAACTGACTCTGACTGTCCCTGGGCTCTGCCTAACCAGGCCCAGGGCCAGTGCTATGATGAAAACACAGTGAAAACACACACACACATTAGGGTCCACTATGTGTTAGGGTACCCCTATGATTGGCATGACCTACCCTATAAGCCCCTAGTACATAATAGGGCAGGGGGATTAAAACTACCTTTAAGTCCCTAGTATATTATAGGGCATGGCAGTTTAGAGGCCAGCAGCCCTTTCTGCACTTGCGTGTGTGCACTGCTGAGAGCCTGAGGTCATTTAAAAGCAGCCCTGTGTTGCAGAACTGCTTTTAAATGTAAATTGTGGCCAAACTCAAGTTTGGTGGTAGGGACACTTAAAAATTTATAAACTACAATATTTTGGCATGTTTGGTACACCCAGGGTCTCCTCTAGGTGTCCCAGGGATGGGGGTCTGGTACTTATAAGGAGAATACTTATAAAAGAGGTTTTATATTCCCTGGGGATAGAGAAATTGCACATTTCACTTCCCCCATTGTAGTAAAGTGCTTCCCAAAATCGATTTTTGTGTTAGGAGCACTGTGGAGTGAGGATCTACATTTCATTTTCCCCATTGTAGATCCCCAGCCACATAGGTTAACATTGCAATAGTTTATGAACTCATAACTATCGCTATGGATTAGTAAAATATCATTCAAAGATTTAGGAGAATGGTATTGATAAATCCAACAATTTTCTACTGCTGAATGTATCCTACTATATATACAGAAAGAAGTTATAAGACTTTCTTGTCTGTAAGTCAAAAGTCAGCCTTCCTTTGGTCTCCCCTGATTGGTCAGAGTTAGGAGGATTAGCCAGGCTGCTTTGATTCAGTGATAAGTGGCACCCGGGGGGAGAGGGTATCAGGTAGGAGAGGGCTCTGCTACACAGGAATGCCAGAACAGGGGGGGGAGGGGTTTTAAACCCTGAGCTTCAAAGGAAGAATGGGATAGGCAGAAAAGACCAGGTCCATCTACCCCATCCCCTCTGAACACAGCCAGATGGCAGGCTTAAGGAAGGAATTTGCAGATGTCAGTGGGAGGAGAGATATGGAAATGAGACATACTGAGGGTTGCGTTAACTAGTTCTTGCTCCTCTGCTGAAATCTCAGCCATATTGAATTTTGGAGGAATAGTGCTTTCTGGGAGACCATTTGTTGGAAAGTGGATTATTAGTAGGGGCAAATATATATCTGCTGCTGGCAATAAGGCAACTGACACAGTATAGGGCTCAGAATAGGTCTTAGAAAATTATTCCCATGCTCAACCCTTGGTAGCTTGGCTGCGAGCAGGCAGGCTTAACTTCAAAGACAGGTATGTAAAGCATTTAAAAACACCATTTCAGAAAATAATTAAGATACAATGCACAATACAAATCCAACACCAATTTATAAAAACAGGAAATATTTTTTATCTTTAAAATGACACCAAAACGACAAAAATCCAATGTAGGGAACCGGAGATATGAATTTTCAAAGATTTAGCATTATGTAGCACATAGAAAACTATAGCACCTTATCGGGATATCTGGTCGCGATAGACCGTGTCAAAGTCAAGGTTTCAGGCTGACCGCGATGGAGCCCTGCTCGGCTACCCCTCGCGGTAGGTCTCGGTCAAAGTTTTTACCTTCGGACTTAGAAACTTTTCTGGAGCTTTTCTTCCCGGAGTCTCTCGAAGTTCTCAGCCAGTCCGGATTCGGTGAGGGTTAGCCGGATTACCTTGCGACGAGCTCCGGTCAAACTTATGGAAGACCGACCTCCGGAGCGTTCCAGCAGGACGATCCAAGAATCCAGGCCGACATGCGGTTGAAGGCAGGCGGGCTGGCTTTCGCGGTTGCTCCCGGTCATCTTTTCTTCGTTCGGACTTAGAAACTTTTATGGAGCTTTTTCTCGCCGGGTCTCGCGATGTTCTTCACCAGGCCGGCTTCGGTGAGGGTTCGCCGGCCTCGGATTTCGCCTATTCCCGGTCAAACTCTGGAAGTAGGACCTATGGAGCTTTTCAGCGGGACAAACCTGGACGGCAGGCCGGCTCGCAGTTGAAGGCAGGCGGCTTGGCTGGCCAGGTTGAGTCGGTCCCCTTATGGAGCTTTTTTCCAAAGTTGATCCAAAGTTCTCCAAACTTCTGGAACTTCTTCCTCAAGTTCCCCAAAGTGCCCCAAAGTGTCTCAAACTTACTCCAAGGGTCTGGAAGCTCCAAAATGGTCCTTGAAAGTTGAGGACTTCAGTTCCCACAATCCACTTGGACAAAACCCTTACAAATCCACTGGTTGTGCTCCAGGTTGAGGATTCTTGGCGGTGATGTTCCAGGTGAGCTCTGTTACCCTGTAGCTTGCAGGGAGTCCACTCTTTAGTCCTTTTAGAGCAAGGTAGTCCACAGGGCTGTAGTTCCAGATGGTGAAGAAGGTGCAATCTTCAGAGTGCAGGCCTTAGGAAATGCACATCAAACTTTTCAGCATGGCCCTTCTTGCTTTCTTCGGTTTCAAGCAGCAGATCTGAGAGGCTCTGCCCCTCTCCGATACTTATTCCAAGTTCTCTGGGTCAAGCAGGAGGTCACTCCTGTCCAGTGGGGTGTAGGGTACCGCCCCAAGGTCTGACCACTTCCTGCAGAGTGTGGCACTATTTTGTCCCAGAGTGCACCAATTCTTCCAAATTCATAATGACTGATTTTCCAGCAGGGAGAGAAGAGCTGGCTAAACACACCCCTAGGATGGGTAATCTCCATAGTCTCTCCCCCTTGCATCTGCTCATTCCTTCCTTAAGCCTAGCATCTGGCTGGGTTCAAAAGAGTAGAATTGTAAATGACACTGGTGTCTTCCCCTTCCCTTGAAGTCCATTGTTTACAACTCCTCCCCCTGCTCTGGCATTCCTGTGTAACAGAACACTGCCCTCCCAGCAGAGCTGGTCAACCCCAGGAGCTCTTTATCACCTCTTCAAAGAAGACTGGCTAATCCACTTAACTCTGACCAATCAGGACAGACCACTAGAAGGCTGCATCTGGGCTTACAGACAAGAAAGTCTTATAACTTCTTGTCTGTACATTTTTTGGAGAAATTAAACAATACCATATTGTTGAGTTTATTAATACCATTCTGGGAAGTCTTTGAATTGTATTTTTAGCCTTCTCCTATCAAGAGTTATTAGTTAATAACTTCTTGCCATGTTAACCTATGTGGCAGGGGATTTGCAATGGGGAAAATGACTTGGGCCATTTTTCCAGCACCATGGCTTATAAAAACATATTTTATATTTTATAAGTACTCTGCCTAGATCTACAGGACCCCCACCCCTGGAACACCTAGGGAGGCTTTAGGGGTTCTGAATATGTAACAATATTGCCGATCCTCCCTCCATAGTGCTCCTAGCATCAAAGTCAAGTTTGTGCAGCACTTTATCACAATGTTGGGAGTGTAATTTGCAATTCCACTTAACCCAGGGCATATAAAACTCATTTTATAAGGGTCCTCCTTATAAAAACCTGACCCCCCACCCCTGGGACACCTAGGGGAGACCCTGGGGGTACCTAATATGCCCAAACATTGTACATTAACCATTTTAAGTGCCCCAAACACCAAAGTCGAGTTTGGGCACAATGTACTTTTTAAAAGCAGTCCTGCAACACAGGGCTACTTTTAAACTGACCTCAGGCTCAGCAGTGCACACATACAATTGCAGAAAGGGCTGCTGGCCTCCAAACTGCCCTGCCCTATTATATGCTAGGGACTTAGAGGTAGTTTCAATCCCCCTGCCCTATTATGTACTAGGGCCTTATAGGGTAGGCCATGCCAATCACAGGTCTACCCCAACCCATAGTGTACCCTAGTGTATGTAGCTGTTTTCACTGTATTCTAAGGTTCTCTTTCAGCATAGCACTGGCCCTGGGCCTGGTTAGGCAGAGCCCAGGGTCAGTCAAAGTCAGTTACCACCAGTACCAGTCAGCAAAAAGTTGGGGGGTGCCCAGGGCACAGGATGAATTTGCAACACCATTATGCCACACTTTGGAGGAAATGGTCATGCTCTGGGGCGTTACTCTGCACCTCATTGGATATGATTGGCCTCCTGCTTGACCCCAGAGAACACTGAATAAGTATCTGAGACGGGCAGAGCCTCCCAGATCTGCTGCTTGAAACTGAGAGAAGAAGAAAGGTCCATGCTGGAGGTTTGATTTGCACCAACCAGGCCCTGCACTCTGACTGACTGCGCCTGCTGCACAATCTGGAACTACAGCCCTGTGGACCTAACTTGTTTTAAGAAGAATAAAGAGTAGACTCCCTGCAAGCTACAGGTTAACAGAGGTCACCACTGGACCATCACCACCAAGAATCCCCAGCCTGGAGTGTGTCCAGTGGATTTGTAAGGGTTTTGTGAGAACTGAAGTACCAACCTTTCAAGGACCATCTTGGAGATTCCAGACCTGTGGATTGTGTTTTGGACACTTTGGGACCCCCAGAGGAACTTCAGGAAGAAGTACCAGAAGTTTGGAGAACTTTGAAGCTACTTTGGTAAAAAGCTCCAGAGGGGCACCGACTCCACTGCGAGAGCCAAGCCGGCGACCTTCAACCATGAGCCGGCCAGCCCTGATGATTCGTCCACCTGAAAAGCTCCGGAGATTCAACTTCCAGAGTTTGACCTGGAGCTCCCTGGAAAGCAAGCTGGCGAACCCTCACCGAACCCAGACTGGTGAAGATCATGAAGGGACAGCGGCAGAAAAATATCCAGAAAAGTTTCTAAGTCCGAAGGTAAAACTTTGACCGAGCCCTACTGCGAGGGGTAGCCATGCAGGGCTGCATCGCAGTAGGCCTGAAATGTTGACTTGGTCCCAGTCTAGCGCGACCAGATGTCCCAATAGACGCTATGAGTTTCTATGTGCTATATAGTGCTAAATCATTACAAATTCATATCTCCGGTTCCCTACATGGGAGTTCTTTTGTTTTGGTGTCATTTTAAAGATAACAATATTTCCTATTTTTATAAATTGGTGTTGGATTTTTACTGTGTGTTTCTTGATTATTTACTGAATTGGTGTTTTTAAGTGCTTTATATACCTGTCTCTGAAGTTAAGCCTGCCTGCTCGCAGCCAAGCTACCAAGGGTTGAGAATGGGAATAATTTTCTGAGGCCTATTCTGAGCCCTAGACTGTGTTAGGGGCCTTATTGCCAGTGGTAGATGCATATTTACCACTACTAATAATCCACTTTCCAACATTCACATAAAATGATCGGAGCACTAATGAAAATATTAAATTTTAAGGAGTACTGCAAATTCACAGAATGTATTCAAGGTGGAGAATCTGGTAAGTAAATCCAACCTCTTCATACCCTGATGAAATAATCGAGTGTTCCCTATCTTTTCCCACACTGGAATACCTCTCAAGCTTGTCTGTCACAGAAATAAATTTGGTAGATTTCCGGCAGTGGATATTTAAAGCATTTGGGGTGAAACTCCCCCTCACCAGATGGAACACTTGATGTCCTGACCCTAGTCATAAATTTATGATGTTAGGAAATCCTCAATACTGGTGAAAATTCCACTACCACCAGTGCAATTAAGGATTGTAAAATTCCACATATTCTGATTCTTTTGTGGTAGAACTTCTTGGGTAATTCACTTTTGCAGTGCCACTAACTCAATAAAACTACAGAACTGCTGTTGCCACCAGCAAACCTCTGATAGAAATTGACTGGGTTGAAATGCACTGAACAGTAATGTAACTATGTTATCACATGCCATGCCTAATTTATGCCATCATAAGACTTAGGGGCACATGCATCAAGCTATTGTGCGATCGTAAACAGTGCGAATCGCAAAAATCAGCCTTTTGCGATCGCAAAATTGCCCTAAGCAATGCATCGTCCAAATTCGCAGACCTTCCCTGGTATTTGCAAAAATAGCAATGACCTATTTTGCGAATGTCAAATAGCGAATCTGTATTAGCGATTCGCTATTTGGTAATCGCAAACCTATGCATGAAAAATGTGCAAATTGCGAATGACCTGGGAATCGCAATTTTGCACTCGCAATATAACACCAAATCAAATCAGGTGGTAACCAGGTGAAAACTATCTAATCAGGTGGGAACCATTGGCAAAGTATTTAAACAGGCCCAGAAGGCCTCAGAATGTTTCACAATGGCAGCGCTCTACGTCATGGCGAGGAGGATGAGGCTATGAGCAGCAGCACAGAGAAGAAGGAGGATACAGGGGCACATTTTTACAGTGTTGGGGGAGACAGAGGAAGAGATATATGACAAATACAGGCTGAATGCAGACATGATCTATGATCTGATAGCTGAATTAGATCCCCTACTGCAGCGTCAGACTCGCAGGACACATGCCATCCCCACTCATGTGCAGGTCCTATGTTCACAGCACCTCCTAGCATCAGGTAGCTTTCAGGGTGTAATAGCTGCAGCTGGAGGGGTTTCCCAAAGTGCCCTATTGCGCTTTTTCAACTCATTCCTTGACGCCATGTTGCAGAGGATACACCACCACATAAGGTTTCCTACAACACCACAGTAATTGCAGCAAACCAAATTTGATTTCTATGAGGTAGCCCAATTTCCCTACGTAATTGGTTGCATTGATGGGACGCATGTAGCCATATGTCCCCCCTCAGTGAATGAGTACATTTACAGGAACAGGAAATCATTCCACTCACTGAATATACAAGTCATCTACAATTCTAAACACATCATCACAGACATAGTGGCTTGTTTCCCTGGCAGTACACATGATTCCTACATCTTCCGACACAGTGGCATACACATTTGTCTCCTTGGGGGTGAATTTGGCGAAGGATACCTGCTTGGTAAATATATGTAACACTGGCTTGCAGACTCTCTGGTCATGGTGACACATAGCAGTGAGTAATCTGTTGCCTTCTACCCTGTAGGTGACAGTGCATACACTGTGCGCTCCTTCATACTGATGCCATACCTAAATCCAAGGGCCCCAAGTGAGCAGCGATATAATGCAGCGCATATTTCCACCCGCAACGTGATTGAGCAGACCTTTGGCTTACTTAAAAGTAGGTTTCGCTGCCTCCACAAAACTGGCGGGGCCTTGCAGTACAGGCAAGATACCTGCTGCAAACTTGTGGCCACTTGTGCCATGTTGCACAACCTTGCAACTTCTAGAGGCATACCCCTGGAACTCTCTGACAGCGAGCCTGAGGAAGACAATCAGCCAGGACAACCACCACAAGCAGCACACGGGCCGAGCGCAGCAGAGGGGAGACAGAGATGTGCAGTAATTACACAGCATTATTTTTAAGGTGGTTAATGATGAGACGAGACACTACATGGTTTCATTGTTTCTGGTCTTTATTATAACTAAAATGAGGTAGTGGTAATGCACACATACAAGGTGCAAACTTGCACTTTGACAGTCAAAATTAAACAATATGACATTGCCATGGAACTTAAATGGTATGATACTAGTTACCTCACCAGATTACAGTTTTTCTCTCAACGCCACACTACTTTCTGTGGCCACGCGCTCCCGTGGGCCGTTCTGTGGGCTCTGTCACATCCCTTGTGGTGCCTTCTGATGCAGAGGTGCTCCTAGTACTGTGCCTTCTGCATGTGGTCACCGGTGCCAAGAGACTACTTAGGCTGGAGGCCTCCTCACTATCCCCTCCGCCCAGTACATTGTTGCCCCCAACTGAAGCATTCTGTAATGGCCCCACAGCATTGGTGACCTGTATGAGTCCCCTGGCCACATCCCCACAGCATTGGCTCATTTCCACCTGCATGCCCCCAGCACGGCAGGACAGCAGAGCTGTGGTTGTGCTCAGGCAGTTGATGGCCCTAGTGTAGCCATCTAAGCACCCTATAAACTGATGATGCCTTTTGTATTGGGACACATGGTCTTCCTGCATCACCTTGCATAACTCCTGGATGGCTTGGCTGACATTTGGGAAGTTCTCATTTGTGTCCCTCTGTCCTTCCACCACTGCTGTAGTGAGCTCCCTCCTGCTGTCCCTCATCTCTGCCATGTTTGTAGCTAGGGAACCAAGTTGTGCCTGCATTAAATGCATGTACTTGCATTGCAGGCACTGTACCTTCAACATTTGGGTCTCCAGCCCACCACAGGCATTGGAACCATCATCTTCAGCAGCTCCCATTTGAGCCCTTGCCCTGCGCCTCCGGTTGTGGACATTGCTGCGCTGCATCTGTAATTGGGGTCTTGCTGTGGGGGTATGCCCAGCCTGTGATGTCTGAGGGTCAGGTTGGCTCTCTTCTTCAATTTAAATGGCAGGTAGTGGTGGCAGTGTGGTCCTGCGTCTTGTGGGTGCAGGTATTGGGGTTGCTGGGGCCACTTGTGTTTCCTCTCCTGACTGTGCCTGAGTCTCCAGGGTGTCATGGCCTTCACCTTCGTCAGACTCCTGCGCAGCTGCATCTGTGATGTTACACAGTGCAAGTTCAGTTTTTTTGTTGGACATGCATGTCACATGCGCATTGTTTGGTTTAATAAAGTTATTTAGTAACACACAGTGTCTAGATATTTCACTTGTTTGTTGTACTTGAAAGCACCTATGCTGTTTTGAGCCCTCCTTGCCTTTCCTGTTGGAATTGCTGCCTGTTAGTCCCATAATGCATTTGTGTGTAGCAAGTAAAATGTGGACTGGAGAAGGATTTGCAACACTAAGCCTGATCTAATTTAAGGAGTATTTTTTTTATATTTAGCATTGAATGGTCATTTGCATGCATCTTACCTTGTGAAGTACTGGCCTGTGCCGAGGTGTCTATCTGGGTGACTCCAACTACAGCTTCATGCTGAAGGGTTGACTCCACCAGGTCTTCCAGGGGTGTATTGTCAGTTTGGGTCGATGGTCCTCCTCCAGTTTTCTTGGCATCCGCAAGCCTGGCAGCAATCTTCTATGGAGCGCTGTGTGACCCCCCGAATGCGTTGATTCTGGATTGGATTCCAAGCCAGATTTTGCGTTTCTACGACTCAGGGACCTGGAGTGACTGCTTCCCAAAGAGTTTGTTGTGGCTCTTTACAATGTCCTCAATGAGGACTTAAAGCTCCTTCTTGCTGAACTTCAGCTTCCTCTTGCGCTGTGCTGACTTCTTCTCACTTGTTCCAGAAGCCATGCTGGTCTCCTTGCACAGGTTCAGATCTCCCAAAAGGCTGCCTTCTGCTGTGCTCCTGCAGTCTGCCTCCTCCTCTGTCTCTCTCAGTACACAGGTGCCAGCATGGGCTGCATAACTTCCTGGTTGTGATGTCATCATGCTGCATCTGAAATCCAGAATCGCTATTTGTGATTCGTTAATTTTGGATTCGCTTTTTTGCGAATCGGAATTTGGCAATCGCTAATAGCGATTGCGATTTTTACTGATTCGCTAAAATTTTGCTAATTTATTGATGCATAGGCGTTTGCGAGTACCAAATAGCGATTCCTTAAAAATCACTATTTGGTAATCGCAAAATGGAACTTTGATGCATGTGCCCCTTAATCAGGATGTCAAGCCAGCTGAAAAGTATTTTCTAAAACTGAGTTTGGCCTTCTGTTTTGCATGATGTTCTACATATGCAATGTCTGATCCGCAGGTCCCCATTTCTGGTCCTGGTAGGTCTATCTTGCCATTATACCCCTCCAAGTGTCAATAGATTCCAATTACAATCCATAATGTAATTGTGACATCTGGTTTATATATTGGAAAAGTACTCCGTGCCTTACATTATAAGGGTATTGCAAGTCACTGAGGAGTTTACTGACCATGTAGAGGAATAAGGCCAAAGACTGAGTTCCTCTATAAGGTCATGGAACTCCGAGCCTTGCATTGTAGATACACAAAGTAACATTTTTAATTATTTTGCACTTCTGCAGGCTTTTTAAATTACTGTTGTCAGCACGCAGGTCCCTTAGTGCACCATCATTGCTGTCTGTTTTCCAGTTGTGATATTTTGTGAGATTATTGAGAGTCAACTCATCTGTGGATCTATGAGGTGAGGTAAGGTAAATTTTTCAGAGGCCTTCACAACTGTTCTGTCTCCGGATTGTGTTTGTTGCTACATGTTGGACTTTGGAGAGTAGAGGTGAACTCAGGTGAATTGTTCTAAGGTTTTGGGGACCTGGACTGTGGCAATTTGGTTGTTGTGGTCACTTCAGGCTGGTTTCCTCTCTTGTTTGCACTGTTATCATGGAGGTCATTGATGGGGAGCCACAGGGTGGTGAGTGCACCATTCAAAACTTTTCCAAATGCAGTTGACACCCTCTTTACATGTAACGTAAATAGAATGAATTACAGAATTAAAATGATACTTTTGTGATTTCTGTATCTAATTTACATCTACCATATGTTTATATTTATCAAATTACTCTTTTGCAAGTTTGAAATATGTTCCATTCTTACAGAGTACATTCAGGGAGGTATATTTTGCCTGGTCCTGTGAGAATCTATATCTATGGGTGATCCCTCAAAAGCCTCATAAACAATCCAGCTGAGGCCAGCTGCAGGTCAAGACAACAAGTCTATGTCAGAGATCTGTTACCTTATTGTATATGATTCTGCCTGACATGACTGAGTAACTACCTATTGGTTCATTGATTCATATGAGAAGGAAACTGGGATTCATTCTCTATAGAACGTCTGACTTTGCTCACACAAGGGGCAAAAGCTAGTTAGAAGGCAAAGAAGAGATTTTCATAGTAGCACCACACATGGCAGATACTGGCCCACATGAGTGTACTAGTCCCGAACAGAAGGCCATTACGTTGTAAGTAGGCTGTGGGTAGCTTCACGACTACCAAGGGGACAAGACGTGTGTAAGGTGGTGCATACATAATGAAGAATATTGTTACTGTTGTAATAACCAAGTCTGCCCAATTGGTTGCCACGGATATGGCGAGGTTAAGTCTGTTGGTCATTCAACTCAATTGGATCAATCTGGGAAAGTAGATCCTTGGGTTGCAGGAATGTTATCATTTGTTGTAACTATTGTATCTACTTGACATAATGGATATTATTTGTTTTATTGCGCTTCATATGGCACATCTGCCGTTTCTGTTACTACTCCCCAATACATGTATAGAAGGGAGCGAAGCAAGAGACCAGACAAAGAAACGAGAAGCACCAGAAAGTAGGGACAGAAAGGAGAGACAGATGGTGGAGGGGTATAAAGTAGGTACAGGAGGAGATAGACCACTTCCGTGGCATGAAGAGTGGTGGGTACAACTGATTGTAGGTGCCCATTAGATTAAAAAAAAAGTCTAGTTAGAATTCAATTCAATTCATCTTTATTCGGATAAGAAAATATCCATAAAAGGACAAAGTAAAAATACCAGCAACATTTTAAAAACAAACAAACAATACATACATGAATAAAAATTTAAGACAGCCATCACGAGGCTAAAAAACAGTAAATACACAAAACATATACATACGCAATGCTCAGGGGATTTGTCTTACACTTATAATTTGTTAGGGGCAATAGTATAATAGTTCCTAGAATCAACTGATACAGGCAACCAGTATCCACTGATTTGATAAATAACATCAGACTAAAATAATAACACATATTAAGATGAGAATAAAAAGTTCATTAAATATAGCAGCATAATGATGTAAAATGCGAACAATTTATCACATTAGACCAGCGTTAAAATCAAACAAATTCATTAAATCTAGCAGCATAATATTATAAAGTGCGAGCAGTTTATCAAAAATTATGTAACAATGAAATACACTCAATAAAACTATGCAACTACATATAAATGAGGGGTTAAAAATGGGCAATCAAGGCCAATTATACCAAACTCATAGAAGCGCGTGAGCAAACAGCCAAACGCAAGAAAGTGCTGACGCGGAAAATTAAATTTTCGTCTTTGAGCTCAACAATTTCTCTATATGCCACCTTATAGTTGCTGATAGCAGCTACCTTAAAAAACGGGATCAGCAATTGTTTACTATATAACTGATAAAAGTTACAGAAAAACAAAAAATGTAACATAGATTGATTGCCACGATTACCACAGGGACAAGGGGTTTGCTCAAGGTTACTGGTGTGCCCAAGGGGAAAACATAATAAATATTTTAAAGTACCAGCCCTAAGGCGAAAGAGCAAACTTCTTTCCCAACGGTTTGTCGCCATTAAAAGATAACGGACTGGCAATATTGTCGGTGGGCCCTCAGCGTCCAACATCGTTATGTAACGGGCAACTGAGCTTTTCGAGGTTTCATGCCTAAGTCTCATACTGGCATAATACCCATACAGGGTCTCCTGTATAGTCTTTTTATTAATGCCTGATATATCACTTGGATTTGAGAAAATGTGTGGCAGGTTTACAGCGGACAAGCTGTCCTTAACAGCTGCCAGCCAAGGTATGCTACTGCCCTTGTCACATTTAAGACAATCAGCTATGATTTCTCTAGTGAGGGTGGTTGCCGGATTTTGCCATACTTTTATCCAAAAAATAGTTGGACGGGCCCTAATATAATCTTCAATATAGGACAGTTTTAGCTCCCGGTGACAAACAAAGGAAGAGGAGCTAATCGGAAACCCCAGAACTCTCCGACAAAATCTATTTTCCTCTATTTGGATATTGTTACAATTCGCATAGCCCCACACTTCAGCTCCATAAGTTGCGGTTGGTCTACATTGAGTTCTATATATCTTCAGTAGGGATAGCACTACCTCAGTTCTTCTGGGTTGAGGGAGGCATAAGATTGAGTTGGAGGCCTTTAAGAGTTTATTCCGGCTATGTGTCAAATGGGCAGTCCAGGAACCATTGTCAGCAAATACCAGCCCCAGGTATGAGAAAGTGCGCGTGCAAAATAGTTTTTAGGAACCAGAGCTGATTACATAAACCCGATGTTTATTTGGACCACAATTCATTAAAAAAGATTTTTTTAAATTTGTACACAAGTCCAATTTAGACATAAAATCAACAAAGCCCCCGACTAAAGTGCGTAGTGCATTGGGTGTGCGGCCCATTAGGACCGCGTCATCCGCGTATAATAAAGCAGGTATTTTGCTGCCATTGATCACCGGGACATCCGTAGTCAAGTTTGACAGCTCATCATGCAACTCATTAATATATAAAATGAAAAGCAGAGGGGCCAGCACACACCCCTGCCTGACCCCTCGGCCGATGGCAATATTCTCTGATACGGCCCCATCCCTACTAATCCTCACCCTTGCCCCCAAATCCTTGTGTAAGAAGGCCAGAAAGTGTACTAAGGCCTCGTCTAACCCATAATTTAGGAGACATGACCATAGGCGCGATCTATTCACATAATCGAAGGCTGAGGTGAGGTCCATGAAAGCTAGGTAAATGGGAGACTGACGAGCTATCGTATATTTGTCAAGAATCAAATTTAAATTGAGACATTGCTCTATAGTTCCTAATTTGCTTCTAAAACCTAACTGACATTTATTTAAAATATGCGTATCCTCAGCCCAACTCCTAATTTTATTAAATAGCACCCTCCCAAGTATCTTTAAAGTGTTATCGATCAAAGAAATTGGTCTATAACAACTAGGGTTAGCCCTGTCCCCCTTTTTAAAAATCGGTACTATGGTGCTGGACGACCATGTACTAGGAATTTGGGAGTTTGTTAAATTATTAAAAACATTAAGTAAAATCGGGGCCCAAAAATCTAGTTTATATTTAATAAAGTCGATGGGAAACCCATCGGGGCCGGGGGCCTTATTGCCTAAACTCTGATCAATTGCGTCTACCACTTCTGAGAGCGATATCTGGACTCGTGACGCAACGTAAAGATCTATGTGGACCTCGTCCAGCGATGATGCACAATATATTTTAGAGAAATGAGAGACCCAGGCATCACTGGTTATATTACAGCTTATGGGACTTAAGTGCTGACCAGTGTTTCTCATATTTTTGACCACCGCCCAAAATCCATTTGTATTATTGAATCTTGCAGCGCAAGGCAAATTATCCCATTGATCTCTCAAAATCTCCTCTTTCCTTTGCTTAACCACTTTATTATATTGGTTCCTTAGTGATCTAATTAAAATTGCATCCCTAGGTGTTGCCGACAAGGCAGCACGAAGGTCTCTATTAGCCCGGGAGCATACACTATTGAACCACTTAGGATGGTGGTTATTGTTAAACGCAGGTTTAGAGATCATCTGTTTAATACCTGCACATAACTGAGTAAAGGCTGCAACCACCTCAAGGTTAGGGTCAATGGATGACAGACATACGTCGACAGCTGATCGGTAAAGTGTTATCATGTTCTTAAACAGCGTGCTATTATCAATTCCTTTCCAGATGATTCTTAAATTGTCAGTTGAGGAAGATATATTACAGGCCCCAGGTTCTCCCTTAAAAATGTGTCTGGGGGCAACCCTAAACAATACTGAGGTTGGGTTGTGATCCCCAAACGTAGTAGGTATAACCTCTGCACCAACTAAAATGTCTTCAAGTGGGGCAGATATAAAGACATAATCAATTATTGAGGCACGCCCTCTGCCTCTATATGTTGGCACTGTCTGATTATCACTATGGTTTATGGGTGCAATGTCCATCACATTTGATAAATCATGCATTGACAGATAATCAATTAATTCAGTTCCCCTTTTGGTCAAATTTTCATATTGTATGTAGCCAGTATCCAAATTATATGCTCTAGAGATCTTAACATTAAAATCACCCCCAGACAGATTCCAGCTAAATTTTGATTTCCCGCTACAATGTGTATATTAGAAACAAATTTAAAAAGATTTTCAACAATCTTATTGGGTACACTTAAAAAGTCGTTATTATAAAAGTTAATAAAACAAATTGAGGCCCCACGTGTATATATCTAAGCTTGGTAATTAGGGCTGTTTGTCGAAATAGTCTTAATAAAGCCACCTGACGATATTTTAACCCAAATAGAAAGGCCGCTAGACGGACGCCCATGTTTAGGAGCCAGTGCACACACATTAAAACATTGGAAGCCCTCACAATGTATCTCACTTGTAGCCCAAGTCTCCTGGAGCAATAAAATATCAAATTTATTTACCAACCCGGCCCAGTCTTCATTATTTACTTTAGAGGCTAGGCCAGCGATGTTCCAACTTAGTATCTGCAAGAGTTGGTCAGACTGCCTAGAGGCATCTCTTAACAGTGGTACAGGGCTACTGTGGAGGGGGCCAATTCAATAGGCACTGATAACGGGGCCAGTCAATCTAGAGTGTCTAAATCCGAGAGGGAGGAAAATCTATTTTGTAACATGAGCGGGGAAATGGCTTGCGTGATGTTGGGTTTATAAAAATAGCCAAGGGGCAGTGACCAGACATCAGTAGAACTGTCGTGCTCTCTCTGCGATAGTATCAATTTTACAAGGGCGGGTTGTCGGAAATTAACAACAATACAGTCTCCCTTTATTAACTTCTCTGATGATCCAACCCAGCCAACCCTGCGTACCATCAAGATCTTGTTGATGTTAGACACCCTAAAGCCTTTATGTTTCATGAGCCAATTTGTGCACTTATTGCGCAATTGGTCCCAAGACTCTTGTTGGTTTTCCATTAAAGGTGGCACCCCAGCTAAAACTAATACATAAGGACAAGCCTCAGGAGGTAAACTTAAAACATAATTTCTTGCATTAAGAGGCCTGCAAACGTTAATCCTAGGTAAGGAAGCTGTACTCTGTAAATTATGTATTTGATTTGCGTCTTTTACTGGGGCTTTAATAGATGCATGCACATCTTGATGGCGGGGTAGATGCAAGGCATTATTGCCCAAATTTGAAACGCCATCCTGAGAAGTGAGGACCTTGGTAAGGGTGCATTTATTGACTTTACAACAAACATCACAAGAATCACGAGAACCAGTTAACGGCGGTTGTAAGGCATCTGAGGGTTCCTGTGATGTATTGGGGGCTAAGCCATTTAAGGCTTGCGGAATGTGTGGCACCCCCTGTGTTAGCAGCGTATTAAATGCCTTACTATGTGAGTTAGGCTTACTAATTAGTGATTCTAATCGATCTAAACGTTTCCACAGGGTAGTAAAATTTTTATCGACAAGCTCCTTAACGCGCTCAAACATGGTGTCCATAATAATATCTATTTCAGTGTCCCCCAATTTAAAAATGTTAAAAGGTGCTGGTATAGATTCAGTTTGAGTATGAATTGATTGACTAGGCAAACTAATAGACATTAAAACATCAGAGGCATTGACAGAGGCATTGACAGTCACTGTTTCAGTTGGGGCTGCTGACCCTTGCATCCATGCACTCAAAGCAGTACGCTGTGGCTTTGAACGCGGTGGTTGTTTCCTCTTTGGGCAAGCGGGCTTCATTACTTTCTTTTTTCTCTTTGCCCCCGTGATTACTGGGTCTGGGGAAACATTCACTGCTGCAGCAATATCCTTCCCGCGAGTTGGTGACATTAAGTCCGTTAGATCCATTGACCCCACATAAGCTCCAGTATCTTCATTACCCCAGTTTTGCTCATTAACCAGTCCACCATCCGCAGCTGGCAAGGGAACTAATGGATTTAGCGTTGAAGGAGAACTGTTTGGCAAGCCGGAGTGAGTCATATTTTGGGGGGTAGGGTGGGGAGTAATTGGGCCCAGGGACATACGCCTCTCAGTCAGCTCTATTTCAGTGCTGACAATGTTAACAACTCTCTCCAGCATACTATCAATGGAGGCAGAGCCGCGTAAACTGGATACAACAGGCCTTTTGGCCATGTTTAATACAAAATATACACCAGAGAAACTAGGCTTACTTCACTCACCACACTGATGTCTAGGAGGATGAGCAATGTCAGGGGGATGGCCCGGCCCGGCCTCTGACGGTCACGGACGGGCTCAGACGGGCCCGCCCTTGGCCCGGGCTACGCCCGCGCGCGTCCCGCGCTGCGGGAGGGCAGCCGCGCCTTTATCCGGGCGGGAGGCGCCTGTGCTGACGCCGTGTCCCAGCTCCAATGCTGGGGCAGCTGGGAAATGTAGGCCGTTCCCCTCACGGCGGCGTAGAGTAGACAGGAGCCGTTCCCCTCACGGCAGCGAAAACAGAAACAGCAGAGCCGTTCCCCTCACGGCAGATCTAACCAACTTGGTAAGTCTAGTTAGAATGTATTTATTTATAGCAGTGCAGTTAATACCCAAGCCCGATCAGCCTCATAGGAAGCCCTACGCTTATTTGGAAGGTTGAGGGCCAAAGATGCCTCTCCCCAAATAGCACCTTAGTAATAGCTGGTGTTTTTGGTCATCCTGCATATGCAGTGGCAACTGGTTGCCCAACTAAAGGTAACAGCTGACACAGTGGTCAGGCAGATCAATGGTTAGTTACTGTAAGGGGGTCTAAAGTGGTAGAGTCAAAGAGGATGTGGCCTAACAGCTAGAGCGGTCGGTCATGAAGCTGGGGAGTCGGGCTCGAGTCTCCGCAGGGACGCTCAACTTCTTGTGATTGTGGGCAAATCACGTAATCCCCCCGTCCCTAACAAAATGAATGTGTCCGTCTGTAAGGCAACTGGGGTTCATGTAAAGCGCTCCAATACCTTCGGGTCGAGTTCGCCCTATATAAAACTCCTGAAAAACAACGATAGGCATCCCATACCGTCTAAACCTTTATCTTTGATGCCTCCTCCTTAGTTCATTATATAAAATATTTATTTATATATTTATTTTGGGAGTTGTGACAGGCCAGAACCAGTGGTGACACACCACTTTATATAAGAATGAATCCGCAGGGGAATCATATCGAAGATATACTCCGGCCCCCTTAGTATTAAATATGATAATGTCAAACGCTGCATGGTATTAGTACATCAGCGGCTCTCAGTGTCAGTAACCCATTAATGCGTGCTCATCATGTTGGGCCAGCGAGCAGCCAGTGTGAGTCCAGTCAACAAGTGTGTCACGCTCGTGTGTCACGCTCGCCTAGAATCCTTCGCTGGCCCTGCACAGGAAGTGTACAGAGGGGGTTCTGTCCGCGCGCAAGGGTTGTGTGACAGACAGAAGGTTACCTTCTGGCTGCGCCTGCTCTGCTGTCCAGCCCCTTCCATTGTCCTGCTCACTAAGAAGTCGAAAGGAGTCATTACCAGCTGCTATTGGAAGAAATTACGTCCCCCTCCGTCTTCATGCATAAAACATTGACGGTGATGCGAGAATGGGAAACCCGGCCTCTCGTTGTCACGGCGCGATAGCCCGAGCAGTGTCGTGAAACGGCATACTTGAATCGCAAGGCTGAACGGACCCACTCTGTGTCAGAAGCGAGGCGGGAATTTTTTTTGTTTTGTTGGTATGTCACGGTTTCTGGCGATGATGGATTTTGTTTCGGTGCTCTGAGATGTTACTGGCCATCCTGTAGGCAGGTCATGGATCTGTCCTCGCGTTTGCGGTGGATTCGAAAACGACCTTGGAGAAACAGGATAATTCGGCGACAATGTTGCAGTAAGTACTCGTTTTCTTTGTAACTGCATTATCCATGCCTTAAACTAAAGTCTACATGGATTGTTGGTCAGTGATGGTAAGGCACCTGTTGCCTATCGGGAATAGGCTTGAGCATAAGACAATATATGAAATTATATAATGCGTCAATGGTACTATTCACAGTACTGTCTCATAGAGACCTGCCCACATACAAACCTTGAGGAGGGGTGTTTGGCAAGCGCCATGTTGCTCTCTGTAGAAAATGTTCAGAATGGTATTTTTGTCTTGGCGTGACGTTCTCTCTTTTAACCTGCTTCAGTTCCCCAGGTGCTACCTACACTGCTGCCTTTGTAGAAGTTAAAAGGCCTCTCTGTGCAGGATAAGGGGTTTTATTTCACCCTTCCTTACACACGGGGGCATTGACTTCAGTCCTGGGCCCAGTTATCGAGGCCAGGCAGGGGGAGGAGGGGCTTTCCTTTTTGCGACTGAAGTTTTGTCAAAGTGAAAACTATTTAAAAGCCAAACTCGGTGCAAGATTCAGTAACATTGTGCTCAGCGCTATGAGGCCTCTGGACATATTTGTGCTCACATGTTCCTTAACATGACTGCGACTGAACACCTAATATCTGTGTTTTACATTTGTTTTGTAGTGTTGGGTGGTCATGAATCGAGCAATACCTTCATGTAAAGATGCTGAAGCCCATTCCATACACTGAAACAGAGATTACTCACCGTGACCGCCATTCGTAAATTCTGCTTCTTGAGTCAAAAGAGATGCGCTTTGGGCCCATATGGGCATCCAGTCAACGTCAACTCAGTTGCCATTGACTGAGTGCCCATATGGAGCTGGTAATGCTTGTTGAAGCATGGCTGGTCCCATGGGCCCACAGTAGGACGTTTTGTGTTGACAAGGTGGCAATTAAGCGTGTTTTCTGAGGTGGGAAAAGAACAAAAAATTATAAAAGGAAGAAGTCAAGCCCAAAAATAAGGGGGAAGTTATAACACAAAGAAGGATAACGCTGTATTTGGCCTCTTTGGTGAAACGTTGCCCTCCACTGCAGCATCTGATTATTGGGCCATTTTAAATCCTTATCGTTCATTCCAGTTGGTCTTGACCTTTTGACTTCTGTGGACCCCAACTGTGTAACTACTGGAAGCAAGGGAACACCGACTAACCAATTTCTACAAATTGAGCCTCAAAACAATGCACCAGCATACATAAACAAGTATATATTAAACAAATTCATAAATTATGAACCTGTGTTTAAAGTACAAACACATGCTAAAATGGCAATTTTTATTTGAATGGGAAGGTTGGAGCTTTTCAAAATGCAGTGTTGTTTCTCAAAGACGACACAATATTCTAGACTCTAGCATATCACTTGGCTCCTTATACATACTCTCTTTTTGTCAGGGCATACCGGTCCTTCAATTGAGACCACCGATTACCCATGCTAGATTCCATTTGCTGTACTTGTGCTGCTCTCATGACTCAAGATAAGAATACCAAGTTCATTTTTAGCCTCTAATTTCAAATTCCTTCTCATTTATAGTGTGTTTTAAATTGTTCCATTTTGCTTTTATATGTGTATATACTATAAGAACCCGCTAATATTATTTAATTTTCTAAACTGTTGTGGACCCCCTGAGTACTGTCACGGACCCTCCAAGGTCTGCGAACCCCAGGCTAACAACTCCTGGTTTATTCTTCCACAATGGCAAAACAAATACATATTGTAAATTGTATACAGGGGCACTTAGCAGGATGCAGGATGATTTGTTTATGCTCTTTCCATCACAGGGACTTTCCCTTAATTTCCCTTTCCACTCTCCACTTAAAGCTTCTCAAAGCAGGAAGATACCACTCCACCTACCTGGATGTGTAGTTGAGGATGACATTTTAAGGCCTCATCAAAGTGGTCAATTGCCCAAGAACCCTACATTCCAAGGGGCCCCTTGGGAAAGTGAAATTCTTCTCTATCTCACATCTGTCTATTTATCCAACTTAACCTTTCATGTATTATTTAATATTGTTTGGCATCATGGGGCTTGAATTAGCAGACAATGGGTGATAAAATGCAAACTGTTCTGGACAGGGGCCCCTAAAGTATGCCTTGCCCGTGGCCACCAAAATCCTTAAGATGACACTGGATGATGGCAGAGTTCAATGTCTGAAGGAGTGTAATTCATTGAACAAAAAGCTTGTCTTCGTCTCTTTAATGAATGAACTACTCTGTTTGCACTCGTTCTACTGATTTTGTGTCACAAGTGAGACAAGGCCCTAACATATTGTACGAAGCAAGTGTTTTTTTCATTCACTAATCTTATAATTATGTGTCCTGCATGTCTTTAAAGAAATGTTCTTTCTCATTGATTTTTTTTATTTCGCATATTGTAAAGTTTTTGAGCTGAAACCAATTAGTAGTGATTTAAAATATGTATTCTGCATCTTTGGCCACGTACCTAGATATCATAAAGACACATCACGTTAGCGTGATATATTTACAATAATGCCACAAAAGATGAGCCCCCATAACGTACCACTGATCTTAAACATAACACTCATTATGTTAACACCAGCACTTTAATTGTATCAGTTGTAGTGTGGCTTGTGTCTCAGACAGAAAACATAACTTTGAAATATTGAATGAGGGATCTCTATCTTCTCGTCCCCTCTTAAAAACCTTTTTTCAGTTTATTTTTTATGGACTGCCAATTTGTTATGCTTTGACACCATTAGCAATCCACTTGATCTTTCAAGGCAGGAAGAGGGCAGAAACATTGTGTCATTAACAACAAGCTCTGGCAAAGTCAATCGTTGTTGCTTATGAAACCTACTGGTTTTGCCATTGTTTTATTTTTGTCCACTGTGTTCTTGCCTGCACGATAGCAAAGGAGTCGTTATTTAATGATTTTTCTTAAAGAGAAAAAAACAATCAGTCAAGATGGCTGTTGCTTATGCCTGCACACCCATTGTGCAAAAAAACAAGAAGGTGATGGATGGAAAGCTTGAATTAATCTCAGCCACTGGCAATTGCTCGGGGCTACATCACAGTCCATCGTTTTTTGCCCACCATGCCACCTTGGTTTGGACCCAGCCATATGCAAATCAGTCTCAACCCTACTCCAAATGGAACAGTCTAGCCCAAACTGCCAGGCCAGGTCCTCTCTGAACCAGAACACAAGCAATCTAGGACTGATGGATAACAATAGATTGGGATGCAGCTTGAGTGATTACCATTGGCTGAGAATAATTCAAGCATTCCATCCATCCCCGTTTTGTATACTTATTGTGATGCCCTAAGTGATATGGGTATGCCCAGATGTGGGGCCCCGTGCACACTGCCGTCCCTGGAACCAAGCTGAACCCCGTTGATCTGCCCATAACTAGGGTGAAACCAGTCCTGAGTTGTTTATTTTCCGGTTCAGGGGAAACCTGGCTTGGCAGTTCGGGATGGATTGTTCCTATTGGATCAGGGTCAAGACAAATTTGCATATAGCTGGGTCTAAACTGAAGTGGCATGGTGTGCAAAATAATGATGAGTTAGGATGTGGCCTGACTGATTGTCAGTGGCTGAGAATAATTCAAGCATTCCATCCATCACTGTTTTGTATACTTATTGTGTCACCCTAAGTGGGACAGGTATGCCCAGATGTGAGTCCTGTGCACAATGTGCCACTGGACCTAAGCTGCCCCAGCTGATGAGCCCATAACTAGGATGAAAGCGCTTCTGGGTTGCTTGTGCTCCGGTTCACATGGCTTGGCAGCTCGGACTGGACTGTTCCTATTGGAGCAGGGTCAAGACTGATTTGCATATAGCTGGGTCTAAACTGAGGTGGCATGGTGTGTAAGATAACGGATTGGGATGCGGCCCGAGTGATTTCCAGTGGCTGAGAATAATTCAAGCATTCTATCCATCACTGTTTTGTATACTTATTGTGTCATCCTAATTAGCTTGGGTATGCCCAGACGTGGGTCCCGTGCAGATTGTGTCACTAGAACCAAGCAGTATACGGCTGATGAGCCCATACCTAGGGTGAAACAGGTTCTGGGTTGCTTGTGGTCCGGTTCAGGGAGAACCTTGATTGGCTGTTTGGGCTGGACTGTTACGTTTGGAGCAGGGTCAAGACTGATTTGCATATAGCTGGGTCCAAACTGAGGTGGCATGGTGTGCAAAATAATAATGGATTGGAATGCGGCCCGAGTGATTATCAGTGGCTGTAATTAATTCAGGCATTCCATGCCCCACTGTTTTGTATACTTATTGTGTCATCCTAAGTGGGATGGGTATGCCCAGATGTGGGTCCTGTGCACACTGTGTCACTGCAACCAAGCAGTATCAGGCTGATGAGCCCATAACTCGGATGAAACTGGTTTTGGTTGCATGTGTTTCGGTTTAGGGAGAACCTGGCTTGGCAGTTCGGGCTGGACTGTTCCTATTGGAGCTGGGTCAAGACTGATTTGCATATAGCTGAGTTTAAACTGAGGTGATATGGGGGCATATGTATCACAAATCAGTTTTGCGAGTCCTTAATAGCGATTTTTTGCGAATCGCTATTAAGGACTCGCAAAATGAAATGGATGTAGGAATCGCAATATTAATTGTGATTCCTACGTATTCCTTAATTGCGAATCGCAAATTGCGATTCTCAATTAAGGAATACCTTCCCATTCATTCCTATGGGCCTAGAGGCCCATAGGAATGAATGAGAAGACATTTCAATTTGCGAGTACCCATTAGGTACTCGCAAATTGCGAATGCAATTTCAAGGTGCAAGGGTGTCAAAGGACACCCTGTTGCACCCCTGAAATATGTATGTGTGCACATGTGGCGCACATACATGCCCTAAGGGCATGTATGTGCGCCACAGGCCACTTTGAAAAATGCAAAAAGTGCATTTTTCAAAGAAATGCAAATTACCACCAACTTGAAGTTGGTGGTAATTTGCGATTTCTTAGGGCAAAATCGCACAACTTGGGTAGCTTCCTGCATTGCATTTAAGGAATCGCAATTTGCGATTCCTTAAATGCAGTCACAAATAGGGAATCGCAAATTTTGCGATTCCCTATATTGCGAGGGCCTTTGGGATGATACATCCCAAAAGGCTTTGCCGTCGCAAACGGGCCGATTCTGAGAATCTGCCCGTTTGCGAACGGGAAAAAGGATTGATACATATGCCCCATGGTGAGCAAAATAACAATGGATTGTGATGCGGCCCGAGTGATCAACAGTGGCTGAGATTAATTTAGCCATTCCATCCATCACTGTTTTGTATACTTATTGCACACCCATAGTGGCCATATTTAAATGATGCTTCTTTCAATTAAAAAAAAATACAGGATAGCCATTAAAAGCATTTACATGAACAGGCAAAGTTCTTTTTACTTTGTATATAATTTACCATTCAAAGATGTAGGACGTCCATTCCGGTACAAGATATTTAAAAAAAAATAAAGTATTCACGCACATTGGGGGAGAAGTGACTAGACTGGTAGCAATATGTATCTTCCAGACCCTCAGAAAAAAATGAATGAAAAACATTTAAAAAATACAAGGAACGGGGATGGTGGGGTGGAGGCAGTGGGGGTAAGCTGAAGGTGCGAGGGCATAGAAGCAAGCTGCCTGGCTCCCGCTGAATTATATCAGACAGCATGGGGCATTCCTATTTTTCCCTAATGTAATTATCAGATTTGTAGCAAATTTATGGTTGTATAATGATGTGTGCAGGAATCTCAAAATTGAACCCCAGAATAATACAGTGCGAGTAGGAGCAGATCTTGTTTTCGGCCCGGCTTGTGGTGCATCTACATGGTATTTTTAAATGGTTAACAAGTTCATAACAGTAGCATCACAGGTATATATATCCATGTTTGTTTTACATCTGCTTTGTTAAACAGTTTGAGCTGAAGCCGAAACTTGGCCTCCTATTGAAAATAGAAAATCATGATCTTTGGTGCTAGCTGGCAAAGCAAATGGATGTGGACATGTTTTAGAACATAGCTTGTGCAGCATCAGCATTTGATGTCCCAACGAGCTGAAACTGAGTTGACAGAAAATTAAACTTGGATTTTTGCCAAGAAATATCTTGGACGTTTCTTTCATGTAAATTGACATTGACAGTGATGTGATTAATTGCACACAAAAAATGCTGCAAGCATACAGTGGAAGCAAGATCTTAAAGTTTTTTTATTTGTGATTGTAACAGATTTGGTTTATGGCGTGTTAATGAAAGTATCACCACTTGGTTCAAAGCTCACTAGAAACATTAGTTACATAATATCTCTTCTTGCCATTTAAACTGTTCTGTTGCATTACCATAGAGTGCTTCATGTCCCACGCTTGGGTCATACTCTCTTCATATGGATGAAGCAAGACTGGTTTACATGCCACAAGGGTGCACAGAGATGGTGCACCTTTAGGGAAACTTGATATTATACTATAATATCATGGGCAGAATATTGGTATACAAAAATACTGTAGCTTATATATCGACCATCAATATTGTGAAGGTAAGTATAGATTAGTAAGTATAGATTTATGATACTACTTCACATATATGTTCCCTGATGATCCATATTTCTTCTAGATGGGCAAATGTGGAATTAAGCACAGTAAATTTACAGTTAGCTGCATAGACTTACCATCATTCAATATTTAGGCCACTAAATTTTTGTATAACTACATTTGTTTTTCTTTGTATTCTGGCATACAATCAGGGGTGGCTCCTCCGCTATGGCGGAAGAGAGTCGCCACCAGTGTTCCCTCTAAGGCGAGCGCATGTGCGCGCGCGCACTCTAACTTCCCCGAGCGCGCAATCTGAATTGTGAAGCGCGCACACTTCACAATTCACTCAAGAGAGCGTTTTGCAGCTGCTTTAAATAACATGAGGTGCATTGTAAAACGGTCACTTGCGTGTTGGTAAAGCACTGGAAGAAGCAGAGGCAATATAGTGTGGAGAAGGAGTTCACTGTGGAAGAGGAAGTGGGGGCAGGGGGAGGGCTGCAGAGGGTCACAACTCACAAGCAGGGCTGGCCGTAATCGATTGACTGGGACTGCGCCCTGGGCTGAAAGAAACTTTGATGTTTATTGTGGGGGCAGGGATCGTTTAAGTGCGCCGGCGAGAGGTGTGAAGAAGATGGGAGGAGGGCAGGGGGTTGATGGGGTGTTAAGAATGACTCTGAAGCACATTAAGGGCTGGTCTCAAGCTGCGCACATGCCACTTGTTTCATAAATTTTGCTGAAATTGGCGGTGGCTACAGGGATATAGAGGAAGCAGTGGCGTCTCTGATTAATGTATTTTTTCACTGCCATGCATCAATTGGCATTTTTGGAAGGCCTGGTAATAATGTGCCCTGTGCATTGTTTGTGTTTATGACGGGACAGCTGATGTTTGTGGATAAAGATCAGCCTGATAGTTCTTAGTATAACAGTGCACAGGCACTTTTACGAGCTGAGCCCTGAAATGCTTGCCATTAATCATGCAGCAAACATCACCTAAAATAAGATAAAGCCTCTTCAAAATAAAATATGCACTTTTCTTTAACACGCTGAAGCTTTGGCATTAATATGTCACATTATTATATAAGTGCACAACACTGATTAAAAGTAGGTTTTTAAAAATAGAACCAGTCTTTCCCTTCCCCTGTAGCAATGCCATTTGTAAACAGAGGAAAGAAGTTGTCATGTGCACCCTGTATGTGGCCCACATTCTTGTATAGAGAGCAACAACATTATAGTCTAGTGGATGTGGCCAAACGGCTAGGGCGGTCGACCTCGAATCTGGGGAACCGGGTTCGAGTCTTGGCAGTGACGCTCAACATCCTGTGATTCTGGGCAAATCACTTAATCTCCCTGTGCCTAACAAAAATGAATGTGTCAATCTGTAACGCAACAGGTGCTCAGGTAAAGCGCTCTGATACCTTTGGGTTGAGTTTGCACTATATAAAATTCCCCCCAAAAAAATCGAACAATATATTTGTATGCCTCTTATGCTGAACTCACCTATTTAAACCATGGCATTTTGCTGAAATAAACTATTTGCCTAAGGCCACACAATTTGGTTATATGAGAAAGCTGGGATCAATCCCAGGTTTTCTAGTTTCACTTTGTACAAATCAGCCACTAAATGGGTGTTTGAACTGTGAAATGCGGCAATAATCAGCATTCTGTGGGTCCCTCTGGCCCTGTCCTACACATCTGCACAACACTAATTGTAGCATTTTCTTTTAGAGGCGCCAGCTCACCAGGGAAGTAGCTACCATTGGTGCAGCAGATGCAGTGGCACCGGGGACCATTAAACCATGTAAAGTTCTATATTTTCCTATCCCAACAACAGTCAGAAGTGCCATTTTCCTTGCTTGCTCCAGATCCCATGGCGTCATTTCTATGCTTCTGACTACCTGGTCCTTCCAAAATATGATAAACCTTAGCTACGTGCCACTGCTAGCAAAGATGGAGGACTGTATTTTTTGACAGGAAAGTGGATTTGCTCAGGACCTCACACAAATAACAATAACATTATTACGTGTAACTGCAGCACCACTGTCTGAGAAGGTGTGAAACCTTTTCCTGCCTCTTCTTGGATCATGCAGACTTCCCTTCAACTTGAAATAAAGCTTTCCATTTGTTTCACTTACAAACACAGTTTGCCTTTATAAAAGTAGAAGTAATAATAATCACTGCACAGTACATACAACAATAAATCCATGTTTTGGAAATGCACATCACACACATTCTTACATCAACATTCACTCCATTACCAGCCCATTTTACACAAATTATGCTGAGATGCATGGATGCTTCATGTATTATTTCATTGTGCATTACCTGAGAGGATGAGGTTTTACAAACGTCTATTTGCAATTTATTATGCACTATATGACAGTGCATACTGTGAACTGAGTCGCAGCCATGTGTGCTTAATTGCGTAGAAACAGTGGGTGCGTGATTATGATGGGACATGATTGAGAGCTTCGTAGTTAAGGCAGAATGCAGTGCATGTTTCTCACAGTGCCTGTCAGTGAGTCCTAAAGCTGTTCAGACTACAGGCACCTCCCATTCTGGCTCATGTACAAACCACAGAGAGTTATGGTCATATACATATGTTAATTGTAAAAATGTGAAAAATGGATGGAAGACCTGCACAACTTTCCAACTAAGACATCACCAAAGAGAAACAAAATGTAGCACTTGCAGCAGGTGAGTGGGTGTGTGATGTTTGTGTGTGTGTGTGTTGAAGGTGTTGAAGTAGAGAAGGTGAAATTAAGTATGTTCAGGAGAGAGTGAAAAAATGGTGCACAAGAAGAAAGAGATGACATGTGAGATATGCATATTGAAGATTTCAGAAAGCTGTGGGGACAAAAAGGATATGTGTTAAGAGAAGATATTTCCATTTCACATTACCTTAACAAAGTCATTGTTACTCATTTGTTTGATACACCTAAAATGCATAGGCAAATCCAATAGGTCTAGCTTGTTTCAGTCTTAGATCCCATTGTTGTGTTATGCCTGATGTAGTAACTGAAAATTCCCATTGTTATATGTGATATTGAAGAATGGCTCTTGGGGTTACAATCTGATGCTGCATATTCAGTGAAATTATGCGTCAGGTTTTAGGGTTGTGGCAGTGTGCTACCCAATTCCTATGGTGTCAAAGTTTGTCATCCTTATTTTGCTGTGCTGTCATTTATTGTACTACGAATACATTCAAATTCAGCTGTTATCAAAATAATCTCTTTTTAATTTGAAAGAGTCTTTGTCATATTTTTTGCATGCCACTGCTGTATCATTTCATGTGGGATATTCTAAAGAATTGTATCTTGCTCAACCCTCCCTATGAATTTCCAGTCTTGCATAGCTCTACCTCTTGTGCAGCATGAATGCCAGGGAAAAGCTGCATCACAGAAGGACTAACACACAATGTGGGTTTATAAACCTGTTTAGCATAACAAATGCTAATAAAGAAACATGTGAGTACATGCCTGTTTGGCATAAAGTGGAAATCAGGGTAACTTATGCATGCATGGTCAGTTTCTTGGCGCACATAGCCTTGGCTGCAGTGCACAGAGACGTTACATTGCCGCACACAGAGGAAATAAATTAGAGGAAACATTGGTCGCCACTCTGAAAAATAAAATTATAATAAAACCATTTTATTATCATTTTATATTTCTTACCTAATTGCCAGCCGAGGTGAGGTTATGGCGGGGGTGGGGCCATGCCGACGAGTGTCACATCAGCAGTAGGGAGGAGTGGTAGGCACTTATAAGTGCGCATGTCAGTTTGGCCGGCCATCTTAGGCCGGCCAAACAGACATGCGCACTTAGGTTTCTCCAACCCAGCTGTGTTGTACTGCCGGGTTGGAGAAAAGCTGCAGCTCCCTGTGCCTGAACGAGCGTTAAACCAGCCCACTCAGGCCAATCCAGGTGCTGCTCTCATGCTAGGTATAGCATGAGAGGAGCGTCTGGATTGGGTGGGGAGCCTGTGCAGTGAAGCCCATCCACTTCCAGGATAAGAGGAGCAACAAGGCGAACGGGAGCAGAGCGGCAGTTAAGTCTTTTAAAAAAAAAAAAAAAATTTAAAACCCAACCCCAAGCCCCTCCCTACCACGTTACTATAGCGGCATCCACTACTGATACAACCTATGAACTAAGAAAAAAACATTGTGCTTTTTTTCTTTTATTTTCAGTGTTTGGAGTGTTCTTTCTTCAGGCTTTTTTTAGATTTACTGTGGCATTTTTACATTGAGAGCAGGGAGGTGGGGCTAAATCTAAAGCATTCATACCTTCCTGCACTACCTTTGTGAATGGACTTGACTCACCTTCAAAGATGAGGTGTGTCGTGTGCTTGCTTACCCGTACGTTGAGAACAGTTACTTGTATGTCTTTATGCCACGTGTTGATCCTACCTTCACACAAGACACATAGCTCATGTAATTGAGTTGTTATACAAGTTGGGCAGATATCTAAACTTCATCCAAAATGTGGGTGTGATGCATCCCTTGGTATTGTATCTCTATTAAGCAAAATAGGATTCATTGCTCTATGTGTGCGAAACATGGCAAGTTTTGTTAAACATGATGAAATAGTTCCAAACGTTTATGCTTGTACTTATGTTTGCAATTTGTATGGCGTGAACCTTCCTTAAAGTAAGCATTGTGCTCTGTACGGTTTTGAAGGCATAGATACAATTGGCGAGTGATTCTAAGTGAGAAGTCCTGGGTTCTGATAGGGGAGGTGAACCAACAAAAAACAAGAAAGGGACCCTGAGAAAGTTCGATAAGTAAGGAAGAAACCAGGGAAATAGCAACTACAAATGAACAAAAACCTTCCCTCACATGTATACCTCTAACATTGGCCATAAGTCCATACTTCAAGGAAACCCACAGACCAACGATATTTTTATAGAAAAATAATTTTTAATTCATGCATTTATCAAAATATATTTTTTTCATAGTATTTTATGTATTTGCATTCATATTCTTCACACAGAATTCAATAAAAACACGACAGAAGCCCAACATCATGATATACTAGGGTACCTATGAGTAAATAGACATGTAACCACCCCAGCCACCACATACAAAAGATCCAACAATAAATAGCAATAAGCCATACAAAACAGATAAAAAACAGCACATACAACAAAATAGACAAAGGCAAACAGAAAAAGAAGCGCCAACGCGCGTTTCGGAGATCCCAAGTATAAATCAAACTCCTTCTTCAGGGCGCACTTTATTTAGTCATTATGAAGTTAACCATCGTCTTGACTGTAAACACTTGTTCTCATCAATTTGATATAAATTTTTATGAGAAAATTAACGGGCTTCAATCACAATAAAATATTGGTTCCGAATGGATTCCAATACACACAACGGTCAAATGGGCACAAGAGGTACACGCCACCACCGGTCAATGTTCATGGAACAGATAAAAAGTAGGATTCCCATGAAAGGTAGTACAGAGAATTTACTTAAAAGATGATATATAAACAGTTCAGGTATCATGGAGCCACAAAGGACATAGCGACAATCTATATGGGCATGATGTCTCTAAATTGCAGAGTACCGCATTAAGCACTAAGCTAATAAGGCCAGGTACCGCCGAGGGAAACTGTCTCCTCGTGTACGGTCATGGATGTGTCGGCCTCAATCCTACACCGCGGGGGTCCCAAGTAATAAACGCATATTTTCTTGCTTTGCAATTCATCGCCTCAAGGAGCTGATGCACCCTATTGATACAGCGAACGTTTGTTAAATGAAGAAAAGAATACAACATGAGTTTGTCATCGCGGAGACGGAATAAAAGGAGTGGAGTTTATAAACACTAATGGACAAGTATTATCAACAGTTATAGCCAAATTACATGATTGACATAATTTGGAGCCTGGTATTTGTCATTATTTTCATTTTTATTTTTTATTCATTTTTATTATTTATTATTTACACGTAGAGGACTCAGTTAATCAAAGCATAATTAATTGTATGTGTTTTTCAGGAAATGTAGTTTTTATATTGTATTTTTCAATATTGATTTTTAACATCGTGTTTATTTAATGTATTCAGATACAGCAATGATTTTGTGTAACATGGTTTGTGGGTGGGGGTGATGTTTAGTCAGGTTAACTATGAATTAGATTGACACATTTATAAGCAAAAGATTCAGTGGAGAAGGGTAGTGGGTTATTTTGTGTGGGGGGAGGGTGGTGCATTATGGGAGTGAGAGTCTCTCGGCAGAATAACGGAGGAAATTGAATGCAGTTGCTGGGAAAATAGTCACGTGGTACTGGCTTGGGAACATGCAGCACGAAGACATAAGAGTGAGAGTGAGCGCAGCTGATAATTTGAACTAATGGCCAGGACGAGGGAGGAAGCAGTGTATTCATGGTGAACAGTACGAGGAGTCTAGGGTGCTGACAGTGAACGTTTTTTAACAAAAGGTAAAAGCGAGGGACATGGAGACGAAGGGGATGCGAGTTGGAAAGTGAAGGGGAAGGAGGATAAGGGAGGATTACGAGTGGGGCATTGGATCTTTTGTGGAATGCTCGTTATGCGGTTTCTTTTATGTTCAGAGCGTTTTTAGGGTAATCACAGGTCTGGGTGGTGTAGGGGCAGAAATTAGGAGCATTCAAATTATGTTTGACTATGGTTTGGTACATGGAGGTGGTAATGTGTTTTTATAATTGATGTTGGGCCCTTTAACATTTAATATTGTTTATAATGAAATGCGTGGCTAAGCTGTTTATTGTATTTGTTCTAGCAATCCCTGATGAAGAGCCAAGAGGGCTCGAAATGCATTGGATATTTACACAGTGTGTCGACCTCAATCCGCGATTGATCTGTACGTACCATTGTATAAAGCCTGGAGTGGCGAGCAGTTGGTATTGGAAGAGTTCAATAAAGATTGCAGATTCAATCATACTGTCTCCGTTGTGATGAAGAGAAATAATGAATGGATGTAATATTGGATAACAAAAAGGCTACGGTTATAAAAGTTTACATTGGAGTACCTGGATTAATGAAATATATTGGCGGGAATGATTCCCACTTTGCGCAGTGCGACAGTGTAGAGCGCGAGAGGAGTGCTCTTTTGGAATATATTTGTATTGACTGTGGTTTGGGGCGATCCACGGACACTGGACGCACGCACCTACACATAAGTTTTTGAAGTATGGAGTCACACGAAAGGGAAGGAGTGCATGCTCTACCATATTTTCTTGCTTTGCAATTCATCGCCTCAAGGAGCTGATGCACCCTATTGATACAGCGAACGTTTGTTAAATGAAGAAAAGAATACAACATGAGTTTGTCATCGCGGAGACGGAATAAAAGGAGTGGAGTTTATAAACACTAATGGACAAGTATTATCAACAGTTATAGCCAAATTACATGATTGACATAATTTGGAGCCTGGTATTTGTCATTATTTTCATTTTTATTTTTTATTCATTTTTATTATTTATTATTTACACGTAGAGGACTCAGTTAATCAAAGCATAATTAATTGTATGCGTTTTTCAGGAAATGTAGTTTTTTATATTGTATTTTTCAATATTGATTTTTAACATCGTGTTTATTTAATGTATTCAGATACAGCAATGATTTTGTGTAACATGGTTTGTGGGTGGGGGTGATGTTTGGTCAGGTTAACTATGAATTAGATTGACACATTTATAAGCAAAAGATTCAGTGGAGAAGGGTAGTGGGTTATTTTGTGTGGGGGGAGGGTGGTACATTATGGGAGTGAGAGTCTCTCGGCAGAATAACGGAGGAAATTGAATGCAGTTGCTGGGAAAATAGTCACGTGGTACTGGCTTGGGAACATGCAGCACGAAGACATAAGAGTGAGAGTGAGCGCAGCTGATAATTTGAACTAATGGCCAGGAAGAGGGAGGAAGCAGTGTATTCATGGTGAACAGTACGAGGAGTCTAGAGTGCTGACAGTGAACGTTTTTTAACAAAAGGTAAAAGCGAGGGACATGGAGACGAAGGGGATGCGAGTTGGAAAGTGAAGGGGAAGGAGGATAAGGGAGGATTACGAGTGGGGCATTGGATCTTTTGTGGAATGCTCGTTATGGGGTTTCTTTTATGTTCAGAGCGTTTTTAGGGTAATCACAGGTCTGGGTGGTGTAGGGGCAGAAATTAGGAGCATTCAAATTATGTTTGACTATGGTTTGGTACATGGAGGTGGTAATGTGTTTTTATAATTGATGTTGGGCCCTTTAACATTTAATATTGTTTATAATGAAATGCGTGGCTAAGCTGTTTATTGTATTTGTTCTAGCAATCCCTGATGAAGAGCCAAGAGGGCTCGAAATGCATTGGATATTTACACAGTGTGTCGAGCCTCAATCCGCGATTGATCTGTACGTACCATTGTATAAAGCCTGGAGTGGCGAGCAGTTGGTATTGGAAGAGTTCAATAAAGATTGCAGATTCATACATACTGTCTCCGTTGTGATGAAGAGAAATAATGAATGGATGTAATATTGGATAACAAAAAGGCTACGGTTATAAAAGTTTACATTGGAGTACCTGGATTAATGAAATATATTGGCGGGAATGATTCCCACTTTGCGCAGTGCGACAGTGTAGAGCGCGAGAGGAGTGCTCTTTTGGAATATAAACTTTCTAAAACTGGCATTTTCACTATATGTTAGGATTGTTCATTGCAATTCCAAAGACACCAAACATGAACTGGTACCTGCCCCCATTTGGAAATTACAGCTTATTAAGTGTAATAAGGAAACTCTAATGTTAGTCTATGGAAGAGGTGGGTCTTGCAGTGGTGAAAAATGAATTTGAAGGTTTTTTCACTACCAGGACATATACAACTTAACGTTACATGTCCTACTTTTCAAATGCACTGCACCCTTCCCTCTGGGCTGTCCAGGGCCTACCCAAGGGGTGACTTATATATATTGAAAAGGAAGATATGGGCCTGGCAAAAGGTTTATTTTGCCAGGTCGAAATGATAGTTTACAAACTGCACACTCAGCCTACAACGGCAGGCCTGGGACATGTTTAAAGGGCTACTTAGATGGGTAGCACAATCAGTGCTGCAGGCTCATTAGTAGCCTTTAATTTACAGGCCCAGGGCACATGTAGTGCCACTTTACTAGGGACTTTCAAGTAAACAAAATATGCCAATTGTGGGTAAGCCAATGTTACCATATTTTAAGAAGTGAGCACATGCACTTTAGCACTGGTTAGCAGTGGTAAAGTGTGCAAAGTCCTAAGACCAGAAAAAACAAGATCAACAAAAATGGAGGAGGAAGGCAAAAAGTTTGAGGGAAGACCTCAGGCTGACAGGTCTAACATTTACTATCTCCTGATTAATGATTTGTGAATGCAATTGTGATTGCAGACCATTGATATATCTGACAGCAAATCATGCCACTTTACTTTTATAGGTCACTTAAGTACACTTTGTGAGTAGGAAAGGCATTTTCGACTCAAAATTTGCCGTTAGTATATTTTGATTTTCTGTTTTTGTGGTTGCAAGCCTGTGATTTTGTGAATCATAGGCTTGCCAGTTGCAAAAATACTTGATACATCATACTGTTAATGTTTTAAAATAAATATAGTTAAGTATAGTTAAACTATAAATATTAAATGCAATAACAACTGTCCTGAAAGGGAGAAAATGAGGGGTTCAAATGTCATTAAATAAAATCAAACTACAGGGTGAAAAAAAAAAATCAAAAATCAAGAGCAGCGGCATCAATTTAGGAAAAATGTCCCCACGGAGAAGCTCATCTGTGACCTACAGAACAAGTGAAACAGGCATGTAAATGCATTGATTCGGTCTGAAATGTGAGATTTCTGCAGGTCAGAATTACCTTAACGCTTTAAAACATTTCGGGGACTCTCTCCATCCTCCTTCGTCAATGGTTCTACAACTCTTTCTCGCACTCCTTGGTTTCTCACAAAGTCCCTTTTGATGAAAATAGTGTAAATTCTACATGTCCAAGTGTATATCAAGTAGCTCATTGCATATTTTTAATGCAGTCAGATATGACAGAAACATAGTCAGGCTTACTTAAAATCTGGGTTTTAATCGCACCTCTTTAACTATCATTATATTATTTGTTTTTTTTCTTTTTGAGTAGAAACTTACATGCGAGTCATCATTCATGAAGGCTTTAGATGATCCTGTTACAAGCTGAATCATACACTATGTTGCAAAAGGTAAATTAATATTTCACAATGTCCATAAACATGTTGTCAAGCAAAGGTTTACATCCATCTGCCATAGCTGATGAACAGTCTAACTTGATCTAACGGTAATGGCGACTTTTACTGACTTTTCTGAAGAAAAAAAGAAAACATAAAAGATTATCTGCATAATTTATCACCTTAACGTAATTGTTCTCCCGGAAGAAGAAAATGCCCAACCTCTATGCTTGCAGTCTCCTGACACCTGCGCGTGTGCACATGTGTGCTTCAGCCATTGTGCCGGCTGCACCTGCCCCCACCTCTGTGTGGCGGAGGGCGACAACTCTGCTGCGTTTGTTGTCCTTCATGTGACGTATGCTGAAAGATGCCGAGGTAATGGATGCCAAAGACCCGACCGCAGGCCAAACAAACCTCATAAAGACCGGATCAATAATTTATTGCCGGGTTTTACTCAGGTGATCACTCCTCAGTTGACAGCATCTGCTGAGCTAATGACAGGGTTTAGAACGACATTGTTTTATGTTTGTGTTTAGCAATGTGGGATTCCAGACACACATAGGAATTATGTTCCATGTGTATGTACACTGGGCATTTTAAGGTTATTCATAATGTGGTGGCGTGTTCAGTCAGAAGGACACTCATTTTCTCATCAGAATTGGTAGGAAAGTGCTGTGTGACAGTGCTTAATTTGTAAAAGAATAAATGCCAGGGTCCAAAGATTTTCTCAGCAGCCCTCAGCCAGCGCTGACGAATGTCTTGCACGTAGTGTTGATCCCACCTAATGCCCCTTTCTTTTACCACCTTACACTTCCTGACTCTGTCTCGCTCTTGACCATTGTTTTTTAACCCTGCTTTCTCCCATTGTCGCTGTTTTTCTGCCTTTCTCTTCCTCCGCCTTTCTTCCTTTTGTGTTTGTTTCACTCTTGCTCTGGGTTAATTTCTGATGAGGAAAGGTAAGTGTCAGTCCCCCAAAATGAGTGCCAATGGGCCACTGCTGCAACCATCTGCTCAAATGAAGCACTGAGGGCCAGATTTATCAAGTTTTATGTTGCCCTTCCCACTAGAGGCATGAGGAGAAATATATTTTATTTTTCCTCATTGTTTCCTCTTTCTAAGTGTGCTGCATTATCCATGGCATAAGGGCGCCTGTGCAGGGGCGGCACCTCCGCTAAGGAGGAGGAGTGTCGCCCCACTGCTTTCAGAGCAGCGGAAAAGCAAAAAATAAAATGATAATAACAAGGCTATTATCATTTTATTTTTCATTTTTGCGGTGTGGTTCAGACTCCAGAGCAACGTAGGAGATGAGACGGAAGCAGCCGCGGCGCGAGGAGGTAAGTGTTTTTCTTTTTCTTTTTAAATATTTTGTCCCCCCTGCGACCCACTCCCGTTCCCTGGCAGCCGCCATGTGGTACCTCTGTTATCTGCTCCCTTCGCTGGTGCAGTCGCAATGCTCTGCCCTTCCCTGCCACCCACGATCTGCCAGTACATGGCGAGTTCCTGGGTCAGCTTATCATTCACCCGTAGATCCTGCGCTAAAGGGAAGAAAATCAAAAATGTAATATCATATATGAGCAACAGAACAGCTGCGACCTTTCCTCACTAGCAGAGTCACATGCACCAGATCACACTCTGCGTCACCACACAAAGAAGAAGGATCCAAGCCCAAGAAGCCTTGACTACCTAGTCTGTACTAGCGATGCTCAAGTGTAAAACCAGTGATGTATTTACAGTGACTATGCAAAACAAAACAATTGATTTAGGCCCAGATCTCTGTACTGGGGTGAATGTATGACATTGTTCTGCATTCTGTCCATCAATTGTTCTTTTTGCATTTGTCACTCCGAATGGGACGGGTATGCCCAGACGTGGGTCCCGTGCACTCCATGCCACTAGACTCAAGCTATCCTTGCTGATGAGGGGTGAAACCCCAAAACCGGTCCTGGGATGCTTGTTTCCAGTCCAGGGAGCACCTGACCTGGCAGTTCGGGCTGGACTGTTCCCATGGGGCACAGGGTCAAGACTGATTTGCATAAGGCTGGGTTCAAACTGGAATGGCATGGTGAGAAAAAAAACGATGGACTTAGGCCCAGATCTCTGTACTGGGGTGAATGTATGACATTGTTCTGCATTCTGTCCATCAATTGTTCTTTTTGCATTTGTCACCCCGAGTGGGACGGGTATGCCCAAATGTGGGTCTTGTGCTCTCCATGCCACTGGGCCCAAGCTATCCTGGCTGATGAGGGGTGAAACCCCGATACCGGTCCTGGGATGCCTGGCCTGGCAGTTTGGGCTGGACTGTTCCCATGAGGCACAGGGTCAAGACTGATGTGCATATGGCTGGGTTCAAACTGGAATGGCATGGTGAGCAAAAAAACAATGGATTTAGGCCCAGATTTCTGTACTGGGATGAATGTATGACATTGTTCTGCATTCTGTCCATCAATTGTTCTTTTTGCATTTGTCACCCCGAGTGGGACATGTATGCCCAGAAGTGGGTCCTGTGCTCTCCATGCCACTGGACTCAAGCTATCCTGGCTGATGAGGGGTGAAACCCCGAAACCGGTCCTGGGATGCTTGTTTCCAGTCCAGGGAGGACCTGGCCTGGCAGTTCGGGCTGGACTGTTCCCATGAGGCACAGGGTCAAGACTGATTTTCATATGGCTGGGTTCAAACTGGAATGGCATGGTGAGCAAAAAAACGATGGATTTAGGCCCAGATCTCTGTACTGGGGTGAATGTATGGCATTGTTCTGCATTCTGTCCATCAATTGTTCTTTTTGCATTTTACAGTGACTATTACATTTTCATTTTTAGATCTGGCTAGACAAAGCTGTAGCTGTCTCTAGATCTCAAGTTTTCTAGCAAAAACAGAAGTGATAATAAATATATATATATTCACTGAAAAACCATAGGTTTCAGGGATGTTATAGTTAGAAATTAGCATTTAAAAAAGCTTTGAAATTCACTGAAAAAACCATAGGTTTCAGGGACGTTATAGTTAGAAATTAGCATTTAAAAACCTTAGAAATCCACTGAAAAAACCACAGGTTTCAGGGACGTTATAGTTAGTTGTTCATTTCACTCGTACAAAACCAGAGAAATTTGGCCGTTATAGTTAGTTGAGCTAACTATAACTCGTGCCCCCTCAATGCACTGCTGATGCTGATGAAACCTATGGTTTTTTAGTGAATTTCAAAGGTTTTTTAAATGCTAATTTCTAACCTTAACGTCCCTGAAACCTGTGGTTTTTTCTGTGAATTTCAAAGGTTTTTTAAATGATAATTTCTAACTATAACGTCCCTGAAACCTATGGGTTTTCAGTGAATTTCTAAGGTTTTTTAAATGCTAATTCCTAACTATAACGCCCCTGAAACCTATGGTTTTTTCAGTGAATTTCGAAGGTTTTTTAAATGCTAATTTCTAACTATTCCTACAGAGGTAGCACATGTGCAGAAAGAGGAAGAAAAGTGCAGAAAGAAGCAAGAGAAATGCAGAAAGAGGCAACAGAAGTCCAGAAAGACGAAGAAAGGTGCGGAAAGAAGCAAGAGATATGCAGAAAGAACCAACAGAGGTGCAGAAAGAGGCCTTGTTGCAAAGTCATCCTGTGCCCCCAACTTTGTGCTGACTGGTACTTGTGGTAACTGACTCTGACTAACCAGGCCCGGAGCCAGTGCTATGCTGAAAGACACTTAGAATACAGTGAAAACACCTACATACACTAGGGTACCCCTGTGATTGGCATGACCTCCCCTGTAAGGCCCTAGTACATAATAGGGCAGCGGGATTAACACTACCTCTAAGTCAGAGGTGCAGAAAGAGGAAAGAGAAGTGCCGAAAGAAGCAACAGAGGTGCCGAAAGAGTCAAAAGAGGTGCAGAAAGAAGCAAGTGAAGTGCAGAAAGAGGCAACAGAGGTGCAGAAAGACGCAAGAGAGGTACAGAAACAAACAAGAGAAGTGCAGAAAGAGGCAAGAGAATTGCTGAAAGAAGCAACAGAGGTGTCGAAAGAAGCAAGAGAAGTGCAGAAAGAGGCAAGTAAGGTGCAGAAAGAAGCAAGAGCAGTGCAGAAAGAACCAACAGAGGTGCAAAAAGGCAAGAGGGGAGCAGAAAAAGGCAGGAGGGGTGCAGAAAGAAGGAAGAGAAGTGCAGAAAGAGGCAAGAGAATTGCTGAAAGAAACAACAGAGGTGTAGAAAGAAGCAAGAAAACTGCAGAAAGAGGCAAGTGAGGTGCAGAAAGAAGCAAGAGCAGTGCAGAAAGAACCAACAGAGGTGCAAAAAGGCAAGAGGGGAGCAGAAAGAAGGTAGGAGAGGTGCACAAAGAGGCAAGAGAGGCATAGAAAGGAGCAGCAGAGGTGCAGAAAGAAGGAAGAGAAGTGCAGAAAGAAGTAACAGAGGTGCTGAAAGAGGCGCAAATGGTGCAGAAAGAGCAAGCGAAGTGCAGAAAGAGGCAACAGAGGTACAGGAAGAGAAAAGAGAGGTGCAGAAAGAGGCAGGAAAGGTGCAGAAAGAGGGAACAGGGGTGCAGAAAGAGGCAAGAGAGGTGTAGAAAGAAAAAATAGGGGTGCAGAAAGAGGCAAGAGATCTGCAGAAAAAAGCAACAGAGGTGCTGAAAGAGGAAAGTGAGGTGCAGAAAGAAGCAAGAGAGGAGTAGAAAGAGGCAATAGAAGTGCAGAAAGAAGCAACAGAGGTGCAGAAAGAGGCAAGAGAAATGCAGAAAGTGGCAACAGAGGTACAGAAAGAGGCAAGAGAGGTGCAGAAAGAGGCAAGAGAGGTACAGAAAGATAGAAAGAGGGGTGCAGAAAGAGGCAAGAGATCTGCAGAAAGAAGCAACAGAGGTGCTGAAAGAGGCAAGTGAGGTGCAGAAAGAAGCAAGAGAGGTGCAGAAAGAGGCAATAGAATTACAGAAAGAAGCAAAAGAGGTGCTCAAAGAGGCAAGAGGGATGCAGAAAGAGGCAAGAGCAGTGCAGAAAGAACCAAGAGAAGTGCAGAAAGAAGCAACAGAGGTGCAGAAAGAGGCATGAGGGGTGAAGAAAGAAGGAAGAGAAGTGCAGAAAGAAGCAACAGAGGTGCTGAAAGATGCACAAAGGGTGCAGAAAGAGGCAAGAGAAGTGCAGAAAGAAGCAACAGAGGTACAGAAAGAGGCAAGAGTGGTACAGAAAGAGGGAAGAGAGGTGTAGAAAGAAGCAAGATAGTTGCACAAAGAGGGAAGAGGGGTACAGAAAGAAGCAACAGAGGTGCCGAAAGAGGCAAGAGAGGTACAGAAAGAAGCAAGTGAAGTGCAGAAAGAGGCAACAGAGGTGCAGAAAGACGCAAGAGAGGTGCAGAAACAAGCAAGAGAAGTGCATAAAGAGGCAAGAGAATTACAGAAAGAAGCAAAAGAGGTGCTCAAAGAGGCAAGAGGGATGCAGAAAGAGGCAAGAGCAGTGCAGAAAGAACCAAGAGAAGTGCAGAAAGAAGCAACAGAGGTGCAGAAAGAGGCATGAGGGGTGAAGAAAGAAGGAAGAGAAGTGCAGAAAGAAGCAACAGAGGTGCTGAAAGATGCACAAAGGGTGCAGAAAGAGGCAAGAGAAGTGCAGAAAGAAGCAACAGAGGTACAGAAAGAGGCAAGAGTGGTACAGAAAGAGGGAAGAGAGGTGTAGAAAGAAGCAAGATAGTTGCACAAAGAGGGAAGAGGGGTTCAGAAAGAAGCAACAGAGGTGCAGAAAGAGGCAAGAGAGGTACAGAAAGAAGCAAGAGCAGTGCAGAAAGAACCAACAGAGGTGCAAAAAGGCAAGAGGGGAGCAGAAAAAGGCAGGAGGGGTGCAGAAAGAAGGAAGAGAAGTACAGAAAGAGGCAAGAGAATTGCTGAAAGAAACAACAGAGGTGTAGAAAGAAGCAAGAAAACTGCAGAAAGAGGTAAGTGAGGTGCAGAAAGAAGCAAGAGCAGTGCAGAAAGAACCAACAGAGGTGCAAAAAGGCAAGAGGGGAGCAGAAAAAGGTAGGAGGGGTGCACAAAGAGGCAAGAGAGGCATAGAAAGGAGCAGGAGGGGTGCAGAAAGAAGGAAGAGAAGTGCAGAAAGAAGTAACAGAGGTGCTGAAAGAGGCGCAAATGGTGCAGAAAGAGCAAGCGAAGTGCAGAAAGTGGCAACAGAGGTACAGGAAGAGAAAAGAGAGGTGCAGAAAGAGGCAGGAAAGGTGCAGAAAGAGGGAACAGGGGTGCAGAAAGAGGCAAGAGAGGTGTAGAAAGAAAAAATAGGGGTGCAGAAAGAGGCAAGAGATCTGCAGAAAAAAGCAACAGAGGTGCTGAAAGAGGAAAGTGAGGTGCAGAAAGAAGCAAGAGAGGAGTAGAAAGAGGCAATAGAAGTGCAGAAAGAAGCAACAGAGGTGCAGAAAGAGGCAAGAGAAATGCAGAAAGTGGCAACAGAGGTACAGAAAGAGGCAAGAGAGGTGCAGAAAGAGGCAAGAGAGGTACAGAAAGATAAAAGAGGGGTGCAGAAAGAGGCAAGAGATCTGCAGAAAAAAGCAACAGAGGTGCTGAAAGAGGCAAGTGAGGTGCAGAAAGAAGCAAGAGAGGTGCAGAAAGAGGCAATAGAATTACAGAAAGAAGCAAAAGAGGTGCTCAAAGAGGCAAGAGGGATGCAGAAAGAGGCAAGAGCAGTGCAGAAAGAACCAAGAGAAGTGCAGAAAGAAGCAACAGAGGTGCAGAAAGAGGCACGAGGGTGAAGAAAGAAGGAAGAGAAGTGCAGAAAGAAGCAACAGAGGTGCTGAAAGATGCACAAAGAGTGCAGAAAGAGGCAAGAGAAGTGCAGAAAGAAGCAACAGAGGTACAGAAAGAGGCAAGAGTGGTACAGAAAGAGGGAAGAGAGGTGTAGAAAGAAGCAAGATAGTTGCACAAAGAGGGAAGAGGGGTACAGAAAGAAGCAACAGAGGTGCCGAAAGAGGCAAGAGAGGTACAGAAAGAAGCAAGTGAAGTGCAGAAAGAGGCAACAGAGGTGCAGAAAGACGCAAGAGAGGTGCAGAAACAAGCAAGAGAAGTGCATAAAGAGGCAAGAGAATTGCTGAAAGAAGCAACAGAGGTTAGAAAGAAGCAAGAGAAGTGCAGAAAGAGGCAAGTGAGGTACAGAAAGAAGCAAGATCAGTGCAGAAAGAACCAACAGAGGTGCAAAAAGAGGCAAGAGGGGTGCAGAAAGGGGTAGGAGAGGTGCAGAAAGAGGCAAGAGGTGGACAGAAAGAGGCAGGAGGGGTGCAGAAAGAGACAAGATAGGTGAAGAAAGAAGGAACAGAGGTACAGAAAGAGGCAAGAGTGGTGCAGAATGGAGGTGTAGAAAGAGGCAAGAGAGTTGCACAAAGAGGGAAGTGAAGTGTAGAAGGAGGCAAGAGAACTGCAGAAAGAGGCAATAGAGGTGCAGAAAGAGGCAAGACAGTTACAGAAAGAGGCAAGTGAAGTGCAGAAGGAGGCAAGAGAACTGCAGAAAGAGGCAATAGAGGTGCAGAAAGAGGCAAGTGAGGTGCAGAAAGAAGCAAGATAAGTGCAGAAAGAAGCAACAGAAGTGCAGAAAGAGGGAAGAGGGGTGGAGAGAGAGGCAAGAGGGGTGCAGAAAGAAGCAAGACAGGTGCAGAAAGAACAAAAAGAAGTGCAGAAAGAAGGAACAGAGGTGCCGAAAGAGGCAAAAAGGGTGCAGAAAGACATAAGAGGGGTACAGAAAAAGGCAAGAGAGGTGCAGAAAGAGGGAAGAAGGGTGCAGAAAGAGGCAAGAGGGGTACAGAAAGAAGCAAATGAGGTGCAAAAAGAGGCAACAGAAGTGCAGAAAGAGGCAAGAGAGGCACAGAAGGAAGCAAGAGTAGCTTGCACACCATTAGTACCAATTTAATACCCGCATTTAGCAATAAGTAACAGGTGACCATTCTAGGTTTGCAAAGGGCCTTCCACCACACTGTAACACTTGTCGCTGCATTTTTGGTAACGTTTGAGCCGTTTGAGCTAGAAACAAGGCTTTTTTTGTTCAAATCTGCAGATTAGGGAGCAGATGATGAATTATGTGGCTAATGCAGAAAATGTATAATTGTGCGAAAATCGGGGCAGCCAAACAGTCGCATAATTCCAGTGGCCCTGCTCATACCTCTGACTAGGTCCACAAGTGCTCCTCAGTGATTCCTTCTTTTTTTGTCTCACTGAGTTCATAGTTGAGCTTCTTTGGAAACGAGGAAGACTAAACCTGACGTTACCACTCCACAACATAGACTACCATACCACATAATTACTCTCCATAACACATAATCCCACTCTACATAATTCCTATACACTAAATACCACATACTTTCTATCCACATAATTTCACTGCACAACATACCACATAATTCCACTACACACAACGTACATCCACTCCACTCCAAAAACATTAGTAAAAACTTTTACATTTACAACGCCAATAGCTCTAATTCTCGCAAATGCGTAAATTATTACATTGCAAACACTTCTTTAGCTAGTAGTTGCGTTTGCAGAGTGGTGGAGAAAGGGTGCTGGGCCTCCGACCAGCGCTCAGGAATTCCACTGTGTAGGACTTACAGGAGGTACCAGGAGGGCTTCTTGGCCCCCAAAGTCCCTCAGGAGTAAATTGGACTTCATCCCCCATCCTGTAGTCTGCCAGGAGGCGCGTTTGCAGAGGGGTGGAGAAAGGGAGGCATGGCCTCCGAAGACGTCTTAGCAATCCCACTGTGTGGGACTTACTGGAGGTAACAAGAGGGTAGTTGGCCCCCAAGGACATCCTTGGGGGCCAACTACCCTCCTATTACCTCCAGTAAGTCCCACACAGCAGGATTGCTTAGTTCTCATAGCAGGCCACGCCCCTTTGCCCACCACTCTGCAAACGTGCTCCTGGCGCGCTCTTGGATGGGGATTGAAGTCTCCTTCGCTGCTGGGGGTCCTTTAGGGGCCAACTAGCCTACCTCTTACCTCCAGTAAGCCCCACACAGTGGGATTGCTGAGAGGTGGACAAAGGCCACGCCCCCTTTCCCCACCACTCTGCAAACGCGCCTCCTGGCGCGTTCTAAGTTGGGGTATTAAGTCCCTTCATTCCTGAGGCTCCCTGGGGGCCAACTAGCCCACCAGGTACCTCCAGTAAGCACCACACACCTGGATTGCTGAGAGTGGTCCGAGGCCACACCCCCTTTTTACACCACACTGCAAACGCGGCTCCTTGCGCACTGCTGCTTGGGGGATGAAGTCCACTTGTGTCCTGAGGTCCTCAGGACAGAAGAGGACCTCATCGCCCCACCAGCAGTGCGCCAAGAGGCGTGTTTGCAGTGTGGTGTAAAAATGGGCATGGCCTTGGACCACCTCTCTGCAATCCAGCTGTGTGGCACTTACTGGAGGTACCTGGTGGGCTAGTTGGCCCCAGGGACCCTCAGTATTCAAGGGGACTTAATTTCCCAACTTAGAACGTGCCAGGGGGCGCGTTTGCAGAGTGGTGCAGGGAGGGGGCGGGGGCTCCGGCGAGATGTCGGCTTTTTTTATATATATATCTTTAGAAGGCGGGCTGTGTGGCCCCCCTTCTTTTAGTATTTTTGGGGCCCTGGGTACCCCATCCCCCAGGGCCTGACCCTTTTTAACAAAAAGAAGAAAACGGAAGTGGGCCGTGCGCCCCCTCCCTGAGGCCACTTTCAGCCCCGGAGACCCCATCCCCGGGGCATGGCCTCTTTTTAAAAAAATTATTTATAGGGAAGGAGGGCCGCGTGGCCCCCCTTTCCCTGGGCCACTATTGACCCCGGGGACCCCATCCCCCCAATGAGGAGGGGGGCCATGCGGCCCCCTCCCCAGGCCAATTTCGGCCCCGGGGACCCCATCCCCCGGCCCGGCCATTCTTTTTTTTTTTAAATAAAGGGAGGGGGCCGCGTGACCCCCCTCCCAGGCCACTTCTGGCCCCAGGGACCCCATCCCCCAGGGCCGGCCCTTAGCGTTGGGGACCGTGGGGGGAGCCCCAATTCCCCCACGGTCCCAGCCGGCTCCCCGCCTCCTGCGGGAGCCGGCATTGCTTTTGCACAAGGGGAGCTGCAGACATGCAGCTCCCTTGCCTAAAAGCATCTCTAGCTTGATTGAAGCGAGAGCAGGTTTCCTGCTCTCGCTTCAACGAAGCAAATCAGAGTTTGGTATGGCAGGGTGGGAGCCGTGCTCCCGCCCTGCCATAGCAAACGGGAATGTCTCGGGGTGGGCACCCTGGGACATTGCAGGAGCCGGCCCTGGGGGGTGGCGGTCCCCAGGGCCATCAAGGGCTCCAGGAGGAGGGCTGCATGGCCCCCCTCCCTACATTTTCAAAGCCCCGGGGAGGTGGTGGCCCCCGGGGCATGGGGGGCCCGCGAGGCCCCCCTCATTAATCAAGGAAGCCCCGGGGAGGTGGTAGTCCCCGGGGCTTGGGGGGGCCTGCGTGGCCCCCCCACCTCAATTATAATAAAGCCCCAGGGAGGTGGTGGTCCCCGGGGCTGCGGGGGGGCCGCGTGCCCCCACATACAATTAACTAAGCCCCGGGGAGGTGGCGGTCCCCGGGGCTGTGGGGGCCCCCGAGGGCCCCTGCTAATTAATTAGGCATTGCCCCCGGGACCTTGCCCACCCGGGGGCTTATAGAAAACAAAGCGTGGGAGACTGCGCTTAGTTTTAGTTTTTTTTTTCAGCCGGATTCGCTCACCCAGCGCGAATTCGGCCGTTAAAAAAAAAAATGCTTAGTTTGGGCCTGGGGGTCCTTGTGGGACCCCCTGAGCAGGCCTAGGGGGTCAGGGTGTTTCTAGCCTGCCCCCTTTTCTTGTTTTTTATCTTTGTTTTACCTTTTTCTTGTGACTCGGTTACTGAGTCACAAGATGGCTGCAAACTCTTCCTGGTTTGGAGTGTTGACAGCCAATCAGAGTGAAGCTCGTGCCCGGTAGGGTTCGCAAATCCTCCTCGGTGCTCAGATATCGATATTTTATTTTTTGAATTTCTCAGGAACTACTGAACGGATTTACACCATTTTAAAAAAAAGGGCGCTTTCTGAACCAAGAGCTACATGTTTGCCAAATTTGGTGTGATTCCGTTCAGCAGTTCGGGATGTAGCCTTGTCTAAAGTTCCTAAGGAAATTAACATGGGGAAAACGCATTTTGGGACCCCTCTTTTTTCTTGGCCCCCGCTTGACGAATCACCCCGAAACTTTCAAGACAGGAGCTGACCGGAGCGCCCCATTAGTTTTAAAAATTTCGCGAAGATTCGTCAACCGGCGCCAAAGATATTGGCAAATCAAAAATCGCTTTTCCTATGGAAACTAGGTCCTAACTATAACTACCTACTGGTGACCGCCAGTAGGTAATATATATATATTATCTACTGGCGGTCGCCAGTAGATAGTTATAGTTAGGACCTATTTTCCATAGGAAATCCGCGACATTCTATTTGAAATAACTCTTGCGTCGGTTGACGAATCTTCGCGAAATTTTCAAACTTTATGGCCCGCTCCGGTCCGCTCCTACCCTGAAAGTCTCAGGGTGATTCGTCAAGCGGGGGCCGAGAAAAAGGGGGTCCCAAAACGTGTTTTCCCCATTCATTTTCCCATAGGAAACTTTAGACACGGTTACAGCCTGAACTGCTGAACGGAATTACACCAAATTTGGCAAAGAGGTAGTTCTTGGTTCAGAAAGAACCCTTTTGTTAAATGGTGTAAATCTGCTCAGTAGTTATGGAGAAATTAAAAAATAAGAGTCAAAAATCAATTTCCCATAGGAAACTTTATGCAAGGCTACAGCCCGAACTGCTGAACGGAATTACACCAAATTTGGCAAAGAGGTAGTTCTTGGTTCAAAAAGAACCCTTTTGTTAAATGGTGTAAATCCGTTCAGTAGTTGCTGAGAAAATCAAAAGTAAAAACACATATATATCTGGGCGGAGCCTAACCACACATGTCATCGTGAGATCTGATTGGCTGTCAGCACTTCATCCTGGAATTGCTGGCAGCCATCTTGGGACCAATATAAATGATAGTACCCCATTGAAATGCATTGTAGTGAATCGAAGATTTTGAGGGTTACCAAAAGGAGAACTATAAAGGGTGATAACAGACTTTAGTTACATTAGAATTCATTTGTTGATGGTACCATACTAATTTCAGGAATTGTGGTGTGTTCTAAGGTGATTTTACCCTGTGAAAAACCTTCTGCTGGGATATCATGAATCATGTTTGAGAGAAAACTATTTTCACATGCTTGTCCCATACAGTTTTGGAAGGTGCCCCAGAAGCTAAAATGAGAGCATATTTTCTGTAAATTCACATTATCTTTCTCAGTCATGTGAGAATGAAGTCTGACATTCTCAGTAAAACATGTACATCCAACAAGGGCAGAGACTGTCAGTTGATTCCTTTGTGTTCTACTGCAGCTTCCCAGAGTGTTCTAAAGAACAACTAGAGTGCTAACAGCCTTACTTATGACAAAAGTATGGCACACCTGAAGCCATCTTGATTGGAATAAACTGGTAACACTTAAAACATTTAATTTAAAAAGGAACAAAATGATGGGGTTCATCTTGTCATAGAAATTATGGTTAGTGCTCTGGAAAGAAAAATTAGGACATGTTTCAAGTGTGATCTCAAATATCTTCCTGTTATATTTCAACAGGAGCAGCCTGTCAGTTGATGCCTTTGTGTTCTACTGCAGCTTCCCAGAGTGTTCTAAAGAACAACTAGAGCGCTAACAGTCTTACTTATGACAAAAGTATGGCACACCTGAAGCCATCTTGATTGGAATAAACTGGTAACACTTAAAACATTTAATTTAAAAAGGAACAAAATGATGGGGTTCATTTTGTCATAGAAATTATGGTTAGTGCTGTAGAAAGAAAAATTAGGACATGTTTCAAGTGTGATCTCAAATATCTTCCTGTTATATTTCAACAGGAGCAGCCTGTCAGTTGATGCCTTTGTGTTCTACTGCAGCTTCCCAGAGTGTTCTAAAGAACAACTAGAGCGCTAACAGTCTTACTTATGACAAAAGTATGGCACACCTGAAGCCATCTTGATTGGAATAAACTGGTAACACTTAAAACATTTAATTTAAAAAGGAACAAAATGAGGGGGTTCATTTTGCCATAGAAATTATGGTTAGTGCTGTAGAAAGAAAAATTAGGACATGTTTTAAGTGAGATCTCAAATATCTTCCTGTTATATTTCAACAGGAGCAGCCTGTCAGTTGATGCCTTTGTGTTCTACTGCAGCTTCCCAGAGTGTTCTAAAGAACAACTAGAGTGCTAACAGCCTTACTTATGACAAAAGTATGGCACACCTGAAGCCATCTTGATTGGAATAAACTGGTAACACTTAAAACATTTAATTTAAAAAGGAACAAAATGAGGGGGTTCATTTTGCCATAGAAATTATGGTTAGTGCTGCAAAAAGAAAATTTAGTGCATGTTTTAAGTGAGATCTCAAATCCTCTTCTATTTCATTAGAAAATTCTGACATGCAGACTGAAACAATCACTTTCAATACCAGCAGTAGACTTCCAGTTAACTCCTTGGTGAGCAGTAGCTTTACTACAGTGATCTAATGAACAACTAGAGTAATAACATTCTGAATTTATGGCAAATGTGTGACACATCTGAATGCCTTCTTGATGGAATCAAAGTAAAAACTGAAAGCATTTCCTACTGAGGAGACTGCAGTAAATGAGGAAATTAGGAAACTTCATAACAAAGAAGTCTTCCAAGATGGCCACCAGTGAAAAAGAGCCCAAATGTAGCACAAATATTACCCAGATGTAGCCCACATATAGCCCAATGACAAAAGTGTGCAAAACACTTTTATTTTTAGTTTTTTTGCAGTTTTATGTAGTGCAGACTGGTCAGGTATTGGAGCGTTGCATCTTAAAACATGACCCCCTACACTACAAAAACACCACTGCACTACCCTAAACCCTAAAACACTACCCCAGCATGACCCCCTACACTACACAAACACCACTGCACTACCCTAAACCCTAAAACACTACCCCAACACCACTGCACTAACCTAAATCCTAAAACACTACCCCCAGCACGACCCCCTACACTACCCAAACACCACTGCACTACCCTAAAACATGACCCCCTACACTACACAAACACCACTGCACTACCCTAAACCCTAAAACACTACCCCCAGCACGACCCCCTACACTACACAAGCACCACTGCACTACCCTAAACCCTAAAACACTGCCCCCAGCACGACCCCTACACTACACAAACACCACTGCACTACCTTAAACCCTAAAACACTACCCCCAGCACGACCCCCTACACTGCCCGAACACCACTGCACTGCCCTAAACCCTGAAACACATACCCCTAGCACGACCCCCTACACTGCCCGAACACCACTGCACTGCCCTAAACCCTGAAACACCACCCCTTCACGACCCCCTACACTGCCCGAACACCACTGCACTGCCCTAAACCCTGAAACACCACCCCCAGCATGACCCCTACACTGCCCGAACACCACTGCACTGCCCTAAACCCTGAAACACTACCCCCAGCAAGACCTCCTACACTGCCCGAACACCACTGCACTGCCCTAAACCCTGAAACATCACCCCCAGCAAGACCCCCTACACTGCCCGAACACCACTGCCCTAAACCCTGAAACACCACCCCCAGCACGACCCCCTACACTGCCCGAACACCACTGCACTGCCCTAAACCCTGAAACACCACCCCCAGCACGACCCCCTACACTGCCCGAACACCACTGCACTGCCCTAAACCCTGAAACACCACCCCCAGCACGACCCCTACACTGCCCGAACACCACTGCACTGCCCTAAACCCTGAAACACCACCCCCAGCAAGACCCCCTACACTGCCCGAACACCACTGCACTGCCCTAAACCCTGAAACACCACCCCCAGCAAGACCCCCTACACTGCCCGAACACCACTGCACTGCCCTAAACCCTGAAACACCAGCCCCAGCACGACCCCTACACTGCCCGAACACCACTGCACTGCCCTAAACCCTGAAACACCACCCCCAGCACGACCCCCTACACTGCCCGAACACCACTGCACTGCCCTAAACCCTGAAACACCACCCCAGCACGACCCCCTACACTGCCCGAACACCACTGCACTGCCCTAAACCCTGAAACACCACCCCCTGCACGACCCCCTACACTGCCCGAACACCACTGCACTGCCCTAAACCCTGAAACACCACCCCCAGCACGACCCCCTACACTGCCCGAACACCACTGCACTGCCCTAAACCCTGAAACACCACCCCCAGCAAGACCCCCTACACTGCCCGAACACCACTGCACTGCCCTAAACCCTGAAACACCAACCCCAGCAAGACCCCCTACACTGCCCGAACACCACTGCACTGCCCTAAACCCTGAAACACCACCCCCAGCACGACCCCTACACTGCCCGAACACCACTGCACTGCCCTAAACCCTGAAACACCAGCCCCAGCACGACCCCCTACACTGCCCGAACACCACTGCACTGCTCCTAAACCCTGAAACACCACCCCCAGCACGACCCCCTACACTGCCCGAACACCACTGCACTGCCCTAAACCCTGAAACACCAGCCCCAGCACGACCCCCTACACTGCCCGAACACCACTGCACTGCCCTAAACCCTGAAACACCAGCCCCAGCACGACTCCCTACACTGCCCGAACACCACTGCACTGCCCTAAACCCTGAAACACCACCCCCAGCACGAACCCCTACACTGCCCGAACACCACTGCACTGCCCTAAACCCTGAAACACCACCCCCAGCACGACCCCCTACACTGCCCGAACACCACTGCACTGCCCTAAACCCTGAAACACCACCCCCAGCACGACCCCTACACTGCCCGAACACCACTGCACTGCCCTAAACCCTGAAACACCACCCCTGCACGACCTCCTACACTGCCCGAACACCACTGCACTGCCCTAAACCCTGAAACACCACCCCCAGCACGACCCCCTACACTGCCCGAACACCACTGCACTGCCCTAAACCCTGAAACACCAGCCCCAGCACGACCCCCTACACTGCCCGAACACCACTGCACTGCCCTAAACCCTGAAACACCAGCCCCAGCACGACCCCTACACTGCCCGAACACCACTGCACTGCCCTAAACCCTGAAACACCACCCCCAGCAAGACCCCCTACACTGCCCGAACACCACTGCACTGCCCTAAACCCTGAAACACCAGCCCCAGCACGACCCCTACACTGCCCAAACACCACTGCACTGCCCTAAACCCTGAAACACCACCCCCAGCACGACCCCCTACACTGCCCGAACACCACTGCACTGCCCTAAACCCTGAAACACCAGCCCCAGCAAGACCCCCTACACTGCCCGAACACCACTGCACTGCCCTAAACCCTGAAACACCAGCCCCAGCAAGACCCCCTACACTGCCCGAACACCACTGCACTGCCCTAAACCCTGAAACACCAGCCCCAGCACGACCCCTACACTGCCCGAACACCACTGCACTGCCCTAAACCCTGAAACACCAGCCCCAGCACGACCACCTACACTGCCCGAACACCACTGCACTGCCCTAAACCCTGAAACACCAGCCCCAGCACGACCCCCTACACTGCCCGAACACCACTGCACTGCCCTAAACCCTGAAACACCAGCCCCAGCACGACCCCCTACACTGCCCGAACACCACTGCACTGCCCTAAACCCTGAAACACCAGCCCCAGCACGACCCCCTACACTGCCCGAACACCACTGCACTGCCCTAAACCCTGAAACACCACCCCTGCATGACCCCCTACACTGCCCGAACACCACTGCACTGCCCTAAACCCTGAAACACCACCCCTGCAGCACCCCTACACTGCCCGAACACCACTGCACTGCCCTAAACCCTGAAACACCACCCCACCCCTACACTGCCCGAACACCACTGCACTGCCCTAAACCCTGAAACACCACCCCCAGCATGACCCCCTACACTGCCCGAACACCACTGCACTGCCCTAAACCCTGAAACACCAGCCCCAGCACGACCCCCTACACTGCCCGAACACCACTGCACTGCCCTAAACCCTGAAACACCAGCCCCAGCATGACCCCCTACACTGCCCGAACACCACTGCACTGCCCTAAACCCTGAAACACCAGCCCCAGCACGACCACCTACACTGCCCGAACACCACTGCACTGCCCTAAACCCTGAAACACCAGCCCCAGCACGACCCCCTACACTGCCCGAACACCACTGCACTGCCCTAAACCCTGAAACACCAGCCCCAGCACGACCCCCTACACTGCCCGAACACCACTGCACTGCCCTAAACCCTGAAACACCAGCCCCAGCACGACCCCCTACACTGCCCGAACACCACTGCACTGCCCTAAACCCTGAAACACCACCCCTGCACGACCCCCTACACTGCCCGAACACCACTGCACTGCCCTAAACCCTGAAACACCACCCCTGCAGCACCCCCTACACTGCCCGAACACCACTGCACTGCCCTAAACCCTGAAACACCACCCCTGCACCGCCCCCTACACTGCCCGAACACCACTGCACTGCCCTAAACCCTGAAACACCACCCCCAGCACGACCCCCTTTACTGCTCGAACACCACTGCACTGCCCCAAACCCTGAAACACCACCCCCAGCACGACCCCTACACTGCCCGAACACCACTGCCCTAAACCCTGAAACACCACCCCTGCACGACCCCCTACACTGCCCGAACACCACTGCACTGCCCTAAACCCTAAAACACCACCCCCAGCATTACCCCCTACACTGCCCAAACACCACTGTACTGCCCTAAACCCTAGAACACTACCCCCAGCACGACCCCCTACACTACCCGAACACCACTGCACTACCCTAAACCCTAAAATACTACCCCCAGCACAACCCCCTACACTACCCGAACACGACTGCACTGCCCTAAACCCTCAAACACTCCCCAGCACGACCCCCTACACTACCCGAACACCACTGCACTGCCCTAAACCCTAAAACACTCCCCCAGCATGACCCCCTACACTACCCGAACACCACTGCACTGCCCTAAACCCTAAAACACTCCCCCAGCACGACCCCCTACACTACCCAAACACCACTGCACTGCCCTAAACCCTAAAACACTACCCCCGCATGACCCCCTACACTACCCAAACACCAATGCACTACCCTAATCCCTAAAACACTACCCCCGCATGACCCCCTACACTACCCTAAACCCTAAAACACTACCCCGCATGACTCCCTACACTACCCAAAGACCACTGCACTACCCTAAACCCTAAAACACGACCTCCTACACTACACAAACACCACTGCACTACCCTAAACCCTAAAACACTACCCCCTACACTACACAAACACCACTGCACTACCCTAAACCCTAAAACACTACCCCCAGCAGTACCCCTACACTACCCAAACACCACTGCACTAACCTAAACCCTAAAACACTACCCCCAGCAGTACCCCTACACTACCCAAACACCACTGCACTACCCTAAATCACTACCCCCAGCACGACCCCTACACTACCCAAACACCACTGCACTACCCTAAACCCTAAAACACTACCCCCAGCACGACCCCCTACACTACCCAAACACCACTGCACTACCCTAAACCCTAAAACACTCCCCCAGCACGACTCCCTACACTACCCAAACACCACTGCACTACCCTAAACCCTAAATCTACCCCCAGCATGACCCCCTACACTACACAAACACCACTGCACTACCCTAAACCCTAAAACACTACCCCCAGCACGACCCTCTTCACTACCTAAACACAACTGCACAATTTGTTACAGGCGTTGCAACGCAGGCCTGTGGTGCTTACTGGAAGTACCTAGTGGGCTAGTTGGGCCCCAGGGACCCTCAGGATTCAAGGTGACCTAATCCCCCAACTTAAAACGCACCACGGGGCGCGTTTGCACAGTGGTGAAGGGAGGGGGCGGGGCCTCAGGTGACATGTGCGCAAACACGCCCTGTGGTGCGTTTTAAGTTGGGGAATTAATTCCCTTTGAATCCTGAGGGACCCTGGGGCCAACTAGCCCACCAGGTACCTTCAGTAAGCACAACAGAGTTGCGTTGCAGAGAGGTGAAAAAGGTGCGTGGCCTCGGAACGCCTCTCTGCAACTCAGCTCTGTGGTCCTAACTGTAGGTACCTGGGGGCTAGTTGGGCCCCAGGGACCCTCAGAATTCAAGGGACTTAATCCCGCAACTTAAAACGCGCCACGGGTGCGTTTGCACACATGTCACCTCAGGCCCCCTCCCTTCACCACTGTGCAAACGCGCCCTGTAGCGCGTTTTAAGAGGTAGTTTTAATCTCCCTGCCCTATTATGTACTAGGGACTTGCAGAGGAGGTCATGCTAATCACAGGGGTACCCCAACGCATAGTGTTCCCTAGTGTATGTAGGTGTTTTCACTGTATTCTAAGTGTCTTTTAGCATAGCACTGGCTCTGGTTAGTCAGAGTCAGTTACCACCAGTACCCGTCTGAAAAGTTGTGGGCACAGGATGATTTTGCAACAAGGCCTCTTTCTGCTCCTCTGTTGGTTCTTTCTGCACATCTTTTGCTTCTTTCTGTGCGTTTTTTCTTCTTTCTTCACATGTCCTACCTCTGTAGGCATAGTTAGAAACTAGCATTTAAAAAACCTTTGAAATTCACTTAAAAAATCATAGGTTTCAGGCACGTTATAGTTAGAAATTAGCATTTAAAAACCTTTGAAATTCACTGAAAAAACCATAGGTTTCAGACACGTTATAGTTAGAAATTAGCATTTAAAAACCTTTGAAATTCACTGAAAAAACCATAGGTTTTAGGGACAGCTATAGTTAGTTGGACATTTCACTCGTACAAAACCATAGAAATTCCCCGTTATAGTTAGTTCAGCTAACTATAACTCGCGCCCGCAATGCACTGCTGATGACGTCACATATTACATCACTCATGACATGGTCAGTGACATCACTGATGACATCACTGATGACATCTCAAATGACATCACTGATGACATCATCCATGTGATAATTTCATGCATCTTCTCACACCCTAATATAACTTTTGATACACCCACTCTAAATTACAGACTGCCATTCTCAAAACCATAGACACTCCAACACCAAAAACTACATACCCACTCACTGATTCTTAGGTCTACACACACATCCACTCACTCACCCGTACAGTCACTCATACTTAGTCACTCAGTACAGGACTATCATATGCACTCATACACCTATATAAACACTCACACACCGCCACTCATCCATAGAGGTACTCACACACCTAGTCAGTCATGCAAAAACTTAATCACACACCCATTTACTCACCTATACAGTTATACACACACCAGCTCACTTACTCATACAAATACTAGCACATTCTTACACTCTTATACAATCACTGATACAAGTACACACTCATCCATACAGCCACTCTCACAATCACACACTCTCACTTATAGCCATTTATATACTCCAACACACATATATACTGCCTTTCACATATGTAGTTACTCACACATGTACCACTGAGATATACATTCAATCACTAACACACCCATACACACACTCACCCACCCATACAGTCCATCACAGATGCACTCTTGAAACCATGCACCCAGTGAATCACCAACTCACACATCTATGCACAGAGTCACACACACCCCACCCACACAAACACTCAGGCACCCATACAGATACTCAGACAATCAATCAATAACCCATGTAGACACTCATGTAGCTATTCAGAAAGCCATGCAGCCGCTTACAAACCAACAGACAGACGGATACAGACATTCACACAGTTTAGTCACTAACCCATGCATTCAGTAAGATACATTTAATCACTCACTTGTAGAGTCAGTCACTCACGTACTAAATCATCCATTCAGACACTTATACACCCACTCATTCTTCAATACGCCTTTCCCAATATATATTAAACATATTTAAACTTTACAGAAACACACAGTCACTGGATGATGTCATCAGTGATGTCATTTGAGATGTCATCAGTGATGTCATCAGTGATGTCACTGACCATGTCATGAGTGATGTAATATGTGACGTCATCAGCAGTGCATTGCGGGGCGCGAGTTATAGTTAGCTGAACTAACTATAACGGGGGAATTTCTATGGTTTTGTACGAGTGAAATATCCAACTAACTATAACTGTCCCTAAAACCTATGGTTTTTTCAGTGAATATATATATAAGTGTTTTTCTTTTCCCAATAACTTTGGCGCCGGTTGCCGAATCTTCGCGAAATTTTCAAAACTAGTGATCAGCTTCGGTCAGCTCCTGTCTTGAAAGTTTTGGGGAGATTAGTCAATGCGGGGGCCGAGAAAAAAGGGGGGTCCCAAAACGCTTTTTCCCCATGTTAATTTCCATAGGAAACTTTAGACAAAGCTACAGCCCGAACTGCTGAACGGAATTACACCAAATTTGGCAAAAAGGTAGCCCTCGGTTCAGAAAGAGTCCTTTTTGTTAAATGGTGTAAATCCGTTCAGTAGTTCCTGAGAAATTAGAAAAAGAAAAAGTTTCGATTTCTGGGCGGAGCCTAACCTCCCGAGCATGAGCTTGCCTCTGATTGGCTGCCAACACTTCAAACCATGAAGTGTTGGCAGCCATCTTGTGCCTCGGACCAAGGAGAAGGAAAAAGGTAAAAAAAAAGATTAAAAACAAGAAAAGGAGGCAGGGTAAAAACACCCTGACCCCCCAGGCCTGCTCAGGGGACCCCCAGGCCCAAAAAAAGCATTTTTTTTAAAAAAATTCAGACGGGGTCGCGCCGGGTCTCGCACACTTTGTTTTAATGAGGCCCATGGGTGGGCCATGTCCCGGGGGCAATGTGTGTTTAATTTGCGGGGGCCCGCGGGGGACCGCACCTCCCCGGGGCTTATTAAATCTAATGCAACACAGCCCCCCTTCTAAAAAATAAAATAAAGAAAAAAAGCCGGCATCTCGCCGGAGGCCCCGCCCCCTCCCTGCAGCACTCTGGCACGCGCCTCCTGGCGCGTTGCAAGTTGGGGAATTAATTCCCCTTGAATGCTGAGGGTCCCTGGGGGCCAACTGGCCCACCAGGTACCTCCAGTAAGCGCCAGAAGCTGCGTTTGCAGAGAGGTGTACAAAGGGGCGTGGCCTCAGACCACCTCTCTGCAAAGCAGCTGTATGGCGCATACTGGAGGTACCTGGTGGGCTAGTTGGACCCCAGGGACCCTGCAGGATTCAAGGGGACTTAATCCCCCAAGTTACAATGCACCAGGGGGCGCGTTTGCACAGTGGTGCAGGGAGGAGGCGGGGCCTGATATGACAAGTGTGCAAATGCGCCCCTGGCGCGTTGTAACTTGGGGGGTTAAGTCCCCTTGAATCCTGAGGGTCCCTGAGGCACAGCCAGCCCACCAGGTACCTCGAGGTAGCGCCACAGAGCTGCGTTGCAGAGAGTTGGTCCGAGGCCACGCCCCTTTTACACCACTCTGCAAACGCGACTTCTGGCGCACTGCTGGTGGGCGATGAGGTCCTCTTGTGTCCTGAGGACCTCAGGACACAAGTGGACTTCATCCCCTGAGCAGCAGTGCGCCAAGAGGCGCGTTTGCAGAGTGGTGTAAAAAGGGGGCGTGGCCTCGGACCACCTCTCTGCAATCCAGCTCTGTGGCGCATATTGGAGGTACCTGGTGGGCTAGTTGGCCCCAGGGACCCTCAGTATTCAAGGGGAATTAATTCCCCTACTAACAATGCACCAGGCGGCGCGTTTGCAGAGTGGTGGAGAAAGGGGGCGTGGCCTTTGTCTACCTCTCAGCAATCCCACTGCGTGGGGCTTACTGGAGGTAAGAGGTAGGCTAGTTGGCCCCTAAAGGACCCCCAGCAGCGAAGGGGACTTCAATCCCCATCCAGAGCGTGCCAGGGGAGCGCGTTTGTAGAGTGGTGGGCAAAGGGGGCGTGGCCTGCTCTTGAGCTTAGCAATGCTGCTGTGTGGGACTTACTGGAGGTAATAGGAGGTGTAGTTGGCCCCCGAGGATGTCCTTGGGGGCCAACTACCCCTGTTGTTACCTCCAGTAAGTCCACACAGTGAGATTTCTAAGACGTCTTCGGAGGCCATGCCCCCCTTTCTCCACCATTCTGCAAACGCGCCTCCTGGCAGACTACGGGATGGGGGATGAAGTCCTATTTACTCCTGAGGGACTTTGGGGAACAAGAAGCCCTACTGGTACCTCCTGTAAGCCTACGCACCGGAATTCCTGAGCGCTGGTCAGAGGCCCAGCACCCTTTCTCCACCACTCTGCAAACACGACTACTAGTTAAAGAAGTAAATGATTTACAAAGGGGCCTTAGACACAATACCGCACATTGTTATTAAAGTGGGAATCTATTGGTGTGGTGCAACGATCATGGGAAAAAAAGGCCTCCTAATTCCCAAAAGTGAATAAATTCACATGAACATTTGTATAGAGATGATCGGCACACACTTCTTTTCAAACATGAATCAACTTATAAGGTCATTAATACAGTCGGATAGATTCCCCCAAAAATTTCTCATTAGACATATGTCACTTATTTTAAGATAATCCTTTATTTCTATTTTTCTTTTCTTCACTCAAAATGTAGCCAGATGTAGCCAACGCGTTTCGTCCCTTCTTGGGACTTCTTCAGGGCTACGAAAACATAGATAAAATATGTACATTTTAAAAAACCACAATATCACCTCATCACCTCATCACCTCATAAAAACATACACACGTAACTATCTCCTTGTGCAATATTCTATATACAGTGTCCTATTTACAAACAACATATTACCCATTAAAACTCATCACTGAAGATGATTTTTGATATGTCATCCTAATTATATCCAAGGAAGCCATGGATTATCTTAAAATAAGTGACATATGTCTCCTGAGAAATTTTTGGGGGAATCTATCCGACTGTATTAATGACCTTATAAGTTGATTCATGTTTGAAAAGAAGTGTGTGCTGATCATCTCTATACAACTAGTTAAAGAAGTGTTTGCAATGTAATAGGTTTCGCATTTGCGAGAATTAGAGCTATTGGCGTTGTAAATGCAAAAGTTTTTACTAATGTTTTTGGAGTGGAGTGGATGTACATTGTGTGTAGTGGAATTATGTGGTATGTTGTGCAGAGAAATTATGTGGATAGAAAGTATGGGGTATTTAGTGTATAGGAATTATGTAGAGTGGGATTATGTGTTATGGAGAGTAATTATGTAGTATGGTAGTCTGTGTTGTGGAGTGGTAACGTCAGGTTTAGCCTTCCTCGTTTCCATAGAAGCTCAACTATGAACTCAGTGAGACAAAAAAAGATGGAATCACTGAGGAGCACTTGGGGACCTAGTCAGAGGTATGAGCAGGGCAACTGGAATTATGTGACTGTTTGGCTGCACCGACTTTACGCACAATTATACATTTTCTGCATTAGCCACATAATTCATCATCTGCACTCTAATCTGCAGATTTGAACAAAAAGCTTTGTTTCTAGCTGAAACGGGTCAAACGTTACCAAAAATGCAGCGACAAGTGTTACAGCGTGGTGGAAGGCCCTTTGCAAACCTAGAATGGTCATGTGTTACTTATTGCTAAATGTAGGTGTTAAATTGGTACTAATGGTGTGCAAGCCACTCTTGCTTCCCTCTGCGCCCCTCTTGCCTCTTTCTGCATTTCTGTTGCTTCTTTCTGCATCTGTCTTGCTTCTTTCTGCACACCTGTTGTCTCTTTATGTACCTCTTTTGCCTCTTTCTGCACTTTTCTTGGCTTTTTCTGCAGTTCTCTTCCATCTTTCTGCACGTCTGTTGCCTCTTTCTGCACCACATTTGCTTCTTTCTGCACCCCTGTTGTCTCTTTCTGCACTCGTCTTCCCTCTTTCTGTACCTTTCCTGCCTGTTTTTGCATCTCACTTGCCTCTTTCTGCACTTTTCTTGCTTCTTTCAACACCTCTGTTGCTTCTTTCAGCAATTCTCTTGCCTCTTTGTGCACTTCCCTTGCCTGTTTCTGCACTTCTCTTGCCTCTTTCTGCACCCCTGTTGCTTCATTCTGCACTTTCCATGCTTCTTTCTGCACCTGTCTTGCTTCTTTCTGCACCCCTGTTGTCTCTTTATGTACCTCTTTTGCCTCTTTCTGCACTTTTCTTGCCTTTTTCTGCACCTCTCTCCCCTATTTCTGCACGTCTGTTGCCTCTTTCTTCATCTCATTTGCTTCTTTCTGCACCCCTGTTGTCTCTTTCTGCACTCGTCTTCCCTCTTTCTGTACCTTTCCTGCCTGTTTTTGCATCTTACTTGCCTCTTTCTGCACTTTTCTTGCTTGTTTCTACACCTCTGTTGCTTCTTTCAGCAATTCTCCTGCCTGTTTTTGAATCTCACTTGCCTCTTTCTGCACTTTTCTTGCTTCTTTCTGCACCCCTGTTGTCTCTCTATGTACCTCTTTTGCCTCTTTCTGCACTTTTCTTGCCTTTTTCTGCACCTCTCTTCCCTCTTTCTGCATGTCTGTTGCCTCTTTCTGCACCTCATTTGCTTCTTTCTACACCCCTGTTGTCTCTTTCTGTACTCGTCTTCCCTCTTTCTGTACCTTTCCTGCCTGTTTTTGTATCTCACTTGCTTCTTTCTGCACTTTTCTTGCTTCTTTCTGCACCCCTGTTGCTTCATTCTGCACTTTCCATGCTTCTTTCTGCACATGTCTTGCTTCTTTCTGCACCCCTGTTGTCTCTTTATGTACCTCTTTTGCCTCTTTCTGCACTTTTCTTGCCTTTTTCTGCACCTCTCTCCCCTATTTCTGCACGTCTGTTGCCTCTTTCTGCATCTCATTTGCTTCTTTCTGCACCCCTGTTGTCTCTTTCTGCACTCGTCTTCCCTCTTTCTGTACCTTTCCTGCCTGTTTTTGCATCTTACTTGCCTCTTTCTGCACTTTTCTTGCTTCTTTCTGCACCCCTGTTGTCTCTCTATGTACCTCTTTTGCCTCTTTCTGCACTTTTCTTGCCTTTTTCTGCACCTCTCTTCCCTTTTTCTGCACATCTGTTGCCTCTTTCTGCACCTCATTTGCTTCTTTCTGCACCCCTGTTGGCTCTTTCTGCACCTCACTTGCTCCTTTCTGCACCTGTCTTGCTTCTTTCTGCACCCCTGTTGTCTCTTTATGTACCTCTTTTGCGTCTTTCTGCACTTTTCTTGGCTTTTTCTGCACTTCTCTTCCTTCTTTCTGCAACCCTCCTGCCTTTTCCTGTACCTCTCTTGCCTCTGTGCACCCATCCTACCTTTTCTGTACCCCTCTTGCCTCTCTCTCCACCCTTCTTCCTCTTTCTGCACCTCTGTTGGTTCTTTCTGCCCTGCTCTTGCTTCTATCTGCACCTTACTTGCCTCTTTCTGCACTTCACTTGCTTTTTTCTGCACTTCTCTTGCTTCCTTCTGCACCTCTTAGTTAGAGGTAGTTTTAATCCCCCTGCCCTATTATGTACTAGGGCCATACAGGGGAGGTCATGCCAATCACAGGGGTACCCCAACCCATAGTGTACCCTATTGTATGTAGGTGTTTTTCCTGTATTCTAGGTGTCTTTCAGCATAGCACTGGCTCCAGGCCTGGTTATTCAGAGTCAGTTACTGCACTTCTCTTGCTTCTTTCTACACCTCTGTTGCTTCTTTCAGCAATTCTCTTGCCTCTTTCTCCACTTCTCTTCCTTCTTTCTGCACCCCTCCTGCCTCTTTCTGTACCTCTCTTGCCTCTTTGTGCCCCTCTCCTACCCCTTTCTGCACCCCTTTTTAAACCTCTGTTGGTTCTTTCTGCACTGCTCTTGCTTCTTTCTGCACCTCACTTGCCTCTTTCTGCACTTCACTTGCTTTTTTCTGCACTTCTCTTGCTTCCTTCTGCACCTCTTAGTTAGAGGTAGTTTTAATCCCCCTGCCCTATTATGTACTAGGGCCATACAGGGGAGGTCATGCCAATCACAGGGGTACCCCAACCCATAGTGTACCCTATTGTATGTAGGTGTTTTCCCTGTATTCTAGGTGTCTTTCAGCATAGCACTGGCTCCAGGCCTGGTTATTCAGAGTCAGTTACCACCAGTACCCGTCAGCAAAAAGTTGGGGGCACAGGATGACTTTGCAACAAGGCCTCTTCTGCTCCTCTGTTGGTTCTTTGTGCACATCTCTTACTTCTTTCTGCACCTTTCTTCGTCTTTCTGGACTTCTGTTGCCTCTTTCTGCATTTCTCTTGCTTCTTTCTGCACCTTTCTTCCTCTTTCTGCACCTTTCTTCCTCTTTCTGCACATGTCCTACCTTTGTAGGCATAGTTAGAAATTAGCATTTAAAAAACCTTTGAAATTCACTGAAAAAAAACACAGACTATAACTATAACGTCCCTGAAACCTGTGTTTTTTTTCAGTGAATATATATATATATATATACATACAATGGCTTCCAGTCAGCACTGTTTATTCATTGGTCTGTTCAAGTGTCATTCACATGTTGTTTCTGCCTTCCACAGCATACAGCATGGGACAATAGGTTAGCCGACTTCACCCACTGGCTCTCTGAGAGATGCTATTTTCACCTGCTGGCAAGTACACAGCTGCCTTAAATGGTGTGCACCTCAGTTTCAGAGCAAATGTACGTGGGCAACTATGCAACTCTTTTATTTTATATTTTTATATAGGTTTACCAAATGTTTTCTGCATATTGTATGTGTCTGCAAAAAAAATAGAAAACACAAAAATGTGCATTCTTGCCAAAGCCAGACCTACTGGCTTTGCCAATACATGTTTGTTTTGGGGGGACAGCTGCAGAAGGGGATGTTGTACTCCATGCAGGGCTGGCTTTAGCATTTGTTGCGCCCGGTGCAGCAACTTTTGCTGGCGCCCCCTCTCCCCCTGCCCCCCTGACCTGCTCCTTCACAGATTCCCTCACTACCACCTTCCAACAGTGCTCCTCATCGCTCCACAGCCCCTCTCTCACATGTATTTTGTTGGAAATGGCCCTTTTTGCAGGGTCACCCCTAAACATTTTGCCTTCCTCCTGTATTTTTTCTGACCTGCTTTTGTTGGTTTTATGACTCTGGGCACTTTATCACTGCTGATCAGTGCTAAAGTGCATATGCTCTCCCTTTGTAAATATGACTATGTGAATCGGTACATCCATGATTGGCTTATTTGGTTTATCTGTTAGTCCCTAGTAGAGTGGCCTGTGTGTGCCCAGGGCTGGTAAACCAAATGCTGCTGGTGGGCATGCAGCGCTGGTTTGCGCCACCCACAGAAGCAGCTTGTAAAGTGTGTCTCAGACCTGCCACTGCAGAGTCTGGGTGCAGTCCAGAACTGCCATCTTGGCTGTGAAGTGCACCCACTTCCCAGCCCCTGAACCTTCCCTTGGCATCATGTAAGTCACCCCCTATGGTAGGGTGCATTGTATGTGTAAGGTAGGACATGCCTTGGTGTGTGTAGCATGTCCTGGTAGTGAATTACACCCAATTTCGTTTTTCACTACTGTAAGGCTACCTGTTCCCCATAGGCTAGAATGGGCAGTTTGACTATTACAGTCTATAGTCCTAACTGACCCCAGGAACATGGTAGAAAAACGAATTTAGTATGCCTGAGCTCAGAATATTAAAATACATCTTTTAGTGAAGTTTATTTTTATATTCTGTGTTTGAAAATACCACTTTTAGAAAGTAGGTATTTTCTTGCCTAAGCCTTCCAGTGTGCTCTGCTGTTATGTGTATTGGCTGTCTGGTTTTGGAGGGACAGGGCAGGCTGAGTCAGACCTGGGCTGAATAGAGATCTGCATTTAGAGTATGGGAGGGGTGGCTCCTTGACCTGAATAGGGCTGTGCCTGGCAAGGTGAATGCTGGCTCCACCTCCTACTGTGTGTCTGATAGCAGACCCCTCTTTCTGAAAGGAAGGATGCAGCCTGGTAAACAAAGTGCTCCAGGACTGAACAGAACTGGTTCTGGCTAGGCTCAGTGACCTGTAGCTTTTGAGAACAAAGACTTTTGGGGTATAAATATCTGTGCTGAAACCCCTACAAAGTGTATTGCTCCTGGACATCAAGACGAACCTCTGTCCGTGTAACTGAAGGAATCTGCAGGAGGTGACTATCCTTGTGCTTGTGTGCTGTTTCTTGGATTGGCCTGCAGTGGTTACCATTGGACTTGGAAGAAGAGGGAAAAGGACTTTGAGGGAACTTTTATTAATCTTGCTAAAGCAATCACCCAAGGGCTAGGAGAGAGCTAGCCTCCTGTTGAAGTCTCAGGCACATCAGACTTCACCACCAGCCTCCTGATTCCTCCCAGTGAGGATTTCTATCTGCAGGTGAGGCTCCTGTGAGTTCCAGGGCCTCTAGTTCTACTACAGAGAAGAGAGTGCTGAAATCGTCGCTAACGCACGTTTGCAATCCGCCGCAGCCGAGAGCGCCCGAAAAATCATCGCGCTGCTGCCGCCGAGTGCTCGCAACCAAAGATCAAGTCATCGCACCGAGATCATCGCTTCACGACATCGCTGCGCGGACGTCGAGCGTCCGCCATTTTCATCGCATCGCATCAGGATCGTCGCTCCCTCGCGGAGCGCCATTTCTTCGCATCGCAACCCGATCGCACACGCAACAAGATCGTCGCCTCGCCTCCTCCCTTGCGGCAGGGAGTCATCGCATCAACGGTCTAGCGTGCAGAAGTTTGTCGCATCGTCTCCACACGCATCAGCAGACCGGCGCATCATCCTCCCTCGCGGCAAGGATTTAACGTATCACCGGCCTCGCGTGCAGAAATTAATCGCTACAGCTTCTTTGCGACAATTTGTTGATTTTGCTACGAAATCCAGGTACTTTGTAAGTAAAAGGGTCGCAGAGACCACTGCTTTGAACTGAACTCCTCTTTGTGCACTTGAACTATTTTTGCAGCATTCCAAGAGTAATCCTATTTGACAGTATTGTGGCTTTTTATCGTTATTGGTCTTGTGTTAAGTCTATATATAAAGATACTTATTTTTGATAACTACTTGTGTGGTGTCCCTTTGTAGTTTTCCTCACTGTGTTACTGTGTATGGTCATAAATGCTTCACACACTGCCTCTGAGATAAGCCTAGCTGCTCGTGCTACGTTACCACAGGGTTGAGCAGAGGTTATCAAAGGGGGTAGCCCTCTCACTCTGACTTAGGAAGAAGGGTCCCTACTTGGACAGTGGCCAGCCATTGCCAACTAGAGACCCCCATTTCTAACATTGGTGGTCAGCGGTGAGGATCTGGACTTGCATTTATGATTGCATACAGTCATTATAGTGCACACTACTAGTGAGTGCAGACCATAACGCAACCACATACGTTTTGAGGTTTTTTATTCTATTTTTGATTGATATTGTCAGTTATTGCTACAATGGGTCTTGCTGAAATGGGACCTACATTTTATATAGATGATCTGTTGACCTACAGTCTAGAGGAGCTAAGGGGTTCTGTGAGGAGGGGGCTTAGCAGTGAGTAGGAAGGAGACTCAGCTATCCCTGCAGACATCCCTGAGACTTTGGCAACAAGACAGATGGAGATTCTTGGAGTCCCAGTACACCTACCAAGAGGGTAGTTGGTCTGAGGGTGGCTCTGGAGAGTCTGAAAAGGAGGAAGAAAGTGTTATGGAATATCCCATAGGTAGGGAGTTCCTTGCTGAGTCTAGTGCCTATGGTAGTGCCCGATTCCCCTCATGGTCCCCAGAGGAGTTGGTGGACAGGCGGGAGGGTCCCATAGGTAGGGAGTTCCTTGCTGAGTCTAGTGCCTATGGTAGTGCCTGATTCCCCTCATGGTCCCCAGAGGAGTTGGTGGACAGGCGGGAGGGTCCCATAGGTAGGGAGTTCCTTGCTGAGTCTAGTGCCTATGGTAGTGCCCGATTCCCCTCATGGTCCCCAGAGGAGTTGGTGGACAGGCAGGAGGGTCCCATAGGTAGGGAGTTCCTTGCTGAGTCTAGTGCCTATGGTAGTGCCCGATTCCCCTCATGGTCCCCAGAGGAGTTGGACAGACAGAGGGAGAGGGAGCACCGGCTGGAATTAGAGAGGCTCCAAATAGAGATTGCCCAGCTGGAGGCACACCTAGCGCAGATAGCAGGAAAGGAGAAGTTAGCTCGGGAGGATAGATTATCCCCTGAGCGCAGTTTTAATTGTCTGGATTCACCAGTGAGGGTGGGGTCCAGTGGTGGCAGCAAAATTGAGGTATATAGTGATGACAGTGTAGTACACCCACCCAGAGATGTGGTACCTGACTTGAAGGAGGGGTTGATCTACACCAGGGGATTCAAGGATATGAGGTAGCTCCATTGATGTGCAGTGTCCCTGAGGTGGATTGGGGAACTAGCGCGGGGGCCCATAGTCCTAGTGAAGGGAGGGATACTCTACCGACTGGATGAGAGGTGCAGGGAGAGGGTTCCCCGTGGTTGAAGTCCTGGTGTATGAGTGTGAGGACCGCCCAGAAGAGTGTGGGTTGAGTGATAGAGACAGTCAGTTAATGTCTCGCCCATTTCCAGGAGAGTGGTGTGGGAGTACGTGTGTGAGGCACTGGATTGTGAGGTGAAGGTTAGCACCTGCGTGGAACTGTGTAATCCAATTGTGGGAGAGCATATTGTGAGTTCCTATTTTCCAGAACTAAACCAACACCTGTTAGAGTGCGAGTTCTCTGATCCTAGGGAACTTGCACAGGAGGCAGACCTCTGGGTGAGTACCAGAGGCTCTGTAGAGGCAGTGGGGAATGACCCTAAGAGGAGTGGTTCAGATGTCTTCCAACCCAGAGTGGTGGGAGAGGTTCGGAGTGATACAGCTCGGTCCCCATGTTGTGAGGAGGTTGTAGGGCCTCACATCCTGTCTCGTGGGAGCAGGAGTGAGACTGGGATAGGTCCCGAAGTGCCCCAACCTCAGTCTCCAGGACTGGATGGTTCCATGAGGGAACACCAGGTTGGGAGCCTAGTCTGTCCGGATGGACCGTCCGTTGTGGGGGTCTCCCGTGTTAGGTGAGCTGGGAGTGCCTGTAGTCAGGCCTCCATCAGTTCTTGTGTCTGGCAGTGCCACTCCTAGGGGAGGGTACAGAAGTCCAGCCTGAGGGGTGAAAGGGGAAGGAGTCCCCAGTGGGAGAACCAGTGGGTCAGGGGCCAGTCAGAAGGGCTGAGCCCCATAGGAGTGACCATGGGGACACCACTTCTGTCCTGGGGGATCTTTGCGCACTGTCAGGTGGACAGGTGTCGGGAGATCTGCACCAGGCAGACTGTCCACGCAACACAGGGGTTCTGCGTTACCCTCGGGGAGGGTAGTTGTACTCCCCAGGAAGTCCTGGTTGGCCAGGCAGTTGTTCAGCCGCAGGGGTTGGTCCCTGGGTTGGTAAGTCAGGTCCAGGTGTTGTCTGACCTGGAGGGAGGGACAACTGTAAGCAGTGTCCCGACCATTTTTTTTCTAAGAGCACCACTCCAGGTTGGAGGGTGCAGTATGCTGGAAGGGGGTGCAGAGGGAGGGAGTCCTCGCCTCTGACCCCGGTGCAACCTGAGGGTTTTTTCAGGTTGGTAAATCAGCTGCAGGGTCCAGGCCCTGAACTGGTGGAGGGGTGTGTTTCCCTTGAGGGGGGCCTGTGTGCTTCCCAGGAAGTCCTGGTGTGCCAGGCAGACTGTCGAACAACTCTAGAGGAATGTACTTTCCTTGGGGGAATTGGTGTACTCCCCAGAAGTCCTGGGTTGCCAGGCACAGGTCCAATCTAAGGGTACAGACCCTGGGTTAGGGGGCCAGGTTCAGGGTGTCCCCCTGACCTGGAGGAAGGGGCAACTGCTAACAGTGCCCCTACCGGTTTGTGTTATGGGGGCACCTCTCCAGGTGGGAGGGTGCAGGGCCCCAGTAAAGGGGCGGGGAGAGGGCAGCCTCACCCCTGACCTCCGCCCAGTCTAAGGGTACAGACCCTATGCTGGGATACCAGTTGCAGGATAGAACCCCTGAACTGGTGGGCAAGTTGTGCAGGACACCTGCCACAGGTGCCCTGACAATTCTGGAAAAGGGTACCGCTCCAGGTGGGAGGGTACTGAGCCCCAAAGAGGAGGACCGGGTGTGGGAGAGCCCACCCCAGTCTCTGGCCCAGCCGCTGGGTACAAGCCCAGGGCTGGTGGGTCAGTGTCAGGGTGCCTTGCCTGACCTGACAGGAGGGAGAGTGGACAAAAGGTGCCAAGCACCTGGGGTTACTGCCCCCCACTCTCTGATGCCACAAAGGTTTGAGAAGCCTGAGAGGTATAAGGCCTGGGTCTCATCACGGACTATTGTCAATGGCTACTGTGGCTTGTTGTATATCTGTTGGGACACACCTGGGGGCCAGTTAAGGTTAGGTGCTGCCCGGGTGGTGTCCACAGGTGAGGGGAAGAGTTCCCCATGGGTTGTCTTAGTGGGCCCTGAGAGTGTGGACAGAGGGATCCACCAGGGTTCAGATTGGCGTAGAACTGGAATATGCCCCTGCAGTTGCGGGCTAGTTCCGTGTTCTATTGCCCAAAGCAGGGAATCCTATCAAGGTAGTGATTGGTCTACCCTCCGTTTTGGCTGGAAGGAGATTGTGTTGGAAATGGCCCTTTTTGCAGGGTCACCCCTAAACTTTTTGCCTTCCTCCTGTATTTTTTCTGACCCGCTTTTGTTGGTTTTATGACACTGGGCACTTTATCACTGCTGATCAGTGCTAAAGTGCATATGCTCTCCCTTTGTAAATATGACTATGTGAATCGGTACATCCATGATTGGCTTATTTGGTTTATCTGTTAGTCCCTAGTAGAGTGGCCTGTGTGTGCCAGGGCTGGTAAACCAAATGCTGCTGGTGGGCATGCAGCGCTGGTTTGCGCCACCCACAGAAGCAGCTTGTAAAGTGTGTCTCAGACCTGCCACTGCAGAGTCTGTGTGCAGTCCAGAACTGCCATCTTGGCTGTGAAGTGCACCCACTTCCCAGCCCCTGAACCTTCCCTTGGCATCATGTAAGTCACCCCTATGGTAGGGTGCATTGTATGTGTAAGGTAGGACATGCCTTGGTGTGTGTAGCATGTCCTGGTAGTGAATTACACCCAATTTCGTTTTTCACTACTGTAAGGCTACCTGTCCCCCGTAGGCTAGAATGGGCAGTTTGACTATTACAGTCTATAGTCCTAACTGACCCCAGGAACATGGTAGAAAAACGAATTTAGTATGCCTGAGCTCAGAATATTAAAATACATCTTTTAGTGAAGTTTATTTTTATATTCTGTGTTTGAAAAATACCACTTTTAGAAAGTAGGTATTTTCTTGCCTAAGCCTTCCAGTGTGCTCTGCTGTTATGTGTATTGGCTGTCTGGTTTTGGAGGGACAGGGCAGGCTGAGTCAGACCTGGGCTGAATAGAGAGATCTGCATTTAGAGTATGGGGAGGGGTGGCTCCTTGACCTGAATAGGGCTGTGCCTGGCAAGGTGAATGCTGGCTCCACCTCCTACTGTGTGTCGGTTGGTAGACCCCCTCTTTCTGAAAGGAAGGATGCAGCCTGGTAAACAAAGTGCTCCAGGACTGAACAGAACTGGTTCTGGCTAGGCTCAGTGACTTGTAGCTTTTGAGAACAAAGACTTTTGGGGTATAAATATCTGTGCTGAAACCCCTACAAAGTGTATTGCTCCTGGACATCAAGACGAACACTCTGTCCGTGTAACTGAAGGAATCTGCAGGAGGTGACTATCCTTGTGCTTGTGTGCTGTTTCTTGGATTGGCCTGCAGTGGTTACCATTGGACTTGGAAGAAGAGGAAAAGGACTTTGAGAGAGACTTTTATTAATCTTGCTTAAGCAATCACCCAAGGGCTAGGAGAGAGCTAGCCTCCTGTTGAAGTCTCAGGCACATCAGACTTCACCACCAGCCTCCTGATTCCTCCCAGCGAGGATTTCTATCTGCAGGTGAGGCTCCTGTGAGTTCCAGGGCCTCTGGTTCTACTACAGAGAAGAGAGTGCTGGAAATCGTCGCTAACGCACGTTTGCGAGCCGCCGCAGCCGAGAGCACCCGAAAAATCATCGCGCTGCTGCCGCCGAGTGCTAGCAACCAAAGATCGAGTCATCGCACCGAGATCATCGCTTCACGACATCGCTGCGCGGACGTCAAGCGTCCGCCATTTTCATTGCATCGCATCAGGATCGTCGCTCCCTCGCGGAGCGCCATTTCTTCGCATCGCAACCCGATCGCACACACAACAAGATCGTCACCTCGCCTCCTCCCTTGCGGCAGGGAGTCATCGCATCAACGGTCTAGCGTGCAGAAGTTTGTCGCATCGTCTCCACACGCATCAGCAGATCGGCGCATCATCCTCCTCGCGGCAAGGATTTAACGCATCGCCGGCCTCGCGTGCAGAAATTCATCGCTACAGCTTCTTTACGACAATTTGTTGATTTTGCTACAGAAATCCAGGTACTGTTGTAAGTAAAAGGTCGCAGAGACCACTGCTTTGAACTGAACTCCTCTTTGCGCACTTGAACTATTTTTGCAGCATTCCAAGAGTAATCCTATTTGACAGTATTGTGGCTTTTTATCGTTATTGGTCTTGTGTTAAGTCTATATATAAAGATACTTATTTTTGATAACTACTTGTGTGGTGTCCCTTTGTAGTGTTCCTCACTGTGTTACTGTGTATGGTCATAAATGCTTCACACACTGCCTCTGAGATAAGCCTAGCTGCTCGTGCTACGTTACCACATGGTTGAGCAGGGGTTATCAAAGGGGGTAGCCCTCTCACTCTGACTTAGGAAGAAGGGTCCCTACTTGGACAGTGGCCAGCCATTGCCAACTAGAGACCCCCATTTCTAACATATTTCATTTGTTTTATAGTGTTACTCAGACCAGTGTAGGGTGTGAGTGCAGTTTAGAATAGATGGGAAGGGCGGCAGATGAGGAATGTGACAAGATGCCAAATTCTTTTCTGGGGGGATTAATCCTGAGAGGAACGAGTTCTCCTGAGCAGTGTAGGGGTGGTGGCAGGATACCACATTTCATTTGTTTTCTTTAGAGTAGAGATTATCAGAGGGTGGTGTTGGTGTAGTTGGTGCATGACAGTGTACCAGGTATTTTAAAGGGTCTAGAGATGTTCTAAGGCTCCCTTGGAGTGCAGAATTGAAAAGGTGTTGTTATAGTGGCCTATGTGGGAAAACCTGGATGCAGTGTATGAAGGTACGGTTTAAGACTTATTTAGGAACTAAGCTCATAACCATGGGAGTTCTGGAGAGTGAAGGAATAGATGTAGCCATTCATGTGGTCCTTACTATCTTTGCATAGAGAGTGTCAAATGTAGAGGTTGCCTTGGTGATGTCTGTATAATCCAAGTATAATCCAAGCATTAGAACACTAAATTGGGGATGTTTACTGGCTGAGAAAGAAACAGGAACCCTTCAGTGATATGTATTCCATTGAGGTCTTCTATGGGCTTGATCTGCTTAGAACATTGCGAACCATTCAGTGGCTTTTAATCCATGTTTAAAGCACTGGCAGTGCCCAAATGCCCTTGCAGCTTTGCTAGTACTTTGAATTGTGTCACAGGATAGCTTTGTATCATGCCACAAATGGAAATAGAGAGTCTTGTATGATCTTCAAAATAGTGAGCCATTGTGTGGGGAAAAGCTAAGTTTTTATTGCTTTGCTGAATTCTAAGTGACTCTCCATAGGCCTTGTTTTTGGCAATTTCCGGGTTGCAGGTTTCTACCAAGAACGAGCTTCTGCCTATACTGGTTACTTTGCAAGGAGGAATTAACAGTGGTGCCATGCTTGACTTAATATTACTCCTTTAGGTACAGACTTTGAAAATAGATTGTGGAAAAATCGGCCCATTGCTATATATTGCCCTGAGGGTAATGCTTAGTGCTTTGAAGCCAATTCCTAATATTACAGGTAGCCAGTTCAGGGTCTTCCGGGCAGGGGCAATGTTGCCGTTTCTGTCTAGGTTAAGAACTTGTCTGGTAGCAGGATTCTGAATTGTTGAAGCCTAGGATTATGTGTTTTTTTAAGAGTGCTGTAGAATCTATTCGCATAGTCTATAAATCACAACACTGGGTTGTTGAGACATGAATCCTTTGAAGTAAATGAGTTATCCAAGGATCTATCATTATGTTCTCATAGTGTTGAAGGCGCTTCATGTCACATTGTTAACCTAACTTTCAAGTGAGAGTTTAGAATCCATAATAATATGGTGGTGTGAGGAGGTCCAATCTCCTTCGGGAAAGTCAAAGATAGGTCATGGGTTTTCCATATTCCACAAGGTAAGATCTCGCTTTTAGAGGGATTTAGTTTCAGATGATTTGTAGCATCCAGTTGTCAACTGGCTGCAGACATTCAGTAAGTCCAGCAGTACTAAGGTCTGATGGGTTTTCCAGGATAAAAATATTCTGGGTTTCATCAGCAGAGCTGTAATAGGTAAGTTTAAAGTATATGGCAAGCTCAGGAGTTGGACCAAGTACACAATGAATACAAGAAGGGCAATTGTTGAGCACTGTGGTACGTGCACCTTTTGCAACCATTGTGCTGACATGAATGGAAGTAGTGACATGACTTGCATTGGACCGGTTAGGGAGGATTGAATCTATTTTAGTACTTTACTCTGTACTTATATGATGTCATTAAACACCAGTCCCTCGATGGAAGTGCCAGAGAGTACCAGGAAAATTCCAACATAATACTGGGATATATATTCATCCAATAATTTGATTAAAGACCTAAACGTGAATTCCCAGTTGATATTTAATTCTCTGCAAGAACCACCCATGTTATGCCAGACCTGTGGAAGGCACCTTTCGTCCTAAACAAAATATAACTTATTCATAACTTCTTACCTGCCAATTGCTCATTAAATATTATCTTAGTACAATGATAAAGAGCCCTGCAGCATCTATAGAAACATTTTGGATACTCAACCCTTGGTCAAAAATGGAGAATTCGACTTTTGCACTAAGATCCCTGCCTGACACACCACTCGTTAACTCACACAGCCACATCTGTGGTGATCAAATTCAAGACTTTGTGTTGTTTGTTCAAGGCACTCATATGTTAAACTCTGCAGTTCTTAGGGGAGTTCGACTCACATCAGGTCCTCCCCCATCTACTGAGACCTTGGTGCTCTAGATTGATTCATGTGTTTGAATTCAAGCAGCATAGACTTCAGGCGAAATCCATCAAGGTGCAAAACAAGAACCCATGGAATACTCTGGAATCTGACCTTAGAGCATAAGGAGCTAGCAAGGCAGCCCAGTTCTGAGAGACCCTCCTGCTATGAAATGAACAGCATCAGGACTGTCACCCTTTTGCCGTAAGTGGTAAGCAAGGGTGACATGGGCACTAATGCACCCTCAAATTTAAGGTGGGTCCTAATGGGGCCTTATCTCCAAGTTGGGTTTTAAAACACAGCCATAATTAGGGTGAAGTGGGCCCCTCACACCCTTAGTCCCCTGTGTCACTGCACCTGATGTACCGGGTCTGGTGGCTCAGTTGGCTAATGCATCCACTACAGGGGCCTGTGTTTGACCTCAAGGTCACAGGTTAAAATCCCAGTGGTTCCACTCAGCCTTTCATCCATCTGAGGTCGATAAAATGAGTACTATTGAGTTGGGTAACAATAAACATCTGTTATTCAGCACCAAGATACCTACGGGTGAACGTGTGCTTTACAAATGCACATGTTATGTTTCTGTTTTTACTAATATTAACTATGCTGTTGTATGGCGGACACTGTTGGACACCCCTCTTAGACAAGCATATCCTTCATGAGATGCCAGATCTCACACTGCTCTTTCAAGAGACATGGAGCACCAACGTTAACCCAACAAGGTGGTAAGAACACACACTATAATTGTAAACACCTTATCCGCTCAGGTACAACATACTGGGGTGGAGGAAATGTTCTCAATTTAACGCAACGCAGCGCAAGAAAATTTTCAGTGCTTCGTTTTGCAAGGGAGAAAACTTAGCACGGAGCCATGTACTGAGATTGGCCTGCTGCTGTGTTCCCCTGCGCTGGCACTCATAAAGGCTGCCTTGTGCGCTGCGCAGCCTCACAGAGGTTATTGTGTGCTGTCTAGTATACTATTTGTACTGGAAGAACACCTGTTCCCTAAAAGTTACTAAGTCTAGACAAACATTGAAGGATACCGCGCACTGGATGTGTGCTGTTAACTTCAACAGACATGCAAATGTGTGTGTTTTTTAGGAGAAATTGAAACATTTCTCTTTCAGAGCACCTGATTGAAGGACGCCTTATTTTCTGATGCGAAGCCTATCTGGCTATGTTAGTAAATCAGGTTTTGTGTCAATTTCTATGGGTAGTTACACTGTAACGCCCCAGTGATGTGATGCTGTCGTGTAGTTCCTAAGAATCCCCAGGACCTGTGCGTTTTGGATGACCTAAACTGAGGGCTTGGTGTCCCAACCACTTCTGGACACCCCCACAGGATCTGTCAGCCATTAGACCAACTAGCTCTACAGTGCCTACAGTGGTGTAGGTAGTTTCTGGCAACCACTGAACATGACAACCCTGATTCCTCAGGGATCGTGGAAAACAGTACAGTACGTTTCGCTCAGACACTCGTGCTTGCTTACTCTCAGAAAATACACAGGATGGCGATTAGGACATTTCAATAAGTATTTATTGGTCCAGCGACAGTCTTGTGTAAAACATATGTGCTGCGACGATCAGGAGACAGAAGCATACGAAAGAGATTGCTAGTACCAATATAGTAAATATTAGATACATTTCTACCATAGTGCTAATACGATGAACATAAGCAGTTCAGATAAAAACAGTAGCACTTGCATATTCCTAAAATGCGCGCCCTAAGTAATTCGCCTAAATGTACCTAGCCTAGACCTGTATGTGTTGCATGTATATGCGTATATGTATGTATGTAGCCAAGAAACCCCTAGGGAAGAACCAGCCCCCTCACCTGATGATTGAGAATGAAGGACCCCGTCTCTGCGCCGAGGATGACACCCCGCAAGGGATATCAGACCGCTGCGTGTCGAAGATTCAGCATGCTGGACCCCGTGTCAGCTTGGAAGGAATTCTCCTCTGATTTGTAGGGGGGGGAATAAGGGTCTTTTATACTACAGTGGTCACTCCAGGGTTTCTTCTAGAATCGATATGTTTTGAAAACAACCATAAATGTTTGGGAACAATCATGAATGTTTTTCCAAACAATTGCAATCATGAACAGCTGGCTGTTTGCCAAGGATGAAAAAAGTGGTGACCCTTATACAGAATAATTATACTGTGCCTGAGGACATGTTTATGTACGTCAGGTACAGGGATTATGATAGATTACCGAGAGCCTGGTGTCAAAGAGACAGGAGCAAGCTACTAGGTAAAAGTTCACCTGTTTAGAATCGTTATTGTCGTGTGGATGGGACAATGTATGTAAAATGGGGTATACATGACAGGACTATCCTAAAGGACATGACAATGCAAAGCAACACAAAGCACTTCTTGCACTGAAAAAAGGGCAACGCAATATATTGGTATTATTATTAGCACTTTTGTTAATTGGAATTTCCAAGGTTACAACAATGCAGTAAAATATAAACACTGAATCCGTTTCCTAAGATTACAGCTACTAGCATTGCCGTGCAAAATAAACACTGAATCAGTTTCCTGGGTTTACAATTATTAGCCCACGCTGTGCCAGCAGGAGCAAGCAAGAACCTACAGGGGATGGGGTTATGATCTCTCTTCTAGGAGCACTAAATGCCATAAGATAATAATAATATACATTCAAAATATAAACAAAAACCGTGCCCATGTGTTTCTAACGCTTATTACAGAATGCAAGAGCAACATCAATTGCAGCGAAGCTGGGGGGACAAGGAAGGGCAATCCATTCTACCTACAGCAGCACCAAGACCTATGCACAACCAGTCCCATCGAGGCTCAATTTCACTCCCGGGACTCCAGCTCACGGTCTACCCATCCTCAATGTCAACTGTAGCCCCATCCCCAGGGGACTCCCAATTCATCAACCACTTCCCTCTGGAGCAGCTCAATAGGTCTGCGACGGACCCCCTTGCTTCCTCACTGTGAAGCACCCTTTCCTCAGCCCGTGCCCAGCGTGTGACATCAGACACCCATGTCTCCACATTAGGTCCCCTGGGTAATTTCCAGGCCATGGCCACACGTTGCTTGGCCAAAGCCAGGGCCAAGTCCACAAATCTGTTCCCCACCTTCTTGGGGCCCGGCCTACAGAAGAGACCCAGTAAACAAACGACAGGCGTATTAGTGAGTGGCCTAGACAGGTTCTTATTAAGATGCAAAATTACCTCCCACCAGAACCCTGCAAACTCATGGCAACCCCAGGGCATGTGTCCAAAGTCAGCGTCTAGAGTTGTGCAGCAAGGTCAACCTGTAGGCTCCCCGCCATAAAAAGTCTGGATACTGTGAGGAGTAAGATACGTCCTGTGGGTGTAATTAAATTGTATGTATTTAAGACACATGTTGCGAGAAACTTTCTGTGGATCCGCAAGTACCCTTCTCCATTCGGCATCTGTCATTTCTCTTCCCAAATCAGCGGCCCAGCGAGCCAAAAGAGTGTCCAAAGGTTTCATTACCGGTCCATTTAGGGCCTTATAGAACCACAAGACCAAGTGAGATCCTGGTCCCAGGGTCAGAAGTAACTGAAGGACTGCATATGTTGGAGGTTCCACTCCTGCGTCCCCTCACAAGTCCTGTATGGCACGAGTAATTGCTGCATAAATAAGGAATTGTCCCACTGGCATACCTGCCTGCTCCGCCAGCTCTCCAATGGGTATTAAAACATTCATTTGAAAACAGTCTTCTAGGGTCCCAATGCTGCCTCCGTCCAGGAGTCCATCTGCCTTGCACTAAAAAAAGTCAATGGATCGCCATGAGGGAGGCCCACCAACGTATTGGTATTTACTTTCCAGCGCAAAAGATATTTTGTGCTGGAAAGTAATTACAAGTGTGTTGCTTTGAGCCACTTTGCGTGACTTTAAAACTGTGAAAATTGTTAGGGAATCTGGGCCACTGTGGGGGTTGCACTGAGAAGCTGAATCGTTGAAGTGACAGATTTACTAACATTTTGCACCAGGTTTGCATCACTAAAAAGTAACCCAACCCAGTGCAAAATGTTTATTTGGAATCTACTTTGAAGCGCAAAATTGTACTGGAAAATTGTCAGAAAGTAATACAAATCAGCAATTTGCGAAGGGTGGTATCAGGGAACCACTACATGGGTAGTTCATGGGCATTCCCATGCAACCACCCATGGGTTCTGACACAAAATCCTATCTGCCAACATTAGAAGACAAGGTCTTGTACCAGAAAACATAACGCCTCTTTGACGTTGGAATTAACTTGGAGAAATTATTTTATTTCTCTAAACTTTTCCAACTTTGTATGTGTGCTACGCAGTACACCACACCTCCAAAGTGAGAAAAGTTTTAAAGTTGGTCTAGACTTAGGGGCCGATTCCGGCCGGAAATCTCTCCGACCGAGCCGGACCCGGAGAGATTTCCGACCGAATCGGACTCTGGCAGTCCGACCGAACGAGTACGATGCGCACGCATGCCATCGGACTCGAGTCGGTCGGACTCCCATTGAAGTCAATGGGAGCCGGTTGTACAACGCGTACGCGGGCTCCCATTGACTCAATGGGTGCGAGGCGGACAACGGCGCCCCCTACAGCGTGTACGTGTCCATGCGCATCGCGGCATACATGCACAGGTAGGGGGACCCATGGGTCCCCCTGTGTGCGACTCGCGCGCCTACGCGTACAGGGGGGTCCGACGCGGACCCCAAAGTCCGGCTCCGACAGCTTTTCGAGCCGGACGGCGCGGAGTCGGTCGGACTGCTCGCGGCGCGCATCGTACTTACCCGGCCGGGATACGTCTCCATAGCGCGGTGCGAGTCGTGTCCATGCGAGTCGGTCGGAGCGTGTTGAAGCCGCGTTCGAGTCGGTCGGAGATTTCGCGGGTGCCTGCATCGTACTCGCTCGGCCGGACCCGCGTACTATTCGGTCGGGAAATAGGGCTCCGAATCGGATCCGGTAAAGCCGAATCCGATTCGGAGCCCTACCGGCCGAGATCGGAATCGGCCCCATAGTGTTTTGTACAAGAAGGTACTGTTCCAGTACAAAACCTATACTAGACATAACGCAGACACCTTTGCACCATGGCAAAGGTGTGTGTGTGCTTGGCGCTAGTGCACCAGTGCCAGGTAGAGGGTAGGGCAGTGGCATATCTTAGCAAATATGGCGCTGTCCAGCTGTCTCCCTCTCACACAACGCAGCAACTTTGGTAGCATGACAACTTTGTAAATCTGCCCCGAACTGATGGGGAATAAAAAGATCAACTATTCTGTATGAAACATGGCAGAGTTGAACCAACAAAGTTCATCTCGGCTGGTGTTTTCTCATAGGCACGTCTTTCTTTGCCTAATCTGGTATTCATCGCTTGGCACACTGATAATTATAATGAAAACTTGTCACACGAGTTCCTAATGCAATTTTACAATTTCTGCCTGACATTTCCTTCCCCATCTAGAAATAGATATTTGCTGATTAGATAATGCAGACTCACGCTTAAAGCGTTGGAGGGGGAGTGGAGGAGTTGGGGGGAGCAAGGGATCGGAGCTTATTAGAATTAATATCACAGCAAGAAAGAAAAAAGCAATACAATCACGCTGAATGCAAGGCCCTGGAAAGTCGAAAAGCTCCTTCCTGCTCTGCTATTATTCCTACCTCTGCCTCGCGCAAGCTGTAATGCTTTTAATGCGAGGAAAGTAGCAGGAAAGGCACCTGAACCTGGCTGTGGAGGTGGAGACTTTTAGCCTGCATTTTTTTTACTCAGATCATAAGGAGAGATTAACATTTCTCAGAACAAGAAAGCCTTTGTACTATTTGAGAGTTCTTTTTTTTTTTTACCAAAATTCACACATTTAGCAACGTGATGCATTTTTTTTAAAAGTAGGGACCACGGGCAGGAGTTAAACAATGCATATTTTCTTCAGCCACCTCCTCCCCCACCAATACCAGGCATTTTCTCTGATACATATAGGCAGCTTTGACCTGTCGGAATTTATCAAGGGAAAACTACGTGGGTGTGACAATTATCACACAAATCGTCATTCCGATCCCTCCCTGTGAATTGAAATTTAACCTTGAACTCGTAATGAGGGCCTGTGGCACAAATATAGAGGATTTTTTTTTTTTTTGAAATCTTGGGGCAGATTTACAAGAAAGTGCCACAGCACGGCACCGCAAGCCCTTTGGCTGCGCCACGCTGCGGCACTTTCAGAGCACAGGAATGCGACATATTTACAATGATATGTCGCATTCCTGTGCTCTCCCCTGCGCTGGCGCACAAACAGCTGCCATGCGCCGGCGCAGGCACCCTTGCACCATGGTGCTAGGATGCCTGTGTCATGGGTAGATTGTTTTTGTGCAGGAATTTCCTGCACAAAAACAATCACTACAGGCATTTTCCTCTTTCAATGAGTGATGTAGAATGCAGCACGCATTGAAAGAGGAAAAAAACAAGGAGAAATTAAAACATTTCTCCTCGCTGTGCTAGGGTGGCGTAGCATACGGATGCATTTCCAGGTTTACGATTCCTCGCAAATCTGTAAATGTGTCTGGTTCCATGGGTGTTGCGTGGGAACACCCACAGCAACACCCATGGAACGCCCCTTTCACGCAAAGTGCTGCCTGTAAAGGGGCCATATTTACAAGGACAGGAAAAGCAATGCAGGGTGGCTTTTCTTGTCCTTGTAAATATGGGGCAGAGAAATGCGCTGCCAGTGCGTCACAAAAAGTGACGTACTGGCAGCGCAAGGGGCTTGTAAATCTGCCCCCTTGTGTTGGCAGAGATCTGGAATCAACAAAGGACGTCTGAAAGGACTAAATAAAGAGCGCCTGGAGTGACCACTCAGGGTTCCAGAAATTCTCGTGATCGAGGGAGGCGGCATCCACTGAGGTGTAGGAGGACTTCTGTGATTCAGGCCTGGGTCTCTGACTGCCAGCTTCTCAAGGGGGTGAATGACCAGCACCCTAGAAGACTGCAGCCTGTTGACGAGTATCTGCCTTGGGAAAGGGGACTGCTGAGCTGAGAAGGACACTGGAGTTGTCTTTGCAAAGCATCTTCCTTGAGATTGCTATCTGCTGTGCTTGTGAGCTGTGTGGCGGAGTATTGGAGGCTCCACCACATAGGAGTGTTGCCCAGAAGAGCCTTGCTCAAGGTGGTGACTTATGTTAAGTGCCATCAGGGAGGGCACCTTAAGAAAGATTGCACCAAAAAAGATCCTGTTCTAGCTTTGTCCCTGATAGGTTGTATGCTATCAGAGGGGATGGGAAACTGTGAGGACCCATCTAGGCAAGCGAACCAAATGCTCATAAACGCATTTACCCAAACACCATGTTTTTTTTTAGTATAATGGGTATCATTGGAAGGAAGGTTCCTGCTCTGAGGGATGCCAGTGCCTACAGCACTATGTTTGAGAAACGTATCTCAAACCAGGAGAGATGCTGCTTGGTACCAGTGGGGGTGACTTGATTGGCATTGGGGACAATATGGGGTATGTTTTTGCCAGGATTGAGTTAGAGGGCAATTGCAGGTTAGTGTTGTTTGTCATAGGGATAGGAGAAAAGCAGGGTAATGCATGTCTTTTAGGCAATGATTGGAATGTATCCAGATTGTTCCCAAGGCCAGAAGAATACATGGCTTGGAGCATATCAGCTGTGTTTATCAGGGCACAGGCTATATATCAGTCTTAGGGAGAGACTGGGATCACTCCAAAGGTGGTAGCACCAGAGGACAATAGTAAAATGGTGACCAGGGCATGATCAGGAAGACACCATGTCGTGCCAATTTCCCTTGCTCCAGACAGAGAAGAGGGGGAGGTCCCAGAGGCAGATCATATGTTGGGGTCTGCCAGAGCTGCAAAGATTGTTACCGGCTGTAGGGTCATTGTAGGACGGGTTTTGACAGGCAAAAGTCGAGTGCCCTACTCTTGTGGGATTTCAGAAGGAAGCCCAAGTACAGGTCGCAAAGGGAATTATCACAAAATGTTATGTGGCATGGGAGGACAAACTGCTTTACAGTACAGGAATTTCCTGTTGTCACTGGTCTATTAAATGGCATTGGCATGGCATGTGGGTACGAAAAGACCCAGGATTAGCCAGGCCCTTTGTTTTATTGGCCAGGAATTCCTTGAGATGAACAGCAGTTCTGTAGGACCTTTAGTGCTTGGCAAGTGATTGGTAAAGCAGTAGGTAAGACCAATGAGCCATGATGCTTTTTCCAGTGGTATGCATGCCAAGTGAAAGATGGGAGCTAATATAGCTGGTCGCTGTGACCCACGAGTTGCATCACACAACAAGTATTTCTTAGTTGTGGTGGATCGTGCCAACAGGTATCCAGAAGCAGTACCTCTGATGGGCACAACCACCAAGGTGGTAGTGAAGGAACTCCTTGGGATCTTTCGGCTTGTTGGATTTTCTAAGACTGTCATTTCTGTCATAGGGACACATTTCAATGCCTCATATATGTGAGAGATATGATTTTCTGTTTAGTTACAGTCACCTTTTGGAACACGATGTAACAATTGACCTTACTGTAATTGATGTAATCATGTCGCCATATACTGTAAACAAACTATTGGGGTTGGCTTTATGTTTTAATAGCACAGATGGTTGACATATTTGGATAGTAACTATCTTGGTGTACCTGCAGAATATACTGTTTTGACTACCACAAAAATTTACTAAGTAAAAATCCCAGTGTACCTGTGATTATACAAGTTCTTAAACTACCAATGATATACGTTTTTTGTTGCTGTATGGTCACTTTCTAGGACCCGTTGTAGCAATAATACCTCACTGTTTTACACATTCTATGTTCTATACGCACAGATGCGCTTGTGCTTGTCCTAGGCAAAAATTGCATTTTGGTAATATGATATTATATGTCCATGTAACCACGTGTATTGATGCGGTACTACCACAGAGGTTTTGTAATACCTCCTGGGCATGTGATGTTAGCTGTTTACGATCACTCTTTGTGTTAGATTGAAATGTCGTGCCTTACTGGCTTTCACAGCCAATGCCCAATACGTAAACAACATTTTTGATTTATGCCTTTGGTCTTACTTTGAATTATTGGTCCAGAGTAATCTATTTCGGATTGCTTTTGCACCTTGCCGCATTTTATACATGTATCGGTATTTTTCGAACGCGACCGAATGTGGCAAGTTTCTTTCAATTACCTCAAAAGGTTCTACCCGCAATGTCAGTCAACATGCCCTGTCAATTTGGATACTTTCTATCCCTGTTAATTGATTTTTTACATCATTGGCATTTCGTTCAATCACTCCAAGCCTGACTAAGAGAACGTAATCCTCTGAGAAGACGTGCAGGCTCACGCTGCGGCCTCTTGTACCGACTAAATGCAGCGCCACTGGAATTATGCGATTGTGCGACTGCGGCGATTTGCAAATAATTATAGATTAGTTGCATTTGCCACATAATCCATCATCTGCTTCATAATCTGTAGATTTTGTAGCTCAAACAGTTCAAAAGTTACTAACAATGCAGCCGCACGTGTTGCTGCACAGTGGAAGGCCTTTTGCGGAGGTTGACTGGTTACCTTTCTGTTGCCTATTGCTATATTTGGGTATTACCAGGTACGAATGAGGTGGACCCAATGCCCAGATAGTGTTAACGTGTAAAAAGTACAAAATAATGAAGTAATACTACTAAAAAGTGAGCCCCATTACATCAAATAATTTGCCTTTTCTTGCTGTGCAATTTACGAAACCCTGCCGCATAATTTGTCCCTCTCCTGCCACATATTTCCAGTGGCCCTGACTATATGAGACATATCTCCTGCGCAGCATTTGCTACAAATGCTCAGGGGAAGACAACGTCTCAGTTAGCCAGATTCTAGGTGAGCTCCTGAAAGTTTTTCAAAGCAACTTTTCGCCTAGCTTAAAAGAAAGTAATTCTTTTACCTAAATACACGCATTTGTGTGTCATAGAATCTCTTGAGGATCAGGATCTGCACTTTTCGCGGACATCATCATTTTCAAACAGGATAACTTTGGCAACTGAAAGCTGGTGAGCAGCAAACCCCCTTTTATTCATTTAATGTTTAGACCACCGGCTATGCAAGTGCCATTTCAATTATTGAATAATTTTTTCCACAAGGAATCCCCCTTGGGGGATCCTATTAGAATAAACAGATTGCTGTGGGTACTTATTGATCCATATTTGGACTCCATCCACGCCTGGGGGAGTTTCACTTTCCCTAACGACCAACTGAAGGCTGTTTTCTATCCGGGTGAGTCTCAATTCGGCCTGCCTGGTTCTTTTATCTCTTAACACCACACACCAAGCACGTAATTCTGACGTCAACATTTGTTTCTCCACACAGGCTGCTCACGTTTGTTTAGTCCTGAGGAAGACCTGCTGTGATGCTTAATAATTAACACATACATACAGGGTCAAAACGTCGACGATAACGTTGATGATAAATATATTTACAGCCAACAAATGCCAGTAAATATATAGGCTATAAGGAGTTGGGCTGGTCACAATTGTAAAATCTGACATTCTTTCATTGAATCACAATCTTTTGTTTTATGTTTAGGTCATTTAGGATTTGGTATTGTCAGACTCATGTGTCCACACTGTGTCACCTTGTCACTAAGTCACACTTTTATGTTTGTATATTGTGTGTGTAACAGCCATATATGAAAATACTTGTACAATTTGGATGCATGACTGAGAATATACCAAGTTATCATAGTCTTTGGTGTGTTGTGTTTAATTCTCTAATAGAGTCTGAGCATGTCCATGTTGATTGGCACAAGGCCCGGCTTGTAAACCCTTGTTGACCATTTAGTCCATATACATAGGTGTATTAATCAAGCACCAATAGCATGCAAAGTAATTGCGTAAACTTTTAGAAAATTGGCATTTTTTTGCCCTAACAATTTGTGCCTTCTGCCAATAACCTAGGTCACATGACTGTGAATGACTCTGCCTTTAGGGTTTGTATTTCCTCCCAGACAGTGACACAAAAGGGGACTAGTTGTGGGTGGATGGGCCATCGTGCCAGCATGGCTGGGGATGGATCTGTGCCTTGCCCCACTTATCTTTCAAATGTTTTGCCTCCAGCACATACAAATGGGACTGATGCTAGCCTTTTATCACCCAGGAATTCTTGGAGCCTTGACATGGGAAGAGAAGAACTTTCCAGAATCAGATGTGGGGCTAGGGCAGGGTGTTCCCCACACACACTAATGCTTGTACTGATAAGTGGCTCAGGATTTCTAATATTTATACATGGTGCAAGTTATAGTTAGTTCACTGAATTATAACTGGTGAACTTTAGTGTTTTTTTAAACTTTTGCTCTTTATCTTATTCCAACACTTAACTATAACATCATTTTAACCATTTTTTTCCAATGAACAGTGGTGGTCGACACTGTATGGTTATAATTAGGTCAGAGTTTTCATAGGAAGAGCGTTTTTGTGTTGCTAATAACTTTGGCACAGTTTGATGAAAATTAATAAAAAGTTCCCGCAAAAAAGATTAATCAACCTCAGCTCCATCCTGGGAAGATTTGGAGCATTGTGTCAAGCTGTGGGTGAGGAAAAGAGTGTGGGTGGGGTCTTAAAGCATGTTTTTCCCATGTTAATTTCTCTAGGAAATTTCAGGAAGCAATACAGAACATATGGCTGAACAGAATTACACCAAATTTGGAAGAAATTAAGATCATTACTCAGAAAACGTGCTATTTATTATTTGGTGTAAATCCGTTTAGTCGTTTTTGAGAAACTCACATTTAAATTATAGTGATATCTGAACTGTTGGCCCCGTGGTAGTACAGCTGTACTGCCAATTTAAAAAATAAAACATTTTCATTGGCGGTGACGTTTTTTATTGCAAATAGAAATGGTGGTCATAGCACTTCTGCTTTCGATTGTGTTTTTTTTATCCAATTTGGCAATTGTTAGAAATTGGATTGTTGGTTGACTAGGGTGTGAGCCCTGGTCAAGCAGCAACTGCAGTCCTTGTCAGGGTAAGGCACAAGCAAACCCAGGAAGATCTAGCATAAAGCAACATCTGCACGATCTTCACTGGCTTCCCGTGGCTGAAAGGGTTAAATTTAAAGCCCTTGCCCTGGCGCATGCTGCCCTGTACCGATCTGCCCGGTATACCTTAGGAAACGGTTCAAGTTTTATGTGCCCCTGAGACAGCTGCGCTCAGCGGCGCAGCTCCTGGCAGTTATTCCACGCTTCCGCCTTACGAGAATGGGTGGTAGCTCCCTGGCTTAAAAGGCAGCGGTGGCCTGGAACTCACTTCCCCTAGACCTTCGCAGTATCCAGGATCCAAAGCTTTTCAGGAAACGGCTGAAAACTCTGCTTTTTATTTAATTATCCGTTGACCCTCAGTTCCCATTTAAGGTTTCGCGCCGGGACACTCTTGAGTAGCCGTGCGCGCTATAAATGCCAATGACATAACATAACCCTAAAGGTACCTGTGCTTAAACCTCTGGTAGCTTGGCAAAGAGCAGTCGGGCTTGACTCAGAGCCAATGTGTGAAGTGTTTAGACAACACTTCACAGTAGTAAAGATAAAAACACCACACAAAAAGGATCTGACACCAAGTTAAAAAAATAGAGTAACATTTAGCGAATAAAACAGGACCAAATCGACAAGCATCAAAACAGTAGGACCGGAGTTATGTATTTTTTAAAGAATTTAGTGAAAATAGCACCAGAAAGCACAAAGCACCAACTCAGGATATCTGGTCACACCGGACCGGGTCAAAGTCACACTTTCAGGCTGACAGCATTGGAGTGCAGGTCAGCTACAGTGACCAGGTTAGGCCTGCTGAAGTTTACCTTCTCAAAGTCCTTGCCAAGAGTCCAGTTCGCATTGGAGGGGCTGCGAGTAGCAGGAAGAGAGTTATGGGAGGCGCTGACATATTGCAAAGGCAAAAAGAACAATTTATGGACAGAATGCTGCACAATATCAAACATTCATCCCAGTACAGAGATTTAGGCCTAAATCCATCGTTTTTTTGCCCCCATGCCATTCCAGTTCAGACCCAGCCATATGTAAATCAGCCTTGACACTGTTCCCCATGGGAACAGTCCAGCCCGAACTACCAGGCCAGGTCCTCCCTGGACTGGAAACAAGCATCCTGGGACCGGTTTCGGGGCATCACCCCTCATCAGCCAAGCTAGCTTGACTCCAGTGGCATGGAGAGCACGGGACCCACATCTGGGCATACCCGTCCCACTCGGGGTGACAAATGCAAAAAGAACAATTGATGGAAAGAATACTGCACAATGTCAAACATTCATCCCAGTACGGAGACCTGGGCTTAAATCCATTGTTGTTTAGCTCCCCATGCCATTCCAGTTCAGACCCAGCCATATGCAAATCAGTCTTGACCCTGTTCCCCATGGGAACAGTCCAGCCCGAACTGCCAGGCCAGGTCCTCCCTGGACTGGAAACAAGCAACCTCGAACCAGTTTCGGGGCATCACCCCTCATCAGCCAGGCTAGCTTGACTCCGATGGCATGGAGAGCATGGGACCCACGTCTGGGCATACCCGTCCCACTCGGGGTGACAAATGCAAAAAGAACAATTGAAGAACAGAATGCTGCACAATGTCAAACATTCATCCCAGTACAGCGATCTGGGCCTAAATCCATCGTTTTCTTTCTCTCCATACCATTCCAGTTCAGACCCAGCCACATGCAAATCAGTCTTGACCCTGTTCCACATGGGAACTGTCCAGCCTGAACTGCCAGGCAAGGTCCTCCCTGGACTGGAAACAAGCATCCAGGGACCGGTTTCAGGGCATCACCCCTCATCAGCCAGGCAAGCTTGACTCCAGTGGCATGGAGAGCACGGGACCCACGTCTGGGCATACCCGTCCCACTTGGCAGTTCAGGCTGGACTGTTCCCATGAGGCACAGGGTCAAGACTGATTTGCATATGGCTGGGTCTAAACTGGGGTGGCATGGTGAACAAAAGAACGATGGATTTAACCCAGATCTATTGACTGGGGGTGAATGTTTGATTTGATCTGCATTCTGTTCATTATCTGTGTGTCTTTTGCTTTCTCGCCCTAAGTGCGCCAGGTATGCCCAGACGTGGGCCCTGGGCTCACTGTGCCACTGGATTCAAGCTATCCTGGCTGATGAGGGGGTGATGCCCTGAAACTGGTCCCAATATGCTTGTTTCCAGTCTAGGGAGGACCTGGCTTGGCAGTTCAGGCTGGACGTTTCCCATGAGGCATAGGGTCAAGACTGATATGCATATGGCTGGGTTTAAACTGGGGTGGCATGGTGAGCAAAAGAACGAGGGATTTAACCCAGATCTATTGACTGGGGGTGAATGTTTGATTTGCACTGCATTCCGTCCATCATCTGTGTGTCTTTTGACATATTGCAAAGAGCAGGCCAGGTGTCGTGAGCGGGCATTGGTGGAGCTTCAGTTGGCAGTCCCTGCGGTGGTTGATGCTGTAGCACGAAGAGTGGGGCTGGCGGCTCTTCTTTATGAATCGCTGTGCGAGCGGTGAGGTCCCGGTGAGAACGGGCCCTTTCACGGTCACAAAGAGCCTCAAAGCTTGATTTCAGCTTGCTGAGCCACACCAAGGGTCCAGGTGCACCACTTGAGGGTCAGCAACTTACTTCAGCTGCGTCCAGGAGTTGGTGCAGGATGCTAAGGAACCTTTTATGTCCTTTAAGTTCAGATCAGGAGGCCAGCAGACTCAACCTTGGAGTCACTCTGGTAGCCCTGGGTTTAAGATGAAGTTGCAAGACTATTTCTTCCTCCCCAGGCAAGAGGGCAGCAGTTCAGTACAGAAAGGCAGCAGTTCCTTCAGAGCAGCAGTCCATCAAAATGCCAGTCCTTTCAGCAGCACAGTAGTCCTTCCTGGCAGAGTATCCACAGGTCCAGAAGTGTACTGAAGAGTTGGTGTCTGAGGTACGCTTTTTATACTCTGGTGCCCTGGTTCTGGAAGTTGTGAGAAGCTTCTAGACAGTGACTTTTAAGTGCATGGGATTCCCTGCCTCCCCAGCCTTGGCTCCAAGCTGGCTGTAGTAACAATGTGGTGTTGTTTCGCCCTTCGTGTGAAAATAGAGCACAGGTTATTCAGTTGTAAGTGGGGCTGTCCTCAGCTTTTCCCCCATCCAGTCAGCAGATGGTCCATCCAGGCACACTTGATCTCTCTATTTTGTGGCTGTCTGGGAGGAATTCACAAAGTCTGACTGTCAGTTACACCCAGTCATGTGACCCAGGCCAGGCTACATGCACAAAAGGGCAGGAAAAGGCCAACTTTCTAAAAGTGGCATTTTCAAAATTGCAATGAAAAATCTAACTTTACCATTAAAGAGGGCTTACCATTACAATTTCATAGACACCAAACATGAGATATCTACCAGCTCCCATTTGGAAATTACAGCTTATTTAATGTAATAAGGAATCCCCATCCTATGGGAGGGATAGACCTCACAGTTGTGAAAAACAAAGTTGGGAGTTTTTCACTACCAAGACATTTAAACCTTAAAACTACATTGCCAACCTTGTAAATACACTACTCCTCACTCAATGGGCTACCTAGGGCCTACCTTAGGGATGACTTATATGTAATAAAAGGAGAGTTTAAGGCCTAGCAAGGGAATTTTAATTCCAAGTCAACATGGCAGTTTAAAACTGCATTCAGGCTGCAGTGACAGACTTGGGGCATGTTTTTCAGTGTTACTTAAGTTGGATGCACAATAAGTGCTCCAGGCCCACTATTAGCATTTAATTTACAGGGCCTGAGTATATGGTATACCATTCTACAATGGATTTACACGTAAATTAAATATGCCAATTGGGTACAAGCCAATGTGTCCATGTTTGAGGGGAGTTAGCACAAGCAACTTAGCAAAGGTTAGCAGTGGTAAAGGGCACAGAGTCCTAGGGCCAACAAAAAAAAGTTCAGCAAAAATGGAAAGGTGGTGCAAAACGTTTGGGGGAAGACCGCCCTAAGGATTACAGGTCTAGCAAGTGTCCCCCTCAGCTGAAAGCGGGGAGAAACTACCCAATCCTTTGAGAGTTCTCTTCACTAAGGTGGACAAACCTAGAGAGACCATTAGCATTGGCATGGTCTGACCCAGAATGGTGTTTCACTGTAAAGTCCACTCCCTGTATGAAAACGGACACCTAAACAATTTTGGATTCTCACCCCTCATTTGCATTAGTCATCTGAGGGACAGGTTCTATCTGTCTATCTGAACCCAGAAGTGAGTCCCAAACAAGTATGGGCTCAGCTTCTTCAGTGCCTAGGCCATACCAAAGGATTCTCTCTCAATAGCACACCACTTCTGCTCCCTGGGAAGTAGCCTCCTAAAGAAGAATGCTACATGTTGATCTAGGCCCTCCTCATTTAGCTGCGATAGCACTGCTCCTATACCATGCTCCGAGGCTTCTATTTGGAAAATAAACTGAGAAACATCAGGGCCCTTGGGCAGAGGGGCTATGCACATGGCTTGTTTTAGGAAGTCAAAGTCTTTCTGATAGGCCTCTGTCCAGATCACCTTGGGTTGCTTTTTGGAAGTCAGTTCAGTCAAGGGGGCAACAATGGTGCCATTTCCCTTGATGAACCTCTTGTAGTACCCAGTGAGGCCCAGGAAGGCCCTCACTTCTGTTTGAGTTTTTAGGGGCTCCCACGCCAGGATAGTCTCTATTTTGGCCTAGAGGGGCTGCAATTTAGCCCCGCCTAACAGATGTCCCAAATACACCATCAACCCCTGCCCTGTCTGGCACTTACTGGCCTTGACAGTCAGGCCTGCTTGTTGCAGGCCTGAACCACTTCCTGCAGGTGAAATATGTGGTGCTGCTGAAGACAGCTATGTAATCTATGCAGCACTGAAGGCCTCCATTCCAGCTAAGACCTGGTTCACCAGACCCTTGAATGTGGCAGGGGCATTCTTGAGGCAAAAGGCCATCACTTCAGACTGAAAGTGGTCTTGTGGGGTACAGAAGGTTGACCTTTCTTTAATCCCCTCGGTCAGGGCAATCTGCCAGTACCCCAACGTCAAATCAAAAGTGTTTAGGAACTCGGCCGTCGCTAATCTATCAATGAGCTCATCAGCTCAGGGGATGGGGTGTGTACCAGTGTTGGTGACTGAGTTAAGTCACCTGTAGTTAACACAGAACTTGAGTTCTGGGGTGGTGCCCTGTGGGGCTGCCTTTGGTACCAGCACCACTGGGTAGGACCAGAAACTATTGGAGGGCTCAATAATCCCCAACTCTAGCATCTTAGAGACTTCTGATTTGATGCTGGCCCTCGCATTGTCAGACAGCCTGTGCATTTTATTTTTGACAGGCAGGCTGTCCCCGGTGTCTATATCATGGGTACAAAAGTGTGTAAGCCCAGGAGTTAGGGAAAATAGGGAGGCAAACTGTTCCAATAACTGATGACAGTCCTTCTGCTGCTCTGATGTCAGGGTAGGGAAAAGGGGAGAGGTTGACACCCTCCACTGAACCATCCTTCTCTTTAGATGACAGGAGATCAGGGAGAGGTTCACGCTCCTTCTCCTCCCCATCATCTCTCACCAGTATCATGGTGACCTCAGACCTCTCATAGTGGGGATTGAGGCAGTTGAGATGGAGTACCCTTGTGTTGACTCTGGGGGTCTTGAGATCCACCAGGTAGGAGGACTCCCCCTTCTTCTCCACCACCTCATAGGGACCAGTCCAGCAATCCTGGAGAGCCTTGGGCTTCACTAGCTCCATCACCCACACTTTCTGCCCAGGTTGGAGTTCCACCATGGTAGGCGCTTGGTCATACAATTGCTTCATTACATCCCAGCTAACCTCTAAGTTCTCAGAAACCTTCCAGATCTTGTCCATCTGGTTTCTGAGGGCTAGCATGGAGTTAACCACATCCTGGAGTTTTTTCTAAGAGGTCCCCTTTCAGGGTGGCCATACAGAAGTTCAAATGGGCTAAAGCCCACTCCCTTCTGTGGCACCTCTCTGTAAGCAAAAAGCAAGCATGGCAAGACGACGTCCCACTTCTGTCTCATGGGCTCAGCTAGGCCCATAATCATGCCTTTAAGGATCCTGTTGAACCCTTCAACAAGCCCATTTGTCAGTGGATGTTAGGGTGTGGAGAACTTATAGGTAACTCCACCCTCCTTCCACATAGACTTGATGTACGTAGACATGAAGTTGGTGTCCCTGTCTGACACCACTTCCACGGGGAAACCCACTGTGGTGAAAATCCCCATTAGGACACTAGCCACTACATGTGCAGTGACAGACCTGAGAGGAATGGCATCTGGGTACCTAGTGGCATGGTCCATCAAGACTAGGATAAACCTATTGCCTAAGGCTGTCTTGGGGCCCAGGGGTCCTACAATATCCATTCTCACCCTCCCAAATGGTTTTCCAACAACAGGCATGGGAGCCAGGGGAGCTTTTAGGTTTTTCTCAGTCTACCCACTAGCCTGGCAGGTTAAGCAAGTCCTACAGAATGCATCAGAGGCTCTCTTCATCCAGGGCCAATAGAAGTGGGTAACACGCCTGGCAAAGGTTGTGTCCTTCCCCAGATGTCATGCCAGGGGTATCTCATGAGCGAGCCCCAGTAGGAAGGCCCTGTAACTTTGTGGAACTACCAATACATGAGTTGTCCCATGCTCAGTAGTCTTAGCCTCATTATACAGGAGGTCATTCTCCCAATATATGAGGTGATCTCCAGATGTGTCACCAGCTGCCTGGGCTTCAGCTTGCTGCCTCAGGCCCTCACGGGATGGGCACTCTTTTTGTCTCTTGCAGAACTCCTCCCTAGTGGGTCCTCCTTTTACTTACCATTTAGCAAGTTCAGGCAGTGTACCAAGGGAGGAAATGTCCTCCACAGTAAGCTCCGGGGGAAGTTTCTTCTGGCGTCCCATCCACCTGTGGACTGGGACATTCATGGACTGGTTTCCAACACCCCTTGCCCTTCCCTTTTCTGGCAGCTGTCTGGGCCAGTCTTCCAGGCTCTGGACCTTCTTGACTCCCCTCCTCTGCAGCCATGGACTTGCTGGTCACACAGATCTACTCAGGCACTCCTAACCTTTCCTGGTATGACCTGAGCTCCACTTCCTTCCAGACTCCAAGTCATTCCCTAGCAGACAGTCCACTGACATAGCAGGGATCTCAGCAACTTTCAGAAGACATAACACCCTTCCCCTCCCCACTCAAAGGGAACCAGAGCCACAGTGTAGTGGCTCTCCCAGTTGTCTGCTACCACAACCTGGTGAAACATATTGGGTATCCCTTGCTTTGAGGACACCTGATGATACCTGACAGTACTCATACTGGCTCCTGTGTCCCTCAGAGCCTCCACCTTCTTCCAATTGATGGCGACCCGCTGCCTATACTTTGAAGTATTAGAAGGCATGTGGGCTCTGAGCACCATCTCTGTATTGCCCATGGACCCTAGGGTAACCTCACTAGTCTCCCCCACACTAACTGGGGTCATGTCCTCCCTAAGTGCTATACTGACCTTTCTCTGTGACTGCCCACTGCTGGGGGCGGTGTCATCTTGGTGAACTTGGCATCTTCCTTGATATGCCCATACTGGTAGCACTCACAGCACTTGGAGACACACTTTCTAGTTTTCTGATCTACGAAGCCTTTCTTCTGGTGTCTAGATTGGGATTGGGACCCTTTCCCCTGTGAACTGTTTTGGGGGCCTTGAAAGTACTCCTTGGTCTTATTTTTATTTCCCCCCTCTTTTTTTCTGTTGGGAACCCTGACCACCCTTTTCAGAGTCCCCACCAGATGCCTTCTTAGACACTCTTGTGCTGACCCAGACATCTGTCTCATCAGCAAGCTTCCGAGGATCAGTAAGCCTACTATCCGCTAAGTGTTGGGGCAGCTCTGGAAAACATATATTGAGATTATGCTCCCTCAGAATTAGGTTGTATAGTGCAGTAAATTCATCCACTTTGCTACCCCTCACCCAGGACTTCAATACATTGATGGCATAATCTAAGAAGTCTAGCCAGAACTGGTTTTGGAACTTGTGCCTGTCCCTTTACCTCTGACGATACTTCTCAGAAGTCAGCCCAAACTCAGCAACAAGGACTGCCTTCATGGGGGCATACCTGGTCTGATCGTCTTCCTGTAGTGCCAGGAGTTTATTCCTCTCCACCGTGGGCATGTGTTTCCACAGGATACCCCCACAGTTTTCCTCAGGGACCTTATGTGCCCTGCGTGCAACTTCATAAGTAGCAAACTACTTGTCTATATCATCTCCTACCACATAGTTGGACACCAGCTCCTGGGGATGCAGACTCTCACCTCTCCAGCACACACTGTTGGTACACTGCCACCCTCAATGCTGGGTCCTGAAGGTTGCCTTGCCTTTACCTCCAGCTACCTCATGCTCTTTTCATGCTCCAACAGTAGATTTTTTTCAGCTAAGGCCCTCACAGCCTCAGCCCTCTTCTCCTCAGCCATGGCTTTTTCTCTAAGGCCCTTTCTGCCTCAGTCTTCTCCTTTTCCAGTCTTAATTTGGCCAGCTCCAGGTTGAGCTTCTTTTCCTCCCTCCTGTCCTCCAACTCCTCTGGTGTTAGGCCCTTGGAAGACACACTGCTTCCTGCACAGGGGGAAATCTCCAATCCTGAAGTAAGCCATCCGCCTCCTCAACAGACTGCATTCTAAGATCCTCCTGCAGGTCGTGCTCTGATCCCTCCACATCATCCTCTCCCTCCTGGTCATCTGTTGTGACTGCCAACTGGTGGGAGTCTGCCTATGCCTTCAAGGCCTTTGGAGCTCCGACTTCTTAGTGCTCCTTTTGACAGGCAGCCCCCTCTCCTGGGCTGGCAAACCTCCTTGAGCTTAGCCACCATGTAGCTCTACACATTGGCAAGCTCAAATTCTATCCTTGCAGGTGGGGCCACAGACACAACAGTCAGGTAGAATATGAATGAATTTAGAAAAAAAAGCTCAAAAAGGCCATTCAGGGAGAATGTAAAGCTCAAATTGGTCTCAGATATAGGATGGTTGTGTACATAAAATCACTGTAATGTACTGCACAAACATGAGTCCTATCCTCACCGCTGATCACCAATGCTAGAAATTGGGTTGCTGGTTTTCTGGGGTGTGAGCCTCGGTTAAGCAGCAACCACAATCCTTGTCAGGGTGAGGCACAAGCCAACCCTAAATGAACCTGTGCTCCTTCTGGTAGCTTGACAAAGAGCAGTCAGTTTTAACTTAGAGCCAATGTGTAAAGTATTTTTGCAAAACTTGAAACAGTAATAAAATTTAATAAATAAAACAAGACAAATACGACAAGAATCTAAACAGTAGAACCTGTGTTACGAATTTGTATAGAATTTGGTGAAAATATCGCTAAAAAGCACAAAGTGCCAACTCGGGACATCTGGTTGCGCTGGCCTGGTCAAAGTCCCACTTTCAGGTCGACCGCGATGGAGTGCAAGTCGTCCACAGTCACCAGGTTAGACCTGCTGAGGTTTACCTTCTCAAAGTCCATACCAAGATTCCTGTTTGCATTGGAGGTGGCTGTAAGGAGCAGGGAGAGCGTCGCCACAGGCTGCCGGCATTGTGAGAAGAGCGGGCCAGGCATCACTGTGTCTTAAGAGTCGGGCTGGTGGCACTTCGCGTTGAATCGCAGTGAGAGTGGTTAGGTCTTGGTGCGAACAGGCCTGTTCGTGGTCGCGAACAGCCCAAAAGCTAGATTTCAGCTCACTGAGTCACACCAAGGGCCCAGGACCTGAGGGGCAGCACTTGGGGGTCAGTAACTGACTTCAGCTGGGTCCAGGGGCTGGGGGAAGATTTAGGTGAGCCTTTTATTTCCCTGAGGTTCTGATAAGGAGGCCAGCAGACTGGTCCTTGGAGTCACTCTGGTAGCCCTGGGTTCAAGATGAAGATGCCGGTCCTGTTCTTCCTCCCAAGGCAAGATGACAGCAGGGCAGCAGTTCCATCAGAGCAGCAGTCCAGAAGAGTGGCAGTTCTTTCGGCAGCACAGCAGCCCTTCTTCCTGGCAGAGTATCCACATGTCCAGAAGTGTACTGAAGAGTTGGTGTCTGAGGCTCGCTTTTTATACCCTAGTGACCTGGTTTTGGATGGTGGGAGAAGCTTCTAGACAATGGTTTTAAAGTGCATGCATTGAATTCCCTGCCTCCCCTGCCTTGGATCCAGGCTGGCTTCAGTAACAATCTGGGGTCAGTAGGCCCTTTGTGTGAAGACAGAGCACCGGCTATTTAGTGGTAAGTGGGGCTGTGCTCTGCTCCACTCCCCCCCATCCTGCCAGCAGAAGGCTCATCCAGATACACCTAATGCTTCTATTATGTGACTGTCTTGGAGGAATACACAAAGTCTAACTGCCAGTTACACCTAGTCATGTGATCAAGGCCAGGCTACAGACACAAAAGGGCTAAGGGCAGGAAAATGCCAACTTTCCAAAAGTGTCATTTTCAAAAGGAAAAACTCAACTTTCCCATTAAAGAAGGCTTATCACTACAATTTCATAGATGCCAAACATAATATATCTACCATAGTTACAAAGAAAACAGGGACAGTTGTGATATAAAATACTGCACGCTGTATAATTACCATAATTACTTGGGTACTCACTCCCTGGGCCAACTGTCCTAGATAGACCCAAATAACCAAGAAAAGGGTGAACTACTGATGGGAGAAGCACTCCTCAACAAACATTTGGTCTGTAAAAAGGTCCAATAAAGAACTTTATGGTATCCTCAATACCACATGGAGAAAACACAAATAGTCTTAGCAGAAATAGTATTCCCAGTATTTAGTCAAACATCACACATGGCTTGCTCTTGCAGATGAAATTCATTCTTTATTTTCTGATTCCACAAATCATGCAAGGCAACAAACACAGCCAAAACGTTTCTTCAGGGTGAAATAAGTGTGGCACACACGTGTGCCTTGTCCGGTCAAAGTTAGTTTCACTAGAAGTTTTATTGTTGTCCTGTCAAGAAGATCGCATTCGCTAATCATATAGTCCAAAATAAGGACAATTGTAGAGGTTAGGAAATATTCATTGTGATTGATGAATTGGAAAGAGTCCCTTAGTTTGCATTCCTTTGGCATATCAGCAAATCATCACCTGGACAGTAGCACCATGAGCCCTCACAGTTGTGAAAAACGAATTTGGGAGTTTTTCCCTACCAGAAAATGTACAACTTAAAAGTGCATATCCAACCTTTGACCTACCTTAGGGATGTATGTAATAAAAAGGGAGTTTATGGCTTGGCAAGGGGATTTTAATGCCATGACGACATGGCATTTTAAAACTGCATTGAGGCTGCAGTGGCAGACCTGGGACATGTTTTGAAGTGATACTTAAGTGGATGGCACAACAAGTGCTGCAGGCCCACTAGTAGCATTTCATTTAAGGCCCCGGGAATATGGTATACCTGTCTGCAAGGGGCTTACAAGTAAATTAAATATGCCAATTGGGTGCAAGCCAATGTAGCCATGCTTGAGGGGAGTAAGCACAGGCACTTTAGCATTATTTATCAGTGGTAAAGTGCATAGAGTCCTAGGGCCAACAAAAATAAGTGCAGCAAAAATGGAGGAGATGAGACAAAATGTTTGGGGGGAGACCAGTGCTTAATTTGAGCCGGTGCTTTCCGGTGCTGAGCACCGGCACTTAATTGTCAACTCCACACTTAGGGCAGTCTGCCACAAGGTGGCGCTGCTCATGTAATTTAGAGATGAGCAGTATAACAGTTGTTTAGGAAAACAATATACATCAAAAAAAATTGCTAATACCTGCCTCCCCAGCCATTCCTTTGGCTTTGGGGACCTGGAATAATCTGAACTGTCGCATTTACATGCAAGAGAGATGGTTAGTAGTTGTTTTGGCAGCGATGACAAGGGCGATGGGTGGTGCAAGCGGCAGTGGCCTCCTGGTCAGAGCCCTGGCACTTAATATTTTACAAATAAAGCACTGGGGGAGACCACCATAAGGTTGACCGGTTTAACAGAATATGTATCATGGATTTTTGGTGTGCCCCTGCTGATCACTGGGTAATGTTATGTTAGCACTGTTCACTCCTGGGAATAGTGACAACCAACCTTCTGTATTATTGGTTAAGTGAGTTCAGCTGAACTACTTACTTTTGCAAAAATTGTCTTTTAATGAATAAACTCTTATATTTCTGTGTTATACATGTTTTGTCAAAAGGCTTTTATTGTTGCATCTTCATTTGTAAGAGTTAATGATACATCATTATCTCTCTGGAATGGAGAAAACCCTGTTTTTGTTGTGCATGATCAGCCCTTCATCAGGATTAAAATCATGGTTCAAGTGTACATACAGACCCTTGGAGTAACAAACAGATGCATTCACTTGTAGTTGATTCTTATGTTGAAACAAAAGCATTGCAAGGTATCTTCATGCAGCCTAATGGTGGTGTGAGAGTTGATTTTCTGTTAATAAAGAGCACCACAAATTGGCTTATGCTAACATTAGATTGTGTTTACACTGACCACCATCTTGCCTCAATGTCACATTATACCACATGATGACTATTGTTGATTTTTGTTCTAAATAAAGTATTACTAATGCTCACATGACTAGGCAAAAAGTGTTCTCAGAGAAGTTTTTCTCAATGTACAGTAACAGGACGTCTACAACCGTCCCAGCTCTTGCTCGAACAATGTATCTGTTTAACTATTCAGCTACAAGTTGTGAGAATGACTGAGTCTTAATGTATTGCTAGCCTGAGAGAATCCACAAATGTATTTTGTAGTAAAATGTTGCTATTAGCTCGTTTTCTATTGGTGCAATTCCTGAGAACTATATAGTCCCACAGAATATATGCATGTCCTTGTCTAGTGCCCTATAAAAGAAGGTGGATTTCTGCATCCAAGAGAGCTCCTTTTCCCGACAGTTAGAAGGCAAATCTGTAGCGCGGCGGGGCCTGGGTATTTAGGCCGCCGTAACGCTTGCAATTATGGACACGACACAGGTGGTTTGGCTACTGTGCCCGGAAGACCCCGAGCGGTCTCCGGACGTTTATTTATCCCCTCGGGGCGAGCCCGCCCCAAGGGGTGTGTGGATGCGTGCAGATGGCAACAATGTAGTAGAGGGCCCGGGTGGCTCTCTACATCCCTCCTTTATTTCGGTTCCAGACCATCACGCTCTCCCAGTTCACGGGGAAGTATATACAAAGTCTGGCAGTTGCTGACTTGGCGCCGGATTCGGCCGGAGACCATACTTCTGGCTCCGGACCCTACACCCAGCCGACACACTGGACGGGACACCCCCAGACGATCCTGCTTCCGGGTCCTGACTCGCCATCTGTGTAGGGTCAGCACAGGCCTGGCTAACTGGCCGGGTACCGCTGGTGGGGTACTCCCCATGCTGGGTGAGGAAGGAGGGGAGAAACTTGGAACAGAGTCTTGATCATCAGACGCTTCTTGATTCAGTACCCTCTTGGTGGTCTTCTTGAAGCTGGACACATTTCTCGTGACTGACTTTTGTCCCTTGCTGGCAGTGACCATGGTCCCTTGAACACCTACCACGACCCATACTTCTGGCTCGTATGGTGTCCGGAATTTCCATCCAGGGTGTCGGTCTTTGATCACCACCTGGTCTCCCACTTTTAGCTGAGGTTCTTGTGCTCTCCTAGCTTCGCTGGCCTTTCGATTCGTTGTCTCCCTCCTTGCTTGGACGGCACCATCATCCCGCACCACGGGTACCCACGCCGGGGCCACCGGGATACTGTCTCGGGAGCCCGTTTGAATAGTAAGTGGGCCGGAGCACACTTGGTGGTGCTGTGAGGGGTCTGTCGGTATGCGCCAAGAAACTGGTCGAGAGCTACTTCGGCGTTTTCTCCATTCTCGACAGCGATTCGCAAGGCACGGTTCAGTGTCCTCATCAGACGTTCTACTTCCCCATTTGCTTGGGGCCACAGTGGAGTGATCTTCCGATGTCGAATCGCCTGGCTCTCAAGGTAGTCCTGAAACTCTCGGCCCTGGAACGGGGGCCCATTATCGGACTTAACCTCTTCCGGTAGTCCCATCATCGCGAAGGTCTTCTCCAATACCTTCTTTACCTGGGGAAAAGCGGTCGACGACACCACCTCAACAATGGGGAACTTCGAGAACGAGTCAATCATGACCAGCATGTGACGTCCATCCGGGAAGCTCCCAAAGTCTAGGCTAAGGTGTGTCCAGGGAGTCAGAGTTGGTTCCTCCGTGATCACCGGTGCCGGTGCCGGATCTCCTCCGGTGATCGTGCATGCGTGGCACTGCCGAATCATCTCCTCTACCATGGAGTCCATCGCCGGGAACCAGACCTTATCTCTCAACCTGGCCTTGGTCTTCGCCATTCCCTGATGGCCGACGTGAGCCAGGGTGAGGATCCGCTTCTGCAAACTCTCCGGGACCACGATCAGGTGCCCTCTCAAAACAACTCCTTCTTCTCCCACACTGAGTTCGTTGCGGACATGCCATATCTGTTGGCGGGCAATGCTAACCTCCGGCCGGAGGACGCGGGTTCCATCCATGAAACGGGCCCATCCATTGTTCTCCAGTGCTCCTCTCACTCGGGAGAGAGTGTGGTCTTCCTGCGTGGCCTGGCCAATCTCTACCAGGGTCATGGCCGTGGGACACGCCCCTTGTGACACCATGTTAACGAAAGCTTCGGTGCTGCAGGCGTCCGCCGATGGGCCAGATGGCATTGTGGACTCCGGGTGACGGGACAGATAGTCGGCAGGGTTGTGGGCCCCGGGACGATAGACCACTTTGAAATTGTATGCTTGCAGTTGCACTGCCCATCGTTCGATCCTCGGTGGCGCTAGCCGGGATGAGCCTGCGAACAACGGGAGCAGCGGTTTGTGATCAGTTACGACGTGAAACTCCTGACCGCACAGATATAGGTGGAAGTGCTGACACGCCCATTTGATGGCCAACGCCTCCCTCTCAATTTGGGCATATCTGGTCTCGGTGTCCGTTAGAGCTTTGCTGGCGTATGCGACCGGCTTCCACACTTCTGAGCCATGTTCTTGAAGGAGGACTGCTCCTAGGCCCACTGGGCTCGCATCGACGACCAGTTCCGTTCGTCTCCTCGGATGGAAGTAGGCCATTACCGTCTTGTCTAGCAGCCCTGCCTTGATGTCTTGAAACGCTTTGTTGGCCGCTGGTGTCCACTCCCACTTGTGATCATGGCGCGTAAGGACCCGTAGTGGCTCTGACATGGCTGCGAGATTGGGGATGAAGCGCCCGCAGTACGTGGACATGCCGAGGAAACTCCTCACCTCGGTAGGATTTCTGGGCGTACTGGCCGCTCGGATGGCTTCGGCCTTCTTCGGGTCCACCAGGAGCCCTTCTCGGGTGAACGTGTATCCGAAGAAGTCAACACTCTCCTGATAAAACATACACTTGGACTTGTGCAGAGTCAGCCCGCAGTCTGTCAGCCTCTTCAGATTGGCCCGGAGATGAGAGTGGTGTTCCTCTAGGGTGTTGGAGAACACCAGGATATCGTCACTGAGGTTGATCACTCCTGGCAGCCCCGACAGTGCTTCTCTGATGGCATTCTGGAAGACCTCGGCGGCTGATGACACTCCGAAGCTGAGCCTTTTGTACCTGCGGAGGCCAACATGCGTCGAGAAGGTGGTGATAGACCTACTCTCGGGCTCCAGCTCCAGTTGATGGTATCCGGCGTTCAGGTCTAGCTTGGAGAACCACTTCGCCCCGTTGAGGTCCGCCACAATGTCGTCCATTGTAGGGGTGATGTGACGTTCCCTCTTCACCGCAGTATTTGGCAGCCTCATGTCAACGCAGAGGCGAATGGCTCCGGGTTGTTTGGGTTTGGGCGCCACGACCAGCGGGGACACCCATGGGGTGGGGCCAGAGACCTTCTCAACTACGTCCAGCTCTTCGAGCTTCCTCAGCTCCTCCTCCACTTGCGGGCGTAGGTTGAAGGGCACCCGCCGGTGCCTGAGGGCCACGGGTCGCACCTCGGGGTCAATATGGAGCTTGAACCTCTTGCCCTTGAGCTTCCCCAGTCCTTGGAAGAGACCCGGAAACTCGCTCAGCATCGCGTCCGCGTGGGAGTCATGGATCTGGTTGGCGAAGAAGACAAGTCCTAGGTCTTCGGCTGTGTGACAGCTGAGTAGGGTTCCTTTCCTGCCCTCTGTGACGTGGAACCTTGCCGTGGTGACATGGCTTCCGCTGGCAACGGTGGTCTGGATTACCCCACGGAGAGGAAGAGGGTCGGTTCCTCCATACGTGTAGATCCGGGCTGTAGATGGTGCTAGTGGGGGTCGCGGTGACAGGCGGTCATACTGATCCGAATCCATCACATTGACGGACGCACCAGTGTCAATGAGGGCCCGTACATCAGTGCCCTCGACGGAGACGGAGCACATGGGAGGTGGCCTTCGACGAGTGCTTGTCCTGCTGACGTACGATACCCCGAACACCTCTTCGTCCTCATCCTCATACACCGGGCGTCGTTCCTGTAATTGGTCATCCGATATTGGTGGCACTTCATCCAGGGAGAGCTGGCGAATCCTTTGGGGCATGCTCCTGGATCTCGACGATGTCTGTCTGAATCGCCCCCTGCGGCACACTCTGGCGTAGTGATTTAACTTCCCACAGCGGGAGCACGCCTTCCCCTTCGCCCCGCAGACGGCCGTCACGGGGTGATCTTCACCGCAGTACCCACACTGTCCACCTGACTGCAGTCTGGGTGCCTGGCGAGGTGCGGTGGGGCGTCTCTGGATGGCGTCCACTTTTTCCTCTTTGATCGGCGGGTGTCTGGGCGCATGTGAGGCGGCAACCGGGGTGTGTAAAGCGGCTTCCATCTCCTCCGCTCTGACGTCCGACAGTTCGTGAGAGCGGGCCAGTACCAGGATCTCGTCCAGCGAGATCCCTGGTTGGCGAAGGATCAGCTTGCGCAGGAGCTTGGAGCGGCAACCCAGGATGATTTGATCACGGATTTCGTCCCGCTGGTCCGCGAAGGGGCACGTGCTAGCCAGCCGGCGTAGACGTGCGTAAAACATATCGACAGACTCCGAATCGGTCTGCCACGCCCTTTTGAACTTGAACTTCTCGAAGTCATGGTTGAGTTGAGGGTCAAAATGTCTATTGAGCGCGGCGACCGCCGCCTCGTAGTCGTCGTCTTCTCCAGTGTTGGGAAGTGTCTCAAATAGGTCATAAATCTCCGCACCCCCATAATAGATGAGAAGTGACCGTCTCACAGTGCCATCTGTTTCCCTTGTCCCCTTGAAGTAGTGGTTGAGTCTCCCAACCCAAGCCTTCCATCGGGGTGCGGCAGTGGCGGGGTCCGAGGCCTCACTGAAAGGGGGTAGGGGTGCAATGGCGGTGTGGGTGTGCACCGGTGGGGGCTGATTAGCGCCAACGACTGGGTTATGCCCACCATCTAGCTGGGCGGCAGCACCGGCCGCCGGGGTGTTGCTCATAGCGGCCGTGTGGCGGAGCGTGGTTGCAGGGGCGTGATCTGCTAGCCGATTGGGGTGACCTGGCGCAGGTCACGTTGCGTCTTCGAGTGGATTAGGTCTCTTATTTTTTTCCAGTTGCAGCGCAGTCCAGCCAGTGTTTTCTGCCTTGGGTACCTCCGACCACCCAGCTCCTCCTCTGCGCCCTCCAAGGATCGCTTGGTCCCCACGCGCAGGAATGTACCGAGTCCTCCTTGCAAGACCCGGGTCGACAGCCAGCAGTTCCTCAGGGGCCCTGTAGGGGGCGCGCAGCACTTGTACAGGCAGCAGAAAGGGCAGCACACTCTTGGGGCCTCGCAGTTCCGATGCGGGCCGGCGGGTGCAGATACCGCAGATGGGCCCTGAGGGGCGCGTGCCGACTTGGGCGTGAGAGGAGAGCAGGCAGGACACCGCAAGGCGCTAGGAGCGCCCCTGCACTTACCCGCACGAAGCAGGCCGCTTGGTGGCGCCGGCCGGCTGAACACGCTCCCGTGAGGCAGGGAGGCGCGTGGGCGGGCGCCCGGCCAGATCGTCTCTGAGGCGGGCAGGCTATGTCGCAGGCAGAGGCCACAGACGTGGGGGCACCAGGAGCGGCAGTCGGCTGGTGGCCTGGAGCGGCACAGGTGAGCACCGCACGCTCCGGTCGTGAAGCAGGGCAGCGCGGGTGGGCTCCGCACGCTCCCGTCAATGCTCCGCAGGGTAGGCCAGCACGCGAGGGGTGCTACCGGCCTCGTCGCCAATGTAGCGCGGCGGGGCCTGGGTATTTAGGCCGCCGTAACGCTTGCAATTATGGACACGACACAGGTGGTTTGGCTACTGTGCCCGGAAGACCCCGAGCGGTCTCCGGACGTTTATTTATCCCCTCGGGGCGAGCCCGCCCCAAGGGGTGTGTGGATGCGTGAGGATGGCAACAATGTAGTAGAGGGCCCGGGTGGCTCTCTACAAAATCTATGCCAGATTTCACTTAGAAGTGTACTGAGCTCTTCGTATTTATGATTTGTATGTTTTGCTGCTAATCTTACTGATGACATGTTTATTATAATTTGCCTATTATTTTTATATAAAGCCTTGAAATGCCAACCTTTGCCTGTCATTCTTCAGAGATTGTTACAGCGAATTCATGTCAATTTATCCAAAGAGAGGAAGTGACGGCTCCAGTCTGGGAGCTCCAATGTCTGTATCGAGACTACACTGCTCCCAGTCATGATCGTTGGTGCGCCCCATAAGTTAGAAGTTGGGTGACGGGCTTTTGCACTTGCAGTGGCATAGAACATGATTAAACTCACTATACTCTACAGGCTTAAACATTGGTATGCAGACTTTTAATTGAAAACAATTCTAAACTTCGTTCGCTCAACAGAGTTTATGTATAAAATCAAAAAATGTGCAAAATGTTTGTGTGTTATTGAGTTACCAGGTGGCTGTAATGCTAGAGTTTTCAGTTATAATTTTGGTAGTGGACCGCTGAGGTCCCGAGAGATCTTGCAGATGGTTAGCATGTATGCTGAACGACTCCTATTTCTCTGTTAATTGTAACGTTCCGATCACATGCATTTCGATTGAAGGGAAAAGTTACGCCATTTTGGCATGGGGAAATCAAATGCGTGTTTGTCGAAGGTTATGATCTGATTCCCTGAAAGGGTTCTAGTTTGCTACCAGGTTAGGAAATGGAGAGAAAGGACCCCAGAGACTCATTGTATTTCGAATATAATCACCACATAAATGGAAGTTTGAAAGTTACAAGATTTCTCAATTGATGTGGTAGTATATCACGGATTCTGTTGGGAGTCGGTGGCGTAAAACGAGAACAGGTTTCTCTCTCTGGGTATCAATGAACTGTGTGAACAGTTTCTTAATGATTGAAAAATAGTGAAAGAAGTGGGCTTGTAAACAACTTGCTTGGTTACGTTGTCCATCTCGTGTTAGTTCTATTTCTATTTTGCCTCCTTAAATCACCAGGTCAAAAGAAAGAAATGGTGCTATGATTACACGCCTTCTTGGAATTACTAAAACCATTCAATGGTATTTTCTCATGGACTGGAAAAGGTACATCTTATGGGATCTAAAATTATTTTTGACTCAAATGAAGGATGAAACTGTAGCCTGTGATAAAATGTGAGTACTGCATGGCTGAAATATATAAATAATCTGTACGGATTTGTGCATGATATCTCTGATGTAATTTATTAGCCAATGATGGTGTAGTAGCGGCTGGTGTCAGGGCAGAGTGGTGAGGCGCGGGGAGGGACAATGGCCGACGATAAAAATACCAACAAAGAAAAGGACTTACCTGCCGCCCGCCGCATCGCTGCTCTTCTGCGCCTCTCTGGCTCTAGTCGACTGCAGGCACAGGCTTCCAGACTCCACTGCGGCCAATCCAGACGCTGCCTTCATGCTGCTGGCAGCATGAGAGCAGCGTCAGGATTGGCCTGAGCGCCCTGGATTTGCGCTCCCAAAGAGACTGGGGGGCAGATTTACAAGAAAGTGACGCATCTGTAAAGATGCGTCACTTTCCCTGCGCCACCCCAAGAAACCCTTGCGCCACTATTGATGCGCCGTATTTACAATACGACGCACCATGGCGCAAGGATTGACAGATGCGTCAAAAAATCTGACGCATCTGTTGACGCAAAAGTCACGCATTGCTGGAGTCGTGTCGCAAGCACAACGCAACTCCAGCAATGCAAGGGGAGGCCTATCCTCATTGTGCTGCATCACTCCTTACGCCTGCTTCAAGCAGGCATAAGAATTTGACGCAGTGGCGTCCTAGAAGTGGCGCAGTGAAATCTTGTAGATTTCACTGCGTCACTTCTACGAGGCTTTTTTGCGTTGGAACGCCCACCATGTATACATTATACCTGACGCAGGTATAATGTGACGCAGGGCTTTACAACGTGACGCATCTCCCTAGATGCGTCACGTTGTAAATGGGCCGCATTTTTACGCTGCTGCTGCGTCACAAAAAGTGACGCAACGGCGGTGCAAAAATGACGCAAGGGGCTTGTAAATCTGCCCCTGAGAGCTTGCGCCTGCTGTCTCCAACCTGGCAACTCAGCTCGGGTTGGAGACATCTCAGTGCGCATGTCGGTTTGGCCGTCCTTAGACAGCCGGCCAAACCGTCATGCGCACTGACAGCAGTGTGCACCACTTGTCCTGCAGAGTGTCACCGATTAGGCCCCACCCCAAGACTCGGCCCGGGAAAGAAAAATAAAGCAATAATAAACCCGTTTTATGATCGTTAGATTTTTCGAAGTTTTGAGGTTGCTGGCAGGTGGGGCGAAGCTCCCCTGCCATTACAGGGGAGACGCTGCTGCGATGTTGAGCTACATTCAAGCCTAATTTAAGAGAGAAATACTGCCTTTTAAGTGTGGATGTATGTATGGTAGAATATGTTGGCATCTAGGTGTTCCAAAGACAACCCTTCTTTCCACAGAAGCACAAAACAATGTTGATCTTCCATTCAGTACCTACAGGTGATGGTATATTGCATCATGTCATCCTGTGCTACTATGATGTCTTTCCTGTTTACAGAAAACAGGACAATTCTAATTTTTCATTCAGTCCTTTCAGAGTCATAGTTCCAATCTTTTTATCCATCTTGTTTCTTTCTGTAGCAGTACATTTTTCACGTTGGTACCTGGCCGATACTTTATTTTCTCCAATACCATAAATTTGAGCTGACTGAGGTGTCTCTTCTCACTGAAGTGTGTAGCAATGCAAGATTTCTCATTTTTGGTGCTTATGTTTCTTTTATGTTCATTCAGGCAAACTTTTATTTTCCTTTCAGTTTTTCTGACATAAACTATCCAACATGGGCATTTCAACATGTATTACATTGTTTGTATCACAAGTTGCTGTTTTTTTAAATTTGATTTTGGTACCTTTGTAAGGGTGTGCAATCTTTGTTCCACATCTGTGATAACAAAAAAAAAGAATGTTTACCGATGCTGTTCCACTCCTGCAAAACAAAAACTCAGTAGAATTAGGCATAGGCGTCCATACCTGAGCACGCGCGTGCCTGCATGAGTTGTGATGCTATGACAGCCAGGACATTACCATGATTTGTGCGCACGCATAATAACTTGCTGAACTTATTTTTTTATTTCCCATACCAAAATAGAGGACACCAATCTTTGAGCAGCAAATTAGAAAAGTATAAAAAGTGTACCAAAGTACATTTTTTAGAAAGAACTGGCCCAGCATAATCTTTTTTAAAGAATGAGCCAGGGAGAGGGCGGAGCAATGATACAACAAATGTATTCATTTATTTATTTTGAGATTTCTATAGCGCTAGCTAGACCCGAAGGAATCAGAGCGCTTTGCATGTTTTGTGCACAGTATGAGATGGGCTGGTTGTACGCGTCAATGAGTGGCGGAAGCAAGGGGGTGAAACACAGAAGCTGGTTGGAAAGAGTAAACATTAAAAAAGAACAGCTAAAACCGAAAGGGATGGGTGAAGTTATGGGTGAACTGGAACGAGGGGTGTGAAACACAGAGTGGATGAGTAGGGCTTTCAGTGGGGTAACAGCACACAAGAAACGTGGACTTACATGGAGTGCTGAAGAAAAAAGTTGTTCCTAGAAAGTAAGCTTTAGACGGATATTAGTCATTGTATGAAAGTAGGATCTGCTTCTTATGGTTACCCCCACTTTTTGCTTGATGTTACACTGTTTTTGACTAGTCTGACTGGGATCCTGCTAATCAGGACCCCAGTCTATCTGCTTTCTCCCTAGAATGTATTTAGGTACACTCCAGATTGGATACTGGGGTACCCTTATAAGTCCCTAGTATATGGTACACATGTACCCAGGGCATAGGTAGCCCAGAGGCCTCCCATGGGCTGAAGCATGTATTATGCCACCCAGGAGAGGCCATGCAAAATGGAACTGCAGGCCTGCCATTGCAGCCTGTGTAAGATGATGCATACACCACATACGTTAGATATAGGTTTACTATATCTATAGGTCACTACACTTAAAACCTATAAGTCACCCCTATAGCAGGCCTTGACAATCCTGAAGGCAGGGTGCTGGGTTTTACGTGATAGCGTGCTGCTGCATGAGCAGAGCCCCTCTGCAGCCTTCGGAGACCATTCTCCCGGGTTGTCTGTGACACAGCCAGACATATAGGTAGAGGCGCATTATAACCTCGCGGTAAATGTTATCTCGAAAGCGGCTGAAACAAAACATGTCGTGTTTGGTATCAAACACCTTGGAATCATACCTCCACACCAGTAACCGGTGTGGAGGGTATGATTCCACCCGTCTGAAGCAAGTTTCGTGGGGTCCCTGGTCTTCCTGGTACAAGCCTTCTCGACCCAGACAGCACAAAATGGATGCTGCCGACCAGAGACACATTTCTGCCCTCCTGCTGCTGAGCCAAGCTTGAGCAGAGGAAGGCAGCACAACAGGCATCCTGTCACAGGGAGGTGTGACCACCTCCCAGACAGGATTTAGTGTATTGGAGCTGGGTGGGTGCACTTCCAAAGTGCCTGAAAGTCTGCACGAGGGGCACACTTGGTGTCCCTGTGCATAGTCCAGTTCAAACCGGTTCTGGGAGCCATTGGCTCCTGCTCTGGCGCAAAACTGGACAAAGGACATGGGTGTAACCACCCCCCTGTCCTGGCCCTCCCCTGGGAGGGTCCCCTGAATCTGTCCAACCCTCTCCCTTGGGTACAAAAGGGCTTACCTGGCTGTAGGACCCTAGATTCGACGTGGACAAGATTCAGAATAAGAAACCACTGACCTTCGACCCTCTGGACACTCTGGACTTTGCTGGACGTCGACTGGGCCCAACTTTGTCTCCCTCTCTGTCCAAAGCATCGTCTGTGCCCGTGCACCATACAGGCTCTGTGTAGGACCTGTGGAGCATCAAGGACAACCAAAGTATCTCCCTTGGGGTGAAGGAGTCACTCCCCTGCGTTTGTATGCACCGTAATGCAACTGACTGGTCTGCTGATCCAGAGCTCCTGCAGACCCTGAAGGCTCCAGCAACACAGGAGGTGGGTTCCTAAGTTCATTGAGGTTGAACTGCCCTCTCATCATGTTTGAGGCCAGTATCCCACGTGGGGACCACATAACCCGAACCCCTGTCCACCGCGTACTTTTGCAATTGCATATGCTTGTTGGTCTTCCCCAACTTTGTGCATTGGGCTGTTAATAGCCCCAACCTCTGCGCACATTTCCTACAAAGCACTCTGGCCTCCTCACACTCTGTGCCCTGAAAACTGTGACTTTGTGAAAATGCTAGAGGTCCCCTCGTGACTCCTGTGTCTTAGGCCTGTGGGTCCACTTGAGGGACAATCCTGATTTTCTTGGGCTCCCCTGGTTGCTCCAGGTCTGCCCTGGCTCCCCTTGATGTGGTGAGTCCTCTGGCCCTTGCTGGGCCAGAACGTAACCTTCTTTGACCTTCTTCATGGGTTGCCGTTGCCAAGGCTTGTTGGTGCTCCCGCCGGACACCGACCCCTCAGCACTCGACATCCTTTGTGGGACAGCTTGTATCTGGCTCCTGGTCATCCTCAACATCTCCTGGTCCCTGCAGCTGCAGAGTCAAGGTCTCTATCTTGGCACCGGAGGCACCCGACATCGGTGGGCATTCGTCTACCGAGCCCCTGGTCACTCCTGAGTGACACAGACTCTTTCCCCTCTGCTTTCAGGTTCCTTCCATCATCAATCCACCTGCAGATTCCACAGGACACGTTTCTTCTATCCAGCAGTGGCATTTCTTTTAAGACTCCCATTGAGAACGATGGCGGTTTCCGACGCCACTTCAGACCTATGCACCCGGCTTCCCTGGTATAGGTAACTCTGGTACTTTGGTATCCACGGGTTGGGGTGGCTCTCCAACCTTCTATGTTTCAAAGGGTTTCCTTGTAATCCACTGGGAAGGGTCCTTAAACGTTAAAATTGCAACCATGACTCTCCCATTTAATTGTACATAGCACGGAGTCGTGTTCTCACACTGCACCCGTCCTCTGTGGGGTCCCTGCTTACTCACCTTGGGTGGTTCCTTGGGATCCCAGGGAATCTACACTCTCTAGACATTGTCTTGACTCAAGTCGTGGTTCTTATATCACTATTTTAGTATATGGTTTGGTCTCCCCCTAGAGCCCACTGTGTATTAGTGCTACTTACGTTTGTTTCTGTGCTACAGTATTGTGTGCTTTGTGTTTACCTGCATGTAGCAGGTACTGTAAGGTATTTAAGGTGTTAAAATAATAAATATATATTCTTATAACTACTGTGTGGTCCTCCTTTCATTTAACCAATACAATAAGATTGCATTCTGGTAAAGCAAGCTGCTTAACATTCCTTCAAGACTAAGCCTGAAGGCTACTCTCCACAGCTACCACTTGAATAGCTTTCTAAGGTTATCTTAAACCTCTTAAATCACCATAAGGGTTGTTTGGACTGGTGCAAGGTGCCCACTTTAATTAGTGGACAGCATATACCAGGCCAACTTCTCACATTGGTGTGCAGCAGTTGGGATTCAAGCCTGCATTGTTTTACCAGATAAATCTTTGTATTGATTAACTGAAAACCACTAAGTACTAGGTACATATAATACTAGCTTAGAATAAGTAAGTTCTACTGAACTTAGGGTTGGGTAAGTCAAGGGTCTAGCACATCCTTTCTCCAACCTCAGAGAGTGTAGTTCCCACTAGGTTAGGTAGGTGCAACACCTCACCACACTTAGTATGTCTTCTAAAGGAGATGCCAGTGGCTCTCTGCCCTCTAGATACAGTGAGCTTTCATTCCAAGAATTGAAAGAGCTGTGTGCCTCTAGAAAGCTGAAGACAAGGAGAAATGCCAACACCCAACGCCTCATAGAGGCCTTACTGCTTGATGACCTTAGGAGACCCCTGGGTCAGATGAACAGGAGAAAGTGGGCGGGGAGGGAATGAGGACAGGTCAGGAGGTGACACCTTTTATGACCTAGACTCAAACCCTGGCCATGAGGAACAAGATGGTTCCCACCTGGACAACTCAGATCTTCATGGGGATGAAGAAGAAGGCCAAGATGGCCCCCTCTTCACCCCTCCTGGAAGAGTGCAGAGTTTACCAAGGAGATCTAGATCTCCCTCTGCAGAGTCACATCACTCAGGACAGTCTGTAGGGACCTCTGTATCTAGCAAGAGGGACCACTCTTTTGATAGGGAATACCAATTTTTTGAACTTGAGACAGCTAGGTTTAGGCTCAGGCAAGAGCAATTGGCCCTGGATAAAGAATCCCTAGAAGTCCAGGGAGCTAGAAAAATGTTGGGACTAGAGTCACATGGTGGCAGCAACAGTGTCCCTAGAGTTAAAGAACATTCTTTTGACAATAGGAACCTGAGCAAGATTGTCCCTCCCTACCATGTTGGGGATGACATCCATAAATGGATAACTGCTTTAGAGAGGGCCTGTAAAGTTCAGAGGGTCCCTCAAGAGCAGTGGGCAGCTATCTTGTGGCTCTCCTTTGCTGACAAAGGTAGAGATAAGCTCCTCACTGTTAGAGAAGAGCCTGCTGACAACTATTCAGTCCTGAAGAGTGCTCTCATTGATGGGTTTGGCTTAACCACTGAACAGTACAGGATTAAGTTCAGAGACACCCAGAAGGCACAGAATCAGGACTGGGTAGACTTTGTGGATAGTGCTATTAAGGCTCTGGAAGGCTGGTTACTTGGCAGCAAAGTGAATGATTTCAAGGGATTGTACAATGTGATTATGAGTGAGCAGATCCTTAATAATTGCCAAAATCAGTTGTTACATCAATACCTGATCTGACTTCTCCCCAAGAATTGGGAAAGAAGGCAGATAAGTGGGTCAGAACCAGGGTGAAGCAGAAAAACCAGAACTCTGGTGGTGACCAGAAGAAGCAAGATTCTAGAACTCCAGATAAGTGGGGGAGGCAAGGGTAAAGATCAAAAGTCTTCATCAGGGACCCAAGAACCTGCATCTGGGGGGGAGTCACAATCCAACAAAGGAAAAGGCAAGAGAAAACCTTGGTGTTACTTTTGTAAGGTAAAGACCCATTGGACAAAAGATGCTGATTGTCCTAAAGCCAAGGAAAATCCTCCTACCACCACTGCCCCTAAGGCAACTGCGCCCCCTAGCACAGGTACAGGTGGTGGTACAGGGAACAATGGATTAGTAGGGTTAACCTTGGGCTCTGAGATGGGTTCTGGCCTAGTCAGAACTCCAGCTCAGGCTGTGCTTGTCTGTGATGGTGGCATGGATATTGCCACCTTATTTGTCAGTCCCAATATCTTGGGCAAATACAGACAACAGCCTTTGATTAATGGCAAGGAGGCCATGGCATACAGGGACACAGGTGGAAGTGTCACTATGGTGACAAAAGATCTTGTGGACCCTGATCAGATCATACTTGGTGAGATGTACCAAGTGACCAATGCTAGCAATGTCAGGACAGACAATTCCTTGGCAGTTGTTAATTTCAGCTGGGGAGGGGTAACTGGCCCAAAGAAAGTTGTGGTTAGCTCAGACCTTCCATTGGAATGCTTATTGGGCAATGATTTGGAAACTTCAGCCTGGGCTGAAGTGGAGTTAAGTACTCATGCAGCAATTCTGGCCATCTCTGCAGATGTGTTTGCTATGACCAGGTCACAGGCCAAACTGATGTCTACTGAACAGGCCCTGGATTCTGAAAAAATGGACCAGGTGCCTTCCAAGAGCAGGAGCAGGAGGGGTAAGGCTGTGTCTTCCCCCCAGGCTCAGAGAGAGGATCCATCTCTTGAGGGAGATGATCCCAGTCCCTGTGAAGGAACTGTCTCAGATGAACTGGAACCTGATCAGGTTGAGTTCTTGGGGACAGGGGGCCCTTCCAGGGCAGAACTGAGTCAGGAGCAGCAAACCTGCCCCTCTCTTGAACCCCTCAGACAGCAAGCTGCTGCTGAGGCTGCTGGGAGTGTCAGTGGATCCCACAGGATCTATTAGGATGAGGGACTCCTTTATTCAGAGGGTAGAGACCCCAAGCCTGGTGGCACCAGGAGGTTGGTCATAGCTCTGAAGTTTAGGGGATTCCTACTCACCTTGGCACATGACATTCCCTTAGCAGGACACCTAGGCCAAAGTAAGACTTGGGACAGGCTTGTCTCTCACTTTCACTGGCCTCACATGTCAGAGGACACCAAGGAGTTTTGTCGCTCCTGTACCACCTGTCAAGCCAGTGGAAAGTCAGGTGGTACCACAAAGGCCCCCCGCATACCACTACCTGTGGTGGGGGTTCCCTTTGAGAGGGTTGGGATTGACATAATTGGTCCCATGAACCTTCCAACTGCATTTGGGCACAGTTATATTCTAGTGGTGGTGGACCATGCCACTAGGTATCCAGAGGCTATACCCCTTAGAACCACCATAGCTCCTGTGGTGGCCAGGGCCCTCCTAGCAATTTTTTCCAAAGTGGGTTATCCTAAGGAGGTCTTAACTGACAGTTATATTCTAGTGGTGGTGGACCATGCCACTAGGTATCCAGAGGCTATACCCCTTAGAACCACCATAGCTCCTGTGGTTCTAAGTACAAACGTCATGTCTAGTTACATCACTGCAATGTGGAAGGAGTGTGGAGTGAATTACAAATTCACCACTCCCTATCACCCACAATGCAATGGGTTGGTTGAAAGGTTCAACAAAACCCTAAAGGGCATGATCATGGGCCTCCCAGATAAGCTTTGGCGAAAATGGGATGTCCTGTTGCCCTGCCTTCTCTTTGCCTACAGAGAGGTCCCACAAAAGGGGGTTGGCTACAGCCCTTTTGAACTTTTGTTTGGGCATCCAGTTAGGTCCCTTGTGTTTGGTGAAGGAGGGATGGGAGTTACCTCTCAAAACTCCCAAACAAGACATAGTGGACTATGTACTTGGTCTACGCTCCAGGATGGCTGAGTACATGAAGAAGGCCAGCAAAAACCTTGAGGCAAGTCAAGAATTGCAAAAAGCTTGGCATGACCAAATGGCTGTACTGACTGTGTATCAGCCAGGACAGAAAGTATGGGTGTTGGAGCCTGTGGCCCCAGCAGCCCTCCAAGACAAGTGGAGTGGACGCCATACTATTATTGAGCAGAAGGGAGAGGTCACTTACTTGGTGGACCTTGGAACTCCCAGGAGCCCCCATAAGGTGCTCCATGTAAACAGGCTCAAACCCTATGTGGAAAGGGCAGACATGGGCTTGCTCATGGCTACTGATGAGGGACAGGAGGAAGAGAGTGACCCTGTCCCTGATCTCCTCTCACAGAACCCTAATGATGGCTCAGTTAATGGTGTAGCCTTGGCAGGCAGCCTCACTGAGCAACAGCAGATTGATTGTAGGAAGGTCCTCAATCAATACAGGCACATGTTTTCTTTGGCTCCTACTTGGTGTACCCATGAAGTGGACACAGGTGAGAATCTACCTGTTAAAAATAAGATTTACAGGCAGCCTGACCATGTCAGAGATTGCATCAGGACTGAGGTCCAAAAGATGCTGGAATTGGGAGTAATTGAACCCTCAGATAGCCCTTGGGCTAGTCCAGTGGTCCTGGTACCCAAACCTCATAACCAGGTTGGTAAGAGAGAAATTAGGTTTTGTGTGGACTACAGGGGGCTCAATGCAGTCACTAGGACTGATGCTCACCCTATTCCTAGGGCAGATGAACTCATTGATACTTTGGCCTCAGCCAAGTTCTTGAGCACCTTTGACCTTACTGCTGGATATTGGCAAATCAGACCAGCTGAGGATGCCAAACCAAAAGCAGCATTTTCAACCCCTAGTGGGCATTATCAATTTATTGTGATGCCCTTTGGCTTGAAGAATGCACCTGCCTCATTCCAAAGGTTGGTGAACAAAGTCTTTACAGGCCTGGAAGCCTGTAGTGCAGCATATCTTGATGATATAGCTGTCTTTAGCTCCACCTGGGAGGATCACCTGGTCCACCTAAAGAATGTTTTGGAGGCCCTGCAGAAAGCAGGCCTCACTATCAAGGCCACCAAGTGCCAAATAGGGCAGAATAAGGTTGTATACCTGGGCCACCTTGTCGGTGGAGGCCATGTTCAACCATTGCAGAGCAAAATCCAGACCATCATGGACTGGGTTGCTCCCACTACCCAGACTCAGGGCAGAGCTTTGTTGGGCCTGACTGGGTACTACAGATTATTTGTAAAAGGATATGGGTCTATAGTGACTCCCTTGAATGATCTTACATCAAAGAGAATGCCCAAGAAAGTTCAGTGGACAGTTAGACTGTCAGAAGGCATTTGATGATCTCAAGCAGGCCTTGTGCACTGCTCCCATTCTACAAAGTCCTGACTATTCCAAACAATTCATTGTCCAAACAGATGCATCTGAGTTGGGGGTAGGGGCTGTGTTGTCACAGCTTAATGCAGAGGGTCAGGATCAACCAGTAGCTTTTATTAGCAGAAGGTTGACCCTCAGAGAGAAACGTTGGTCAGCTATTGAGAGGGAAGCCTTTGCTGTGGTTTGGGCTCTGAAGAAGCTGAGGCCATACTTGTTTGGCACTCACTTCATTGTTCAGACAGACCATACGCCCCTCTTATGGCTGAAACAGATGAAGGGTGAAAACCCCAAACTTTTGAGGTGGTCCATTTCCCTACAGGGGATGGACTATACAGTGGAGCATAGGCCTGGGAGTAACCATGCCAATGCCGATGGACTCTCCAGATATTTCCACTTAGAAAATGAAGACTCAACTGGGCAAGGTTAGTGTCATCTCCTTTGGGGGGGTTATGTAGGAAAGTAGGATCTGCTTCTTATGGTTACCCCCACTTTTTGCTTGATGTTACACTGTTTTTGACTAGTCTGACTCGGATCCTGCTAATCAGGACCCCAGTCTATCTGCTTTCTTCCTAGAATGTATTTAGGTACACTCCATATTGGATACTGGGGTACCATTATAAGTCCCTAGTATATGGTACACATGTTCCCAGGGCATAGGTTCCCCAGAGGTCTCCCATGGGCTGAAGCATATATTATGCCACCCATGAGAGGCCATGCAAAATGGAACTACAGGCCTGCCACTGCAGCCTGTGTAAGATGGTGCATACACCACTTACGTTAGATGTAGGTTTACTATATCTATAGGTCACTACACTTAAAACCTATAAGTCACCCCTATAGCAGGCCTTGACAATCCTGAAGGCAGGGTGCTGGATTTTACGTGAGAGGGTGCCCCTGCAGGAGCAGAGCCCCTCTGCAGCCTTCGGAGACCATTCTCCCGGGTTGTCTGTGACACAGCCAGATATATAGGTAGAGGGGCATTATAACCTGGCGGTAAATGCTATCTCGAAAACGGCTGAAACAAAACATGTCGTTTTGTTTCAGCCGTGCAGGTTTTTCAGGTGGGGGGTGATGTGGCTGTGGCGTGGAATGTCGAGGATCAGGCGTGCAGAGGCGTTTTGGATTCTTTGCAGCCGTTTCAAACGGCTGAAACAAAACCTTGGAATCATACCTCCACACCAGAGGTATGATTCCACCCTTTTAAAGCAAGCTTCGTGGGGTCCCTGGTCTTCCCAGTACCAGCCTTCTCGACCCGGACAGCACAAAATGGATGCTGCCTACCAGAGACACATTTCTGCCCTCCTGCTGCTGAGCCAAGCTCGAGCAGAGGAAGGCAGCACAATAGGCATCCTGTCACAGGGAGGTGTGACCACCTCCCAGACAGGATTTAGTGTATTGGAGCTGGGTGGGTGCACTTCCAAAGTGCCTGAAAGTCTGCACGAGGGGCACACTTGGTGTCCCTGTGCATAGTCCAGTTCAAACCAGTTCAGAAGGACTGAACAAAGATGCAGAAATGCATTTTTGGCTTCATTGATCATTTTGTGAGATGCACCAATCCATGTTGCATGTTTGTCATATGATGTTACCTGCAACATATTTGCATAATGTAATGATCCCATCTTATGTCTCTCTTGGCTCTGAGCACTGCATGCTACACCTGCTCCTTAGGCCAAGACACATCACTAGTTGAATGGAACTTAGATCACTTAGAGATTTCCCCTAGTATTACCTTCACTTTCCCCCAGACTAATAACCTGGTATATTTGATATAACCGAGGGGCAATAGAAGCCCAGGTCCTTGTACCGCCTTTCTTCCTTCCGCTATCCTCTTGTTTCACCTACCTGACCTTGCAGATTTACCGTGGATGATCTCCCCCAGCCCCTGGACCTAATGATTTGACAAGATGAGTACGGGTCTACTTTCCTCTTGTATTCAAAGTGCAACCGAGTTGCTTATTGCCAAACCCACTTGAATCGCTCTCTTGATTCTAATTTGACTCCTTTGCATTAGGGGTCTCAATTTGCCCCTCCCTGTCCTCATTCTGAGTCCCCTTGGTACCTCCAGTTAACCAGTTTCTAGTTTAGGGGCAGTAACTCTTCTGTGTCTCCTGGGATTTCTTTTCCTTTTCTTTCCCCTCCCTACCACTAATTTTTCCCATGTATTTTTAATTTTATTTTTATTCTGTTTCCCGTTTTCTCATGTCCTCAGACATACAGAGGCGTTAATAATTTATTTTAAGTGGATGGTATTAGTTTCCCTTTTGATCCATCCTGTGGTGTGCATATTTCTTTCATGGCCATTCTGAGCCTTCATGGCCAGATGACAGTGCACGTTTGCTCACGTTTTATGAGAGGCTATTTAACACGGCCCCTAATGACTGCAGGGTAATCCCTTACTGGACCGCAGAGACCGCATAGACCACACAGAGCATACCTTGGCCTTGAATTGTAAGTACTTAACTCTGCTCAAATGCGATGCTTTTATTATCTTAGACATCCGTTCCCCGTTCGCGCTCACACCACTTATCTTAAAACTCATGCACGGGAGGGGCACGCTGTTCCACTCGCCTTTCGAGATTTCAAAGCGCTTAACTATTTCTTTTCTTTTCTCCTCCCCACCAGAAAATTATTCCTGTCTTTCCCATGTCCCCAGACCCACAGAGGGATCCCTATATAACATTGAATAGAAATTAGATGGTATTTTGTATTTCAGTCTCGCGCGTTTTTCTCCCCTCGCGCTTCGAGAATGCCAAATATAAATTAAGCGCCAGTAAGATTATTTCGGAACACCCCGTTTGCCTTACTTGTTAAGTTTGTTGAAACCAGGCAGGATTTTGCGCCTCTCCTCTTGCGCTTTGAGACTTTTTAAGCTTTAACCTTTGCACTAATGAGATTATTTCCGGAATACCCCGGCAATATTCTCTCCCTGCTTGGTGAGATTGTTTAAACATTGCTGGGCTCTGCCTTGTACTGTGCCCTTCTATTTTTGAGCTGACATGCCCCCGCTTTTAACTTTCAGCAACTTCATGGACGCTAACTGATAGAACTTGGTAAGACTTTTTCCTTTTTACAAACCTATATGCACTTGCGTTTTGGATGTTTGCACAGACCATCTCTAACAGGTTTTCTAAGTACCATGTATATCTTCCTAGTCATGGGTCATTACCTCAGGGCGTTTCTTATGATTTTGTCAGCACCTTGATGTTCGAGCTTGACAAGACACCATTTCAAATGTGTGCCATGACTGGATTGTACCTGTTCCCCAATTTTGTGGGTGTCCCTATCTCCTGTGACAGCGATGTATAGAAATAGTGACCGCATGATATTGTTGCCATGTTTCTGAACCGATGTTTCTTTAGACCTGAGTTATACAGAATTGTGTCTGTTTATTAACCTTATGTGGTGTCTCTCTCCTACAACAGTATTGTATAGACATAGTGTTTTTGTTAAGTTTTTGCCATATCTTTGAACGTATGGGTCATCAGACCTGAATATTACCTGTGTTTTTCCAAACTGTACCATTTTTGCCGTCCTAATTTTTCTTCTACTTTTTCTATCTTCCCTCCCACTTTTTCTATTTTTCTATTTTCTCAAATTCCTCCATTTTACTATCCCATCTTCCTTATTTCTATTTTGGTTTTTCCCTCTCCGGCCCCCCCTCTCTGTACCTACCCTACTTTCACACTTTTCTCGTGCTCGTTCCCTACACCTTACCCTCTTATATTTTTTCACGTTTTGCAATCACTGTATTTTGCACTTTGTGGCATGCATCTGCTTTTCTTGGATATTCTTATTCATGTACTCAGCCTTGAAAAAGCCCCCAGCTGTCTAGCCTTTGGGCGAAACACGTGTCGGCTGTTTGTTTTTCTTTCTCGTTTTCGTTTTGCACCAGCAACTTGCCTGCACATGACAATAAAGAGACTATTTATTGTCCAACAAACATCTCATATGAACTTTATTTCCGTATAAATCCTTGTATGATTAAGAAGGGTACGAACCTCCAACAACTACCTACACAGTTCTGGAAGCCGTTGGCTCCTGCTCTGGCGCGAAACTGGACAAAGGACATGGGTGTAACCACCCACCTGTCCTGATCCTCCCCTGGGAGGGTCCCCTGAATTTGTCCAACCCTCTCCCGTGGGAACAAAAGGGCTTACCTGGCTGTAGGACCCTAGATTCGATGTGGACAAGATTCTGAACAGGAAACCACTGACCTTCGACCGTTTGGACACTCTGGACTTCGCTGGACATCGACTGGGCCCGACTTCGTCTCCCTCTCCATCCAAAGCATTGTCTGTGCACCATACAGGCTCCGTAGGACCTGTGGAGCATCAAGAACAACCGAAGTATCTCCCTTGGGGTGAAGGAGTCACTCCCCTGCGTTTGCAGGCACCATAACGCAACTGACCGGTCAGCTGATCCTGAGCTCCTGCGGACTCCAAAGGCTCCAGCAACACAGGAGGTGGGTTCCTAAGTTCCTTGAGGTTCGAGCTGCCCTCTCACCACTTTTGAGGCCAGTATCCCTCGTGGGGACCGCATACCCCTGTGCACCACGTACTTTTGCAATTGCATATGCCTGTTGGTCTTCCCCAACTTCGTGCATTGGGCTGTTGATAGCCCCCACCTCTGCGCATATTTCGTACAAAGATCTCTGGCCTCCTCCCACTCTGTGCCCTGCAAACTGTGACTTTTTGAAACTGCTAGAGGTCCCCTCGCGGTTCCTGTGCCTTCGGCCTGTGGGTCCACTTGAGGGACAATCCTGATTTTCTTGGGCTCCCCTGGTTGCTCCAGGCCTGCCCTGGCTCCCCTTGCTGTGGTGAGTCCTCTGGTCCTTGCTGGGCCAGACGGTAACCTTCTTTGACCTTCTTCGTGGGTTGCCATTGCCAAGGATGTTGGTGCTCCCGCCGGACACCGACCCCTCAGCACTCGACATCCTTTGTGGGACAGCTCGTTTCCGCCTCCTGTTTGTTCTCGACATCTCGTGGTCCCTGCAGCTGCAGAGTCAAGGTCTCTATCTTCGCACCTGAGGCACCCGACATCGGTGGGCATTCGTCTGCCGAGCACCTGGTCACTCCTGAGTGACCCATACTCTGTCCCCTCTGCTTTCAGGTTCCTTCCATCACGAATCCACCTGCGGATTCCACCGGACACTTTTCTTCTTTCCAGCAGTGGCATTTCTTTGAAGACTCCCATTGAGAACGACGGCGGTTTCCGACGCCACTTCAGACCTATGCACCCGGCTTCCCTGGGATAGGTAACTCTGGTACTTCAGTATCCACGGGTGGGGTGGCTCTCCAACCTTCTATGTTCCAAAGGATTTCCTCGTAATCCACTGGGAAGGCTCCTTAAACGTTAAAATTGCAACCGTGACTCTCCCATTGAATTGTACGTAGCATGCGATCGTGTTCTCACACTGCACCCGTCCTCCGTGGGGTCCCTGCTTACTCACCTTGGGTGGTTCCTTGGGGTTCCAGCGAATCTACACTCTCTAGACATTTTCTTGACTCGAGTCGTGGTTCTGATACCATTATTTTAGTATATGGTTTGGTTTCCCCCTAGAGCCCACTGTGTATTAGTGCTACTTACTTTTGTTTTTGTGCTACAGTATTGTGTGCTTTGTGTTTACCTGCGTGTAGCAGGTACTGTGAGGTATTTAAGGTGTTATAATAATAAATATATATTCTTATAACTACTGTGTGGTCCTCCTTTCATTTAACCAATACAATAAGATTGCAGTCTGGTAAAACAAGCTGCTTAACATTCCTTCAAGACTAAGCCTGAAGGCTGCTCTCCACAGCTACCACTTGGATAGCTTTCTAAGGTTATCTTAAACCTCTTAAATCACCATAAGAGTTGTTTGGACTGGTGCAAGGTGCCCACTTTAATTAGTGGACAGCATATACCAGGCCAACTTCTCACAGTCATCCAATCAAAAGGTTGGTAAGAACGCTATGCTCCAGAAGCGGGGCAAACACAAGAAGAGGAAAAAAAGTCACTGAGTAAGAAGCGCCTAAAGGAAGCTGAAATGAGTGTAGTACTGGGCTGACCCAAAGCTCACCATAAGTATTGGTATTGTCCACAGAATGTTTTTAACAACAGAATCTAAAAGTTGTCTATTGGTGAGACCTAAAAAAGGACTCTCTCTCTAGAACCCAAGTATGGAAATTGCAGCCAGCCTACAGGATTGGGGTGTGCTGAGGCAAACAGTTGGGGTAATGCAGAACCTATAGCCACGCCTGTAGAACAATAGTATGGAATGTTGCTCATGTATTGTTTTAGCTAATTCTATTTTACTGTTTTTATCTCAAACTTGTTCCCATTGCAGAGCTACTTCAAAAGTGTAAGGGACAGATGGAGACAGTAAAGATTACATTGTCAGGAGTTGAGGGAGAAGCATTGCTTTCTAGAGTTTATGTCGATGACGTTGGGGCATCCATATTATCTAGTGTATGTGTTCAGCTAATTTTGGACTGTTTCTGATGTAATTACATGGAACAGGCAAATTGAAAGTAAGAGGTTTAAACTCTGTCCTGAACTTCCGAAAATGTTGCTCTGTTCCAGTGCAGGTAGAGAGAGTCCCAGGGGATGGGCTTCGTATGTGCAGAGTTCTTTCCAAATGCCTCTATACCTCCCACACTAAAAAACTGCAATTATTTTGAGGTGTTCTCTTTGGTTTTTGGCTGGTTGTTAAGTTGCAAACCGACTCATCAAGTCCCAGGATGCACAATCACATTGCACTTTATGCTTTAGTAGAGTTTTTTGTTTGTTTGACTATCTTCTGAGGAGAAGCCAATGTAGTCCTTCTGTAGCAATGGTTATGTGGTTGACTGTGGGGTTTTAGTAACATGCATCCAGTTGCAGCCAAGATCAATATGGCAGAAGCAGCCGTTGGAGAATCCCCCTAAATAGGCACATGTGGTAAAACTCAGCATCCCAAAGCAAGATAAGACCATGAAACCACTTCTAATATAGGCTCAAAACAAAGAAAGCACACTTCAAACCATAGATTCGTTTGTGCGTGGCGTGCTACCTAAGTGCGTAAGCACTTAAGTGGAATGATAGTAACTGGTGTTTCATGTCAAGGGTATGGACAGTAATAGTTGGCCAGAGAAGAGACTCGTTTTCTACAATTTCTGGGCAAGTACTGGGATTCGACAGTAGTTGGGAGATGATGGGGCATTTGTATTGCTAAGGCATGCTTCCTTCAGTGCCTCTTGCTTTTAACAATTTGTGTTGAGGATGGTGAGGGACTACAGTCCGAATTGACACATTTGCCCTTTTTACAAATGGTCTGGTAAATTCCGATGCCCAGGCCATGCATATTTCGCCAGGGATTTTGATGCGAAGTATTGCTGTAATTATGTTCCCTTCATTATATTTCCCGAGTGAATTTTGACAGATCAAACCTGTTGAAATTTACTGAGTGACCAACATGCGATATATTCTGATAGATCTAGAATTTGGTACAGAAAAAACTTGGGGGCATATTATCAAGAACGGCGTTAAAAATTATCGCCGCTTTAGCGGCAGAAAACTGCCGCTAAAGCGGCGATAATGGGCTTGATAATATGCCCTGGAGAATTCCAATAGAAGCCCATGTTCTGCTGTGATCCTGGGCTTCTATTGGAATTCTCAAGGGCATATTATCAAGCCCATTATCGCCGCTTTAGCGGCAGTTTTCTGCCGCTAAAGCGGCGATAATTTTATCGCCGTTCTTGATAATATGCCCCCAAATTTTTAATGTAGGGGCATATTAGCAAGGGCATTTACGCCGCTTTAGCGGCACTTTCAACCGCTAAAGCGGCGATATTATTATCGCCCAATTAACAAGATGTCGCTAACTGCTGTTAGCGACATCTTACTGGCAATAGCGCCCGTTTCTCTCCGCTTTGCATGTCAGCGATAATCATCGCTAATGACATGCAAAGTGGGCGTTCCTCACATAATCCTGAGTGAAATCCTCGCCAACACAACATCGCCCTATTAACAACGCTGGTCAAGCGACAATAAAAGCTGCACTGACCGCGATTATCGCCGGAAATTAACACCTGCTCCACACCCTGACTTAGCTATGTCCACAATGGGAGGTGGATTGACATGTTAAATCCACACTCCCCTATCAGCTAGGATTTCCGTAGCGCACTGCCATTATCGCAGCTTTTCCTGCGCAGATGCCGATTATCGCCGTCTATCGCTGGAATGTACATCGCCATTGTGCAAAGCGTTGCTAATACGCTGCTAAAACGGCAATGTACTCCAGCGATAGGCGGCGATAATGCAAATCGCGCTAAGCGCGATTTGCGATGATCAGCGCAGGTCCTTGCTAATATGCCCCGTAATTCCTTATTTTCCAGAATAATAATTGTAATCGCCAGTATTTTGCGCACAATCCTGTAAGTATTTACTTTGTGCGATAAACATTTCACAAATTACCAGCCCACTTGGAATCATGGCCATAGTCGTAATAATATCCAGGGGTAATGCAGCTTTGGGGTGCACTGATATACTGTGAGGCTGGCGTAATTGATCGCCAACAGGTCGATACATTTGGTCCTGTAAAAACAGCGCCGGTTACTGCTGTGCAGTGTCTCACCATTTCGTACTGTGCACCGAAGACTAGTGTTACAGTTGCTGCATCTGAAGCCTCATTTAATAAACTGGGGAGCTGGTCTGAATTTAAACCTTGAATTGGCCACGTAATCTTACTGGCCACTGAGTGGCAGTGTGGCATAATATTTGCAGTACCAAATTCACACTTCCAAAACACTGATAAAAATACTAAGCCATTGCTGTGGATTCTCAACGTTTTAATTTTATTTTTTTGTTTTTATGTGAATGCCATTATACCTCCAACTGACCGAGGATTTGATGTAAGTCTGTTGAAGCATTTCTTTAGCATAACGCTTTTGTGTTGTTTCTATGTCGTTAATATAGAGAAAGGTAACATGACCACATTTACGAAGCCACCTGGTGACCGCAAACCCTACGATTTTTTTTCTTCTCGAAATCAAAAGGTTTACGACGGCGAAATGTAGGGGCATATTTACAATCCCCTATTGCCACAGGAACATCACTTTTAGTGACGTTCCTGTGGCGATATGGGCTTCACCTTATTTACAAGGCAGCGTTAAGCCACTTAACGTGGCGTAACGCTGCCTTGCAAATAAGGCCCCCTTTCACGCTATACTTAGCGTGAAAGGGGCTGGCAATGGGTGTTGTGGTGGGCGTTCCACCGCAACACCCATTGATTTAGCTGGGTCTGGGCCTGTGTTCGACCTCATGGTCACAGGTTCAAATCCCTGCAGGTCCACTCAGCCTTTCATCCATCTGAGGTTGATAAAATGAGTACCGTTGGGTAACAATGAACATCTGTTATTCAGCGCCAAGATACCTACGGGTGAACGTGTGCTTTACGAATACACATGTTATGTTATTGATTTTGACGCTGCCCCATATTTACAAGGGTGGCATAAATATGGGGCAGCTCAAAATTAAGACCAGGGACACCTGGTCTTAAACAGGCGCTACAAGGATAAATGTTTCATGCGTTGTGCAGCACACATAGAAAAAGCAAAAGGCCATTCATTGTTTATGTGCAGGAAGGTGACCCTTCCTGCACATTAACAATCAATTAAAAAAATTACGTTTTGCAACTTCTATGTGTGCTGCATTAAGCAGCCCACATAGAAGTTTCAAAATACCATTTCAGATTGTTTATGTGCAGGAAGGGACACCTTCCTGCACAGAAACAATCTTCCCCTACAACGCAGGCACCCTTCCACTATGGTGCAAGAGTGTCTGTGTTGGCGCTAGGCAGCTAAAATTAGCGCCAGCGCAGGGGGAAACGCAGGGCTGAACCGTATCCTTGTAAATACATTGCAACCCTGCGTTCTGGAAGTGGCGGAGTGCGGCGTTAAGCCAAGGTGGTTAACGCCGCGCACCGCCACTTCCTAGTAAATATGCCCGTAGTAGTTTGGCCATGAACTTTTGCTTGTCAGAAAGCCCTTTCCGACTTGCAGAATGGATTTGACGTGGGAGAAGGTGGGTGGTGGCAAGAGGGGCTGGCGAGTATGGGCTAAGGTTGCATGAGAGGTATAGGTGGTTTGTGAGTGAGGTGTTGACTGAGGTGTGGATGTGTGTAGGGCCTGGGATGTGTGCAGGGGTGTATCCATCAGTTGGGTAGTGATGGATGGGGTAAGGATGTAGGAGGGACAAATCAGTAGTGACTGAGGTGGGAGCAGGTGGGTAGTGATGAAGGAGGGATCGTTGCAAAGTGGCTAAGTAGTGGTCAGAGGCATAGGGGGCAGGTGGGTAGTGAATAAGGTGGCATGGTGACGTAGGTGAGAAGTTCAAGAGCAGGCCCATAACTTCTGAGGTGGCGCCAGGAGCAAAGGGGGCAAATGAGTAGTGAAGGCGGCAGGGGGAGAGGTGTGTGGCGGGTGACTAGTGACAAGTAAGCATATTTATCTATGGGCGGGTGACGATCCATGTTGTCTTTTCACCAGATGCCTGTCACCAGAGGGATTGCTTTATTTTTTCTTTTCAGTGATTGTGTGACATTCAGAAAATGTGGGAACCCAACATGGTTCAGCACAGAGTAACAAGTGCTGTACCCCTTCCCAATCCCTGTCTCTTCACCAGTTCCTGTCACATTCCCAATCCCTGCCACTCCCCCTGTTCCTGTCATGCTTCACCTCCCTGTCACCCTCCCTGTCTTGGACACCCTTCCAGTCCCTGGCACGCTCCCTGTTTCTATCACAATCCCAACCCCTGTCACATTTCCAGACCCAATCCCCATCAAATACCGTCCACATCATTTCCCACTCCCAGTCCATATTGCCTTCCCAAATTCCTGTCACCGTGTCCATCAGTACCACCGTTCTCATACTTGTCACCCTGGTAATAAAAGTCACACTCCCATTCACTCTCAACTTTCCCATACCTGCCAAATTCCACGCGCCTGTCTCCCTCCCTGTTCCTGTCACACATTGACCCTCATCACCCTCCTCATCCCTGTTATCTTCTGTATCATTGTCACCCTTTCCACCCCTGTCCTTCTCCCAGTCCTTTTCTGCTTCCAAGATCATATAACCCTTCCCATCATTGTCACCTTTCCAGTCCCTGTCATCCTCTTTGTCTTAGTTCATCACCATCCGAATCCATGTCCCGATCCAACACCCTATCACAATCACATCTTTACCACTCTCCCATCCCTGGCAGACTACCAGTGGTCCATCGGTTTCCCCATCCCTGTCACCCTCCTCACCCATGTCACAATCCTGATCACTGGCACCATCCCATTCCCTTTCAGCCTTCTCACCCCTGTCACCGCCCGATACCTGTCCCCAATATCCCTATCACCATCCCAGTCCCTTTCATCCTCCCCATTAGTGGCACATTCCCACTGTAATCCTCCACAACCATGTCACACTCCTCATCTCTATCACATTTTCAGACCCTTTCACTCTTCCTGTCCCTGGCATCCTCCTCATCACTGTCATTGTCCAAATAACAGTCACACTCTTGTTCCCTGTCACATTACATTCCCTCTCACAGTCCCATCCCCATCACGCTACCCAGTCCGTGTCACCTGCTACTCTTACTATACCCTCCAACTACTGAGATCCTACCCCCCAGTGCCTTTCACACTCCCTCTCCTTTCACCCTCCCCATCCATGTTGCTCTTCATCAGTGTCACCCTCCTCATCCTTGTGGCACTCCATATTCTTGTCACATCTTGTTTTCTATCACATTCTGATCCATATCACAAGCCAGTCTCTGTCACACTCCCCATTGCCTTCTACCATTCCCATCCTTGCCACCCTCCCCAGCTCTGTCACCCTCCCCAGCCCTGTCACCCTTACCATCCCTGTCATACTCCCAGTCCCTGTCACACTATATTTCACTTACACCTTTTCCTTTCCTGTCAAACTACAGGTCTGCCTCACTTGCATTCCCTGCCCCATATGCAGTCCATATCACCCTCCCAATTCCAGTCATACTACGAGTTCCTGTTCCTCTCCAACCCTACTACTCTTCCTATTTAAATCACAAGCCTTATTAGTGTAAGACTCTCAGTCCCTGTCAACCTGCCCATCCGTGTCACCCACTGTATCACTTTCTAACTTCTAGTGAGTGTCACAATTCCAATATCTCTCCATTTCTGTCACACTCACAGTCCCTGTGACTCTCCCTTTCTTGTCACATTGACAGGCCCTAGCACCCTCTTCATCCTTGTCACACTCTTAAGGGCATATTTACAAGGGCTTGTTGCCACCAGAACGCCACTTTTTCGAGGGTTCTGGTAGCAACAAGCCCTTTGCCTTATTTACAAGGCGCTGTGAAGCCACTTAATGTGGCTTAAGGCCACCTTGCAAATAAGGCCCCTTTTCATGCAGCATTTAGCGTGAAAGGAGCAGGCAATGGGTGTTGCAGTGGGCGCTCCACTGCAACACCCATTGCTTTTTGACGCTGCCCCCAATTTACAAGGCTGGCCTAAATATGGGGCAGCGCAAAAAATAGGACCAGGGAAAACCTGGGTGCATATTTACAAGAGAATGGCGGAGCACGGCGTTAAGCTAAAATTCCTAACGCCGCGCTCCGCCATTCTGAAAACGCAGGGATGTGCCATATTTACAAGAATGCGGAGCACCCCTGCGTTTCCCCTAGTGCTGGCACTAAATTTAGCTGCCTAGCGCCAACACAGGCACCCTTGCACCACAGTGCAAGGCTGTCTGCGTTGCGGAGAATGATTGTTCATGTGCAGGAAGGTGTCCCTTCCTGCACATAAACAATCAGTAATGGCGATTTGTGACTTCTATGTGTGCTGCTTTATGCAGCACACATAGAAGTTGCAACTCCTCATTTTTTAATGATTATTTATGTATAGGAAGGAGCACCTTCCTGCACATGAACAATCACTAGTGGTGATTTGTTGTTTCTATGTGTGCTGCAGAATGCAGCACACATAGAAACAGCAAAAATGGAAAGAAATTAATAATTTCTCCTCGTGTCGCCAGGTTACAACCAGGTTTTCCCTGGTCTTATTTGTGGCTCTGCCTCCTATTTATGCCACCCTTGTAAATAGGAGGCAGTGTCAAAAAGCAATGGGTGTTGCAGCGGAACGCCCACAGAAAGACACCCATTGCCCACCCCTTTCATGCTAAGTGCTGCATGAAAGGGGATCTTATTCACAAGGCGCTGTTAAGCCTCGTTAAGTGGCTTAACTCTGCCATGTAAATAAGGTGAAGGGCTTATTGCCACCAGAACGTCACAACAAGTGACATTCTAGTGGAGATAAGCTCTTGTAAATATGTCCCCTGGTCTTAAGCTGGCGCAACGAGGAGAAATGATTCATTTCTCCTCACTTTTGCTGTTTCTATGTGTGCTGCATTCTCCCCTGCCCCAACTGGTTGGCGGGCCTTCGCCTTACTCTAAATGTGGATGTGGATAGGATCTAAAGAAAATTTTACAGTGGCGTTTGGGAGATCACCACATTGAAATTTTACTGACAAACAGACTTCTTATGAGTGCACAGCGCAAAAGTCTTCCAGGGACATGGTGAGTGAGGTAAGGAATCCACATTAAATAATGTCTCTGATCTCCCAACTCTTGCCCTCTCTGAGTGAGCCAGAGAAGCAATAAGGTCAGGATTATCTCTTTCATATGTTTTACTGTATTTTATGAAATTGTATATCATTAACACTGTTAATGAATGCTCCCTTTTAATACAAGGAGAGATGGCTATAGTAAGTAACCACAGTTTATTCTTGCCAGTCACAGTAACTTTATAGAGTTCACAATGACAGCACATTTGAAGTTCTCAAAAGAAACTTAGTCATCTGTAACACATGTAGCACCATTTCACCTAAAATATTTCACATACCACCAAAACATGCAGTACTGGATCCAGATGTCTGTTTCTTTATTGGGTGTATGTTTCGCATTTTTGTTTTCCAATAACAAGCACTGGCACATGGGCAAAGCCAACAGGCTTCAGCTGTGGAACTTATTGGGTTTGCCAATTTTTGTTTCTCTAGATGGCAGACACAAATGCACACGCATCCACAGCAGCCATCTTTTAATGGGATGTCTTCAAATATTACAAAATACTGTCAAATATGGTCTCTTCAGATGTGTGCATATCTGTTGGAGCCATAGTTGAGTTGGATTTGTTAAATTACAACACATAACATTACAAGATACCATCCATGCCTATGTGGTCACACACATGTGTGAACAGCCATCTAGGAATAGTAAAAAAAATGTTAAAGATGGCCACCTGTGCAAAGTGCAACAGGTGGCGCACAATGTGCATAAGGAGTGGTGGCAAACAAACACTGGGTTGGTGGGAAAGGGGGGAACAAAGACAAAGGAAGGGCAGCAGAGAGAGAAAGAGAGATAGCGAAAGAGAAAATTGTCACTAACATGCACTGCAATGCAAGGTCTGACATCTGCAGCGGAAGTATACATTATCAATTAACGTACTTTGAGACGGAAAAACTCCTAGGCTGGACAAATACAGGTATATGGACGAAAGTCACTAAATCAAGAGCAGAGAAATGACAGCTTAGCAACTAAACCATTGACCCAGGAGCAAGGGGCTGAACCAAAACCCACTCTTAAGTATTTGTAATATGTTGGAATCTGCAGGTCTCCAACAGACAACAAAACTTGCCTTTGGCCGAAAAGGTTGTATAAAAAATAAAGCAGAAAGAAATCTTGTGAAAAAACGATCAAGGACACAAATGTCACTTTTACATACTTTGTATGTGAAGTCAAAAATATCAACAACAAAAAATATTGCACACTACAATAACATCAATAAGTAGATAAATATGTAATTTTTTACTATTATACACTATGGGCCCGATTCACAGAACTAACTTAAGACAACATCCTAAACTTACTACCATTTTGGTATTCACAGAAGGCACTTACTCATTTTGTTATTCACAGAAGGCACTTACTTACTCATTTTGAGTAACTTACTCATTTTGTGTAACTTACTCATTTTGTGTAACTTACTCATTTTGTTATTCACAGAAGCAGTGCTTAATTTGTAAAATATTATGTCCAGGTGCTCAATTTTTTTTAGGATGCCACACCCACTCTCCCCCGGCTCCACCCACTTCCTCCACTGGCTCCACCCACTTGCTCTAGTGGCTCCACCCGCATCCTTAACTGGCACCACTGAAAGCCAGATGAAATACCCGATCTGAATTTCAGCAAGGGAGGTTTCCTGAAGTAAGGTTTTCATAGGAGGTTCCCACCGCCCCTGAGGAAAATTTTAAAAAAATGAAATCAAAGGTGCATTTAAAGCACAATTTTGGAATAAATTGGCTAAAATTATTACTGCATTGAAAAGGGAACAAGGTCAAACATGTACGCCAGGGTGTATGTCTTTATCCCACATAATACATGGCCACACCATCACCTTTTGCACAAACCACTTAACACCTTGGTGCGTAACGCTTTATATGATAGAGTGAGCATGCTTGCAATCATGAAGAATACAAATCAAATCTTTAGTGCTGCAAAATTATACACACCAAAAACCTGCTGGATGTGTGTTGCATACAGATATTAGAAACACTTCAATACAAGTCAGTTTAAAAAAAAAGCTGGAGTACTTTGGAACGTGTAGAAAGTGGAAACATGCAGAAAGAGATTCTAGCGTTTCTCTATCTATGGAGTGCAAAAAAACATATTTTCTCTGCCTGTTTATGTAAACTATTAAAATAAAGCAGAAGAAAGAGATAGCAAAAGCTGTAATCTGCTTCTCTGTATGGACTTGTTTCAGCTAAGCAACAATAAGTTCATGTCACAACTTCATTTTTGCCTGGGAGAGTTGTGAAGAGGTATGAATGGAACACACATCTGAGACTATCTCAAGGAAATAGAAGTCCTCAGCTTTAGCCCTCTCCTTGTTTACACCAATGAATAAAAGGGAGTCAATGAAAGAAAATATCAGCCTAGGATTACACAAATTGGCTAAGTAGGGAAACCAGCAGTGATCCCAGGTTTTCAATTTTCACTGCAACTCAGACACCAACTGGGCATGTTTTTCTGACATCAAAGGGTAATGTTTTGTCCTGAAAGACGATATTATAGCGAAGGTGACAGGCAGAATTAATTTTCTTTTTGACGGGCATACAAGCTCTTCATGAAAGGGAGAAACTGAATACTATGTTACCGTCTTGCAGCATATGGTACAGCTAGGTTGGTGAGCTTTCCTGAATAGCGGCCATTTGGCCCCATAATGTGTGCCACTAGCCACTGCTACCTTTAGCCAGTACAAGGTTTCAAGAGTAGAGCACATTACCATGTGGGACTACTAGTTTAACTTTATAAGATTTCAAGAATGTGCGCTGATGGCAGAAAAACAAGACTAACTGAACGTGCCACTTAGGGGCGGCTCCTCCTGTATCCCTCTCCCACATGTCCTACCCTGGTCAGTACCCTCAGTATGACCTATGCTCCCACAACCACTTCACACTGCAATCAGGCCCTTGCCACAAGTTTTCCTCAGATTTGCATTTGCCTCCCTTACACTCCAGTTTGGCCTGCGACCCCCTTGCACAGCTGTCTGGCTTCTGCTCAGTCAACCGCCAGGCTTGCTCGTACCACCCCCTTCAGTCCCAGTACGCTTGCACCTCCTTGGGCCCCAGTCTAGTTTGTGGCCCCTTACGCTCCAGTCTCGCATGTGCCCCCTCCCCGTCTTTATGCCCCAATCTGGCTTGTAGCCTCCAGACACTTAAATCTGGCGGGTCACTGCTCATTAAAGCTTCCCTTTCTTTGTCAGCTTTCTAATAATGCCGGTCCCTAAGCATCCGACTGACTGAAAACCTGCAGTCTCTGCGACCTCAGGGACCTGGGTTGAGAAGGCTTAGTTACCCTCACCTGTCCCCTGGCAGTAGCGGAAGAGAGGGGTCTTGCGCTCTGAAAGAAGGCCTTGCCTCATACTGGAGGGAGCACAATTCACAAGTGATAGGGTAGTACAACTCCCTTTCTAAATAAACCATAATCTGATTATTTCACCAGATTAGTGTAGACTCAGCAGAGCTAAAACAAGTTTAAGATAGCTCTGCTTGTTAGAAGCTCTTAGTTTCCCATTGCATTATGGTAGCTGTAGTTCTTTGCATCGCACACATTTGTGATCCTTTAATTTGTTTCTTGTGCAATGGACATGAGGACGTGCACTACTGCAGAGCTGGCAGTCTACCATACAATTGTGATGTATTTGAGAGTGCACTGCTCAAGTGCACAACGCTGCTCTCACATCGTCGTGATTGGGTGGGGACGGAAGCAGAGGAGCACCGAGGCAGCGTCCAGCAGCAGCAGGTAAGTTATTTTATGTTTTTTTATTATTCCGCCCACCCCCACTGCCCCACCAAGTGTTTTTGGCAGTAGCCGCTACTGGTGCCACTCGAGGCAAAATAAACCTTTCTTTAAAGTTAAAAGCCAGCAGCAGTGGAGGAAGAACTGCAGCCGTGGGCCCTGCACTATAAAACATTATTTAGCATAAAGAGCCATTTCAACACTTTGTAGACAAATACAGCGCTGAACACTGGTACACAGCTGATGGCAGAAAAACAAGACTACCTGAACGTGCCACTCCAGGCAAAATTCACGTTCAGGTAGTCTTGTTTTTCTGCCGTCAGCTGTGTACCAGTGTTCAGTGCTGTATTTGTCTACAAAGAATTGAAATGGCTCTTTATGCTAAATAACGTTTTATAGTGCGGGGCCCTCAGCTGCAGTTCTTCCTCCACTGCTGCTGGCTTTTAACTTTAAAGAAAGATTTATTTTTCCCAAAAAGTTAAAAGCCAGCAGCAGTGGAGGAAGAACTGCAGCCGTGGGCCCTGCACTATAAAACTTTATTTAGCATAAAGAGCCATTTCAATACTTTGTAGACAAATAAAGCGCTGAACACTGGTACAAACAAACTACTGTTTGAATCATTTTTCAAAGTCATTACTTACCGGGAATGTGGGACAGCATTTTTAGTATTAAATAATCTGCGAGGGATGTCTGCTGCACGATTACTGGTTGCTTCTGTCGTCGGAGGATTAATTAATGTTGTAGCTGTAGTATGCTTGGCGGGCCGTGGACGAAAAACACTGCTGATTGGTCTGACTCTTGCCACAAACTTGACGATTCGCCAAGCAAGGACCACGCCAGGCTAATATTATATTTTGCAATTGTTCATTGGTAGTGCACTAGGCTAGTGCGCTACCAATGAACGATTGCAAAATGAGATGTGACGTGACCTACGCTACGCCGGGGCAGGGATCACCCAAGCAGTTTCACTTTCTGGCGGTAATGTGTGGCACACAATAAGGCGGGCGGCCGGGCTGCCAACATCCCATTTGAAAAAGTGTATGCGCATGCAGTCACGTGGGGACGGTGCGATATTAGCTCTTCAAAGGGGAGACTGGGACCCTACTCTCAACGTAGTGAGCAGCACACAGCCAGTTATTACATTACCAATATTGCGTGCAGAGTACACTGCAGAGTGTAGACCCGGCCCTGAGAAATAAGTGCCGGTGCTTAGCACCGGAAAGCACCGGCACAAATTAAGCACTGCACAGAAGGCACTTACTCATAAATGAGTAAGTGCCTTCTGTGAATACCAAAATGAGTAAGTTACACAAAATGAGTAACTTACACAAAATGAGTAAGTTACTCAAAATGAGTAAGTAAGTGCCTTCTGTGAATACCAAAATGAGTAAGTGCCTTCTGTGAATACCAAAATGGTAGTAAGTTTAGGATTTTGTCTTAAGTTAGTTCTGTGAATCGGGCCCTATATTAACTTTAAAATATATATGACTTTAATAACTTTAAAATATATATTGACTTTAAAAAATATTACATTAAAAATATATACTTAATATAAAACTATGAAAAGGTATAACTTACAACCATGAAATAAAATTTATAATTGAAAATAATTGAATAACGATAACAAATATATTTTAACACATATTATTTCAAATAAATAACATTAACATAAAAAATGTAGTTATTAAAAAATGGCAAAAAAAAATTTACATTTGACTAACTTCCAAAATTAAAACAAAAATATTATAACTCCAGCCTGACCAACGCCAGGGAAAGTGTCAGACTTTGGAAGGGGTCTGATTTGCTACTTCAACTCCAACATAAGCACAAGTCAGGAAAGTGTTAGACTTTGGAGGGGTTAGATTTGATACTCCCCTCCAAAGTAAGTAACAGTAGGGAAAGTGTTGGACTCTGCAGGGGTCACATTTGCTACTCACACTCCAACCTCAGCAACAGTAGGGAAAGTGTTGGACTGGAACTGGAGGGGTCAGATAGGCAGAGGCCTAAAAATGCAGCCTCAACCCTATCCCACCGTCTGCATTCATCTTCTTCCACTACAATCTCAATGCTCTACAATCCCCTTGTGTCCAGAGCGTTCATCTGAGCCCCCTGCGCCATACCTGCCCTCCTGCTGACTCTCGAGTGAGGTTTGGTTTGAGAATCTTGCTCTGGCTAAAAAAATTATAATCGGATTCAGGTTGCTGTCCTCCTCCGCTGTGCCAAGTAATTGTGAGCCCATGCAAAGTTAGATACAAACCACTCCACCATCTTGCAGTCAACAGTGGAAGGCCAGCGCTCATTAGCAGAGCAGTGACAGCATATGTATGATGATGCAAGATTGTGAGACTGAGGCCATTATTATGAAGGAAAAGGCTGTGGCCGGCTCAGCTTGTGTCCTGTTCCCCTTCTTCATGATATGGGTAGGATACGACATTTGGTAGTGGTTGTGGGTGAATTTTGGAAAAACTAGCCTCTTAAGATGACTTTCTATAATGCACTCTCTGGGTCTTTTTAATTGTTTCCTTTAGTGGATGTCTGGTAATAGTGATTTTATTGAACATTTGGAACAGCTGGAGCAAGTACTGAGTTTTGAGAGCTCAAAGGTTACACATGAGCTTTCGTGCGACACCCTACTTAAGCCCTATGGTGATTGGTCAACACGTACATTGTTGAGTGAAATAAAAGGATAGATGAACAAAAAATATTTACCTTCAGTGCACAATTGTGATCAATGTGGAGACTTAGAACCCCCACCATTCATTGATCAGAAATGTATCTCTAATGGGCTCTCATTCAATGGAAATGGGCAATTGGATCCAGTAAAAAAGAAAACCATAGCTGATTTCTTTGAACGAGGATCTGGTAATGAATTTTAAAGTGCTTGTACATAAGATGGGAAGGGGTGACTCTGTGCTCTGCCTGAAGGGTAGTGGGCAGGCAGGCAGGCACCTTTTTCCATATACTCTGGGACTGCCCAGTGATACAGCATTATTTGGCAGGAGTGGTACAAATAATGGCCAAGGTGCTCGCTCTGGTAGCCCCCCTGGATGCAAAATGGCTCCTATTAAACATCACAGGTGAGGCGACATGGCCTAGGTACCAAAAGATTTGGTTGTTTGTGGTGGCGGGGGTGGCTTAGAGCAACATAATGCATGCTTGGGGTACAGCGGCACTCCCCCCCACCCTTCCCCCACCCCTCCAGGATTACTGACTGGGAGTCTGACATGGCTTGATGCCAGCAGGCAGAACAAGTGGTCTATCAGAGTAGGGGTTACCCTAGGAAATAGGAAAAAGTGTGAGGCGATGGGTATACTTACTGAGGCTACTGAGCCTGTGGGGTTGGGTGTAGGGGGTCAGAGGGGGAACCCTGACATCTCTATGTTCCACAAGCGGGGGATCGAGATCTCTTCAATACGTGATGGCTCCGCACGCACTGACTATCATTCTTATGTTCATGCTGTTGTCTGCTTTGCTAAAAGTGTACACTGTACGATTGACTCAACTATTGCATTTACTGTACAATGAACAAACTTTAATAAAAAAGAGTTTTAAAAAAAAGAAGATCTGGTAATGCAGTAGGCCAGACCACATACTAGGAAACTGAAACCATCAGCACTACAGTGGGAGGTAGCAAAGTACGTTCCAACAAATCCCCAGAGAGGAAAGTTGCAATGCCTACGGATTATTTGGGTATAAAAGAGGACTTCATTCTTATTGATCCCAAAGAGACTCACAGAGTTGGTAGAGAGCTAAGTTGTGTCACTGGTACTCCGCTGGTCTCCTTGGCATATATGATACCTTCCATCTTCTTGTCACAGGTAGACTGGCTCAAGATGTCTTCAACAAAGAAGCCAAACACTTTATAGAAGTAATGCAGGGGCTGATTCTACAACCTTAGAACTGGGGGTACTGTTACCTCTTATCCACCCCCGCCCCATGTATTCAGTTTCAAGATGTCATCTAGCCTAAAATTTCTGTAAAAACATGTGGGCGCACAAGATCATATTCTATTTATATTACCTGGTATCTTGGAAGGTTTCTTGCATAATGGTCAGTGGCGGCTGGTGATCTTTGAAAGTGGTCTGGCATGAATACAGCCGTACATTTTCCCAAGCGGGTGTGCACAGCTCCTTCTGGGACAGGGAGAGTGCTATGGAAGATTATTTTGAAAAGGTAAAGTGGTTAATGTTACTGCATAATTTTCACATAAACTAGTTAAAATTTATCATCAATGTGTGGTGATAGAGTTATGTTTACATGCAAACAAGTCAAGAATAGGCAGCATTGTTGTTGGTTCATCATTATGCAATAGATGACCACAATGTTTTGAAGAAGGCCAATCTATCTTCAAAGATGGCTCTCAGTTTTCCTTGGATAGTGATGACTTCAGTAGATGCCACATGGACCTTCTAAGGACCAAATAAATGTATACAGCTCAGCTTGGTAGTTTGTCTTTGTGCATCAAGTGCCACACTCTCATATGTTATATACAATACTGAGGCAATAGAGTTGTGTTCGCATGCAGAAATAGAAGAACTGCAGTGAACACATTGCAGGACTGCTGCTCACCCAACAATCACAATTGAGCACTTGCAAGGGAGTCACTTATTTACAATGCCATGTGATAAGCCCAACAAGGTCATGTAATGTTGTTTGCTAGTGCAGTGCTTAAGCCTCCTTTGTCTGCTTTCTTTAAAGCAGTGCACGTAAATAAGAGCAGTGGCAGGTATTAAATATGCTGTTTACTAAGGATATCATATCTAAGCTAAAGTAATAAAGAAAACGAACTTAACTACGAGAGTCAACCAGAGTCAGAAGGGGGGGGGGGGTCATTTGCCATCTCTATCGACAGCTGAATCTGTAACCCAGCAAGGCCAACCCAGGATTTAGTCTTTGATAGATTGAATACCATTACAATGGATAATGGGAGCATTTCCTGACAGTGGTGTGAAAAAACAATAATTGAAATTGTATTTATATAGTGCTAACTACCATGAGGAGGCTTTGAAGCACTTTTCGGCGGGTAGCACGCTACTCCAGAAGCCAAAGGATTAGTGACGGATTAGTATAGGGAAATATAAGTTGGAAATTTGAGCGAATAATATACCAAAATATAGTTATTAGCTAACCATGCCCTCTGTAGAACGACTTGCCTCACTCCATTTGGAATAGTGCACTACTTAACACCCGTCCCCTATTCCAGAGACTCATATCAGCCCTCATTTTTGTAAATATTATTGAATCTTTATCAGGGCTGAGCTGGCATGCCTTTAGTGGGATTGTAGCGCATTGCAAATGTGGTTGTCAGTTGATATTTATTTGCATGAAATTTGAGAGCAAGTCTTGGGCAAGTCTGTGTCACTGTTGAGATATAAATTTCACACTTGCAGGTTCATGAGCTACCAAATGCCCCTGAATAGAGATAATGCAAATTGTGAACATGATTTCAAAAATACCATTTTCACTTCATACAAGATTATCTAGAGCAGTTGTGCAACTGAAGCCTTTTTCTGCGAGGTACTCGTGTAACTTGTATTTTCCCTTTACTCACCACTGGCTTTGTGAAATAATACCTTTTTTTAATCAGGTGTCTGCTGTCTTAACTTTCGCTCCCTGACTCCATCATGCCTCTGCCGACCACCTCTCTACGGGGCCGATTCACAGAACTAATCTGAGATAAAATCCTAAACTTACTACTTTTGGTATTCACAGAAGGCATTTAGTAGTAGTAAAGTTAGGACTCCTAACTTTACTACTACTAAAGTGAGACAAAATCCTAACTTTACGACTTTCGGTATTCACAAAAGGCATTTAGTAGTAGTAAAGTTAGGAGTCCTAACTTTAATACTACTAAATGCCTTCAGTGAATACCAAAAGTAGTAAGTTTAGGATTTTATCTCAGTTTAGTAGTAGTAAAGTTAGGAGTCCTAACTTTACTACTACTAAATGCCTTCTGTGAATACCAAAAGTAGTAAGTTTAGGATTTTATCTCAGATTAGTTCTGTGAATCGGCCCCTACGTGTGTGAAAGACAGAAAGTATTGTAAAGCAATGCCCTGTAAAAGTCCTCGCTGAATCTGGTTTACGACTGGAGGTTACGAAGAACACTTTACACCATAAAAAGACCCACCCATTTCTGTGCCTTTACAGAACATAGTGCCTTTGAATAGTATGGTCAACCAAAACAATGTAAACTTTTTGGCATTAAACATAACACATTCTGCAGATTAATTGAAGTTAATTGAATCGCCATCTGAATAGCACACCAGCCGCTTTTCACATATTTCCAGTTATACCCCTGAAGTGTGCATGTGTACCTCACTAACCTGACTCTCTGCTTTAGAAAAGTGTCTCATGATTAAATCTGCAGAAGGGGAGAGGCTCTGAGAACTTATTTATTACTCTTGAACAAATTATGTTAAATCTGAGCATGAGTAGCCAACGTGAAAGGTTAATTAAAAATGATGAAGCATGTTAATCACCCAAAAATTCACCTGCTAATGCTGTAGAAAGCTACCGCATCAGTATTCTGCACATGCACAGTGCCGTCTTAACACATGGGCACGCTGGGCAGTTGCCTGGGGGCCCCAAGAGCATAGGGGCCCCATGCAGGCCAGAATTTAACACTTATTTCCGTTAAACATTTTTATTCCTGTGAGTGGTTGTTTAGGCAGGCCCTGTGCATTGCTTGCCCGGGGGCCTATAATGCTGTTAAGAGGGCCCTGCACATGCATAGTAATACTTTCAAACTGTGTTAAAATTAAAGCTAAAGAGCTTCATAACGCAAACGTGCACCTCCGACCCACCTTTTCAGAACTGATCAGTGTTTTGCACATTCTGACATTCCTTAGAGTTAGGGAATAATGTGCACATTTTTGGTTCATTATATAATGAGTCAAAATGTCAATATCTCACCTAGGCCTTCACAGCACTGATCTTGTTATATTTCAGTACCATAGCACTTTGTACCACTGACCTCCGCCTGCTCCGGCCAGCTACCCTTTCTCCAGCCATACACTTATACGTACTCGCAAGCAAAAACATTCACATGGTCATTCACACATGCTTACTACACACATGCTCAAACACTGACGGGACGATTCACAAAGGTAAAGTGCAACGAAAGTCGAACTTTACGACTTTCGGTATTCACAAAGGGCATTTACTACTCGTAAATGCCCTTTGTGAATACCGAAAGTCGTAAAGTTCAGCTTTTGGTATTCACAAAGGGCATTTACAGGAAGTAAATGCCCTTTGTGAATACCAAAAGTTGTAAAGTTAGACTTTCGTCTCATTTTACCTTTGTGAATCGGGCCCTGAGGTGGTAAAAAGAGAGGAGTGTGCAGTTCAAATGGTTTTGGGAAAAATGGTGCATAATGGCAATCAAATGGGGAGACCTGGAAAATATGAATATGACGCTTAAAAAATATTGCACTTGCCACTTGATTTAAATGAGTCAATCACAGCAGTAGCTATTGAGGCATTCGCCCTACTGCTTTCCAAACCCTTCTTTTTCATGTTTCACCCTATAGGAAAGAATTGACAAGGACGGAAAACCTTGGCCAAAAAAACTGAAAGAATTTCTAATCTCTCAGAGACCATTAAGACCAAGGGCCAGATTCTGAAAGCTGACAGGCAATGCAGCGCAGCACCTGAAAATTCTGCGCTGCGGTACATGACAGGGAGGGAGCAGGAGAGCACCATATTCACATAGATATGGCTCTCTCCTCCCCTCTCCCTGGTGCTGGCGCTGGTTTCAGGTGCCGAGTGCCACACACACACCTTAGCGCCATAGTGAACAGGTGTGTACGTGAGTCTAGCATAGGTTTTGTACAGGCAAGGTACACTTCCTTTACAAAATACTATACTTAGACAAGTGAGAAAGCTTTTCCTTCTTTGTATGTATGCTGCACAGTGCAGCATGCATGCAAAGCCGGAAAAGCATGGAGAAATGAAAACATTTCTCCATTTAACGCCTGCTATTCAGCGGCATTAATTTTTGGCACCAAACCCTTTCTACTAATATTTGAGAATAGGGGGGCATATTAGCAAGACCCACGTTAAAATTATCGCCGTTTTAGCGGCAGGAAACTGCCGCTAAAATGGCGATAATGGGCTTGCTAATATGCGTTATGGAATTCCAATAGAAGCCCAGGTTAGATGTGCAGGACATCTAACCTGGGCTTCTATTGGAATTCTATAACGCATATTAGCAAGCCCATTATCGCCGTTTTAGCTGCAGTTTCCTGCCGCTAAAACGGCGATAATTTTAACGTGGGTCTTGCTAATATGCCCCTGGGTTTATTGTCAAAAGGCATGGGTGGTAGCACGGGTGTGCCCATGTAAAGCCCCCTTGATACAAAATAATGCAAAGCAGAGTTTTGCGCTGCTTTGCGTTACTTTTCCATACGAACCAAAGCAAATACCTATTTGCGTTGGTGTGTGAATCCCAAAAAAAGGTTTAGCTTTGGTTTAGCATTACAAAAGTAATGCTAACCTGATGCTAAACCTTTGAGAATCTGAGCCCAAGTCTTAGTGGCACTGGCATTGTAAAGCATATAGAGGAACGCAGGAGGAAAAGGAAAACAATCATCGATTTAACTAAATTAGTGCCGAAACCCCAGCACTAACTATACCAAAAGTAAATATCTGTGTTTGTTGTGCCCAGGTCCGTAAAACAATGGAGAAGGAAAAAGAAGCAGTGCTAGCTAGCACGAGGATGATGTTGACCCAGAGGCCAACACTGCAGGTTTTGGCTACATGAATCAAGCCAGTAAGGAACTGCTAAAGCATTTGCAAGACATTTCTGATTCCATCTCCTCCCTACTTGACTTTGTTGATATTTTTCCAGTGGAGGGAATCCCATGAAAAAGAACTAGGCCCAGATATCCAAAGAATTTGAGTTGGCACAGAGAGACACAAAGGCACAGAAAATCACCGCAGAGCTATGCATGGTATTTACTATCCAATACGAAAGATGTTTTTGCTGGAAAGGGACTCTTTTCTAAATACAGCAAACGCTTTGCACTGCTTTGGTCACTTACTGGTGCAGATCAGCGCAACCACCCATAGATTATGTCATAGAAACCGACCTACTAAGATAGCCAGGCATTGCGTTAAGAATGAATGCCTACTTTGCAATGGCAGGGGAACAGGCAGGATCTGAAACCCACCCAGTACCAAAAGAGAGTGCCTCTTTATATCCTATTTTTGTCTCCCGGAGAAACACTAAATCACCTTTGAGAGAGTGGCAGTAATCAGAGAATTTCTTATGTTTAAAAGGATGATTAAGTCCCTTGGCATTAAGGGAAATCACTTTGGGGCCAATTCACAGAACTAATCTGAGATAAAATCCTAAACTTACTACTTTTGGTATTCACAGAAGGCATTTAGTATTAGTAAAGTTAGGACTCCTAACTTTACTACTACTAAACTGAGATAAAATCCTAAACTTACTACTTTTGGTATTCACAGAAGGCATTTAGTAGTAGTAAAGTTAGGAGTCCTAACTTTACTACTACTAAATGCCTTCTGTGAATATCGAAAGTCGTAAAGTTAGGATTTTGTCTCAGTTTAGTAGTAGTAAAGTTAGGAGTCCTAACTTTACTACTACTAAATGCCTTCTGTGAATACCAAAAGTAGTACGTTTAGGATTTTATCTCAGATTAGTTCTGTGAATCGGCCCCTTTGAGTGTAGGGCAGTTAGAGGAAGCCATTGGAGAGAGGTAGTGGTTTAAGTGGATACATCTTGGCCTGGGTAACCTATGTACGCAGTACACATATCAACCAATCTCATACAAGAGGTTGCCCAGCCCCCTCTCAGGATATTTGGGATACGCTTGACCTGTTTATTCATGATTCTTCCTCCAAAAGGGAAATGTCACAATCACCTACTGACCGCTAACTCTTACTCCTCCTATCATTTCTGACTCTCGAAACCTCCATGCACATAGTATCACATGACTCCCCCCTCTCCCTCCTGCACTACTACACCCCCCCGCTCGCCTTTCTTTCTTTCCTTCCTTCTCTCTTTTTCCTTTATTGCCTCACTGGTACATTCGTGAATGGTATACACCTGACAGTCTCACCTGGTGCACATCACCCAGTCCTTTTTGATTTATATGACCAGGTACCAGCTGCTTCTGTTGCTTCTTATGTACTGGATCTATGTATATTGTTACTTCATGCCTTTATCATTTGTAGTTGTATGGGCCACAATATTCTATACCTTGTGCAACTGTCAGATGTCGGAGGATGAAACTAAAAAAAAATTTAACTTAAAGTAGGCATAAACAAATATAAATATGTTAATTTCTCAACAAAAGCAACACAGTGGGGCCGATTCTGATGTGGGTTGGAAAAGCTTCCCGACCGAATCGGTTGGGAAATGGTGTCCGACCCACTCGGATCGGGAAAGTCCGACCGGCGGAGTAGGATGCATCCGGATGCTTCCAGATACGATTTGGTTGAACTCCCATTGACTTCAATGGGAACATTTGTTCCTAACCGCATCAGAATTGGGCCCTCGGTCGGGAAGCTTTTCCAACCCGCATCAGAATCGGGCCCAGTGTGTGTGCTGGAGTCACAGAACATATCCCATGCGTGGTATCCTTCGAAGTTTAGTTAGGAATAGGAATTTTTTATGAAAGGGTATGCTTCCAGTACAAACTTTATACTAGACAGCGCACACTGCCTCTGCACCACGGTGCGAGCCTGTGCATCGAGCAAAGTAGTGCAAGTGATGAGAGCAGCAGGTAAATCTCAATAGATATTACTTTGCATTCTGTTTTCCCCCTTGAGCAATGCAGCGCACCAAGGGGGTTATTCTCAAGAACGTATGATAATTATCGCAAAATTAGCTTAATGCAACTTTGCACATCGCAGTCCATCGCGGGAAAATAACACTGTGTTAACATTGTATTCTCAACCCGGCGGCACCATGCGATAGTCTCACGATAACGCGCCAAATGACTGCTTTAAAATTAACGCGACACCGAAAAAATGCGAAAAATGAACACGAAAAAAGTTGCGATGCCCCAAATCGCGATAAAAAATCAGCGATAACCAGCGACAGGCCTGGAATTCCCACGCGTCATGCGGGAATATGCACTATAAAAGCACCGAAAAACACAAACAAAACAATTCAAACTGCGTAGCACCATGGATGCACCCGGACCGAGTGCAGAGGACAACGCGATCCCCACAAGCCCCACAGACGACCAGCAAGGAACCTCGGGGTCGGGGAAGGGCAAGGAGAAGAGGAAGAGGAAGACGGGTTCAGTCCGCAGGAAAACCAGATCATCGTCATGGAGGTGATAGAACACTACCAACAACTGTTCGTCACCTCCACTGTGTCATTGGCAACATAAACGGAAATATGTCAGTCGACCGTGAACAACGTGAATGCAGTCGGAGTGTTGAGGAGGTCAATGGAGGAGGTCAAGAGGCGCTGACATGATGTGAATAGCCAAACCAAGCAGAAACTCGCTGCCAACCGGAAGGCAGCAACGGCGACTGGAGGTGGGAGTCCTGCGCCACAGGAGGAGCTGGATAAGCTGGACGATATGGTGGCCACAGTCATCAGTGTGCAGACTGTGCAAGGAGTTGGGGGTCCGGACACAGCTCGATATGACCTGACCCAACAGCAACAGGGTGAGTAACGACCAAGGACTGGGGGGACGGGGGGAGATGGGCACAATGGCACAGATGCACAATTATGTGTAGCACACTGCACACCCTCAATGATTGTGGAACATGTCCCTGATACCCTTGGCACACTGCAGCACACATAGAAACACCAAGTAGGCCCACGTCCACTATGTGCACAAAGGGGCCCCCCTCCCTATCACCAATCCCACAACCTACCCATGCACATGTGCAGAATCCAGCAAAGCAGCGGCTCTGTGAGCCACACTGACAATGCAAGTGACACTGCATGACCAATAGCATGGCTGCAGTCAAAATACATGACATGGTGCACGACACGACACTGAAGTGGCCCAGTGTGGATCACATCCTCAAAGGAGCAGGTCACACTCTGACACATCCACGTGCACATACAACCCCTGACGTCAACAACACATCTGCAGACAAACAATGCACAAGAGTACAAAAACCGTCCAAGAGCCCAAATGACCCAAGTCGCCAACATCTCAGCACCTTAAAAGCACACAAGTCAAAGGCACACCGCCTCAAAGGGATAAGGGGCCGCTAAATCAGAGCTGCAGGGGCGACTCTCCCACAATGCAGCACACACACCTAGCAATCACAGCACATCAACATTGACGACAATGTGGTACAAAGTGCAACACTTTCACTACAGAACAGAGGACACAATTGGTGCCGCTTGTGCGTAGAAACTGGCCAATCACATCTGGCATAGCAGGAAACTGTGAGATGATAATGTACGAGTACAATCTCACATCCGTCATGTAGTCGAAATGTCCACTGTCTCCCATCAAATAGCCAGCTCATCCAAAACAGTCACAATGTACATTGTCATGCAGTCTGTATGTAAACATGTACAATGCGTCAACATACATGGAACACACTGTTAACCTGCATCACCCCTTTACATTGCAGAGGGACAATCAACACCTCCTGCAGAGCAGACCAGACATCTCTTCAGTGATGATGAGGAGGACCCCCTGGCCATCTGCTCCGACACCCTCCAACGGCTCGTGGACAGCCTCCGCACCCCACCTCCAGGAGCAGGGCAGCCCAGCTGCATCGAGGTGACCCCACCCCCTGCACAGCCCACACAGCAGGAAGCACCCACCACCATTGCTGGCTCCCAGCACCTCACGGAAAGACACATGGCATTCCAACGCCGTGTGTTAGACTGCCAGAGGGGGCTGGCTGAACAGGTGTGGGTGGGTTTCGACCTTATGGCAGCCAAACTTGATGCCATACGTGGGTGTATGAGTCCCATCAGGGACCACTTACAGTCCCTAACGGACACCCACAGTCCGTTCCATGCTCTACAACAATCCTTGGCTGACCTCGCTGGAGCCATTACTCAGATACAAGAACTGTCTAGTCAGACAGGCTCCAGCGATGAGAGCACAGAGATGGCACAGATGCGGAGGACAATGGAGAACATGGAGCGGATGCAGGCTGGAAGGATGGCTGCCACGGCTGTACATCAGCGAGATGTAGCTGGGATCTTCCATGCCCTGCAGAACCTCATCTTGCCATTGCTGCCACAGAGCCTGTCCCAGATGACTGCTGCCGGAACTTTGACACACACATCTCCGCCCCCTGATGTGTCAGTGGCACACAGTGATGCAGCCATACCACCTCCGCCCCCTGATGTGTCAGTGGCACTCAGTGATGCAGCCATACCACCTCCGCCACCTGATGTGGCAGTGGCACACAGTGATGCAGCCATACTACCTCCGCCCCCTGCTGTGTCAGTGGCACACAGTGATGCAGCCATAACACCACCACACACACCTGACACACCTGACACAGAAGACATATCAGAGGACTAAGATGTGGATGGCAATGACTCTGTGTGAGAAAGGAGGTTGTAGCACTCATCCCCGCCATATGGCCTGTTCCTGCTTGGTTCAGCCCTCTGCATCATGCCTGGCAACAACACCTTCCACTGTCCCCCGAAACACTCTGCGGCATTCACCTGGACCCCGACATGGACTGCCATATCGCCTCTGGTTACCAATGACACAGCAATCAGGCTGCGGACTGAACTCTTCCTCTTCCGATTAAATTGTCATTCCCCAAAGGACTCTGGTTGGCCCTCCACTGGGCAACCATGTAATGTGGGGTTTGCATGGCCATGTACTGCTCCAGCTCCGACACTCCACAGAATGTGAATAAAACATTCAAAATCACACAGATGTGTCATGTCTATGTTCAATCAAGTATAAAAGTATGGATGAATGTAGGGACATTGATTGCACAAAAAGGTACACCCTGGGATATGACATCAATGCGCATGTTTGACCCTGACCCACATGGCCAATTAGATGACTGTGAAGGTGCGAACTAGCTGTGGCCTCGTTGCTCATGAACAACAATCTCGCAACCCCCCAACGTAGCCCCACGTCCATGTATTAAGTGGGGCTGTGTGTAAAAATGTCTAATTCAGTAGCAGGCCTAAAGTAGTGTCCCCCATCACATGTGACAACAGGACATCTCTTCGCATACCTACTCACACTCAACTGTGTGGACACAGCCTGTTTTGATGGATCACATTGATCCACATGGCAAGAAGTTGGACACCATACTCACATTGCTGAAGACACGTAAGAGCACAGGTCTACCAGCAACTATCCCAACCACAATGTCTGGCTCACAGAGGTGGAGCTGGCAATAGGGACTCACCCCTAAGTGAAATGCGTCAGTCAGTCCCTCCCTGTGTACGGACGATGCTCATTGAGGCACATGATTTTTCATTCTAATCAACACTCATCACAGTTGAACACTAGTGAAGTGGCGTAGACTTTATTAGCATGTGCGTGTCAGTACGGGCAAGACAAGGGCCACAACATGCAGACCAATGCTTCAGACACTAACAGGCAGCATGGGAACATGTAGAGGTGCAATAAATGGGGAGGCAAAAATGAACACCAATCATTACGGATGGCAACGGTCTCAGCCCACCTTGCCTTGCTGGACGAGTCATGTTATGTTTGGCGTATGCTCATTGCCCCGTGTCAGGGGACACGACTCACAGCCCATGGGATCTGCATAGTGCAGTACCACCGGACTGCGCAGACTGTCTGCTCTGCTGACAGTGAGCAGGTGAAAGGGTCCAACAAGGTCACATGTAGTACTACATTGTCATGTGTGTACTCTCCCTCCAGCAGTATGTCAGATTTAGGAACCTTGCCAAGCGACGCTGTGCAGCTCTGCGCATGGGACTGCCTCACCTTGCACAGGTGTGTGTCAACACGTGTAGGTGCACGCACATGCATTCTGAGTCCAGGCGAATGCAGCCATGTCCACTGTTGTGGTGGGATATGTGACCATTTCTCCAAGATGCAACAAGGTGTTGGGACCTGTGCTCTGGGTTACAAGCAGTTGTGGCTGCAGGAACGTAGTTACTCGTCCATGAATGCGAGCGCAGCTTCCTGGGCAATCAGTTCCAAGAGTACGTCGTTGTCGGCTTCAACGTACACGAGGGCGAGCCAATCCATTAACTGGTCCAGACAGATGTGCTCCGTCCACGCCGTTTCACCAATCCGCAACACAGCCCAATAGGGGAGCGCTTCGATGTGGTCACTGCACATGAGGACTTGTGCAATCTCCCATGCCCAACTGCCAGCACATACGCCAAATATCATGGTATCCCATGAACGGGTATCACGGTTACACTCCTGGTCGTGGGCCAACAGGGGGCGCACACACAAGTCATAATCCAGTTCAGCTACCGTTGTGTTGGATAGGCAGACATCCATGGGCCACTCGAATATGCATGATCGACAGTGGAACCAGGGCTGGACGCAGGTGACGTACGCAAGACGGAAGCTCAGACGGTAACTGATGCGCAACACTGCCAGTGGCAGTGCCCCCAACAAATGCAGCATACGTGCACGGTACAATTCCACGTGACAGGGGTTGTGCATGTGCCCGGGATGTTCTGGCATTGCGTTGGTGGCTCTCGTAGAATCGGCACTCTTCTGACCTGCGGCAGTTATGTGGATGATATGCCACAGCTCGGAGCAATGAGTCGTATGTGTGCAACGTTTGGACGTATGGGTTGTTGTGTACGTAAGTGTCAAGGGCATTCCATGCAAGAGTACCTCGTACTCGTAGCAAGTTCTTCTGTGTGTGGGGTGTGGATACGTTGGTCTTTCATTAGCGCTGTGCATGGTGTGGGAGTCGTCATCATCTGCTATGGTATCTCTCTCAGGGGGTGCCTGCCGCATGCAAGACCAAGGTCAGAAGTGCAGATGTCCTTCCGCCTTATGTATTGAGACAAAGGAGCTTTCATCCCTAATGTTAGTCTGACTACTGCTTGCATTCTGGAAATGTGATGTGGCTTTCGCGCTGCATTTGGGGCTAGGCCTTAGGCTTATGGTGCACCAATAGCGATACACACACACCAATTGGCATGTATGTGCCAAGAGCCTTCCTTTCACTGTCTCTCTCTCCCTCTCTTTCTCTCTCTTTCTGTCTTTCTCTCTCTCTCTCTTTCTCTCTCTTTCTCTCTCTCTTTCCCTCTCTTCCTTTCACTGTCTCTCTCTCTCCCTCTCTTTCTCTCTCTTTCTCTCTCTTTCTCTCTCTTTCTCTCTCTTTCTCTCTCTCTCTTTCTCTCTCTCCCTCTCTTTCACTCTCTCTCTCTCTCCCTTTCTTTCTCTCTCTCTCTGTCCTTTGATGAGCGCATGACACACCTTCTTATCTTGAATTTTGTCTTGCAGATTGGCCAGGGAAGACCCGCCATGACTCTTCCAAACAGTTGTTTTGAGTTAAATTTGAATAAAATGATTTGTTTGGAAATTCAGAGATGGATGAATGATTCTCCTTTTTCGGACCACACATGAATGTTAATTGTTGTAATTGTGCGACATCAGGCGAATTGTTTTGTTCATGATTTCGTTAAGTTGGTGCAAAATATCTTTGTCCGGAGGGGTCGTGGGGGGTGGGGGGGTGGTGGGTGTTGTGGCTCTCTTTCTCTCTCTTTCTCTCTCTCTCTTTCTCTCTCTCCCTCTCTTTCACTCTCTCTCTCTCTCTCCCTTTCTTTCTCTCTCCCTCTGTCCTTTGATGAGCGCATGACACACCTTCTTATCTTGAATTTTGTCTTGCAGATTGTCCAGGGAAGACCCGCCATGACTCTTCCAAATAGTTGTTTTGAGTTAAATTTGAATAAAATGATTTGTTTGGAAATTCAGAGATGGATGAATGATTCTCCTTTTTCGGACCACACATGAATGTTAATTGTTGTAATTGTGCGACATCAGGCGAATTGTTTTGTTCATGATTTTGTAAAGTTGGTGCAAAATATCTTTGTCCGGAGGGGTCGTGGGGGGTGGGCGGGGGGGTGGGTGTTGTGGTCCAAGAGTACGTCGTTGTCGGCTTCAACATACACGAGGGCGAGCCAATCCATTAACTGGTCCAGACAGATGTGCTCCGTCCACGCCGTTTCACCAATCCGCAACACAGCCCAATAGGGGAGCGCTTCGATGTGGTCACTGCACACGAGGACTTGTGCAATCTCCCATGCCCAACTGCCAGCACATACGCCAAATATCATGGCATCCCATGAACGGGTATCACGGTTACACTCCTGGTCGTGGGCCAACAGGGGGCGCACACACAAGTCATAATCCAGTTCAGCTACCGTTGTGTTGGATAGGCAGACATCCATGGGCCACTTGAATATGCATGATCGACAGTGGAACCATGGCTGGACGCAGGTGACGTACGCAAGACGGAAGCTCAGATGGTAACTGATGCGCAACACTGCCAGTGGCAGTGCCCCCAACAAATGCAGCATACGTGCACGGTACAATTCCACGTGACAGGGGTTGTGCATGTGCCCGGGATGTTCTGGCATTGCGTTGGTGGCTCTCGTAGAACCGGCACTCTTCTGACCTGCGGCAGTTATGTGGATGATATGCCACAGCTCGGAGCAATGAGTCGTATGTGTGTGCAACGTTTGGACGTATGGGTTGTTGTGTACGTAAGTGTCAAGGGCATTCCATGCAAGAGTACCTCGTACTCGTAGCAAGTTCTTCTGTGTGTGGGGTGTGGATACGTTGGTCTTTCATTAGCGCTGTGCATGGTGTGGGAGTCGTCATCATCTGCTATGGTATCTCTCTCAGGGGGTGCCTGCCGCATGCAAGACCAAGGTCAGAAGTGCAGATGTCCTTCCGCCTTATGTATTGAGACAAAGGAGCTTTCATCCCTAATGTTAGTCTGACTACTGCTTGCATTCTGGAAATGTGATGTGGCTTTCGCGCTGCATTTGGGGCTAGGCCTTAGGCTTATGGTGCACCAATAGCGATACACACACACCAATTGGCATGTATGTGCCAAGAGCCTTCCTTTCACTGTCTCTCTCTCCCTCTCTTTCTCTCTCTTTCTGTCTCTTTCTCTCTCTCTCTCTTTCTCTCTCTCTTTCCCTCTCTTCCTTTCACTGTCTTTCTCTCTCCCTCTCTTTCTCTCTCTTTCTCTCTCCCTCTCTTTCTCTCTCTTTCTCTCTCTTTCTCTCTCTCTCTTTCTCTCTCTCCCTCTCTTTCACTCTCTCTCTCTCTCCCTTTCTTTCTCTCTCTCTCTGTCCTTTGATGAGCGCATGACACACCTTCTTATCTTGAATTTTGTCTTGCAGATTGTCCAGGGAAGACCCGCCATGACTCTTCCAAATAGTTGTTTTGAGTTAAATTTGAATAAAATGATTTGTTTGGAAATTCAGAGATGGATGAATGATTCTCCTTTTTCGGACCACACATGAATGTTAATTGTTGTAATTGTGCGACATCAGGCGAATTGTTTTGTTCATGATTTCGTAAAGTTGGTGCAAAATATCTTTGTCCGGAGGGGTCGTGGGGGGTGGGGGGGTGGTGGGTGTTGTGGCCCTCTTGGGTGTCCGGCTGCATGATCAGTAGCTCCATGGCATCTGTTGTTCTTCTGGTGTGGCTGTGGGCTGGGCTCCCATTTCTGGTGCAGGTTATCGTCCGACTTAATACCAGGAAAGAGCAGGTGTTAATTCCCTGCTGCTAACGCGCCTTATCGCATGTTTTGTGATCTTATCGCCGATCTGGCTGGTCGTTGAGAATGTTGCGAAGTGGTGTTGTCGCGGGATTTTGCACGGGAACGCCTACACTGCATCTCATTAGCATTAGTTGCCGGTGTCGTCCGTGGCGATGTTTTTTGCGGTTGCTATCGCAGGAAAACGGGCGATATCGGCTGTTAGCACCAGCTTGTGAATAGGGCGATAAATCTATCGCCACTTTGGCTGCGATAAAGTGCCGCTAACTCGGCAATAAGTCCTTGAGAATATGCCCCCAAATTTGTTTGCTGTGATGCGTTGCTTGAAAAATTAGTGAATCTGGGACCTAGAATTATAAAGTATTACATGTGATTCTCCAGTTAAGATCATGGAACTTCTCTTATATTAAGCAGGCAAGTTAGTAAACATCATGAGCTAGATTTTCATTCCCCTTTATTTCTCGAGTGGAATTTGTCTCTAACCTAGCCCCATCATTGATTATTAAAGATAGGGATTTTTATGCCAATGGGGGATTATTGTGACCCCATTTACACTCACAATAAGTGGGATAGGCTTGATCTCAAAATCAATAACAAAAATAATTAACAATTAATAATTGTTAATTAATTAATACTTAATTAACTTCCCAGGCTAGACCCCCTACAAACCTAGCAGCCCGCAACTAAAATATAAGTAAAATAATTAAGTATTCATAAATTGCATATTTAAAATTCAAATAAATAAATAATTTATAAATAGTAATTAATAGTTCATTATTACTTAATTAGCTTCCCACCCTATAACCCTACAAAACTACCAGCCTGCAGCTAAAATGTAGGGGAAATAAATCAGTATCCCATAATTTACATAACTAAAAATCAATTAAATGATTAATTTACAATTAATAATTGTTAGTTATTTCTTAATTAACTTCCCACCCTAGACCTCTACAATCCTAGCAGCCCACAACTAAAATATAAGTAAAATAAATAAGTATTCCATAAATTACACAAATACAAATAAATTAAATATTTAGCAATTAATAATTAATTGTTAATTAATTATTACTTAATTAACTTCCCATCCTATACCCCTACAAACGCAACAACTTGCTACAACACTATAAATTACTATTAATAATTAAATAAAAATACTAAGTCACTTAAAATTACAAGCTATATTTTAAAAAAAATAATGGCATTTATATAAACAATAGGAACACATAATATTAATAGATCAACTAAAGCACAATGAAATAATTAAATGCTATTTTTACCAAATATATCACTGAAAAAGGTATTAAAAACATTGATATTCTTTAAAACAATGTTACTTACCTAAAAAAAAAAGATATTCCTGTCAACGATACTAGCGCATCACAATATTTGTGTGTCACGATATTTAATTTTTAATATTTATGTATCCCAATATTTTAGTCTCAATATTTTGTCTCAAAACCATAGCTCCTCAAGCTGTAGCTGGCTTCATGCAGAACCATTCTAAACTAGAGCTAAAAACGCCAGTTGTCTGAAACATTGCCTGAACGCCAACTTATATTTATCCATGGAATTATTTTCATGTAATAGAAATGACATAGAAAGAAAAGTTCTGGTATACCAGATGAAATGCGTACTGAAGGAGAGAATCTCAAATATCAGAAACAATCTAGACACATGGCGCTGCTTAAAACTAAAGTCATGGGCGTTAGCTGAAAAATCAGCAACTTTGCGTAGACCACAACTTTAGATATGGTACAAAAGTATAAAGTTCGAAGATTTATTTTCCTTAGATGATCACGTGGGTCGCAATTGAGAAATTGTACTAGCGCAGGGTAGGGTCTTTCTCTCAAAGAAAAAATCTGTCCATTAGTCACATTAGAATACCCACTGTTTGAATAATTTGCTGTTTATTTGTCCATCACTGTTGCGGCTGCTGTTTTTTAGAATTATGTTAAATCTGTGGAGGAAAGCAAACACAAGGAGATGATGGACGGAGCGCTGAAACTTTTCAGACACTCACCCCCAGTCATGACACAGCACGGGGAGCAAAAATACAATGGATTTCGTCCCAGATTTCTGTACTGGGGTGAATGTTTGACATTGATCAGCATTCTGTCCATCAATAGTTCCTTTTGCATTTGTCACCCCGAGTAGAATAGGTATGCCCAGACGTTGGTTCCGTGCTCTCGATGCCACTGGAGTCAAGCTAGCCTGGCTGATATGGGGTGGTGCCCCGAAACTGGTCCCAGGATGCTTGTTTCCGGTCCAGGGAGGACCTGGCCTGGCAGTTCGAGATGGACTGTTCCCATGGGGAACAGGGTCCCGACTGATTTGCATATGGCTGGGTCTAAACTGGAATGGCGCGGGGAGCAAAAAAACTATGGATTTAGGCCCAGATCTCCATACTGGGATGAATGTTTGACATTGATCAGCATTCTGTCCATCAATAATTCTTTTTGCATTGTCACCCCGAGTGGGACATGTATGCCCAGACGTGGGTCCCATGCTCTCCATGCCACTGGAGTCAAGCTAGCCTGGCTTATGAGGGGTGATGCCCTGTAACCGGTCCCAGGATGCTTGTTTCCGGTCCGGGGAGGACATGGCCTGGCAGTTTGGGCTGGACTGTTCCCATGGGGAACAGGGTCACGGCTGATTTGCATATGGCTGGGTTTGAACTGGAATGGCACGGGGAGCAAAAACACAATTGATTTAGGCCCAGATTTCTGTACTGGGGTGAATGTTTGACATTGATCAGCATTCTGTCCATCAATAGTTCCTTTTGCATTTGTCACCCCGAGTAGAATAGGTATGCCCAGACGTTGGTTCCGTGCTCTCGATGCCACTGGAGTCAAGCTAGCCTGGCTGATATGGGGTGGTGCCCCGAAACTGGTCCCAGGATGCTTGTTTCCGGTCCAGGGAGGACCTGGCCTGGCAGTTCGGGCTGGACTGTTCCCATGGGGAACAGGGTCCCGACTGATTTGCATATGGCTGGGTCTAAACTGGAATGGCGCGGGGAGCAAAAAAACGATGGATTTAGGCCCAGATCTCCATACTGGGATGAATGTTTGACATTGATCAGCATTCTGTCCATCAATAGTTCTTTTTGCAGTGTCACCCCGAGTGGGACATTTATGCCCAGACGTGGGTCCCATGCTCTCCATGCCACTGGAGTCAAGCTAGCCTGGCTTATGAGGGGTGATGCCCTGTAACTGGTCCCAGGATGCTTGTTTCCGGTCCGGGGAGGACCTGGCCTGGCAGTTTGGGCTGGACTGTTCCCATGGGGAACAGGGTCACGGCTGATTTGCATATGGCTGGGTTTGAACTGGAAAGGCACGGGGAGCAAAAAAACAATTGATTTAGGCCCAGATCTCTGTACTGGGGTGAATGTTTGACATGGATGAACAGTCTGTCCATCAATAGTCCTTTTTGCACTTGTCATCCCAAGTGGGACGGGTATGTCCAGATGCGGATCCTGTGCTCTCCATGCCACTGGAGTCAAGCTCGCCTGGCTGATGAGGAGTGATGCCCGAACCGGTCCCAGGATGCTTGTATCCGGTCCGGGGAGGATCTGCCCTGCCAGTACTGGCTGCACTGTTCCCATGGAGAACAGGGTCATGACTGATTTGCATATGGCTGGATCTAAACTGGAATGGCACTAGGAGCAAGAAAATGATGGATTTAGGCCCATATCTCTGTACTGGGGTGAATGTTTGACATTGATCAGCATTCTGTCTATCAATAGTGCTTTTTGCATTTGTCACCCCGAGTAGGGCGGGTATGCCCAGACATGGGTCACGTGCTCTCCATGTCACTGGAGTCAAGCTAGCCTGGCTTATGAGGGGTGATGCCCTGAAACTGGTCCCAGGATGCTTGTTTCCGGTCACGGGAGGACCTGGCCTGGCAGTTTGGGCTGGACTATTCCCATGGGGAAAAGGGTTACGACTGATTTGCATATGGCTGTGTCTAAACTGGAATGGCACAGGGAGCAAAAAAAACGATGGATTTAGGTCCAGATCGCTGTACTGGGGTGAATGCTTGACATTGATCAGCACTCTGTCCATCAATAGTTTTTTTTGCATTTGCCACCCCGAGTGGGAAGGGTATGCCCAAACGAGGGTCTCGTGCTCTCCATGCCACTGGAGTCAAGCTAGCCTGGCTGATGAGGTGAGATGCCATGAAACCGGTCCCATGATGCTTGTTTCTAGTCCGGGAAGGGCCTGGCAGTTCGGGCTGGACTGTTCGCATGGGGAACAGGGTCACGTCTGATTTGCATATGGATGGGTCTAAACTGGAATGGCACAGGGAGCAAAAAAAACAATGTATTTAGGCTCAGATAACTGTATTGGGGTGAATGTTTGACATTGATCAGCATTCTGTCCATCAACAGTTCTTTTTGTGTTTGTCCCCCCGAGTGGGACGGGTATGCCCAGATGTGGGTCCCGTGCTCTCCATGCCACTGGAGTCAAGCTAGCCTGGCTGATGAGGGGTGATGCCACAAAACTGGTACCAGGATGCTTGTTTCCGGTCCGGGGAGGACCTATCCTGGCAGTTCGGGCTGGACTGTTCCCATGGGGAACTGGGTCACAACTGATTTGCATATGGCTGGGTCTAAACTGGAATGACACGGGGAGCAAGAAAACTATGGATTTAGCCCAGATCTCTGTACTCGGGTGAATGTTTGACATTGATCAGCATTCTGTACATCAATAGTTCTTTTTGCATTTGTCACCCCGAGTGGGACGGGTATGCCCAGACATGGGTCCCATGCTCTCCATGCCACTGAAGTCAAGTTAGCCTGGCTGATGAGGGGTGATGCCCCGACACCGGTCCTAGGATGCTTTTTCTGGTCCGGGGAGGACCTTGCCTGGCAGTTCGGTCTCGACTGTTCATACGGGGAACAGGGTCACGACTGATTTGCTTATGGCTGTGACTAAACTTGAATGGCACGGGGAGCAAATAAACAATGGATTTAGGCCCAGATCTCTGTACTGGGTTGAATGTTTGACATTGATCAGCAGTCTTTCCATCAATAGCTCTTTTTGCATTTGTCACCCTCAGTGGGACGGGTATGCCCAGACGTGGGTCCCGTGCTCTCCATGCCACTGGAGTCAAGCTAGCCTGGCTGATGAGGGGTGAGGCCCCAAAACCGGTCCCAGGATGCTCGTTTCCGGTCCTGGGAGGACCTGTCCTGGAAGTTTGTGCTGGACTGTTTCCATGGGGAACAGGGTCATGACTGATTTGCATATGGCTGGGTCTAAACTGGAATGGCACGGGGAACGATGGATTTAGGCCCAGATCTCTGTACTCCAGTGAATGTTTGACATTGATCAGCATTCTGTCCATCAATAGTTCTTTTTTTGAATCTGTAGCGGAGGCACGTACATTTTTATTATCACCATCTTTCTCTTTTTTTTGCTAGTACATATTTGACTTTTTTAAACTATATACTAAAAATGCTTCAGGATATGGAAAGGAACTGTTAGCTTGTTATTTATTGATATTTTAAGCATAATTTTGATATGTTATGATTTGTTTTGTATTGTCCTCCTGAAAAGGACAAAAACATGAACACATTTAGTGAACTAAACTGAACTAAAAATTGGACAGTGACATTCTTGTCATGCCATCCCTTGTATGGGCGAGGGATGTTATCTCTGGAAATTCCGTGAAAGTCCTGCAATTGCTAATGGTTGTGGTCTAACAGCTACAGATTATTTCGATAGGCCTTGGCTGTCACCGGGGAAGTATATTTGCACGGCTAATAGTACAATTAGTGCCTCTCTTCCAGTGACTTTCTGATTCTGTGTGTGTATCTCGGTTTTCCCGACCTGATGAAGGTAGCCATGTGTGGCCATCATAGTGTCCATGTTTACATTTTCCCTGTCCCAGTGTCCTTTATGTAATGGGCAAAACCGTGACTCTGCTCAGGTGCACATATTGATGTCTCCCATTCTATGTCAGTGTGTCCTTTTCTTACTTTTTAGTGTTCATGTCGGTGTCTCCCTGTCCCCAAGTCAGTGCCTTGTCTACTTTAGAATCAATGTGCAGCCTGTCCCAGTGTCTGGGATCTTCCTGTTTGAGTGTCAGGTCAGTTCCTATTTTCTTTGTTGCTATGTTTTTGTTTTCACGTCAGTTTAAGTATATTTCATGTCCTGCATCCAAGCAGAGCCGGCTCTAGGGCGGTGCGACTGGTGCCACCGCACCGGGTGCTGACTCATCGAGGGGGCGCCCTGTTTGGAAGTATTTTATGGTTTTAAAAGCACCTGCTGCTGCATTGCTGGCCTCCGGCAATTTTCATACAACAATAAACATGACAAGATAACTCCGGTGATTAATGTTCTTCCTGGAGAGAGAAGGAGTTTTGTCTAGTGGAAGTTTTAACTCATTTTATGGTAGCACATAGGGTTCTGGGGTCGAAAACGCAATGAATGAGCTGGATCAGGCAGCAGCGAACGACCCAACCAAACATGCCCCATTACAGGAACTGCGCATACAACATGCCGAACTGTTAGAAACCCTCCGGGTCATAGACCATAGAAGGTACACACAGCTGAAACACACTGAGGCTGACAAATCTGGGACATTATTGGCTAAAATATTGCGGGATGACCCTACACCTCCAGTGATTCATAACATTAAAGTTCCAGGACTGGGTACGGCTCGCTCGCAGCAGGATATAAATGACGCATTCTGCAACTACTATAGTACTTTATACAGCGAGCCAAGACACATTGACGCTTCGCTCATCAACACATTTCTAGAGGGACTCCCTTATCCGAAGTTAACTGTGGAGACGCATAAAAGTTTAACGGGACCAATTACAAAAATGGAAATAAAAGCAGCCATCAAAGGGCTTCCACAAAATAAGGCCCCAGGCCTAGACGGCCTGCCGATAGAATTTTTTAACTCCTATTCTGAGGCTTTAGTCCCTAAACTGGAGGAATTATATAATAAAGCGCTAGAACTAGGACACCTCCCGCATACCACAATGCAGGCGTTGGTGGTATCGCTCCCCAAGCCGGGCGGGACGGCTCAGATCTTTCGGGCTATCGCCCACTCTCGCTTCTAGCAACAGAGTACAAGATCTTGAGTAAGATCCTTGTTAACCGACTTCTACCCCACTTACACACATTAATACATAAGGATCAATGCGGGTTTTTGCCGGCGCGTAGCACGTCGTTAAGTTAAATATCAGACGGCTACATCATGTCATGGCCACTGCTCCTGCAGAGTTTGGAGATGCTGGCTGCATGGCACTGGACCTGCGCCAGGCTTTTGATACTCTCACGTGGGGCTACATGTTCAAGGCTCTGGAAAAGTTTGGGTTGCCTCCTGAGTACCTCGGATGGGTGCGACTGTTATACACTGGCCCTACTGCGAGAGCACGCACTGGCAATCACATCTCACAGGAGTACACGGTGCACAGGGGCACAAGACAGGGATGCCCCCTGTCCCCTTTGCTATTTGTGCTGGCCATAGAGCCGCTGGCACTTAAATTGCGACAGGAAGCCGGCCCATTGGGGATTCCGATAGAGGACACAACACACTTGATATCAGCCTATGCTGACGACCTTATTATATATTTACGGGACCTTTTAGGCCCCTTGGAACCCCTCCCCAGTATCTTCTCCAGTTTTGAACAGGTTTCTGGTCTAGCCATTAATGAAGGAAAATCAACTGCCTTTTTCTTGCATGAAGGCGACCGCCCAGATGGCATTAGCCTTGGTCGATACCTTATACCGGTGGCACATAGCACATTTAAATACCTAGGTATACATATCTATAGGTCACAAGAAGATCAACTGGATGGCAACCTGATGAAAGCAATACGTGCAGTGCGGTCGAGGGTCGTATTTTGGTCATCGTTGCCGCTATCGGTAATGGGACGGGTTGCCATATCCAAGATGGTGGTCCTTCCCCGACTATTATACTACTTTACTAACTTGCCTATACTAGCCCCTCCCCTCTGTATTCCGTACCTTGGACACGATACTGTTAGATCTGCTATGGGGGAACGGGCGCCAGAGGGTAAGCCTTAAAAAACTACATCTGGAGCCGCACAAGGGAGGGTTGGGGGTACCGGACTTCAGAGCGTATTATTACGCCAGTCAGTTGCAATGGCTGTCCTATTGGACTGCGGGCAGGAACCTGCAGGAAATAGGATACAATACCCGGGACATCGACCAAGGGATACTTCATACACTGTTACTGCCAAAAAGCAAACTTCCCCCCGGTACACCACCACTACTTAAAACCGCGCTTCAGTGTTGGAAGAAAGCGTTGACGTACACGCCCTGCTCTATTCCCTACGCTGGGAACATCCCGTTGCTGGGGATTCCAATTCCGGGAGGAAGACTCACAAAGCAGAGCTTACAGGCCTGGACAGAAGTGGGTGTAGACACCGTGGGTGCCCTATTTAGTTACAGTACACTTCTAGATCATGGGAACTTCATGCGCATTACAGGGGGCCCCGGACGCCTATACTTAACGCATGCTATGGTAATACATTATGTGAAGAAGACCTGGGCCCCTCAACGGACGGAGCCCCCGCTGCACGAATTAGATCATACACTATACTATATGGGAGCGGGACGACACCTCATAAAATGGCTATATTTAGGTATCCGCGCTCAGGCGGCAACCCCCTTCACGGATTTGAGAGCAAAGTGGGCAGACGCTATTGAACGAGATATCTCTGATAAGGCTTGGGCATGCATATTAGAGCATCCCAAAAGAGTGTCTCGAAATGCAAAATTTAAATTCATATTGTGTATGATATTGCACAGGTCCTACTTAATCCCACGCCGCCTACATCGGATGTTCCCGGATACTCCACATCATTGCCCACGCTGTAAGTCTGAAGAGGCAGGTTTCACGCATATGTTATGGGCATGTCCTCGCCTTAGAGATTATTGGGAGGGGGTACGTGGCGCTGTGACGGAGGTCACACACCTGCAGACCGCAGACAATGTAGAAGAATGTTTGTTGGGACTCCGCAAGCGCTCGAGCACTCAGAAAGTGCAGCTTCGCTTTCTGGATCTCGCCCTTATATTAGCGATAAGAGCCATAACGATGAGGTGGAAATCTGTGAGACCCCCTGCACTGTCCACATGGCATGATGAGGTTATTCGATGGAGTAGCGCCGAAAGTGTGGCAATTAGGCGAGAAGAAGCCCGGGGGTTGCGCAAACACCCAATCTCCATGGAATGGGACGTCATGCTAGAGTCTTTTAGGGCGATAGACCTCAACCCGCAGCACGATACTCCAGTAACACCGTAGCTAACCCCTACCACGTCACTGACCAGCGCAGCCAGAGGACTACAGGTGGACGCATATCACCGCGCAGGGCAAAGCAGAGCAAAATAAAATGAAAGGGAGCACTATGCATTACCCGTATGCGCAATAGTTGCTTTACTATCTAGATTTGGTGGACCAGAACACGGGCGGGGGAAGGCGGTAGGGAGGGTATTAATTAGTAGTTCTATTGATAGCCTTATCCTGTTTAGGACGTTTTCTCTCTATTGTCATATTACGCAGTACGACAATGCGACAGTGTGTACTGTTGATGTGCTTATATTGTATACTGTACTGACTTTGATACAGTGAATCCGCTGTATAAAGCCAAAAATGCCAAAGAAAAATGTTTGTAACTACTACATATCGCTTTATGGCAATCAATAAAGTTTGTGTTAAAAAAAATGGTAGCACATAGGGTTAAGATGCCTGCTGCAAAGAACGTGTACCATGCAGATCACAAAGTGCATATCGTTGAAATATATCAGTGCTTTTGTCAGAGAGATTCTTTTTTTACTAGCAGTGTAGATGTTAAAATCCTAACATGGAACAGTGAGCTAATAACTGTAATCAAAGAGCTGCATGCAAACTGCAAGGTATAGATTAGAGAATTATGATTTTTTCCTCGGTCTTTCATTATTCTAATGTTTCAAAAGGGTTCATTTTGGTAAAAAAAAACCTTATTATTAAATGTAACCCCCAACCATGGGGTTATGTTTTAAATTCTGAGTCTGTGCTTCTCCAGACCAAGCGCTCTTAAACTATACTGCCTACCACTATGGGTGACATGTGACTCACCTTGTAGTCTTCTGTCTGAGGTAACGTTTCCTATACACTGATTTACACACATATGATTGATTGTCTTGGTGTAATGTGTGTGTGATGTAAAGTGCTCTGACACCCTACACTGGTATAGGAGACGCTATATAACTAATTAAATACATCTGAGAGAGAGCGATTATGGAGACTTGAGGGGGCACTGTTAAAGGGTGGTAGTGAGGGAGTCTGTGGGGGGCTCCCGTGGGGGGCACCAACAAACATTGTCGCACAGGGCGCCACCAGTGCTAAAGCCGGCCCTGCATCCAAGCGTTCCTATTTCATCATCTTAGACCCTCATTACAAGTCAGTAGAAGCGTTATCCCTGGGAGCTATACTGCCCCAGTGAAATCTGAGTGGGCCAGTGTTCCAGCTCCCGAGATTACTAACTATAAAATACTGGGCCCAATTTTACCAGGTTTGACTCCACACCAAGAAAATCTGAGGCTTTGGGGCATGCAGAAGATAGAGGCCGCGAATCCACCCCAAGTATGTTTGGGGTAGCATGGAACATTCCCCTTCAACAGCCCCTGAGCCTGCCCTGCTCCTATCCGCTATTGCTCCAACTTCCTACAAAACAAGCCACTGTACCCCCTGCCCTTCACTCACATTTCCCACCTGCTCAGACAATGTCCTCATGACTTCAACTGATAATGCCTGGAGTTGTGGGTGGAGATATCAGCCAAAACCAGCATTACCGGCCCAGTACCTTCTCCCCCTTAAATCTGATCAACTCTTAATGAGGACCTTCGTATTCATTGTGTCAGCATGCTTTCCCTCCTTGATTACATACCCCCTTGTTTGCCTCATCCACCACAGTGTGTCTCCGTTTAGGTGTCAGAGGTTCTCCTTCATAGTCATTCTACCAGTTCAGCGTGAGAGTCTTACTATTCTCATTGACCCCGTCTCCATGCCCCACTGAATTACCTGCCTCCATTCTAAATGATGAGTAATCCTCTAAAAACTGGTGAAGTTGCGGGGTGAAGAAATGGACAAAACATGGAAAATGAGCATGATAACAGGAATCTAAAACATATGATTCCTGCCAGTAATTTCCCACTTCGAAAGCCACCCTCTGGGTCCTACTTGCAATAATGTGGTATTCCCTCATCCCAGAATTAGAGACCCAGAGGTTCAGTAATTCTGGAAACAGGACTACATATCAGTATGCCCAGTACTCTTGTAATGAGGTTCTTATTGTTGGTGTCAAGTTTTAAAGATTTTCTTTAGCACCCATCAGCAGACCAGGCCTTTAGTGCAATAATAAGAGTACAAGACAAGTCATAAGAAGGCAACATAAAAATAGCATACACATAGTACAACTCAGTAAAGAGTGATTTGCGGTGAGGGACTGTTACATCACTTTTTGAGGGGGTGCCTGATAAGGCCCTACACACACAGGCAGGATGGTCGTTGGGGTTCGCAAGATGGGGTGTTAATTATTGTATACCTTTGTCAGCAATGGGTTTTGGCCACGTGATCATTTTAGTCCAGCAGCTGGTTTACAGGGGATGCAACCATTTAATAAAATGATTAGTTTGGAGTGATTTCAGCTTAGTCTAATGCTCCTTCTCAGGGTCTTCCAGACGTTTCCTTCACCCATGGTCAATGATTATGCAGTTATTACTTTGTCCTTGGCAGTTCTTTTATCAGACTGGTCACATTCACCTCTTTGCACCCTCCTGTGCCTTTTTAGTTCGCTGAGTGATATAAGCCTGTTTTGATGTTGCCTCTGCCTTATCCTATTTGGCCAGGCCACATATTGCAATCTATTCTTGGTCTTGGAGCTAGTGCCATAAACAGTGTATCAGATGTTATTTAAAAATGAACACCCAGAAATCCCTTGCCACTCTCCTTCTGTTGGAGCAGAGTAGCGGCATCATAGTATGGCATCATAGTATCTTTAGTGGTGATAACAGGACTTCCTTTCTGCTTTGACTGTTGGGAAATTATATCCATCTTTGTACCTTCTCTACTAATGTTCTCCTTGCTCTCTACTTTCTCCAAAGTGCTGGTATGACTGGGTAGCAATAATTCTGCACCACAGTTACTGGACACCCTCCTCACCTTAATCTCTCATATGCATCAGTGGAGCCTAAATGAATGTGTCATTCCTTTCAAAAACCAAAATTAAAAGATGCTGCCCTTCTGGAACATTGGGAGGACGTCTCTCTGCTCCGCAAATATTTGAGGTGTCGGACAGATTTCTTCCATCGCTTTCCACCATGCCCCTATTTGGTGAGCTATTGTTCATCCTTTCAGGGAAAACAATATAGTCTGCAGATCTGAAGACATCACTATCGTGCCTTCAGAGCCAGTATGTCACATACGTCTTACTAACCCTTTGTAATAGGGACATATACTGAGGCTATTATAGGCATGCTCGCCTAGGCCCCAGTAGTTGTTGTACTTTAGTAATCTCTACTTTCTCTGACTGTTGACATTTTCCCAGGAATGAGGTTGTAAGAGTTAGGTGTGCCATGGGTATATTTGATCCCCTCCTCCCATTCCTACAGTGAGAATAGTCTTCACTATCCTTTTTCAATCCAAATACAAACTCACATGTCCACTGCTGAAATTAATTTAATATCTCCCTATACTAATTCACCACTAATCCTTTTTGGGTTTCGGATTAACGGGCTACTCGCCGAAAAAGCGCTTCGACACCTCATCAGGGGTAGTAAGCACTATATAAATGCAATTGCAATTAAAAAGCCTGCTCAGCTGCATTCCTTTCTTTTTTGTGAGCCTCTCTCAGAGGCCCATTCTTCCCAGGGACTGCTTTAAGGCATGAAGGAAACACTACCCTCTAGAAGCAAGGCAGACATAAATAACCTCTCATAAAGCTTATGATTCTCACCATGTGTATTGGCCTATCACACAAGCAAGATGAAATGTAGTGCAAAGTAGCCCAAAGGAACTCGAAGGAGGTACAATTGTGGTTGGTGAGGGGTGCCTTGTATCTGTATGGGTGCTAGTTTTAGAGACAGTCCAGGCTGCTCAGTGAAACCAGCAGAAGCGAATGGAGCAGTAGGAGGTGCTGACACCGCCACGATGCACCAGAAAGGGATTGGCTCAAGTGCTGGCTGCTAATAAGGAGGGAATGAAGCTTGTGACACTCGCCTTTGGAAAATCTCCCACCAGGTACTGTGTGAATATGAAGAACCAAAATATAGAAGTTAAACTGCAAAACGAAAGCATGAAAATATACAGAAAATATCAAGAGAGAGCTCCTTAATGACTAAAATTCAGCTGAAAATTAAATTAAATGAGCAACTGTGGCAAGGAAATGGGGGAACCATTGCAGCCTCTGACAAAAAGGAGGAGACCAAAGTAATAGAATAACTTTACACTTTCTCAAGCTCATTAAATTGATAGAGAATGGGCAATTGGGTCCATATCTGGCATATCTGATATTTTCTAAATAAAAGATGTGAACCCTTCTATTCCAGCTACCTGCTCAGTGTCCCTGTTATGAACCACAACACAGATAGAAACGGAGGTGGGGTGTGGCTTGTCAAAAGCAAAACCCCAACCCATCTACAGTAATGGAACTAAAATGAACCTGATAGAAAGCTCTTCAGGCAAATAATGAAATCAGTGCCCTGACCGAGACTCTGTCAGAGCAGGAGGAAGAGGGAGTAGATCTGGACGAAAAATAGGTGGGAAGATGAAGAGGAATATGAACAGTAGAACAAATTCAGAGAGGCAGAAAAATACTGAAAAAAGAAAAACATCTATTTAAGAAGGACCTCACCTGGAGGACACTGCATTCACAAAGATTGCCCTTCTCAAACTTTCCAACTCAATCTCATCACCAAGAAGCCCTTAAGGAAAAAGTAGATAAAAGGGGGACCAAAGAAAAAGACAGAGGGTAAATCCTGCACCCTATAATGCTAATCGGATGACAAAGCTTGCCCCTACCCTTACTGATGCAGACTTCATTCCTATTAGCAGAATTATGATCAAATGAAGAGGGGGCTATTTGAACAGGATTTTCAGAAAGTCCTTGAGTAATTGAGAAAGTGAAAGCATGCTCTGAGTGCAAGGTCACAGAGTTCATTATTGGTACTGTTTCATGTATCACTGATCAATCGATTCTCGATCCAGACCAAAATTTAAAAAAGGGACAGAGGGGAAGCAAATTGTGGAACAGATTAGACATACTCCAACCTCCTCAGATCTATCTTCTGAGTCAAATTAATATAAGAAACTGAGTGCATCTAATGAGTGAGACCATCACTCTTGATACTATTGTGAATCATCTTCAGCAACGTTGGAGCAAAAGGGAAGAAGAGAAATGTCAGTTGACTGTAATGAGCCAAATGTTCTACAAGTTCTCAAAAGACTTTCCTGATCTTTTGCAGAAAATAGAGTTAGAGCCATTGAAGATATGGCTGGATCCCTTGAAGTGTGATGTTCTTGAAAGAATGAGACTGTTGAGGCTTTGAGAAAGCTTCAGCAGAGGAACAAACACCTACAGAATCATACTAGGAGGAACCTATGGTTTATGGGGATCCCAGAGGATGCTGATGAAAATGCTTCAAATGATTTATTCCTGAGTAAGTAGATTAAAGATACAATATTCATGATTCGTCCAGATCTGAGGGTGATCTGATGTTTGCATGGCCCTCTGTATCCCATTTCTAAATCCTAATAATGTGTGACCGCCCACATAGTAATTGCCTTCTGTTAAGAATATAGGATAAAGCAATATGTTCTGGAAAAAGGATGGGTGTCAAGATTTAATTAAGCCCTTGCAAGTTATTGTTTTTGAATGTTTTAGCACTTACAATTATAGACGAGGTAAAGAAAGCAATAAATGTTAAGCTTGCTTATGGAATTTAAGGCTGTAGGTAAAATGGGACACATTGTTAAGCAATCTAAATTGAAGGCACGTTGGCAGGGAACTTCAAAGATTTTTAGGAAGTTTCAGAGATGCAGGCTGCAAACAACACATGCAGCTGTAAAAGATTGACATGCATCTTAAGATAGTAAGTTTCGGGGAAAGTTTCCAAATAGTAATACAGATATGGAATAATCAGTATTTTGGTGTCAGTTGAATTTTGGAATGTTAGGTAGTGGTTTATAGAGCTAGCAACTGGCAGTAAGAAGGAAAGAGTCCTCACAAAAAAAAACATATTAGTGGTACATATTCAAGGATATGGAGTGGTGTAGAAAATTCTAGTGAGATCATAGCCGGTCCTTCCTCTTCGATGGAATTCCTCAGAGCACCTTATTACAAGAATGGTGCGGGAGACATCTGACCACTTTTCCAAAACCAAAGAAATGCATAGTAGGGGATAGAAGGGTGGGTGGTGGCAAAGAGCAACAGGTAAAACTGATAAAAATAGAATAGAGGAGATAAATGGCATATATTTTAAGAAAGTAGTGAGTAAGGACTGTGTGATAACATAGACAAATATGAATAAATTTAAACTAAAGTGAAAAATGTGAATCATTAGATTGCAAGAGAAAAACAGAATATGTTCATAAATCTTTTGAATCAGTCCAAGGCTGGTATTGTTTTGCTGCATGAGAGGTATCTTACAGCCAAATCATGGACAATGAGGATGGCTTCCATTTTCTATAGGTAAGAGCCAAGAGAAACTTACTATTGGTTCACACTATGACCAGATAGTGGATGATCCTCACCCACCTGGAGATTTAATAATTGCACTGACAAATTTCCCATCTTTAATAATTTTCGGTGGAGACTTTACTGTCACACTGTAGGTGGAAAATAGGGTAGAAGGAATTGCTTGATGCCCCATAAGATAAAGTATTAACAAACTACTAAGCCTAAGGGAGGACTTTTTAAAAATAGAACCAAGATAGAATGGCTATACCAGCACACATATCTTCAGCAGTCCTTGATGGAGTCCATGATGAAGCATGCATGGCTAGAAGCTAAAGTCTCTAGTAAATAATTAAAGCAGTGAACCTAGGGCATTTGCCTCATCCAAAGGTACCTCACAGAGATTAGCATCCTATTTGTGTCTGCAAAAAAACACAGCTTTCTTGCCACATCTTTCTTAGATCTACAGTAGCATAGCATGGTGCATTCATAAATCCACAGAAAGTGTAGTCAGATAAAGACTGCCAGACCAATAGTGTTGGCCCATGAGACTGGTGGGTTCTTTCTGACATCACTTTCGGCACAACCAGTGTCGTTAGAAGTTTTATCCAATCTGAGAGCCATTGCTGAAAATTAACAGGCATACACCCATTTGGACAGGGTGCGTCTCGAAGGAAGGACCCATACATTTGAGGGGCTCTGTACTCATATTACACCATGCATTTACCTAACAAAAAGCAGGCTTAAGCTTTTCCTTGAGATGCAGCTAGTACTAGGAAGCAACAAATACCATGGTTTACATTTCCCCAGTATATTTGTTTCCTCATTTAGAAACTGCAGCTTGGATGTGAAACCAATAAGGGCCACAAAATGTTTGCCCCCTGGCTCCACGGCTCCACAAAAGCATCTGATATTGCTGCATTTTGAGCACTGCTCACAGCATAATTTCTAAAACATTACTGAGAAGCTGCAGGGAGAAAATTAGTTATCATTGCCTGGCATCTAACTGGTGACAGATGGGAGAGGAACAGATGAGCCTCCATGTTAAAATGAATGCCTAAAATTCCTGGAATACTTTGCAGTGTGACTAGTTTGAAATCTTACTCCACTTACACCAACTGTACATACTCTAATGCAGCATCACAAAGGCCTCAACCAGTCAGCATTTCATGCATACTCAGCTTTTTGATAGAATGTTACAAATAAGCACAAAGCGAGTAGATCTAATTAGTGCACTGCTTGACAGGCCGGATTTCTAATCGCTGTTCTCTTTTTCTCTTTCTCTGGCAGCTTGAACTGTTTCTTCCTTACAAATGTTGGCACTCAAAGAGGTGCTCAAAAGAGTCTACTGTCCTTATCATTTCCAAGACCTCACACAGGTTTCAAAGAGAATAGAGAAAACCCAGTTGATTCATTCTCTGTCTTCCTCAATTCCATGCCCAACAAATCTAATACATGGGGTAGGGAGGACCTCACCCGATGAAACTAGTACAAGACTACAACATCCAGAATACTTTAGGCTATCACACAAAAGTCCTGGACTAGAAACAGTGCTTGCAATAACCTAAAGTGAGGTGGTCACCTTAACCTTGAAGATATATATTGTCATGGTACATAGATGTGGAGTTAAATATAGTAAATCTATACTTACCTATACATACTTACCTTCACAATATTTTACAGTCAATATTCTTGCTATGACATTTTTGTAGCATAATATTTAAATCTTGAAATTGGGGCTGCAAAACAATACAGCTTGTGTATTAAAAGGGAAGCTCTGCACCAGCATCAGACTTCCTGGCCAGGAGCCACAGACTTTGGGAGCGAGGAAGAGAAATGGTGGAGTGGAGAGGGAATAAGAAGGGGAATTCTTGTGAAGCAAGCATAGGCTGCATGTCTGTTGTTGTATCGCACCACACACATTTCTATGGGTTCTGGGCATGCTGAGCTCACCTTGGGGATGAGTCTACTCACTTGCACTGATCATTGTGATGTGGTACACCAGTCTCTTATCTTTGCTTCAGGACCAGCAATGGAACCCTGAGATGCACAATAGACAGTTGGGGGCTTCTGTAACATGAGCATTCCTACTGAAAGAAGAGAGGACATGTATCAAGAAAGCACTGTCCAAGTGGCACATTCCCTCTCTGCAGCCCTACAACCAATGACCAACTTCCAAAAGCTTCCTCAGCCAATCCATGATCAGAACGTGTCCAATCAGATCAAGGTCACCATTCTTTTCTCACCATTTAGTGATTATGGGACCTATCCACAATGGTACGTCTAGCTGGAAACGTAAGTTTATGACTGAATTCCCATCAGTTATGCTTGTCAGGAAAGCATAAAGAGATTCCTGGCAGACTTAAGCCCTTTTATGTTTGCGGAGCACTCAACCACAAGTGCTTAGATCTCTGCACCCACAAATCTCACTAAAGTGATGGGATTCAGGGCATTCCAAGGCGTTCCAAGGTGTTAGGCTTGGAAGTTTGTGAACGCCCACAAACAAGTATATTTGTGGGCATTCAGAAACTACTCCAATTAAAAAAAAAAAAATTACAATAGAAAAGGTCAGATATCTACTTCATCCAAGTGCTGGAGTAAATACCATTTTCAGGGTGGAAAGGGAAATGTATCTCCCCAAACTTGTACAGGGTGTACCGAAAGGGGTTCTCTATGGGGAAAACAAAAAAATGCACATTTGCACAGGGCAATCTATTCCCCTATATGCAGTTCTCTGCCAGAGAGAACCTCAAGCAGAAAGAATAAATTCCCAACAAGAAAATCATGTAATTTCCTAGGAAATCCACAGGGAACCTTGCACCAGGTTCAGCTTTGCATGTGAACTCCTTGAGAAGTTCACAAATTCCTATAAGTAGCAAAACTACACTAAACAAAAAGGAAATGGTGAGCCAGCCTTGACACCACCAACATAACTATCTATAAGGCTGCACTCAGATGCTATCACCAGCAAATAAGAGACACAAAGAAAAAAGCACCAGTAGACCACTTCGAATGAAGCTCCAACCGCTGCAACGACATCTTCTTGATCATCAACGATTTCACCTCCCCCTCAGCCACTTTCAGCAACATCGCTGACTCACAACAACTCTGTGACAACCAATCCAACTTCTTCCACAGCACAATCACAAACATCTACAATAACTTCACAAACCAACCCAACCCCAGACAACTCATCGCTAACCTACCCACCACCAACCAAGACGGCCACCTGACTGAATGGACAACACTCACCAGAAACAACAAAGCAGCAAACATGTGGACCATCCACTCAAGGGCCCCAGCTGACCCATGCCCCCACCACATATCCAACCTGGGAACATCACCAATCAGCACCACCCTGACCTGCATCATCAACACCTCCATCATGTCCGCCACTTTCCCGGATGAATGGAAACTTGCAGAAATCAATGCCGTCCTCAAGAAGCCCACAACCGACCCAAAACAACTGAGCAACTTCCGACCCATCTCCCTGCTTCCATACCAGCCCAAGTGATTGAGAAGGCCATCAACAACCAGCTCACATCCCACCTCGAACTTCACCATCTTCTAGACAACACTTAACCATGATTCAGAAAGAAACATAGCACGAAAACAGCACTCATCATGGCCACTGCCAAAATTCGAATCATCCTAGAACGAGGAGAAAAAGCGGCCATCCACCTCTCTGCGGCCTTCAACAATGTCTCCCAAAACACCCTCATCAGAAGACACCATGAGATTGTCATACAAGGATCCTATCTTAAATGGATCTGTTCCTTCCTCACGGGAAGAACCCAAAGGTTCAGGATGCCACCCTTCACATCAGAGACCAAGAAAATGATATGCAGAGTTTCATAGGGATCTTACCTCAGCCCAACCCTTTTTCAACATATACATGACAACGTTCGCCAAAATCATCCAATCACAAGACATCACCGTCATCTCTTATGCCAATGACACCCACCTCATCCTCTCTCTGATTGGCAAGACAACCACTACCAGAGCTAACTTCACCAACTGCATGACAATGGTAGCAGACTGGATGCAAACCAACTGCCTGAAGCTCAGCTCCAACAAGATGGAAGTACTAGTCTTTAGCAACAAGACCTTCCCATGGGACTCCAGGTGGTGGCTGTCTGAGCTAGGACCAACACCCACAGATCACACAAGAAATCTAAGTATCATCCTAGACGACAAGCTCAACATGACAGCTCAGGTCAACGCAGTGTGCACTTCCTGCTTCCACATTCTACGCATGCTGCTGCAAAAGATCTTCAAATGGTTGCTACAGAACACCAGATGGACCATCACACAAGCACTCATCACCAGCAGGCTGGACTACTGCAACAATCTCTACACCAAAATCTCCAAACAACTCTTACACAGACTCCAGACCATTCAGAACACCGCTACAAAACTCATACTCAACCTCCCATGCTGCATCCACATTACACTGCACCTCGGGAAGCTTCACTGGCTACCTATTCTCAAGCGTAGCCAATTCGAACTTCTCACGCACACATAAAAAGCCCTGCACAACACAGGACCAGAACTCTTGAACAGCCGCATACACTTTCACCAACCCACCAGGCCCCCACACTCGCACGGAAGACATGAAACAGCTTCCCTCAACACATCAGAGCCTCCTCCTCACTTGTTGAGTACCACAGGAAGCGAAGATCTGTCTCTTCGTAAAAGCACCTTGGGGACCACACACTTACACACCTGCCCAAGCACCTGTATACCTTCTCAGGTGATTAGTGTGCTAAACAAATCAACATAATGTAAGAGAACCAATAGAAAAATCAAATTAGTAACATTTGTAAATAGGCAAAAGAATCCCCTTTAAAAGGTTAAGAATACAGCGCATAATCAATACTAAAAAATGATGTAAATCTGGATTGCTTAAAAATCTGAGTGCAGTCTCCAACTTTTTTGTGAATAGCCCCTTATGTTTCCACCCACCTGATTAGTGCTGAAATCATGGGTGATACATGCTCTGGCTCTGTTCTCCGCAATTGCAGAAGGCAGAGATGCTTGCGAGGTTGTTGGATTGTTTTGGATTCCGCCCAGGAAGAGGCACAGAATCTGCCCTCATTGCAATCTGGGATGACCTTAAAAACACAGTAGACTGGAATGAGGTTGCTGCACTACTTCTCTTGGACCTCTCAGCTGCCTTCGACCCAGTTGACCATGACACCCTGTTAGAAATGGGGGACTCTAGTTGGCAATGGTTTGCACCTTGTCCAAGTAGGGACCCTTCCTTCTAGTCAGGATAAGGGAGTTACACTCCTAAAATAACTCCTGCTCACCCCCTTGGTAGCTTGGCACAAGCAGTCAGGCTTATCTTTGAGGCAGTGTGTAAAGCATTTGCACATAACCAACAGTAATACAGTGTAAGCACTACAAAAGGACACCACACCAGTTTAGAAAAATATCCAATATTTTTATATACTTAAGACAAGACCAAAAACTATAAAAATCCACAATACAGTACTTAGAAATCTTCAGTTATCAAAATAACCTTGAAATAAAGTTCCTTGCAGTTGATAGCTCCGCCCGGGGCTATCACGGCGTCTTGAACAAACAAATCCAAACAGTTCTGGCTGACAGCGGCGTCGCGGGCCAGCTACAGTGTCGGGAGACCCGCAAAACAGTACCTTTAGAAATGCAGGGCGTCGGCGACCTCTAGTTGAGCTTCCAAAAGCACGCCGTCGGTTCCGGAGGTCGGTGCAGGAGTCATCGGGCCCTCGAAGTCACACGCGTTGCAGATTGAACTCCTCGCGGTTGAAGTAAGGAGCGCTGGCGTCGGCGGGCGTCGGGTGCTGTGGTGCGAAGTGCAGCGGTGCAGCGTGCGATGCCCTCAGGTCGCAGTGCGAGCAGCAGCTCAATGGCAGCGTCAGATGGCATCATCGGTGAGACCAGGGTCGAGGTGCGAAATGATGCGGTGCTCATTGCGGTGCTGGCATATCACAGTGCAAGCAGTGGCGTTGTCGTTGCTTAAGCACTGTCGTCGGCTGTCGAACTGGAGTCGTTGGCGCCAGCAGGCAAAGGCTGCGGTGCGGGATGAGGGCGGTGCGCCGTGTAACTTTACGAGCGGTGCCCTCGAACCACGGTGCAAGCAGCGGCGTCGATGTCGGCGTGAAGCGTCGTCGTCAGGGATACCAAGGCGGCGTCGTGAAGCGAGTCGGTGTGGAGTGCGGTGCCCACAGGTCGCAGTGCGAGCAGCGGCTCGGTGGCGGCGTCAGATGGCGTCGCCGGTGAGACCAGGGTCGCTGCGTTGGGGCGGTGCCCTCTGCGGTGCCTTTAGGACACGGAGTCGGCAGCAGCATCGTAGATGGCGTTGGGTTGCTTTTTCTTCTGCTGCAGCACAAAACACACAGTCCCCAGTGCTGATGGCAGAAGAACTTGAAGTCTTTGCTGTTCCTGAGACTTCTTGAACAGGGGGCAAGCTCTACCTCCAGCCCTTGGAGATACTCAAAGAAAGAAGTTGTAGAAAGTTCAGTCCAGTCCTTTCACTGCCCAAGACAGAAGCAGCAACTGCAGGCCAACACAGCAAAGCACTCAGCAAAGTGGTAGTTCCTCCTCACAGCTTTTCCAGCTCTTCTTCTTGGCAATCTTCTTAGTCCAAAAGAGTTCTAAAGTTCAGGGGTTTGGGCCCCACTTTTTATAGCCCAAAATCCTTTGTCCTCTCAGGCAGAGAGTGTCTGTGCCCAGCCAGAACCAGTTCTGTCCTCTCTGGTGTAGCTTCCTGGAAGGAGGTGGAGACGGCATTGTCAGAGGCAGACCAGGCCCATTCAGGTGAAAGGAAATCTCCTTCCCCTACTCTAAATGCAGCCCAGGTCTATCCAGCTTTTTCCTGACAAACCTAGACTCTCTGGAGCCACTGCTCCTCCCCAGCCCCTGTCATTCAGAACCCAGACAGTTAATCCACAAACCCAGCAGAGGCCTACTGGATGGCTGAGCAAGAAAATATCTACTTTCTAAAAGTGGTATTTTCAAACACAGAATGTAAAAATCACCTTCACTAAAAGATGCATCTTTAGATTCTGAGTTCAGGCATACTAAACTTTATTTTTCTACCTTGTTCCTAGGGCCAGTTATGTGTATAAGATGTTATAAACAAACTCCCCATTCTGTCCTATGGAAACAGGTAGCCTTGCAATAGTGAAAAACAAAATTGGCAGTAATTCACTATCAGGACATGCCACACACACCAGAACATGTCCTACCTTTCTCATACACTGAACCCTGCCCACAGGGGTACCTTGGACCTACCTTAGGGGTGACTGACAAGTAACAAAAGGGAAGGTTAGGGACTGGCAAGTGGGTACACTTGCCAAGTCGACATGGCAGTCCCAGACTGCACACAGGCTCTGCAATGGCAGGCCAGAGTTACATTTACAGGCTGCTTGTGTGGGTGGCACAATCCAGTGCTGCAGCCCACTAGCAGCATTTTATTTACAGGCCCTGGCACACTCAGTGCACTTTACTAGGGACTGACAAGTAAATCAAACATGCCAATCATGGAAACACCAATCCATAATATAATTTACAACAGGAGCACTTGCACTTTAACACTGATCAGCAGTGAGAAAGTGCGCAGAGGCACTATACCAGCAAAAACAGAGTCAAAACCGGGAGGTCAGAAAGCAAAAACTCAGGGGAAACACGCCAAAAGATGCCAAGTCTAACACACCCTAATACAAAGACTCTACAAAGCCGCTCTCAACTGGATCACATCGTCTCTCTAAAACAGAACAAATGTCATCCATACTCGCCCTTACTCCTCTAAACCATACTTCACAAAAGCAGGGGTCCCTTAAGCCTCTATCATCTCACCCATGCTTTTTAACAACTACATGAAGTAATTGCCAGCAATGATCAATGAATGTCAGCTCACATGCTATAAATATGCAGATGACTCACAAATACTCCTTAAACTGGAAAGCCCCAGAGACATTGGAAACTCATAAATCTTCTGTTGCCTCAAAGCCATTGATCAGTGGATGACATGGAGCCATCTCAAATTGAATGCTTCCAAAACTGAAAAGCTCACATGTGGTGATTGGAAAAATTATGACCCGCTCTGTGCCTGGCCTGACGATCTGGGACGACCTCCTAAAGTTTCTAAGGAAGTAAGAAATCTTACAATTACCGTGGACTCCAAGTTATTAATGAATGCCCAAGTGGACAAATTAGCAAGATCAAGCTTCATCTCCATGAAAACTCATTGACTAATCTTCCCCCATCTGGGATTTCTACTCACGGTCCCGGCTACTATCTGTCTTGTACTGTCTAAATGTGATTATGCAAATGGCCTCTACCACGGATCATCTTTATCAACCATGAAAAGACCACAACAGATTCAGAACTCTGCTGCCAGACTACTCCTACATGTAAAGCCACAAGCTCACATCTCCCCTGCCTTGAAGGCCCTACATTGATTACCGGTTGCCAGAAGATTCACCTTCAAGCTTCTTTGTATCACCCACAAAGCATTACATGGAACAGGATCGCTTTTCATCAGGAATAAAATCACCAAATACATTCAACAAAGGAACCTCCTGTCAAGATCGGCACCTCACCTCAAAACTCCACCGTACAAGAAAAATACCATAGGAGGTACATCTTTCTCTGTTCGATCTGAAAAACTATGGAATGCATTACCCCCAAACATAAGAGCCACAGATAACTATCTTATCTACAGAAGACTACTCAAGAGTTGGCTCTTTCCTTCATAACCACCATTCTCAGACACTAATGTACAGCATATCCCTGTGTATGTAAACATTTATTATTTGATTATATGTATGTATCTAGACGTGTGCATTTCTTTGTACAAATATCTGTAATAACTATGTTTTTAAAATTATATAGATATTCTTTAGGTCTGCTTAACAAATGTATATATTACTTATGGTTATGGAAACGACACACCTGGGCACGGTGAATTTCACATAGAGCAGGCACATCAATTCTAAACATTCAACATTATAACATTACTATAAAAACAGCTCATAACCTGGTAATATATTTACTTGATTTATTTTTTCATTTTTTTTGGGTTATTCTCTTCTTTTTAATACAAAAATATATATCCCAGTGTTACGTGTGACGTTTCTCTAGAGTCGAACAGCCGGTGTCAACAGTGGTGCGTGTATGTGCATTACGGGACCCGGAGATGGCGGTACTTCTGGAGACCACCCTGGGGGACATTGTCATAGACCTATACACCGAAGAGAGACCCCGAGCAAATACACGGCAGTAGCAGAAACATTATCTGCCAAAGACTGCTTGGGTTCGTTTCATATCGTAAACACCCATTAGTAACCACTGTGACGGAGTCCTGACGAAGGCCTATGCCGAAACGCGCGTAGTTTGTCAACAAGCCGCCAGTCTCTGCACATCATTAATTTGACTAATGGTTTTAAAATATTGATTATTTGATTACAGATATCGTTGAAACGTTTCTGACTGTAATAATGCATTGAAAAATATGACAACTGTGATTTTTTGATAATTGGTTCACAGAGTGCAAAAAAAATGTGTATTAATTGAAAAAAAGATAAGTACATTCTTTTTTCTTTTAGAAAAAAGTGTTAACACTGGGTTATATATTTTTGTATTAAAAAGAAGAGAATAACCCAAAAATAAATCAAGTAAATATATTACCAGGTTATGAGCTGTTTTTATAGTAATGTTATAATGTTGAATGTCTAGAAATGAAGTGCCTGCTCTATGTGAAATTCACCGGACCCAGGTGTGTCGTTTCCCATAGTTGTATTTGCCCTGTCACGGTATGTTCATCCTAGATTCAGGGGCCCCCGTTCCTTTTCCAAACTATATTACTTATGGTTAAATATATATCTATATTTCTATGCTTAACATGTTTATAGGTCACTGCATAGTTTTTATATAAGTTATTTGATTAGATGCTTACGGGTCTCTGTTTTATTTTTCTATCACAATTTGTAAATATTATCATAATTATTTTAACTACAAGTGCTTAACTATTGATATATTGAGGAAAAGATCAAACAAACTAAATTAAAAAACTAAGTTATAAAAAATACACCGTTAAATTAGTTTCAATTACAGCAACACTTGAAAGTCTGAGTTTATACAATACAAATTTAAATCTCAATATACTGTCTTCCTTATACATGTATACCCTTTCAATGTAGTCATGCATCTATATATTTATTACTTTACTCCTACTGTAGAAGAAAGAAAGAAAATGCACTACTCTGTTTCACCCTTTACCCCTCTCAATATATCCTCTACCTCCACTCTCTGGCTCATCCCTAACCTCAGTTTACTTCTATGATCTCCAAAATAACCCTTTCTAGACCCTTCCCTCCTCTATCCCTCCTATGACTCATCCCAAACCTCATTTTACTACTATGATCTCGCTAATCCCTTTCTAGAGACTCTTCCCTCCTCCATCTCTTCTTTTTACTCATCCCAAAGCTCATCTTACTACCATGATCTCCCAAACGACACTTTCTAGACTCTTCCCTCTTCTATCCCTCCATTATCCAATTCAATTCAACTAACAAACTCACATGTCCATCGTTCAGATTAACTCATATTTCCCTATACTATTCCACTACTAATCCTTTGGTGTTCTGGAGTAGCATGCTACTCACCAAAAAGCGCTTTGATGCCTCGTCAGGGGTAGGAAGTGCAATACAATTTCAAATACAACCTATGGCTAATTGTGTAATGTGTCACGTATAGATGTTTTGATGTATGTTATTTACCTAAATGTTTTTAACAATGTGTTTTTAATTTTGACCATAAAGTTTTGGATTGATTGATAAAGAGCAAAACTCAGGTTGTCTTTCATTGTGCTTTGAACGGTGTTCCACTTTTCACGTGGATGGCTCTGATACATCCTTTACTAATTTCAGGAAGGCATCTACTGGGTCACCTTGCTTTAACCTAAAGTTAATATGGTCTGAATAAAGGATCCAAATGTAGACTATTTAGCACCTACCTTCTACAGGTTTCCATGCCACAACAGTTTTCCCCTAGTGGTGCTAAAGTACCATTGCACCAAAACTCAAGCAGGACTTGGTTGACCTTTCCTTTAATAAATGTTATACATTTGAAGATGTGGATTGGGAGAATTGATTAGAACATTTGAAATCAATCTACATCTTATGTTGAATACCATAAATTTAGATTTGTGAACATTTTAAAAAGGTGTATTTTGGAAAACAGAGAGCACTTGAACTTTCTTTTACATAAATATCCTGCTATGGGTCCCTCAATAAAAATCCATACCCTTTTTCAGACGCCTCTTGACAAGACTATGGGTCTCTTTAGGAGTCCCTCTGTAATTCCAATGCGGCGGGAACAAAAGATACCTGCACCTTCGAAATTACGAGATTCACTGGTGCACCATACATCCTGTGTGGCTCATTCGGAGAGTTCAGCCGCTGAAAACAGATAAAAATCTCCAGATGACACTCTACGGAGAAGTGGTGAGCTTCTTGAGGAATCGGGCCCAAATCACTGATTCTCCTGGTAATTCCTCATTTCTAAGAGGATCCTACTATAAGTCCACCCCCTCCAGAGTTATCAGTTATCGGTAACTCTGGGGATGCACATGGCAGTTCTCAATGGGGACCTCATAATTGGCTCATAAGTGACTACATTTTATCAGCGGTAACAGCCAACAATGTCTCAAAAGGTAATAGTAAAAGGCAATTAACAAGGCGTAAAGTAAATTACAAGAATTCTTCTTCTTGTTGTAATTTATTTTACACCTTGTTAATTTGTACAAGAAGGGTAAGGAGTTCCTCTAATAATAAAAGAAAAGGCGAGGAGATACTCTGAAGGGGTTAGGTCAACTATGACCACCCTAAGAAAAGAAAGGAAGGGGAATCCCTAAATGGAACTAGGGCTCTCACACACCTAGCAAGCTAGGTGTCATGCTTCATCATATGAGCCTGCCCTCGTCTAGTCGGCGCTGCTACTGACGGGCACCCAGTACGGGGCTCTTTGGCGGGGATCTTCTGTTCCTGCCGGTGGGTGCAGTGGGGGTGAGAGGCCTAGTGTGTGTAGATATGAAAGAAGGGAAGGTGAGTTAAAACAGGTCAGTCAGTCCTAGCAGTCATTTATTCGGAAGGTAAACTGCCTGATTAAAAATCTAAAGGGAGTGACAATAAATATGAAGTAAAGTATCTAGCTATCTGTGTCTAACTCTGGACGGATCAACATGTTTGTGCCAACTGTGTCAGAAGGATCTGGGCACTTCTTCAGGATCAAAACAAATGCTATCTACACAACGTGGTAAAGTGAAACTTACATACCACGTACTCAGGTCAATAACCTAAACTGTTGTCTAGTAATTGCTTGCAACAGCGTCGGCGGTCAACTAGGACACCAATGTGGGTCCAGCGTTCAGCGCATTCCGCTGCGACCTACCCTGCCGCCGAAAACCGGGAGGGTAGGTCGCAGGCGGAATGCGCTTGAACGCTGGACCCACATTGGTGTCCTAGTTGACCGCCGGACGCTGTTGCAAGTAATTACTAGACAGCAGTTTAGGTTATTGACCTGAGTACGTGGTATGTAAGTTTCACTTTACCACGTTGTGTAGATAGCATTTGTTTTGATCCTGAAGAAGTGCCCAGATCCTTCTGACACAGTTGGCACGAAACATGTTGATCCGTCCAGAGTTAGACACAGATAGCTAGATACTTTACTTCATATTTATTGTCACTCCCTTTAGATTTTTAATCAGGCAGTTTACCTTCCGAATAAATTACTGCTAGGACTGACTGACCTGTTTTAACTCACCTTCCCTTTCTTTCATATCTACACACACTAGGCCTCTCACCCCACTGCACCCACCGGCAGGAACAGAAGATCCCCGCCAAAGAGCCCCGTGACTGGGTGCCCGTCAGGTATTGCAGCGCCGACCAGACGAGGGGCAGGCTCATATGATGAAGCATGACACCTAGCTTGCTAGGTGTGTGAGAGCCCTAGTTCCGTTTAGGGATTCCCCTTCCTTTCTTTTCTTAGGGTGGTCATAGTTGACCTAACCCCTTCAGAGTATCTCCTCGCCTTTCTTTATTATTAGAGGAACTCCTTACCCTTCTTGTACACATTACCTACTGGGGCATGTACGTTGGACCTCTTTAAACTTGCCCCTCTGTCCCCCCTTGTTGGAATTACACCTTGTTAATTGCCATTTTTTAGTATTATCTGTTAAGACATTTTTGTCTGTTACCACATTTACCTGGATCACAACTGGGTTTAAAGGACTTCTCCTGTTGCATTTCCTTTTACATCTTATAAGCAGCAGAAAAATGGAAGGTCATGCAACAAGCCACACAGTTTTAGACAAAGAGGTGATAGACACTTGATTGTGATTTTAGCTGCCATATTTCAACGTGAATGTACTGTGCACCTCCGGATGCATGATAGGTCATGATGTCAGACTGGCCTGCAGATTGGTCTGCAGCAATTCCCTGCTGGACAAAGGCCCATGGCATAAGATGCTCGCTCCTGATTCACTGTACATATTAACCTTGGCACCACTCTCACAGCCAACCACCTGCCTTCATTAAAACATGCTTGACAGGCAGTGCTGTCAAGTGCGCTTATCTTTCAAGCTATAATGCCACCATGCTGTGGCCTTCTGAAGCGGTAAACAACAATTGTCTGATGACTCAACTTCATCAAATTCTATTTTAGGTCAGAGATTACAGAACAAGAATAATTAGTTAATGCGACATGCCAGCGGCACAGTGGGGCACCATTTCACTCTGCTTTTGTAGGCGGTTTTGTGCTTCATAAAGAGGCTATTTTCAGTGGCTTCCGGGTAATGCAGGCAGGAAATTATTTTGAAATTATGTGGTTCCAGTTTATGCGCAGCTTTTTACTCTGTATTGTAAAATTTGTACATAGGAATACAACCTCTAATGCAATTTTATTTTTTGGCATTCTATGTGACAAGTTAACTGCCAAGCAAGAGATAATAATAATAATAATAGTGTAATTTATATAGCGCATAGTTACTTCGAATGAAGTGTCCCAGCGCTGAAGTCAAGTATACAGCATAAATAAGAAGTAAAAGCAGCCCGAACTTAATAACTACGTTTTAAAAATTTTACGGAAACGTGATTGATTCTGTCTGCGCCTGTCGTAGTCGAAGAGGAAGAGAGTTCCACAGCTTAGCGGCCAAATAGGTAAAGGAACTGCCCCCGATGGGTACTCTCTTTACAGTGGGATGCAAGCCAGCTTGGCCTCCGAGGATCTAAGGCTCATTTCAGGAAAGTACGGCTTGATAAATGGATGAAGATAACGAGGACCCTTGTTCGTTAAATAGCTCAGGGCTTTGAATGAAAGTCTCTTCTTCAGAGGCAGCCAATGCGGCTTAGAAAGCGCAGTCCCCATGGAGGCTCCTCTAGGAAGGTTCGACAGAAGACGGACCACAGAATTCTGCACACGCTGAAGTCTCCTCAGCCGGGATTGTGATACCCCTAAGTACAGAACGTTACAGTAGTCCAGCCTGGATATAACCAGTGCCAGGACTACTGTTTTTTTTAAAGATTCAGGCAGGAAGCAAAGGATTTTTGGGAGGATTTTTAAAATCCCGTAACATTTCCCTGCCAGGGTCATGATCTGGCAGTCAAATGTGAGCCTATCAACGAACCCAATGCCTGGGTTCTGACCCCTAGGCTTAGGGGAAGGCAAAGGGCCGAGAGAGTCAGGCCACCAAGTACAGGACCAGATCGAGGGTTGTTTGCCTAGAATGAGGGCCTCTGTTTTACCTGCATTCAGTTCAAGACTGTTCAGTTCCATCCACCAAGCGACCTCCGACTGACAGGTCCTCAGTGAGACTGCTGTGCTAACTGAGTTCTGTGACAGGGTAGTAATCCGCTGAGTATCATCGGCGTACATTATGATGTTAAAGCAATGTTGCTGGATTATCTCAGCCAGGGGGCACATATATAAGTTGAATAGGGTTGGGCTAAGAGAGGAACCCTGAGGCACCCCCTGCTCTAGCGGTAAAACCTGAGAGAGGAAAGGTTTTTGACACACCTGAAAGGTGTGTTCCTGCAGGAAAGAGGCAACCCACCGCAAGGCTTTGTTGCAGACACCGCAGCTCCACAAACGATCAATTAAGAGGTTGTGGAACACGGTGTCGAAGGCCGCACAGAGGCCTAACATAAGCAGTGCTGCGATATCGCCCTTCTCAAGGATTTGGCGGATGGATTCCGAGGCAAGCAACAGGGCGGACTCCATACTATAGAAAGAGCGGAAGCCTATCTGCGTCCTGTGAAATAAGTCCTTAGCCTCAATAAAGACAGAGCTGCTGGTTGACATACTTTTCTGCAACCTTAGAAGAGAAAGGGAGCAGTGAGAAAGGCCGCTTCCAGTGCTGTGGAACCTGGTCTGATGCGAAAGAGCTGCTAAGTAGCTCACGAAGAACAGGCTGCACCACTTCCACTCCTCGCTTCAGGATGGAGGGGGATGCTGGGTCAGTTGGAGAGCCAGACTTGACTGACGCAATCAGAAGGAATAGTTGAGCAGATTCAGTAGACCTAAAATGTAACAGCCTGGTGCTGTCAACTGAAGGTTCAAACCAAGAATTGAGACATGAAGCGTCTCTGGAAGCCTCAGTAAAAGAGGAATAAATAGATGCTACTTTATCAAAGAAGAATTGAGCAAGAGTATTACAGCCCTCCTCTGAAGGTGGGGTGGAGGCTGAAACTCGGTCCAATGAAGATAAAGACTTGACAATAGAGAAAAAGTTCTGGGCAGCTGTGATTTTGTTGGTATAAAAATCGCAACCCACATGCCTACTGCGGCTATTGAGGACCGGCCAATAATTAGCTTTGGTGGCAGGATCAAAATCTCTGCACCACAAATGCTCTAGGCGCCTGAAGTTCATTTTAAGTGAGAGGACTTTGTCACTAAACCAATCAGCCGAAGTTTAGTTCTTCATATCGTCCAATTTGCCAACAGTGCGCTTTGATCCAGTGCACTGGATATCCAACTGTCAAGCTGCAAATTAACCATGTCGTCACAACTATCAAGGGTAGGAGGATTCGAATCCAGCGCCTGGGTAAAGCTGGCAGTGGTCACCCTCGCCCACTTCCATGTCCTTACTGTCTGACTAGAAGAAAGGATGGGAGAGGGTTTTACAAAGGGAACCAGAAAAGGAATAGCGAAGTGGTTGGACCACAGTAGTGGAAGGGGTGAATCATGGATAAATTGGTCACATTAGAAAAAATAGGATCAACGGTATGTCCAAGCCTATGAGTGGGAATAGAGACAGATTGGGAGAGCTGGAGGCCCTCCAAGTCTGCGACCAAAGCAACTACCATGGGACACGTAGTGTCGTCAAAGTGGATATTAAGGCCTTCAATGACTGCAAAGTTGGCATAACGCAGAACGAGTGACGATGGAACATCGGCTAGTGATAAATAGTACTAGATGCTGGGCCAGAGGGCGATAGATCAAGGTCACTGCTAGGGTGAGATTACTAGAAAAGGTTAAAGAGAAGAAAGCTGCTTCACACCCCGCAATGGACAATTCAGAAAAAGAGCAGAGCACAGTCTGTTTAAAAATAATGGAAATTCCACCCACCCTCTGAGATTGCCTATGCAATCTTGCAATCGCAAAGCCTTGGGAAATGGCTGAAAGAATATCCAGCGCGGAGTTCTCAGTAAGCCAGATTTCTGAGAAAAAGATGGCGTTAGGCGAGTGGTCTACCAAGAAGTCATGAATCTCAAGTTTGTGCTTGACTAATGATCTACACTTGATTTATCTGGCCATATTCTTTGTATGATCATGTGCATTTTTGACACCAAGATTATTTTAGATTTGGGACAAAGATTGGTCACGGGATGGGATACAAATACCAGATGGTGTCATATGACAAACATAATTTTCTCAGTGGCGTAATTTCGGTAAATATATGCTCAGGTAAGAGTGGTATGCAACCTTTTGTCCACTAATGACATAACCGGAAGTGACATCACTTAACTTATTAAGCGGTGATATCAGAAGGAGTGGCACAACAGTACCTATGACAATGAGGCCATATTGGAAAGGAGATCACATTAGCTTTGGCCTTAAAGACGTTGCAGCAAGTGGCATCATATGACCTTTAACTCTGATGGTATCATATGTCTTAATAACATTGAAGTAGATCAACAAGTAACACCTCAGGTGTAAAATTTGTAAAATCACTTTCAACTACAAATGCCCGAAAAGGAATATATTTACCCTTATTGCCATTTAAATTATTTCTGCATAATGAGTTTGCCCAGATTCAGGGCCAAGATAAATGTGTCTCCCAAGATGAATGAATTGATTAGATTCTTCTAAAGTGCAGCGTTTCTTGATACTAAAATCACAGTGAAGGAAAAATGATGTTGTAAAAAGGAAAATAAATAGTTAATTTCCTTAATAAGCAGGCTGGCAAATACTCTACTTGTATAATGTCAAATTTATATGACCATGTAATGAAAGGTCAAACGGGCATACAATTTTCACTTTAGTGTCACCTTCATGATGTAAACATGTACGGAAATAGATGAAAGCTGAAATGGTGTTACAATGTTAGTCAAAGTACCATTTAATGCTGATTCCAGTGACCTGGTCTGCCCCGAGGTCTCACAAGCAGCTTCCGGGCCTCCATGACAGTCCTATTTAGTCCCCTCAACCTCATGTCTCCCCATAAACCTTCTTGCCTCCCTATCAGGTTCCCATCCCTCCCCTTGTCCTTCTTACTGCTCCCCATGATCAATAATGTCTCCTCTCACCCCAAATACGTATCGATGACCCCGTGTACCCCCTTACTCTATCTACCACCCATTACCCTACAGGGACCTCCCATGACCACGTCAACCTCAATTCTTACCCCTTACCCCCTTGTATCCCTCATCTTCTCAACTCCTTGACTGTGATCACCATCTTTAGACAAATTGATCCTGAATGATGATGGAATATCTGAAGAGAAATAGTGGGTTGCCTCTGCTTCTGCGGGTTCTTTTATTCAGAAATAGATGTATGTAAAATTACTTAACTTTTGTTAGCAGTAGCCAAGGGCACTACCATACTTCATCCTAGTAACAAAGCAAAAAACGAGGGGCCAGGTTGCAGACTTCAATCCATTCCTTTCACTGAACAGATATACAAAGTGTGGTATGGTTGTAGGTCACAATATTGAAGTCAAGAATACTGACCTGCACATATATTAACTCCACAGTACCAACCACGACATATCGTCAAAGTAAGCATACATATAGAAGTAGAAAATTGCAATACTTCATCTACTTACCTGTTGATGGTTTTGTAGTCGATATTGTGGAGTTGATATTTGTGTTGGTCTATAAAAGAACTTCCATATTGTGTAAGAACACCGAGTGGCACAAACCCACTAGTTCGGAATGTTCTACTAGTGTACTGAAAGCTACAAGAAAACACATATTTTCATTTGGGCAAGTCAAACTAATAATGAATTTGTAACTTGAAAGTATGACAATCTGTTTATCCCACTAGGTTGTGACCTGATATATTATCCTTCAAAATACATAACCTTTCTCTTACTCCATCCTTACTAGAGTCCTAGACTTTTAAAAGGGCATTCGCTGGTCATTAAATCGCAAAGTGTCAAAATGCGTTTGCTCTTGACAGACAGAGCGGCATATTTACAAGCCCTGTGCGCCTCCGAAACGTCACTTTATGTGAAGTTCCGGTAGCGCACAGGGCTTAGCCATATCTACAAGGCCATGGAAAGCCACCCTGCATAGGCTTTTCATGGCCTTGTAGATATGGAGCAAGGCAAGTCAGCGCAAGGCCCAGCCTTGCTTTACTCTGTATCATAGAGGCAATCCATGGTGTTGCTGTGGGTGTTCCCACTCAACACCCATGGAATTTGACACTGCCTGGGGCAGCGCCAAAACCTTGCTCCTCCCTAGAGCAGGCGTAACTCCTTGTTTTTTCCTCTTTACATGTATACTGCATTCACACAGCACACAGAACAAAGACAACACCTCTTATGATTGTTTTTGTGCAGGAAGCTGCCCCTTCCTGCAGAAAAACAATCATGCCAACAACACAGACACCCTTGGACCATGATGCAAGGGTGCCTGCGTTGGCGCATGGCTGCTAATTGTGCGCCGGCGCTGGCTGAAAGGACAGGAACACACCGTATCTTGTAAATACGGTGCATTCCTGTCCTTTCGAATTGGCGTAGGGCAATTCTTTGTAAATATGCCCCAGAGTCTTCAAAAGATGTCTCTGATGTCAAGATAGTGTTGTGTAGCAGAGCATCAGTCTGGAAGTAAAATAAATGTTTAGTTTGAAGTGTTCCTTTGTTTTTTTCATTTTTATAGTTTCAAACGTTCTCAAACTGTATAATAAAAACATCCAAATGCTATTCATGAGCCCTATTCACGAGCAAAGGAGCAAATCTGCATCCCCAGACGTACGCCTACGTATGGGTGCAGATTTGTTAATTTGCAGAATTCACAAACATTCCCAGTGGTATATGTGGAAAGCATTGCCAGGCACACGTTTGTCAGATCTCTCATGGGAACCTATTCCCTCTGGGCATACTTCTACAGACTGAAAAATCGTGCACGGGGACATGGAGCCAACTATGCAAGTTCACACTTTTTTCTTTTTTCTCAACAGAGAAAACATTTTCGTGTTGAAAACCCCTCTCATACACCCAGCGAATTGGGGTTAATTTGTTCCCGAGTTTCTCCAGCCCCTTAGATGCAGTAACTTTCCGACCATTTCCACAATGGGAATGGTTCAGATTTCAGATTCTGAATGCCCACAAACATAAATGTGTGCAGGCGTTCACAAAATTAGAAAGTAAACCACACTGTGTAACACCCATTTACTTCCACTTGTGTGGCATTTACAACTAAGGGTCTCATTACGATGTTGGTCGGAATCGTTTCCGACCGACTCGGGTTCGGGGAGTCTGACCGACTGATTACGAAGTTTACGAACACCGTTCGGTCGGACTCCCATTGACTTCAATGGGAGCCTGTGTTCCGACCGACAACACAGGCTCCCATTGAAAAAAGGGGTGGTTGCAGAAAGCCTTGCACCCTGTGGCGGGCACCCCATGGTGCCTGCCACATTGCATGGTTGGAAAGAGGGGTCCCATGGGTACCCCCACATGCCCCAACCAGAGGTCTCTGGGTGAAGGGGGGCCTGCTACGGGCCCCCAAAGTCAGTTTCCGACCGATGTTTCGTGTCGGACAGACCGATTCGGAAAGGCTGTCCGAATCCGACATCGTTATACGTCAGTTGGAAACGCGGCCTATAGACCTATACGATTTGGCTCTGACCAACTCGGAGTCACCGAATGACCGTCGGAACCGAGTTGGAAAGACCGAATGGTTACCTTTCCATCGTAATCGGTCGGTCGGAAATGTTTCCAAGTCGGTCGGAAACATAGGTTCCGACACGGGTTAGGAAAATTTGAATGCCTTTCGGAGCTTTTCCAACCGACGAATCGGCCCCTAAGGATTTCTCCACATTTGTAGCTGGAAAATCTGCAGTAGTAAATGCATTTGCCTTCATTCGATGATAGATACCAGTAAAGTTTCACCAGCCCATTGTGTCTTTTACTTTTGATGTACTTGTCTCTGTCTATATTTTTGTTCAGTCAACCCCATGTACAGAGCTCTGATGCCCTTGGGTCATGCTTGCGCTTTATAAAACATTCCAAATTAATAAAAAATCAAATAAATAAATAAAAATGCTTCTGGGGCATTAAAACGTCATGCAGTGCTCAAACTTGGCACCTTATTTTTGTTAAGACCATTAAATGGTATCATGATATCAAGACCTTCCAGAGACCAAATACAATTTAAGTATTTCTGCTTAGCTTTAATATCGTCTGGGACCAGGGACCACATTTCCTTCAACAAAGTTGTACGAGATATCAGGCTGCCAGGACTTTTAGATTAATAAACCAATCATTGAAAAACCAATCATGTGTGTGTGTGCCAAAATGAGAGCCAAATGTTGCGGTGAAACTTTCTCTGTTTGTGCACCTAGACTGTGGAATTCACTTCCATTAGCAATGATTTTATTCATATGAAAACTGGTAAATAATCTTTTTCTGAAAGCATATTTTACTTCTCAGTAATTTTTCTTCTGTCTAATTGAGCAGATAAACGTTAATAACAATAACACCACTCAGAGTAAAGTGCACCTTACAAATCATTTACATATTGCCATTGATTATAAGGACATTGCAAATCACTGAAGAGTTCCCAAATATATAGGCATAGAAGTCCAAGAGGACTTGCAATATCCTTTTATCGTGTGACAGAGGGTATTTTATTCCTTATATTACAGTCACATCATCACTCTTCACACAAACATCTTAAATTCTTGGGGTCTTGCTCCTCCATTTAAAAGAGATAAATTGGTTGCAGGAATTTTTGTTTCTCCTAAAACTGTTTTTATTGAGATTTTTTTTTTTAAAACACGCATACGGTCACATTAGTTCCAGTGCATCACAGTATCATCGGCAAGAGCATAAAGACATAGCAATAGTACAGTATCATGAACAGGTGTCTGTGGGTGATGGCTCAATGACCACCCCATGGAGGAAAATGGTTGCAGTCATAAAGAATAACACGCATTGCTATAGCCAATAGGTCTCGCCTTTGGGACCTTATGTTTAGCCATGCAGCACATTATCCTGGGCGTAGCAGCATCAACAAAACACAAGACCATGAGCTAGAAAGAAGCCACTGTGATACATTAGTAATTGGCTGGAGTTCGCATTGGTGGAATATGGCTTGCTGTGTCAGGTCTAATGTCTGCACTATAATTTTCATTCGATACGAGTAAGAACGAAGCCACTTTTAAAATTATTTCTCATGTATTGATGGTACTTCAGAGTTATTTCATCACCTGGCTCCAATGCGCCACTACCCATCTTCCCAAGCTATGGTTTAAACTTTAAGGCATGTCGGAGATCTGGTTAAAAACTCCGAAGACGGGCTGCACGCATCTGAGGTCGCTCCTGATTAAGTCGCACCCCTGTGCGGGACACAACCTTGCGAACACACACACTGTCCACGAGGCGCTTCTGCTGAGCACACGCAACGTACAGTATAGTGCTGGTGAGTGCACATGGGACTGCACACTGGACACAGGGTAATGCTGCTGAGAACACATGGGGCAGTACTGCTAAGTACACTCAGAAACGGGCAGTGCTTCTGAGCAGACATGGGGCAGTGCTACCAAGCACACACAATGCATGGAGCAGTGCTGCTGAGCACAGAGAGGGCGGTGGTGCTGAGCACACGTGTGGCATCGGGGAAGTCCTTCGGAGGATGCATGGGGCAGTGCTGCTGAACACTCACACTGCATGGGGCAGTGTCACGTAGCAAGCAAAGAACTGTGGTGTCCAGCACACACAGCACCGTAGGCAGTGCTGCTGAACACACACGGCTGTGGTACTGAGAAGATATAGGGGCCGGGCAGCCATGCTGAGCAGAAGCAGGGGCACAAGGCGGCGTTCCAGTGGGCGGGTAGTGGTGCTGAAAACACATAGAGCAATGCTCCTTAGCACTCGTGGGCATGGGGTGGGCTAGGCTTCTCTGCACACACTGGGAAGAAGGTACTGCTGCTTTCACGTACAGGACAGGGAACGAATGGGCACGTGTCAGCAGCACTGAACACAGACATTGCAGGGAGCAGTGTTGCAGGGCGGTAGTTCTGAGCATAAACAAGGCTGTGGTGCAAAACAATTGGGGGGAGTATGTGCGACCAAGCACCAGTCTTGCATATACACAAAATCACGCTTCACTCCTGCGCTACCCCAGCCCAACAAACCACCCCCGCGAGATTCGAGACCTACCAGAGAACAGGGATTGTGAGAAAGTGTAATGACAGAACGATGCCAGGTGTGAAGAAGGGACCCTCCATTCCAACACTACCAGTGCTGCTTCTGTGAGTTCCCCTGTGTGCCTGTGGGGTTCAGAGCCCATATTATGTGTAGAAACTGATCACGTTATACCATTGCTTGCTGGAAGTTAGGAGCAGACAGAGCGCACGTGCGGCGGGCATGTTGGTGTAGAGAAACTGCAGTTGTATAATAAGAAAGAATGAGAACCCCTTTGACAGGGTGTCATTGGTGCTAGAAAACGGATTACGTGTGCAAAGAGAAAATATACTGTTATCAAGCAGTTTCTTCATTCTCCTATTAGGGGTGTTACAATTACTAGCCACGCACACATACAAAGAAACTAACTCCTGCACGCTTTAGTGTTTTTTCTATGACTTTGGATTTAAAGATGGCATCAATCGACTTTTTGGTTGCAGCTCTTTGACAACCTGAGTTCTTCTCCCCTGCTCGGGTATGTGGATGCAAAGGCTTGCTGGTGGGATCAGAGATCCGTGTAGCTTTCCTAGGCTGTGGTTGAAGACGTGTGTCAGATCTGACCCTTTACATACAGGGAGACTGCATGGCTTTCTGTGCTGACAGCAGCCAGTGCGAGGTTTGCAAGGGTGGATCCCTTTCACCCGTGGCCAGGAGCAGGAGTGGAAGAGCCTCAATAAAACTGCACTGACCTTTATTACAGCAGCAGCAGTGGGAATGGTAGGGAGGATTTACAGGGCCGTCGGAGCTCAGAGCGACTAAAAGCAGCAGCGCTTGTGTTGTGTGAGAAGCCTGCCCGGTCGGAGCGCTTACTAAGAAAATGGTTAAAGCAGGGTCGTGGGCAGGAGGGGTTTAGTGTGGCAAGCAGCAACGGGCGGATGGTGATGGGGCGGCACAGACGGGCACAGAAGCTGAACACGCACCAAAGACACGAACAGGAAACAATTTAAAAAACAGTTCCCCCAAACAAACAAACAGTCAAAGCTTATAGATACAGTACTTGGTCCCTTCTCCATGGAAGGAAATGAAAGAAGAAAAAGGAGGGACAAAGAGGAAGGATTGACCACTAGCAAGCAAGGATTTTTAAAGGACACTGAAACAAACAAATGCAAAGCAGTGGGCTGGCTGTAAGCCCACAGAGTGAATACAGCATGTCTCGAAGAGACAGCACATGCGCTGCCTAGGCTCAACCTAAAAATGTATACTCTAGCATGAAATTAAACACACCAAAAAGCAATTAGTGATTTTTTGTCAAAATATATTAGAGACAGTTTAATATAAATCAGTGTGTAGTCGAGATGGACTTTTTTCAGTTTTTTCAGCTCAAGGGTCACCTGTTCCACCTAGCATAAGCTTGTCAAAGATCTAAAGATGGTGAATGTTTTTTTCTTTTGAAGAGGTGTAGCCATCAACCTTTCAGATTGTAAAGTCCCCATGGGGAAACACCCTTTAGCATGCATTCAAAACTACTCAGCGCCTTTTTAAGTCAGGCACTACAACAAACGCGTTGTTACTATGTGTTCATTCAGCACGCAAGTCGTTACAACGACTTGCTTTAGATAGCGCATCGTTGGACTGATGTTGGATTTTAAGTCCAACACTCTCGGGACTATTACACAGACTGGAGTTGGATAGTAAATTATACTATTCCAAAGTCCAGCACTTCCCTAAGGCAAGTGATTGTGTGCTAAAGGAACGCGTGGTAACAATGCGTTCGTAATACTGCCCATGTTGTAAAGGCATGCGTGGTAAAGACATACATGGTTCCGTCATACAACCGTCCCCAGGTGACTGAGGAGCAGGGTATAGATCCATGGACTGGTCTTCCACTGCCAGCACCTTCCCCACATTTGTCCATGGTACCTTATCTACAACTCATCCTTCGTGTGCATTATGAACAAGAGTCTTTACAAATGGGAATGTTATATCCATCAGATAACATCACACAGTAACCCATTGTTAACCTCTTTGCTAAAGTTAGAACCAAGATACAGGATTTGTAGATGTTCATTGAATCGTACTTTAGGAATTACCATTATTTTTAATTTGGATAGACCTCTTATGGGTAGCTTCAGCTTCAGGGCTTCTGGCAATTTTGTTAAATTCAAGCAATGTTGAAATTTGGGTGCCATTCCTATATCCAGCTGACTGTTTTTGACTGTTTTTGACTGTGTGCTGACTTTCTTTTTTGCTGGCTTTAGGACTCTGGGCACTTGACTACTGCTGACCAGTGCTCAAGTGCAAGTGCTCTGTGTATAATACCTGATGGTAATTGATCTCTCCATGGTTGGCATATTTGATTGTCTAGTAATTCTCTAGTACACTGCACCATGTGTGCCCAGGGCCGGTAACTCGAATGCTACTAGTGGGCCTGCAGCACTGATTGTGCCACCCACACGAATAGCCTCGCAAACCTGTCTCAGCCCTGCCACTGCAGTGCCGCCTGTATGTGCAGTAGCTGTGGCCCACTAGTTTGATCCTGATGTCGCGAATCCGAGGACTTGCAGCTTGACCACCAACTTCATCATCGATACCTCACAGCAGTAAGGAACTGAGGTATCGCACCTGCAACTGACGTATCACCTCCCCTACGCCCTGCATCGTCCCTGGGCGTTAGCAGCTCAAAGACCCTGCACTGCCTCCAGGAACCCACGCCTCACTTGCTACAGTGAAGCCTCACCTCCTTTGCGCATCGCATCATCCCTGAGTGCCAACATGCAGCAACCCTGCACAGCAGTATGGAACCGACACATCACCTGCTTTTGCTATGCTCCACCTCCCCTGCGCCCTGCATTATCATTGATTTTTGACATATCCATGGTGCTGTGCGGGGGTCTGCCGGAGTCCTATATCCGGCTCGCATTCCCTCACAGTCAGACTGAACTTGTGGATTTGCCCTGGTCGAGCGTGACCCGATAGCCCTCGTCAGAGCTATTGTTTCCTATGAACTAGAACTTTACTTAATATTGAAAACTTCATAACTTGATTTGTGCATGCTGGATTTTTGTCGGTTTGGTCTTTTTATACACAGATAAGAATTGGTTATTTTTCTAACCGGGTGTGGAGTACTTGTGTAGTGTTTTCACTGTGTTACTGTGTGTGTGTGTACAAATACTTTACACATTAACTCTGGGGATAAGCCTGACTGCTGTTGCCAAGCTACCAAGGCTGACTATGGGTCATTCTTAGTGTGTACCTGTCATGTTCTACCCTCCGCTCTGAATGCATGATGTATGTTTGAGCGGATCCGGTCCGCGTTTTGCGGACGATCCTCTCACTGAAGGCAGAACACGTCACACTATGGCCTTCATGCTCCGGAAGCACTCGTATGCTGCAGCCTGCACTACCGGGTGAGACCGCATTTAAACCCGCGGATCTCAACCCGGCGGTACTTCAAGTACTGTTTGGCGTGGAGCCCGAGAAGTCCGTGACTCCGCTTTCTGACTTTCTTGCCCGCCTTCACACCCGCGCTGGAGCGCAGGTGTGTCTGTTCTCAGAAGCGCTGGAGCGTTTCCCTCGCTGAAATCATTGTTTGCCTCTCGAGACGCGCTGGAGCGCGGTCTCGCATTGTTACTTTCCTGTTTTGCCTCCCGAGACGCGCTGGAGCGCGGTCTCGCATAATTACTTTCCTGTTTTGCCTCACGAGACGCGCTGGAGCGCGGTCTCGCATTATCTCTTTCCTGTTTTGCCTCACGAGACGCACTCTCTTAGTTTGTGTTCCCACAAGACGCGTTGGAGCGCGGTCTCGTAATGTCGCCCCCCTTTAAAGCGCAGGAGCGCTCTCTTACTTTGTGCCCCCCCGAGACGCGCTGGAGCACGGTCTTGTATTATCACCCCCTTTAAAGCGCAGGAGCGCTCTCTTACTTTGTGCCCCCACGAGACGCGCTGGAGCACGGTCTCGTATTGTTTCTACACACGCAGGAAGCGTGGTTACCTGGCTGCACCCCTGAAGGCATTCTCTTCTGCTCCTATACATTTTCCAGGTGACTACACACATTGTAAATACCTTGGTGTCAGTATGTTTGTTGTACGTGTGCTCCTTGGGTAGGTAGATTAGATATTAATACCTATGGTTATCTCCTTCCAGCTGGTGACCCCGTGAGAACATCCCTACATCAATAGGAGCGTCTCATTGGGTGTTGACGAGTATATCCCCACTCTTCATTTTAGGATTTCTTCTCCCAAACCTCTCCTTGCCCTGGTTTGTGTACTATCCCTTACTAGGGAAAGGTAGGGGGTGGTGGAGGTTTTCACAACGTCTCTGCGAGATCGCTCCGCAAGTATACCAGGTAAGACTTGTGGGGCCCTGACAGAACTTGAAGCCCAAGTTACATATCTCGCCCAGACGCCATGAGCAATCCCGACATCACCCTGCAGGATATAGCAGCTATGCTGACCTGCATGCAGGCGGAAAACCTAAGTCTACTCCAGGACATAACAACTCTACAGGGTCAAGTAGCCGCTGGACAAACAGGGGCTTGGGGTCCGGACCCTGTTGTTAGGGCCAAACAAGGAGGTGTTTTAAGGCCCTCCTCGTTCGCTCCTGGGGATTCCTCGCCCGTTTTCCACGGACCTAACCCTCCCATACAAGTACTAACTCCTCATCCTGTACAGTTAGCCGCCCCGGAACGCTTCTATGGTGATAGCTCCAAATACAGCGTCTTCCTAAACCAATGCCACTTGCACTTCGTGGCACGTGCTTCTGCCTTCCCAGACGATGCCTCCAAGGTTGCTTTCATCCTATCCTACCTAGGAGGAGACGCCGCTCAGTGGTCAATCCCACTGGTGGAAAACGATGACCCTATGCTGTATAGTCTCCCTGCCTTCAAGGAAACGCTACGACGGATGTTCGCCCGCCATACATTCGTACAAGCGGCGGACAACGAACTCCTCGGCCTTAAGGAAGGCACGTCTGACTTGTTGCATTATATAACTACCTTCAACAGGTTGGTCATTGAAGCCAGATGGCCAGAATCCAAAAAGATATCCGTCTTCTACAGAGGCCTACGAGAGGAGCTAAAGGATCTAATCTCACAGATATCTGAGCCCCCAGAGGACATAGGATCCTTCATCGACCTGGTAGTGAAAATGGGCTACCGACTACAGGAGCGAAAAACCGAACGAACCAAAGGCAACGACACCAGGTTCATAGCGTTCCGAGACAAACCTAGAACTGAGTCGACCAAATCCCATGAGGCTCCTGAACCAATGCAAATCGGTGGTATCCGTGGTCCCCTATCCCGTGAAGAAAGAGAAAAGAGGCAAAAACAGAACCTGTGTTTGTACTGCGGAAAAAACGGACACTTCGTTAGGGAATGTCCGGTCAAACCAACCAAGCCAAAACCTAGCAAACCTTATGCTCTTTCCATCACACGTGAAGATGGAGCGAGAAACGATACAACCCAGTAGGCAAAGGGTTCGGTCTACTGGGTTCTTCCCCCACAAGGACCCCCATCTTCAGTCCCATTGACAGCAACCGGCACGTGGGCGTAGCCGTAACCCTACAATCACAGACGGGTCAAACCTGGCCAGTCACAACCCTCATCGATTCTGGTGCCACGGGGAACTTCATTGACACCCAGTACATGAAAGGCTTGGGTATAACTACGGTGTGCAAGGACAATCCTGAAACCGTGAAGGCAGTGGACGGCACCGACCTGACCTCTGGACTCATACGTTACCAAACAGAAACCATGAGAATGACGTGTAGAAACGGACATACCGAAATCATCGCCTTTGACGTCATCGATGCACCACAGTTCAAGCTCATCCTGGGTCTCCCATGGTTAGTGAACCATAATCCACACATCGACTGGGTAACCCGAATCATGATATTGGACTCCTCCCATTGTAACACCTTCTGCTATCCGCAGAAGAATGACTCCAGAGGAAAAGCAATACAAGCCCACGCACTGCCTCTAACAGGGATGGGCACGGTTACACAAGAAGCGGTGCCCGAAGCGTATGCAGATCTGGCTTCTGTTTTCGACAAGAAAGGGGCTAACACCCTACCGCCTCATCGTTCCTTTGATTGCAGGATAGACCTCATCCCTGATTCTAAGCTTCCTTGTAGCCGTGTCTACTCACTAACAGAAAAGGAAAACAACCACTTACGCATGTACTTGGATGAGTATTTACAAAACGGATTCATACGCCACTCCAAATTGCCTGTTTTGTCTTCTCTCTTCTTCGTGGCTAAGAAGGAGGGTGATCTAAGAAGGTGCATAGATTACAGGGCCATGAACACTATAATGATCACGAACCGGTACCCCTTGCCTCTTATCGCCAACCTACTGGACCAGGTAAAGGATGCAACCATCTACACTAAGCTGGACCTACGAGGGGCGTACCATCTTGTTAGAGTCCAGGAGGGAGACGAATGGAAGACCGCATTCAGAACAAAATACGGCCTGTTCGAGTACCAGGTCATGCCCTTCGGTGTCTGCAATGCCCCCGGAGCCTTCCAATACTTCATTGATGAAGTGTTGAGAGAATACATCGATCAATTCTGCATCGTCTACATCAATGACATTCTGATCTATTCCACGAGCATCCCAGAACACATCAGCCATGTTCGTGCCGTTTTACAACAACTACAGATGCATAACCTCTACGTTAAACTGGAAAAAAGCGTATTTCATACTACTGTGGTCGAATTCCTGGGACACATCCTGACCCCTGCAGGAATCGAAATGGATACCAGAAAAGTCGAAGCAATCCTACAATGGCCGTCGCCTGCTACCGTAAAACAAGTTCAAAGATTCTTAGGATTCGCCAACTACTACAGACGCTTTATCAACGATTTTTCCGGCATTGTCACCCCCATCACGAGTCTACTACGTAAAGGGGTACGGTTCTTGTGGGATCCAAAGGCCGAAAAGGCCTTTCAGATCTGAAGCATAGGTTCATCAGCGCTCCCGTCCTAAAACACCCCAACCCTGAACAACCCTTTATAGTAGAGGCCGATGCCTCACAGAATGCCCTGGGTGGTGTATTATCACAGTTCAACGTAGAAATGGGCCTTTTGCATCCCGTGGCCTTTTACTCATGGATACTGCTACCAGCGGAGCGTAACTACACAGTATCCGACCGTGAACTGCTTGCTATCAAGGCAGCATTCGAGGAGTGGCGCCATTACCTCAAGGACGCCCGGCACCCGGTGACCATATACACCGACCACCGGAATCTGCAGTTCCCCCGTTCTGCTAGGGCTCTCACTGCCAGACAATTGAGGTGGACCCTATTCTTCAATGAATACGATTTCTGAATCACTTATTGCCCAGGAAAAGAAAACGCCAAAGCGGATGCCATATCCAGATTGGACGAAACAGAGGAAGAGGCAACCAAGGACGTCCATCCTCCCTGGCCGTTGCTTCCAAGGTGTGGTCCCGTCCTCCTCCTTCTTATCTCGGTTAAAGGAAGACCTAGAACAAAAGGGACCGGAGGAGTGGATTGGCGATCCCACGGGTATCACAGCACGCAGGGGTTCCTATACAAGGGAGACCGTTACTACCTTCCTTTGGCAGACCGCAGACGACAAGCTCTATACATGTGCCATGAACACGTCTTTTCTATCAATCCAGGATACCATAAGACTATGGACCTTTTGCACAGACACTTCTGGTGGCCATCCATGGACGCCGACGTACAGTCCCATATAGCCCGTTGTTCCATCTGTGCTCAAGGAAAGAACCAGTCCAGACCCACGGTAGGATTGCTAAGTCCTATTCCAGTGCCTCCCTATCCATGGCACACCATCTCCATGGACTTTGTCGTTGAACTACCCAGGACCAAAACAGGATTCACCACCATCCTCACCATTGTGGACCACCTAACCAAAATGGCACATTTCGTACCGTTAAAGAAGCTACCATCAGCAATTGAGATAGCCTTCGTTTTCATGCATAACATTGTACGATTGCATGGAATACCATCTGTGTTGATCACCGATAGGGGTTTCCAGTTCGTATCCAGGTTCTGGGGTGAGGTGTGCAAAAACATGGGAATGGAAGTACGTCTGTCATCGGCTTATCATCCTCAAACCGATGGGCAAGCAGAAAGAACCAATCAAACAATGGAACAATACCTGCATTGTTTGTTACTGTCCATCGAAAAGGAATGGTCTGAAGTACTCTGGATGGTGGAATACGCATACAACAACAGCAAACATACGTCCATAGGAACGTCACCTTTCTTCTGCCTCCAAGGACGGCACCCACGATCAGAACCATGGGAGAAACCACAAACCAGTCCAATACCCACCGTACAAGAATACCATGCCCTTCTTCATGACATCTGGCAACAAGCCCGGTTCGAGCTGGCTAAGGCCAAAGAAACGTACAAGCAGTACGCCGACACACACAGACAAGCCGAACCTAACTACAGAGTAGGCGATAGAGTGTGGGTGTCAATCAGAAACCTCAACGTGCATGGACCTAAGAAGCTGTTACCACGTTATGTGGGCCCATACACCATCGAGAAGGTCATCAACAAAGTGACGATGCGACTCACCTTGCCACCCCAGATGAAGGTGCACCCAGTGTTTCACGTCTCTCTCCTGCATTACGCCCATCCTGATAGCCATCCAGACACTCCTCCTCCCCCTGTACTCAGGGATGACCACGAGGAATACGAAGTACATGCCATCCTTGATTCCCGTAGAACCAGGGGGAGGTTGTTCTATTTAGTGGATTGTAAGGGTTCTGGGCCTGAGGAGAGGTCCTGGGAACCCCTGTCCCATGTCCGCCACGCTTTCCTATTAGTACGTGGCTTCCATGCACTGCATCCACACAAGCCACGCCCTGCCACCCCTATATAGGCGGGGGTTCTGTCTTGGGAGGGGGTACTGTCACGTTCTGCCCTCCGCTCTGAATGCATGATGTATGTTTGAGCGGATCCGGTCCGCGTTTTGCGGACGATCCTCTCACTGAAGGCAGAACACGTCACACTATGGCCTTCATGCTCCGGAAGCACTCGTATGCTGCAGCCTGCACTACCGGGTGAGACCGCATTTAAACCCGCAGATCTCAACCCGGCGGTGCTTCAAGTACTGTTTGGCGTGGAGCCCGAGAAGTCCGTGACTCCGCTTTCTGACTTCCTTGCCCGCCTTCACACCCGCGCTGGAGTGCAGGTGTGTCTGTTCTCAGAAGCGCTGGAGCGTTTCCCTCGCTGAAATCATTGTTTGCCTCTCGAGACGCACTGGAGCGCGGTCTCGCATAATTACTTTCCTGTTTTGCCTCACGAGACGCGCTGGAGCGCGGTCTCGCATTATCTCTTTCCTGTTTTGCCTCACGAGACGTGCTGAAGCGCAGTCTCGCATTGTTTCCCTCGTCTGAAGCGCAGGAGCACTCTCTTGTTTTCCTTACGAGACGCGCTGGAGCGCGGTCTCGTATTGTTGCCCCCTTTAAAGCGCAGGAGCGCTCTCTTACTTTGTGTTCCCACGAGACGCGTTGGAGCGCGGTCTCGTATTGTCGCCCCCCCTTTAAAGCGCAGGAGCGCTCTCTTACTTTGTACCCCCACGAGACTCGCTGGAGCGCGGTCTCGTATTGTCGCCCCCATTTAAAACGCAGGAACGCTCTCTTACTTTGTGCCCCCCGAGACGCGCTGGAGCGCGGTCTCGTATTATCACCCCTTTTAAAGCGCAGGAGCGCTCTCTTACTTTGTGCTCCCACGAGACGCGCTGGAGCGCGGTCTCGTATTGTTTCAACACACGCAGGAAGCGTGGTTACCTGGCTGCACCCCTGAAGGCATTCTCTTCTGCTCCTATACATTTTCCAGGTGACTACACACATTGTAAATACCTTGGTGTCAGTATGTTTGTTGTACGTGTGCTCCTTGGGTAGGTAGATTAGATATTAATACCTATGGTTATCTCCTTCCAGCTGGTGACCCCGAGAGAACATCCCTACATCAGTAGGAGCATCTCATTGGGTGTTGACGAGTATATCCCCACTCTTCATTTTAGGATTTCTTCCCCCAAACCTCTCCTTGCCCTGGTTTGTGTACTATCCCTTACTAGGGAAAGGTAGGGGGTGGTGGAGGTTTTCACGACGTCTCTGCGAGATCGCTCCGCAAGTATACCAGGTAAGACTTGTGGGGCCCTGACAGCACCCTACTTACCCTGACTAGAGCGAGGGTCCCTACTTGGAAAGGGTGCAAACCACTGCCAAATAGATACCCCAGTTCAAACATTGATGATTTCAGAAGGTTTTCCCCTTTTAAGGCCTTTACTACAAGTGGCCAGAGCGAGGTTGTTGGAATGTAATGTCTTTGCTGTATTGCTATGTGTTGTTCAGCTTAAGTTAGCATTCGCGGCACCATTTTACGTTTAGCCGCCATGTTGTGTTATGATCGTGATTTATTCTCTACTCAGCTCTGCTAGAAGCAGCCGTGATATGGTCTTTCTCTCTCTCAAGGTTGGGCCTCGCTGTACTAATGAATATATTGTTAATGTTAGCGCATACCTTTCTCACAAGATAGAAGCCTGCTCCCACCAGCTAGGCTATGGGCTCAGGCAGAGTGACCTTGGCACACAGATAGTGTGTGCCCAGTCTCAGGATCGAAACTTCTTCTACTGTACCTTCATTGTGTAGCTGGTCCCAACTGGAAATTTCCAGTTCGGGCGTGTTTTACTGATTCTGAATCCTACATAATGTAATACCATGAGTTCTGATGTCAGTTCCCTCTGCAGCACCCCAAGTCACTGGGCAGACGGGACTCCGCTATAGTGTACTGAATAAACATATACTTGGTTTGTATTCTCTACTGTCTGACCGACTCTTCATTTGTGTGGAAGGCTGAGAGGTGGTCGAGAGTGACCCGGGTGACCCGAAACGCGTCACTTCCTTCAAGGTTGAGGTAATTATCGTGGCGGATGAAATCCAAAACCCTGTGTTTGAAATTTATTGGGATGATAATTACCTCTAATTTTGAGTTTCTGTAAACAAATGGGGAGAAACATGTGAATTTGCTTCTCAGATTTTAACAGGCATTTTTCCCCAGATAAATTTTGACAGGTCTGACTTGCAAAATTTACCTAAAGAAAAAGGCTGGGATGCATTAATTTCTGCCAAACTTATAAATCTAATAACTTGATCATCAACTGTCAGGGAACCGTATTTCAAGTCCAATCCCCAGGTACTGGGTGAAAAAAAAGTATTGACCAACTCTGCATGTTTGCCTCCACCTTGGTGGAGAACGTACCCAGTAACAACTAAGTGAAGTCTGAGGAAGACTACCGTCTGTCTACTTTTGATTTCATTATTGATTTGAATCTCATCTTTCAATCGGTCATTATTTACAGAGGGTGGAGTAAGGGAGAGTGGGCTAATAAAAGGTGGCAGAGAGAGATAACCTTACTTAAGACATATCTTGTGAGTTCCCTCTCGTTTTCGACCATCTATGTAGCTTTCTTTAAATGTCACAAAAATAAACATTCTGGGGCCTATTCATAATCTACATGTGTAGATTTACAACAAGTAAATTTACTCTTACACATTTGAGTAGCTTTACTACTATTGGCTATTAACCATTTACAAGTGTATGGTTGTTCAAAAGTTTTGACTTACATGTCCCAACCCACTGAAAGAGGGACTCAACCTCACTGAGAGAGAATTTGGATCCCTAATGCTGATGTTTTGTCATAGATGAACATGGATCATGCATGTGTGCCATAACATAGGCCTGTCTCACTGATTATGATCTTAATGGGCCTGGGAGGGGTGCCCAAAGCACTATCCTCCTAGTGGTGGAAGACTATCGCCTTCACCAAGAGTTAAGCAGCACAAGAGCGGTGGTGGCAGCATTCCATGTAATGATCAATAGGAATGAACAGGACCTTGTTACCCTTTGTCACTGGAGTAAGGCCTACAGCCTCGCTCACCTTTTTAACAGTTCCACTGCTGTTTGCCCAACTCACCCTACCCCTACATCGGGTAGATGCGGAGTGCTGCACAGGGCAGGAGTAGTGACTGCGCTGGATGTATGTGTGACTTGGAAGGATACAGTTTAGAGACAGAGTAGCACTGTGCAGTATATACATGGTTAGTGTATGCACTTGGAGTATGTATGCCTGTGAGGAATACATGACATGAAAGATGTAGTGCTGAGAAGTGCTTCCCCAATGGAAGCGTGTGCTGTGTGTATGTGTGCTTGCGTGAAGTACAATACATGAAAGGTGAAGTGTGCAGCATGAACATGGTGAGCTGGCAAATTGCGTCTGTAAATAGCACACTCTGGTACAGTATAGAAAAGCTTTAGTGCTGAACAGTGCGTGCAGACTGCCTGTGTGTGCTGAATGCATGTGTACTTGTAATGGTACAATGTATGGAGGTAACAGTGTTGGATTGTATGTGTGTTGTGGATGTACACAGAGCAATTGTGCTTGCAATGGTATATTATTCCGTTTTGGGAAACCGAGGCCTGCCTGGTCAAGACATGAGCAGGAGAGGAATCCCCCCAGCCAGATTTGTGTATTACCGCATTCCAGTGAGCTGGGTGGGACACACACTGGAGGAAAGGAGGAAGAGACTCCATTTACACTACAAAAGAATGCTCTTTCATTCAGAAAGGAGATGGGGCTGATAAGGGAATTATAATGAGTAGGGCTGGGAGTCTGGGATTAACCTTTTGATGCAAGTATCATTGTGACTGACATCCAGGTGTGAACTCTGGTTACTCGCATGAATTGTGTTGTGGGCCAATCAGCTTCGTAGTCATGTCTGCTGTGGCAGACAGTCTTTTATGCGGAAAGAAGAAAAAGAGAAATGTCCACTTCAAAAGAAGAAGTACCCCAATACAAAACTGCAAAGGCTCAGACTCTAAATTACATTTTGGTGTCTGAAAATGCACTAGAAGAAGGGGAAGAAGGGGAGGTTGAGACCCCAAACGTTGTCGTCCGCCAAGCAGCCCGATGAGCTGTGTGAGAAGGGGAAGCTCCATGACTTCTGCCTTTGCCCAGGGCTGATGGCAAAGGCTTGCTAGTCTCTCTGCCTCCCTGCTGGGTGGAGGGACATCACCCAGGTAAACCAAGACCAGCAGCCCTGGAGCCTACAGCACCAGCTCCTGCCAAGCAGGCAAGACCAGTGTGAACTGTGAGGAACGGAAAAACATTGGACGGAATAAGGACCAGTGGGGAGCCCTACCATGAAGCCTCCCTATGCAAGGCCTCACGGTATGTGTGAGGTGTGAGGATTAGACTGGGCACCGATCGGGTCGTTGCCCATGTCCACTGTCAGCTTAGCGACCCCCGTATGCCACAAGAGGGCCGCCGTGGACTGAGTCATGTGTCCTTATATGCCAGAGGGGGCACCATTAAAGTTACTACTGTGAGAAGTGCTGAAACTTGTAATTGCCTTGGCTAGGGGCTTGTTCCAGAGGAGCCTGCACCTGTATTATCCCATACTTCGGCAACCCTGTATGCCAGGAGGGGCTGCCAGTGCCAATGTTGCAGAAGGATCCGGGCTGCCACATGAAGGAGAGACTGAGGCTACGTCCAGTGGGTTGGGCCTGTAATGTAAGGGAACACCCCCCGACTAACTACTGAGGACTGCAGAGGACGATGTGGATGGCGTGGCACCCTCGCTGGCTCTGAGAACTGAGGGAACTCTGCCAGCACCGCTCAAGATAGAGAGCCTGCACCACCAGTTGCTGCTGAGTGGGCCGCAGGCAGCCCAACTACTCTGAGCAGAGCAGGACTCACGAGTGCTCACGCTGAGGGCACCGATGAACACTTACGTGCTGCGAGAGCCAGTAGGACGTGAACTGAGTCTCCCATTTGGGCCCCAGGAGGCTCGCTGCTAATGGTGCAGTGGCACCTGAAGAGTCAAAGTGAAACTCTTGAGTATGTCCTAATAGTGAGCATTCCCTGGATGCGGCTACCGTTGAATGGGGAATAACCCCGAACAAGTTACACGAAGGAGGGTGGGAGAGGGATTTGCCTGACAACTTCTAGAGCCCCAACCTCAAAGGGATTGTGTTGTTGCTTCTGAATTTCGTATTCCTTTGCATGTGTAGACAGTGGCAGCTGGTGACATTTGAAAGTGGTAGGACGTAAACTTTGGGCATGACTTTTATATAGCGAGCGATGTGAACAAGGGTGAGTCCTTCTCCCGAGAAAGAAATGAAAAAAAGATTTGCAAATGATGCATTTTAAAGCAAATGAATGAAGCCATAAAGCAAGGCTTATAAAGCAGTGGGAACGTATAGTCTTGAAATATTAAACACATTAAAAACTGCCCCATATCTTCCTGAATTAAAATGTTCAACAGTTACTGTAATGTGTAAATTGTACAGCATGACAACTTTAGCCCTTTAAAATGTATGCTTGCCCAGTGTCTTGCGCTGCATGCAGCATTAACGTTGGAAAAATATGCTCTAACCAGACTTCGAGAAGCACCCACGGCTGGTGGCTGAAACCAGTCATATAGAAATATGTGCAGACAGGTCTTTAAGTGGGATGAAAAAAGTGGGGGCTCTCTATAAAGGAATATGTCAAATACATTTCTGTGATCCCCATAGTGTGCCACCTGACGGGTATTTTGGTTTCTCTCTGAAATGTAATGGCATCCAGATAAATGACACAACAACTGACATACATCTAAAGCCTGTCAGTATGGTTGGCTTTGCCAATGGGTGTTAGCTGTTTAAGATAAATTTGTAACAACAATGATTTGTTATAAATAATTGACATTGGAAATGTTTCAATTCTGAAACTGTGAGTCTGTAAATTAAATAGCATTGAGGCCTGTGGAATGAGTTTTGGCCTTCAGTTATGTGTGCTTTATGTTAGATTTGTAACCTCTTTTTCTCTGCATATTTTGTCCATCTGCAATTCTTCAACCACCTCTCTTTCCTCTTCAGCATCCTCTTTTCACTCTTCCCCGAATGCACTTCCTCGCATCTCTGTCACTTCACCACCCCCAAACATGCACTGCACTACCTCAAATTTAAGCAGTTTTTTTTCTCTTAAAAATATTTTCACATCTGTGTACCCCCTTCACACACATATCCATAGAATTTCAGTTGCAAATGGAGGACATAAACATTGTTCTGTGTGCTCTGTAGAGAGGCCAACCCACTGACAGGCACTTTGTTTGGCTTCAGCCTTAGTGCCTGCGTGCTCAATCAAAGCCCCTCATAAACACCTGGCAAGGCTCAAGCCACAAAGTATGCACAGAAAAAATACAGATAAACAACAACATTATAAAATAGCTGACTCTTGGGGAATACAAGATTAAGTAAAGCATGTGAAATGGGCAGAGTACATGGAGTGGCACTCCACGGAGTTCCACGGAGTTAAAAATAACTCCGTGGAACTTCGCTCCGCTCCAGTCCCACCCCCAATTAAAAAAAGAAATTAAAAAAAACCCATTTACCTGCTCTCTGGCATCTCCGGGCTACCCTTCTCCTTGCTGTGGTGTCTCCTCCTCGCCGCCGTCCTCGTCGCCGGTCGCAAACCCCTACGTTTTACGTCTTGCATGGACTGCGCATGCGCAGTCCAAGCAATAGGTAAAACATAGGGATTTGCAGCGAGGACGAGTACAGCAGCGAGGAGGAGACACCACGGCGAGGAGGAGGGCAGCCCGGAGGCGCCAGAAAGCAGGTAAGTGGTTTTTTTTTTTTTTGGGTCGTGGCGCAGGGGCTAAGGGGGCTAACTCCGCTCCGCCACGGAGTCGGAGTTTTGCCCAAACTCTGCGTTCCCAACGGAGCGCAGAGTAGGCAAAACTCCGCAAACTCCGCTGGCGGAGCGGAGTTCGGAGCCCGGGGTTAGAAATAAGAGAGGAACTAAATCGCTGAAATGCATTCCCTTAACGTTTTTAGCATTCATTGTTTGCAAGACAATCCATGTTTTTACCATCAGTGTTAACTTAGGGGCACAAAGACATGGCCAGTTTTAATGTCATACATCAGAGAACTGTCCACTGGAAGCACATATTTCTCGCCTTGCTTGACTCGGATATTTGGATCAACTTCGCAAGGGAACAAGAACCCTGCTCATTATTTGGATCCATTTCGTGGGGGTAAAAATACAGCAGCTCCACTTCTAACGGAGCCAGCAATCTGCAGTGAGGCCTGGGGTGTCACCATGGGGAAGGTTAGCCTGATGAGGGGTCTCAGCACAATATACATAACGCAACATTAGCCTGCAAACACTTACCATTACCGAGAACAAGGCACCAGATCAGACGTACTTGCATTTACTCTCACGTATGACGAAAGGGTGGGATCTATGCCTTTGAATGAGGTACGTCTGAAATCACGCAGGGATGAAGTTTCAGATGCCCGAAACTGTGACGCTGATTACGTCACTGGCCTACAGAGTGCATACAACCATAGACCACAATGGCAATGAAGGGCTTTAAAACAGAAAGCCCTGAGTCGCGCATCACAGTTCAGAAAGTTGATTTACTGCCTGGATTCCGTCTCCTACTTCAGAGTGAGGCGGGGCAGGCAGCCTGAATCAGACAGCCCAGACTTACATAAATCGATCTATTTAATATGTTTTGATGTAAATGTGTAGGAATTTCAGAGGGGCGCAGCCCCTGAGCCCTAATGGAGAAACCGCCCCTGTGTGTAGAGTTAGAAATAAAATACTACTTTTTCTTATAAAAGCAAGTATTTGACTGGACATTGATTTATTATACATACTGTTTGCACTTTGAGTTATGAGTCGTGTTCACTGGTCTGTATCTACATCGCTCCCTGAGGGAGCCTGGACTGCTCACGCACAGCTACCACTGAGAGTCAAGTGTGGAAGGGGTACTTGGCCGAGTTACTCAGGATCCATTTTAGGTCGGGCCCCAGGACATCAGCAGTATAAGGCCTCAGCCACCACGGTTTAGCCCAGTAGCCCCTGCATGCCCCATGGTACTCTGAAAGGGGTTCTGACAGTGCACTTACTAAATCTCAATGCAACACTGCAGACAAAAGAGTGACCCATCACAAAGTCACAGAAATTGCACAGTGCACAGTGCTGGGTAGTGCAGAGTGCATTGTCACAGACAGATGGGTTTTCCCACCTGTTTGTGCGGGTATGCTGCCGTCAGCAGCAGGAATCGTAGGGAAGTGGCTAAAAGCTCCTCTTCCAAGCAAAATGGAGGATGTGTTTATGAAACCCTCTTGTGACAGGCACGGATGTTTTTCTAGTTTCTCTATGCATCCCCAGGTATGGCTGTGGATTGGAACAGAGCCTTCAATGCAACCACCCACACAGGGGTCCTCTGGAGGTGTAGGTGACACATTATGACCCCTCCTAAAATTTCTCCCAGGGGATGTACAAAACGTCTGCCACTTCATGAACAGAAGATCTTCAGCCTGTCTCCCACAGGACATTGTGCGCTTGAACATCTTGTAGATCTGGTAATTTGTGTAAACACAATGCCCAGTCCTTCATTTGCTTGGGGCCCTCCCCAAGCAAATTAAGTTATGTTTCTTTTCTATTGCATGTCTACTAACGCAACATATGTGAAACAGCTATAGAAGAAGGGGCAAAACCAAATTGTAATGGGGAAGACAAACCTGGCGCTAAATTAATACTTTGTATAAGATGTTCTACTATTTTAGGAAAGCGAGTGGTAGAAATGAAGAAATATCCACTGGATAAGCTACATTTAAAAAAACTCAAACATTTCTGGGTTAATTCCTTAATGCATTTATCCATTTAAAAAATATTTCCATTCTACAATTCTTCTGAACATGTGAAACTAGGGGCATATGTATAAGAAAGTGACAGAGCATGGGTTAGCTTCAACATGGCTAACGCCGCGCTCCGTCACTTTAGAAACGCAGGGATGCGCCGTATTTATAATAATTCGGTGCACCCCTGCGTCTCTCCCTGCTCTGGCGCTATATTCAGCTGCCTAGCGCCAACTCAGGCACCCTTGCATCATAGTGCAAGGGTGCCTGCGTTGAGGGAATGATTGTTTATGTGCAGGAAAGTGGCCCTTCAGGCACATAAACAATCCAGAATGGCGGTTTGTAAATTCTATGTGTGCTGCATTGTGCAGCACAAATAGAAGTTGCAAATTGTCATTTTTAAATGATTGTTTATATGTAAGAAGGGACACCTTCCTGCACATAAACAATCATTCATGGCAATTTGCTGTTTGTGTGCTGCACAGTGCAGCACACATAGAAACAGCAAAAACGAGGAGAAATAAAGCATTTCTCCTCGTTTCGCCATGTTAAGAACTGGTGTTTCCTGGTATTAATTTTGGCGCTGCCTCCTATTTACGGCAACCTTGTAAATAGGGGGCAGTGTCAAAATCAATGGGTGTTGCTGCAGAACGCCCACCACAACACCCATCGCACGCCCCTTTCACGGTAAGTGTAGCGTGAAAGGGGGCCTTATTTACAAGGCGGCGCTAAGCCATGTTAAGTAGCTTAAATCCTCCTTGTATATAAGGCGAATGGTTTATCGCCACAGGAACGTAAATATAATTTGAGATGTCATCAGTGATGTCATTTGAGATGTCATCAGTGATGTCATTTGAGATGTCATGAGTGATGTCACTGACCATGTCATGAGTGTTGTAATATGTAAAGTCATAAGCAGTGGATTGTGGGGGCGTAAGTTATAGTTAGCTCAGCTAACTATAACTGCTGAATTTCTCTGGTTTTGTACGAGTGAAATATGAGCTTAACTATAATGCCCCTGTAACCTTTAGGTTTTTTCAGTGACTATATATATATATATATATATATATATATATATATATATATATATATATATATATATATATTCACTGAAAAAACCATAGGTTTCAGGCACGTTATAGTTAGAAATTAGCATTTAAAAAACCTTACAAATTCACTGAAAAAAACATAGGTTTTAGGGACAGTTATAGTTAGTTGGACATTGCACTCGTACAAAACCCGTGAAATTCCCCCGTTATAGTTAGTTCAGCTAACTATAACTCGCGCCCTCGCAATGCACTGCTGATGACGTCACATATTACATCACTCATGACATGGTCAGTGACATCACTGATGACATCACTGATGACATCTCAAATGACATCACTGATGACATCATCCAGTGACTGTGTGTTTCTGTAAAGTTTAAATATTTTTAATATATATAGGGAAAGGCGTATTGAAGAATGAGTGGGTGTATAAGTGTCTGTATGGATGATTTAGTAGGTGCGTGACTAACTCTATAAGTGAGTGATTAAACGTATCTTACTGAATGCATGGGTTAGTGACTAAACTGGGTGAATGTCTGTATCCGTCTGTCTGTTGCTGTGTGTAAGTGGCTGCATTGGTTTATGAATAGCTAAATGAGTGTCTATATGAGTTATTGATTGGTTATCTGAGTATCTGTATGGGTGCCTGAGTGTTTGTCTGGGTGGGGTGTGTGCGACTCTGTGCATAGATGTGTGAGTGGGTGATTCACTGGGTGGATGGTTTCAAGAGTGCATCTGTGATAGACTGTATGGGTGGGTAAGTGTGTGTAAGAGTGGTTAGTGAGTGAATGTATGTCCCAGTGGTACATGTGTGAGTAACTACATATGTGAAAGGCAGTATATATGTGTGTTGGAGTATATAAATAGCTATAAGCGAGAGTGTGTGATTGTGAGAGTGACTGTATGGATGAGTGTGTGCTTGTATCAGTGATTGTATAAGAGCGTAAGAATGTGCTAGTATTTGTATGAGTAAGTGAGCTGGTGTGTGTATAACTGTATAGGTGAGTAAATGGCAGTGTGTTTAATTATTTTCATGACTGACTAGGTGTGTGAGTACCTCTATGGATGAGTGGCGGTGTTTGAGTGTCTATATAGGAGTATGAGTGCATATGATAGTCCTGTACTGAGTGACCGTAAGTATGAGTGACTGTACGGGTGAGTGAGTGGATGTGTGTAGACCTAAGAATCAGTGAGTGGGTATGTAGTTATTGGTGTTGGAGTGTCTATGGTTTTGCGAATGGCAGTCTGTAATTTAGAGTGGGTGTATCAAAGGTTATATTAGGGTGTGAGGAGGTGCATCAGATTATCACGTGGATGATTTCATCAGTGATGTCATCAGTGATGTCATTTGAGATGTCATCAGTGATGTCATCAGTGATGTCACTGACCATGTCATGAGTGATGTAATATGTGACGTCATCAGCAGTGCATTGCGGGGCGCGAGTTATAGTTACCTGAACTAACTATAACGGGGGAATTTCACGGGTTTTGTACGAGTGCAATGTCCAACTAACTATAACTGTCCCTAAAACCTATGGTTTTTTCAGTGAATTTGTAAGGTTTTTAAATGCTAATTTCTAACTATAACGTGCCTGAAACCTATGGTTTTTTCAGTGAATTTCAAAGGTTTTTTAAATGCTAATTCCTAACTATAACATGTCTGAAACCTATGGTTTTTTTCAGTGAATTTCAAAGGTTTTGTAAATGACAATTTTTAAATGTATTAATTGTTATATTTATATTTTTGATACTGATTTACTACATTTTTTAAACTATTTATTTTTAGATATTTTATTTTTTAAATTACATTGTAATTACATTATACATTACATTACAAAATATACTTTCTCAGAATGAATTACTTTAGTTTAAATACTTTGCAAATAGGCAATAGACTTTTAAGTACAGTAGTTAGTTGTTGCAATGGGCAACCCAATTTCAAACACAATGCAACATTGAGCTCAATGTGAATTTCTAGTTAAATGCAATTAGTTACTTTATGGATTACTTTTCTAACCACAGGACTGGATCCTAGATTCAGTCCTGGGACATCTCCTGTAAACAGTTGAGTAAAAGCGTTTTGGTTACAGTAGTGATTTTTAAGGAATATTATTGTATTTTAAAAGTTGACACAGAAACTTTTTCACATAGAATCACCAATGTTATCCTATGGGAGGAAATTCACTTACCAGGTAAGTAGTGTTATCGTGACTTTTTCTTACTCAGTGGTGGATCCTGGATCCAGCACTGGTGCATCTCCTGTAAACAGTTGAAAGAATGCGTTTAAGTCATACAGGCGATTTTTAAGGAATATTTGTAGTTTGTGAAATTCGACACTTTGAAACTTTTCTGCTGAAAACCAGACAATGGATTCCTATGGAAGGAAATACAAGATACTGGTAAGTACCGTTAGAATTACTTTTCAGGGTCAGTGCTGGGCTAAAAGATGCAAAAACAACAGTTGATGGACAGAATGCAGAACGATGTCATACATTCACCCCAGTACAGAGATCTGGGCCTAAATCCATCGTTTTTTTGCTCACCATGCCATTCCAGTTTGAACCCAGCCATATGCAAATCAGTCTTGACCCTGTGCCTCATGGGAACAGTCCAGCCCGAACTGCCAAGCCAGGTCCTCCCTGGACTGGAAACAAGCATCCTAGGACCAGTTTCGGGGTTTCACCCCTCTTCAGCCAGGATAGCTTGATTCCAGTGGCATGGAGAGCACGGGACCCACGTCTGGGCATACCCGTCCCACTCGGGGTGACAAATGCAAAAACAACAGTTGATGGACAGAATGCAGAACGATGTCATACATTCACCCCAGTACAGAGATCTGGGCCTAAATCCATCGTTTTTTTGCTCACCATGCCATTCCAGTTTGAACCCAGCCATATGCAAATCAGTCTTGACCCTGTGCCTCATGGGAACAGTCCAGCCCGAACTGCCAAGCCAGGTCCTCCCTGGACTGGAAACAAGCATCCTAGGACCGGTTTCGGGGTTTCACCCTCTTCAGCCAGGATAGCTTGATTCCAGTGGCATGGAGAGCACGGGACCCACGTCTGGGCATACCCCGTCCCACTCGGGGTGACAAATGCAAAAACAACAGTTGATGGACAGAATGCAGAACGATGTCATACATTCACCCCAGTACAGAGATCTGGGCCTAAATACATCGTTTTTTGCTCACCATGCCATTCCAGTTTGAACCCAGCCATATGCAAATCAGTCTTGACCCTGTGCCTCATGGGAACAGTCCAGCCCGAACTGCCAAGCCAGGTCCTCCCTGGACTGGAAACAAGCATCCTAGGACCGGTTTCGGGGTTTCACCCCTCTTCAGCCAGGATAGCTTGATTCCAGTGGCATGGAGAGCACGGGACCCACGTCTGGGCATACCCGTCCCACTCGGGGTGACAAATGCAAAAACAACAGTTGATGGACAGAATGCAGAACGATGTCATACATTCACCCCAGTACAGAGATCTGGGCCTAAATCCATCGTTTTTTTGCTCACCATGCCATTCCAGTTTGAACCCAGCCATATGCAAATCAGTCTTGACCCTGTGCCTCATGGGAACAGTCCAGCCCGAACTGCCAAGCCAGGTCCTCCCTGGACTGGAAACAAGCATCCTAGGACCGGTTTCGGGGTTTCACCCCTCTTCAGCCAGGATAGCTTGATTCCAGTGGCATGGAGAGCACGGGACCCACTTCTGGGCATACCCGTCCCACTCGGGGTGACAAATGCAAAAACAACAGTTGATGGACAGAATGCAGAACGATGTCATACATTCACCCCAGTACAGAGATCTGGGCCTAAATCCATCGTTTTTGCTCACCATGCCATTCCAGTTTGAACCCAGCCATATGCAAATCAGTCTTGACTCTGTGCCTCATGGGAACAGTCCAGCCCGAACTGCCAAGCCAGGTCCTCCCTGGACTAGAAACAAGCATCCTAGGACCGGTTTCGGGGTTTCACCCCTCTTCAGCCAGGATAGCTTGATTCCAGTGGCATGGAGAGCACGGGACCCACGTCTGGGCATACCCGTCCCACTCGGGGTGACAAATGCAAAAACAACAGTTGATGGACAGAATGCAGAACGATGTCATACATTCACCCCAGTACAGAGATCTGGGCCTAAATACATCGTTTTTTTGCTCACCATGCCATTCCAGTTTGAACCCAGCCATATGCAAATCAGTCTTGACCCTGTGCCTCATGGGAACAGTCCAGCCCGAACTGCCAAGCCAGGTCCTCCCTGGACTGGAAACAAGCATCCTAGGACCGGTTTCGGGGTTTCACCCCTCTTCAGCCAGGATAGCTTGATTCCAGTGGCATGGAGAGCACGGGACCCACGTCTGGGCATACCCGTCCCACTCGGGGTGACAAATGCAAAAACAACAGTTGATGGACAGAATGCAGAACGATGTCATACATTCACCCCAGTACAGAGATCTGGGCCTAAATCCATCGTTTTTGCTCACCATGCCATTCCAGTTTGAACCCAGCCATATGCAAATCAGTCTTGACCCTGTGCCTCATGGGAACAGTCCAGCCCGAACTGCCAAGCCAGGTCCTCCCTGGACTGGAAACAAGCATTCTAGGACCGGTTTCGGGTTTCACCCTCTTCAGCCAGGATAGCTTGATTCCAGTGGCATGGAGAGCACGGGACCCACGTCTGGGCATACCCGTCCCACTCGGGGTGACAAATGCAAAAACAACAGTTGATGGACAGAATGCAGAACGATGTCATACATTCAACCCAGTACAGAGATCTGGGCCTAAATCCATCGTTTTTTTGCTCACCATGCCATTCCAGTTTGAACCCAGCCATATGCAAATCAGTCTTGACCCTGTGCCTCATGGGAACAGTCCAGCCCGAACTGCCAAGCCAGGTCCTCCCTGGACTGGAAACAAGCATCCTAGGACCGGTTTCGGGGTTTCACCCCTCTTCAGCCAGGATAGCTTGATTCCAGTGGCATGGAGACCACGGGACCCACGTCTGGGCATACCCGTCCCACTCGGGGTGACAAATGCAAAAACAACAGTTGATGGACAGAATGCTGAACGATGTCATACATTCACCCCAGTACAGAGACTGATTTGCATATGGCCATGTCTGAACTGGGGTGGTGGAGTGAGCTAAAGAATGATGATGGATTAAACCTAGATCAGTTGACTGGGGGTGAGTGTTTGATTTGCTCTAACGCTCCGTCCTTCATCCCCTTTGGTATTGCTTTGTTCGCCATAAGTTGGCAGGGTATGCCCAGACGTGGGTCCCTTGCTCACTTTGCCACTGGATTCAAGATAGCCTGGCTGATGAGGGTTTTGAACCCGAAACCGGTCCCAGGATGCTTGTTTTCGGTCCAGGGAAGACATGGCTTGGCAGTTCGGGCTGGACTGTTCCCATGAGGCACAGGGTCAGACTGATTTGCATATGGCCATGTCTGAACTGGGGTGGTGGAGTGAGCTAAAGAATGATGATGGATTAAACCTAGATCAGTTGACTGGGGGTGAGTGTTTGATTTGCTCTAACGCTCCGTCCTTCATCCCTTTTGGTATCGCTTTGTTTGGGCTAAAAGATGCAGCACTGGGTTCTCTCCTGATAACAGGTGAGTAAATCGGAATTCGTAGTTTGGCTGATTTTAGAGGAATATTATAAAGTTCCAAAACTCCACACACAAGAATTTCCAAGTGAAACCAGTCAATGTTAGCCTATGGAAGGAAATTCAAGTTACTGGTAAGTACGGTTAGAATTACTTTTCAGGTTCAGTACTGGGCTCAAAGATGCAGCACTGAGGTCTCTCCTGAGAACAGGTGAGTAAATCGGAATTCGTAGTTCTGCTGATTTTAGAGGAATATTTGTATGTTTCAAAAATTGACAGAAACTTTTTCAGCAAAAAGCAGGCAATGATATCCTATGGAAGGAAATTCAAGTTACTGGTAAGTACGGTTAAAATTACTTTTCAGGATCAGTACTGGGCTCAAAGATGCAGCACTGAGGTCTCTCCTGATAACAGGTGAGTAAATCGGAATTCGTAGTTCGGCTGATTTTAGAGGAATATTATAAAGTTCCAAAACTCCACACTTAGAAGAATTTCCAAGTGAAACCAGTCAATGTTAGCCTATGGAAGGCAATTCAAGTTACTGGTAAGTACGGTTAGAATTACTTTTCAGGATCTGTACTGGGCTCAAAGATGCAGCACTGAGGTCTCTCCTGATAACAGGTGAGTAAATTGGAATTCGTAGTTCAGCTGATTTTAGAGGAATATTATAAAGTTCCAAAACTCCACACACAGAAGAATTTCCAAGTGAAACCAGTCAATGTTAGCCTATGGAAGGAAATTCAAGTTACTAGTAAGTACGGTTAGAATTACTTTTTCAGGATCAGTACTGGGCTCAAAGATGCAGCACTGAGGTCTCTCCTGAGAACAGGTGAGTAAATCGGAATTCGTAGTTCTGCTGATTTTAGAGGAATATTTGTATGTTTCAAAAATCGACAAACTTTTTCAGCAAAAAGCAGGCAATGATATCCTATGGAAGGAAATTCAAGTTACTGGTAAGTACGGTTAAAATTACTTTTCAGGATCAGTACTGGGCTCAAAGATGCAGCACTGAGGTCTCTCCTGATAACAGGTGAGTAAATCAGAATTCGTAGTTCGGCTAATTTTAGAGGAATATTATAAAGTTCCAAAACTCCACACTTAGAAGAATTTCCAAGTGAAACCAGTCAATGTTAGCCTATGGAAGGAAATTCAAGTTACTGGTAAGTACGGTTAAAATTACTTTTCAGGATCAGTACTGGGCTCAAAGATGCAGCACTGAGGTCTCTCCTGATAACAGGTGAGTAAATCGGAATTCGTAGTTCGGCTGATTTTAGAGGAATATTTGCACAATGGTGAAGGAAGGGGTTGGGCCTGAGGTGACATGTCTGCAAACACACCCTGTGGCGCGTTTTAAGTTGGAGAATTAATTCCTCCTCAATCCCGAGGGTCCCTAGGGGCCAACTAGCCCACCAGATACCTCCAGTATGCGCCAGAGAGCTGCGTTGCAGAGAGGTGTTCAGAGGCCACGCCCCTTTTTGCACCTTTCTGCAATGCAGCCTCTGTGGCGCTTTCTGGACTTACCTGGTGGGCTAGTTGGCCCCCAGGGACCCTCAGGATTGAAGGGGATTTAATTCCCCATCTTAAAACGCACCACGGGGCCTGTTTGCACACATGTCACCTGAAGCCCCGCCCCCTCCCTTCACCACTGTGCAAACGCGCCCCGTGGCGCGTTTTAAGTTGGGGTATTAAGTCCCCTTGAATCATGAGGGTCCCTGGGGTCCAACTAGCCCACCCTGTACCTCCAGTATGCGCCAGGGAGCTGCGTTGCAGAGAGGTGTTCAGAGGCCACGCCCCTTTTTACACCTCTCTGCAACGCAGCTCTGTGGCGCTTTCTGGATGTACCTGGTGGGCTAGTTGGCCCCCAGGGACCCTCAGGATTGAAGGGGATTTAATTCCCCATCTTAAAACGCGCCACGGGGCCTGTTTGCACACATGTCACCTTTAGCCCCGCCCCCTCCCTTCACCACTGTGCAAACGCGCCCCGTGGCGCGTTTTAAGTTGGGGGATTAAGTCCCCTTGAATCCTGAGGGTCCCTGGGGTCCAACTATCCCACCAGGTACCTCCAGTAAGCGCCACAGAGCTGCATTGCAGAGAGGTGTAAAAAGGGGCGTGGCCTCTGAACACCTCTCTGCAAAGCAGCTCCCTGGCGCATACTGGAGGTACAGGTAATTTAAAAAATAAAAAAAGAAGCCCCGGGGGTGGCAGTCCCCGGGGCTGCGGGGGGGCCGTGTGCCCCCCCGCCACCATTTTTTTTTTATAGCCCCGGGGGTGGCGGTCCCGGGGCTTGGTGGGGCCTTAGAGGCCCCCCATATTATTATTAAATAAAACCCCGCATGCCCCCGGGACTTGACCGACCCGGGGGCCAATTAACTACGAAGCGCGGGAGCCCGCGCTTCATTTTTTTTTTTTATCGGCAGGATCCGCGCACCCAGCGCGTTTTTTGCCTTTTTTTTTTTTTTTTTTTTTTTTAAATTTTTTTTTTTTGGGCCCTTGGGGTCCTTGTAGGACCCCCTGAGCAGGCCTAGGGGGTCAGGGTGTTTCTACCCTGCCCCCTTTTTGCGTTTTGCGCGATTGTTTTTACTGTTTTCTTGTGACTCGGTTCTACCAAGTCACAAGATGGTTGCCAAAACTTCCTGGTTTGGAGTGTTGACAGCCAATTAGCATACAGCTGGTCATCGGGAGGGTGCGCGGACCCTCCGCGGCCATAGATATATATGTGTTTTTACTTTTGATTTTCTCAGCAACTACTGAACGGATTTACATCATTTAGCAAAAAGGGTTCTTTCTTAACCAAGAACTACCTCTTTGCCAAATTTGGTGTAATTCCGTTCAGCAGTTCGTGCTGTAGCCGTGGCTAAAGTTTCCTATGGGAAAATGAATGGGGAAAACACGTTTTGGGACCCCCCTTTTTTCTCGGCCCCCGCTTGACCAATCACCCCAAGACTTTAAGGATAGGAGCGGACCGGAGCGGGCCACAAAGTTTGAAAATTTCGCGAAGATTCGTCAACCGACGCAAGAGTTATTTCAAATAGAATGTTGCGGATTTCCTATGGAAAATAGGTCCTTTTCCCAGATTGCTGCAGACTAGGGCCTTCTTTCAGAGCATGACATCACAGTCTCCGCAGTGTGGCCTGATCTGAGCATTTTTGTCCATCTGATTTTGGTTTCCAGTCTGGCCCTGATTGGTTCATACCTGCATTCGAATGTGTTCCCAAAATGGTGTCAAATCCATTCAAGGTTTGAAAGTCCTGAAGGCCAAGATAATGGTGACGTGGCTATACTCCGGTGACGTCACACTGGGCACACGGAGAAATCCACCGGCAGTATTGGAGATGCTTATCCCACATCGACTGAAGCTATCTCTCCCTTAGATTCTGGGTTGGATGGGGAAAGGCAGGCAGTCGGGCACTGGGCTTTGGGCCGGTGCCTCATGGTCATCTGTGGGCCATTTTGTAGGGCCTCTGTAAACCCGCCCACAGAAACTTACTATCTTCCCCAGTCCCCGCCAGGCCACTGTGAAATATCGCCATTATCATGGGCACTCCCCTGCCATGCTGTCAAATGGAGGCTGGGGGCCAGGTGTTGTTCTCACCTTGGACTCCTGCCTCGTGTGGCCGGCCTGTCCCAGAAGCAGTGTCATTCCTCTGCTGGGCCATCGCTTTCAGGCCATAGCGGGTGTGGGGAGGATGCAGGGGCCTCTCAGGGGGGGTGTTTGGGGCATTCTCACCTAGGCCCAGGGCTTTAAGTGGGATGAAAAAACTGGGGGTCTCTCAAAGGGGCGTGGCCAATGTAATTAAGGGCGTGGCTTAAAAACACCTAAGCTAAAAATCTGTGCTTGGCATAGTGTGCGCCCGAATTGTATTTTGCTGTTTGTCATTGCATCTCGATATATGATAGAACAAGAAACATCATACCTACCAGAAGTCAGGACTATTGGCTTTGTCAATGGTTGTTAGTTGCATAAGATAAATGAGCAGCAACTATGGCTTGTATATAATATTGAAAAAGCTTCCACTTAAGCCCTGGTGACACCATGACAATGTTGCTGCTCCTGAGTTTCAAAAAGAGAAGGGAAATCCAGAGAGAAAATGGCTCTCTTTAAAGGATTTCCCTTCCCCTACAACGCTCACCTGGCATGACGTCATACCGTAACTTCTCCACTTGGGAGAAGTGAGCAGTGTGAGCACGCGCACAGGATGTGCCTGCTGTCTGGAAACGGGTCTCCATCGGGCTCTGTTTTGTGCCCTGGCACAGGCGGTCCGTTTTTTTCCCGGACTGCAGTGACAGCAGTCTGATGTCACTGTAGTCCGGAAAAAAATTGCCAGGGCACAAAACAGAGCCCGATAGAGACCCGTTGCGAGGCCCCCTTTAAAAAACTGCCGGTGCTCAGCACCGGTGAGACCCGGCCCACTTAAAGCCCTGCCTAGGCCCCCTAGAGTATCAGCATCAGCGTGTGCTTTTCTTGACTCCCCCCTCTCCTGCCAGGTTATACCTTAAGGCTATAATGGGATGGTGTTAGGAAGAGAAGTGGCCTCGTTAGGGGCCAGGTGTTGTCACCTCGGTCCCTGTGTTTTTTAGGCCTTGATGGAGGAGTAGGGGAGTATCTGCATAAGCCTCGTTGTGAGGTCACCATTCTCAGAGGGGAAAAAAAACATAGAATGTAGCGTTATGGTCTCAGAGCTGCTGACGTTTGCGTTCTGGCGTCAGCTCAATATCCAGTGATTCTGGGCAAATCACTTAATCTACCTAAGATAAAAATTGATTTGATATTGTGCAAAGTAGCTGGTGCTCATGGTCATTATTCCAATGCCTTCGAACCAAGCCCACGCTATATGTAGCTACAAAAAAAAATACTAATCACTTGGGACTGTGGGCCACGTTTTTTGGGAGTGCGCGGGCGTAATTGGGATCCGAATCTGACCCTGCTTAGATTTAGGGCTGCCCGGCGGTGCATGTTACAGTTAATTAATGAAGATGCGCTGCAGGGGAGCATCTGTGTTGTTCTTCATGAAATAACCCGACCTTCGTTCATACTGACAAAGGCCGATGAGAATGTGCAGAGCTCTTCACCGGAAGGCACAGAGAGGGGCCCTGCGCCCTTCTAATATAGTCGGTATTACTGCAGAAATAATTAGATGGTACTGTTTATAGCTATTCACCCACGCTGCCACCGATAAGCAGCGCACCAATGCACAGCTGGAGTAAAAAATAAATGTTTTAAATATAGTACTATAGAGGCAGTCTTAGGAGCATATATATATTTGTGAATATAGGCAGTTTTTTAGGTTGGACTTGGGCAACACGAGCAACGTCACACATATGGTGACCAGACAAAAACAAAAACCCGGACATTCCACAAACATAAAAGTAGGACTATGATTTTGCATTAACTGAGAGGCACTGGATGACTTATCTCACAGCGCTCGTCAACATAGCAAGCACAGACAATGAAGCGCTTAGCTTGATTAAATGCAGCTTTTACCTACAGTATCATCTGTATTAATTAAAATGCATTCTGCTAGGTGCTGCTATTGAAGCCTACATTTGAATATATAGAACTTGCTGTCCTCTGTGTTCAGCTACCCTCTTTGGAAACCAGAATATGTGCTGTATTTATTGAAATGTGAAAAGATGGTGAAAAACTGGAGCTATTCAGGCAAATCTGAGACGCTTGGTCACCCTTACTCCACTGGAATATACCATCCCCAGTTAGGCACTCGAAAATGTAAGAGGAGGACAGATAATAGCTGCCCATATATTTCTTCACTGTCTTCCATTCCACTGCAACTGGAAGCTTATGTTGCCCTTTGTAGACTCCACTCTGTCCTAGATTAAATGTGGTCCATATCCAAAAGGTAAGGACCAGAGGTGAACCAACCATACCTTAGGATCTGAAAGGAATGGGTGTATGGTAGCCCCTTGTATGACAGGGTAAGAAGCACAATTTTCCCAATCTTTGGGGCATATGTTCAAGAAAGTGGCGGAGTGAGGCCTTATCCGTCATGGCTTAACACCTCACTCCGCCACTTCAGAAACGCAAGGCTGCACCATATTTACAAGGATATGGTGCAGCCTTGCGTTTCCCCCTGCGCTGGCGCTACACTTAGCAGTGTAGTGCCAATGCAGGCACCCTTGCACCATAGTGAAAGGGTGTCTGAGTGCAGGGGAGGATTGTTTATGTGTAGGAAGGTGTCCGTTCCTGCACATAAACAATCCTGAAATGCCATTTTGTCACTTCTATGTGTGCTGCTTAATGCAACACACATGGAAGTTACAAAATGCCATTTTTTTTTAAGGATTGTTTAAGTGCAGGAAGGGTCACCTTCCCACACATAAACAATCCAAGGCTTTTTGCTTTTTCCATGTGTGCTGCACAAGGCAGCACACAAGACGTTAACGAGGGTAAGTACTTATTAATTAAGAGAATTAAACAGTGGGACTCGAGCGAATGGAAATTGTCTTAATTAATGTCTGCCTAGATTTGTACACTTCAGAAACTGTACCTTCCCCCATAATAAGCACAGGCTCCAGCTGGTCAAATTTCAAGTTTCTTTCGATGGTGGTCTGTGTACAAATGTGTGCAGGTTCGATAAAGGTTAGGTATTGTTTTTTGAGAGGATGAGGTCCAGCCAGACCCTTAAGAACAGATCTAGATGGTTCCCCCATTGATAGCCACCTCCAAGGGGATGCAGTTACACCCGCCACTAATCGGTTCTCATCTGGTACATTGTCAGGTCGAAGCCTCCCAAGCCCTATTAGTTAGTGTCACGTTGGGCTACCAAGGTTACCCATCCCCTACTCTCTGTGGCATCCCTATCTAATGTTTCCCAGCCCAAGGAGTATAAGGGTCAGTGATGCGCTGAGTGGTGCAAGGAGCTACGGGTCTACTGTGAGGGGGCCCACTAAGCAGTATTATAGGCCTGGGACCATCTAGGATATGATCCTGCCTGCTGAAAAGCTGTGGCGGGGCATCCCAGGGCCTGAACCAGACCACATTGTTCGTAGTTTGTTAGAATTATGCTCATACCATGCTGACTTTGCAGTTTGAATGATTACCTATGCTGAAAATGCCTATAAAAACCTCTGAACTTGGGGGAAGTGAGCCATGACTTTTTCCCGAGCATTAAGGATGCTGACCGATTTTCTCTTGATTTGCTGCACACTTAAGACTTATCCATTTCCTGATTTTTGCTCATTAGTGCACTATTCACTAAGCCTTCACGACAAATGACTTTTATGCATTTCAATGAGATCACTGCTGCATTTGCATTTTTCTATTTTCTGTAAGTTTCTATTTTCATACATATTGTCCCTTTGCTGTTCCCTTCTAGCATCTGTTGTGCTGTCTTGCTACCTACATCAAGTGCACTCAGCCCATCTGAGTGGTTGGGAAACAGCTGCTAAGCAGCCATCTTTCAGTGGCTCAGGAAAAGCCTAGTGCCCCTCTGTTCAACTCTCAAAACAGCCGATAAGTCCTTTCATGACCAGGCGAGTCATTCCCATGCGTGGCCTCCCAGATAAAAACTTCAGTGAGAGTGATCAACACATTTGCCTCGCACACGTTCTCCCCTGAAGTCTCTCTCTTGACTGACTCATGCACCAGAAAACTCTGTGTACCAAGCAAAGTACAGGCAAAACTTTTAACTACTCAGACAATCACACATTCGCATCATGCAGACTGAAACTGCATACTGACAACCAGACATTTCCATGCAACCCTTGCTCCCACTCTCGTTAATATGTTAATGTTTCAGTTTTGGACTTAAACAATGTGGACGAACCCACTATGTGTCTGTAATTTTATCACTGTATGTGGTATGAACATGGACCCATTAGGTGTGTTTAAAAGACCCCTCACACACCAACCTAGTTGGTGTCATGCTTCATCATTGGGGTCCCAACCGGGCGGCCGAGTGCTGCCCGGTTGTGCTACAACGCCTGATTACAGCGGAGCTGGTGTTGTGCGAATATGTGATGTGAAGTGAAATACTACAGTTAAAAATATCTCTGAGAATCCTTGCCCTTAGTTTTAATCTTGGCAGCTCAGGATATGGTTAAAAATAATATGTATAGTGCAACTATTTTGGACTTATTACCGTAAGTTGACTATGTGTGGCGGTCTACATGTTTCAGCCCGTAAAACAAGTGAGAGGGCTTTCTTCAGGACCAAGTGAGTGAAAAGTGAGTGGCAAAGGTGAAAAATGCCACGTGAAACCTGAGTGATACCTACACACGCGCTAAGGTGTGTGGTGTAAGTGTCGGCGTACTTACTGACACTTGAAAAAATACAATATTGATAGAAATTGGGCAGATTATCGAGGCTCGGGAGGGTAGGGTATTCATCCAAGATACCAATTTGGTCATGGAGAGTCATCCGCTGCAAACCTGAATCGGTCTCCCGTAGTCCCGGCTGTTTCAGTTTTGCCACCCCTATATACCGTATGTACACTGCCACTTCATGGGGTCAAAAGGGGACATAGTCAAAAGGCGCTCTCATTCTCCTGATACTGACCGGTATGTGTCACCTGGTCGCAGCAAGCATTACCTGTAAGGAGACTCTTACCATCCAGTGCACGAAATTATCACAAAATGACACTAGGCACTTTATAAAACATCTAAATAAACATTTATTTCATTTACAGTAGAACTTTGGGCCAGATGTACGGCGGTTTTTGCATGCACAAACGGGTTTGCGAACCCGTTTGCGCATGCAAAAACCAACAGGGGTATGTACCATTCCAAAATAGCGAGTCGCAATTTATTTGCGACTCGCTATTTTGGAATTGCGAGTCGCTATTAGGGGCGTTCCCTTCCTAATAGCGAGCACAACCCCATGTACAAATGTTTTGTGACCGCAATTGCGGTCGCAAAACACTCGCAAATTGCCACCCTCTTCAAGTGGGTGGTAATGGGGTCGCAAAAGGGAAGGAGTCCCCAGGGGACCCCTTCCCCTTTGCAAATGCAGGGGAAAATATTTTTTAAGGGCAGACAGTGAGCCTCGCAATGTGCGACCCCATTGGGAATCGCAAAACAGTGTAATAACACTGTTGTACATTGCATTTAGCGCCACGCAATTTGCGACTCGCAATGAGTCGCAAATTGCGAGGCGCTAAATGAAGGGGTCGTACATCTGGCCCTTTGTTTCAAAGCACTGTATGATAAAATAAAGAATTGGTATAAAAGATCACACATTTGTCAAGGGTCCAAAGTCGTCCGTAACGCCAGAGAGTGGCCCAGAATAAAGCAAGGAGGGTACCCTCTTAGGTAGTTTTAAAAGTTTTTTGTGCTTAGAGGATTCCCTTCTTTTTGAGGGGATATTTTGCCCCAAAAATAATACATTTTTTGCTCCACTCTGAGTGTTGGTGTTCGCCAGAGTATAGTAGCACGCCCTATGATGAAGCATGCCGGCGCTATCTAGTGGGTGAGGGCAATTTTAAAATCACTGAAAGGTTCCCAAAGAGTAATTAGGTGCATTGAATTCTCCTCTTCCTACTCTACAATAATTAACTGGTACGAAACTTTGCACAAAGTTCTAAATTTCAGGACTAGAGTCTGGCATAAAGAGATCTTGCATGAACATTGAAATAGTTCTTGATATTTTGGTTTTCTTTTGAATAAATTAAGTGAAGGAACCGTCACTACAGGTAAAAATAGGACAAAATCTTCTAGAGGCTACTTGCATAAAGAGGGTCTTCTTTGGTTTCTCCTTGCATGCATTACGAACTGCATTCAAAGAGTTTTGAATGTGTACCTAGAACCACTACTCAGATTGTTAGGGCCTTTGTCTCACTGATGTTTTGCCATCAATTGTTCAAGCAGCTATGCCATATTTGATGCATTCACAGTATAATCTCTGACCGCGTAGGCACTGATTTCCTCAGTGGCTGCCTACAACAATATTGCTGATCCACTGTTTGGGGTGAACTCCTGGTCTTCTCCTTATTTCAGTTCGAGGAGCCTGATCTTAATTTGATTTTGTGATGCCTACTTCAAGAAGGCCACAAGCAGGCAAAAACAGTATTCACAACCACCTAGCACCCACATCATCAGTTATACATGTTATTATTTATTTATTATTTATTATGGAGTTTTCTATAGCGCTGGCTCGACCCAAAGGTAACAGAGCGCTTTACATGATTAGAGGTGAAGTTTACACAAGTACATGGTGAGAGGTACAAAGGCATTGCATTAAATTGTATAAATAAATAAATAATAATTTATGAGCACATGGTGTTCAAAACATACACAATGAAAGTCAATAAAGTCGTTCGGTGGTGGGGAGGAGGAAAGAGGTTGAGTTCGCTTGGTAAGGAATCCGACTGGAAATTGACCAGGAGAGTTGGGACTATGGGAGGTGAAAGTACTTTCATGCTCTACTTGAGGTATTTGGTGAGCAGTAGAGACTTGAGGTCTCGTTTGAAACAGGAGAAGGAGGGGTTGCAGCATAGTTCTTTAGGGAGTGAGTTCCAGATTTTAGGGGCATTTCCTGAGCAGGATCTTGTCTGGGATGAATTTTTTTTAGTTTAGGGGGTATGAGGAGGAGAGTGTTGGAGCTTCTCAGAGCCCTGTTTTCCCCTGCCCGCATTAGTTTAGAATCTAGATATTTGGGGGCTGTAGAATGGAGAGCTTTGTGGGTGATACAAGCAGTTTTATAGATGCTCATTCCCTCGATGGGGAGCCAAAAGAGACTTTTGAGAGCTGGGGAGATGTGGTCGAACCGTTTGGTTCCTGTGATGAGTCTGGCAGCCGTATTGAGGATTGAGGTTAATGGCTGAAGGTGGCATTTGGGGGTTCCTGTTAGGGTGACATTTCCGTAGTCCAGTTTCGAGAGAGATTGAACCACTGTTTTAAAGTCTTCAGGTGGATGAACTGTTTGATTTTTTTTAGATGTTTTAGCGTGTAGCATGCACCTCTGGCAATGTTTTTGATGTAATCATTCATTGATAGGTTTGCGTCTAGGGTGATACCTAGGGATTTAGCAGATTTGGATAGTGAGATAGAGTTGTTTAGTGAATCCAAGTTTTTGAGCCATTCAGGGATGGGTAGCGGATTCTTCTTTGGGGAGATGAGTAGGAGTTCAGTCTTGTTTGGGTTTAGTTTCAGGTGATTTGTCAGAAACCAGGTTTGAATCTTGGTTAGTGTAGCATTAAGATGGTGTATGTCGCTGGGGGATTTTATTCTGTAGTAGAGTTGAGTGTCGTCTGCATATAGGTGATATTTGATACCCGCTTGGTTTAGGATGGCTGTGAGGGGTTCCATGAAGAGATTGAATAGGGCTGGTGAGAGCATGGAACCTTGAGGTACTCCTTGAGTTACTGGTGCAGGGTCCGAGAAACATCTGCCCATTTTTATTTGTTGGGAGCGATGTTGAAGATATGATGTGAACCATCTCAGGGCCGTGCCATTGATACCATTGCGTTTCTGGAGTGTCTCCAGTAAGGCCGGGTGGTGTACTGTATCAAATGCCGCTGAGAGGTCAAGCAGTATTAAGAGGCAAGAGTCACCTTCATCCAGGGCCTTGTGTATGTCGTCAGTTATATTGAGTATAGCCGTTTCGGTGCTGCAGCCTTTCCTGAAACCTGATTGGAAGGTGTCATGGAGGTTGAATTTTTCTATGTGTTGATTAAGTTGAAGTAGGCGCATTTCTCCAGTGTTTTGGCAAGGAAAGGGAGAATGGTGATGGGTCTGAGATTGTTAAGATCATTTGAGTCGGCACCGGGTATTTTTAGTATGGGGGTGACTTGTCCGAGTTGAAGGGAGTCTGGAACAAAGCCTGATGATAGAGAGGCATTTATGATTTTGGTCCATATTGGGGAGATGATGTGGTTGAGTTTCTGAACAAAGGTTGAGGGGAGGGGGTCTGCGAAGTGGGATGTGGGATTGAGTTTGGCAATAATTTTGAACATTTCATCTTCTGTCAAGGGTTTGAAATCAGACCAATTAGCGTTATTCTTTGGTTGAAGGGGTTCGGTGTTGGTAGAGTCAGTGGGTTGGGTTGTTGAGGTAATTTCTAAGGACAAGGAGCGATCAATTTTGGCTATTTTGTCAGTGAAGAAGTTAGCTATAGTTTGACATCGTTCAGTGGTGGATATTGGTTCTTGATGGGAGGTAAGCGTGGTTTGTTGTTTTATTATATTGAAGAGCTCCTTGGTCCGGTTTTTTGATTGGTTGAGTTGATTACGAAAGAAGGTGGCTTTTTCCTTGAAAATGTGTTTCTTATAGGAGAGTCGTTTGGCTCTTAAGAGTACGAGGTTGGTCATTGAGGGGTTCTGTCTCCATAACCTTTCGGTCTGTCTCAGTTGTCTTCTTTCCTTGCTAAGGTCTAGACTGAACCAGGATCTGGATTGGATTTTTCTCGATCTCTTTAGTTTGAGTGGTGCAACCTGGTTAAGAGCATCGGTTATCGATGAGTTGTAGGCTGCAGTAAGTCGTCAACGGTTTGGAGGAGGGGTCGTGACTGTAAGTTGTCTTTGATCCTGGACTCTAGATCCAAAGGTGGGACATGTTTGATGTTTCTAGCCCAGTGTGAGGATTTGTAGGATGTTGCCGGGATGTATGTGCGCTGTAGATTGAAGAGAATTAGACGGTGGTCCGACCAGTCTGTCGGCAAGATGGATCGAATGGAAACAAGTTTATCTTTGGTGATGATTGCAACCAGGGTTGAGCCTTTTTTGTGGGTTGGTTCATTACAGAGTTGCTTGAGATTGTTTATTTCTAGTAGGTTATTCAGGTTGGATATTGTGGGGTCATTTGTGTCGTTCCAGTGTAGGTTGAAGTCGCCCAGGAGAACGCTGTTGGAGTCTGTAAGTGAGAGTTGGGTTATTAGGTCAGTAAGTTCCTCAATGTAGGGTGTGCGGTTACCTGGTGGGTGATAAATGATGTGAAATTTGATGGTTGAGTTGTCTTTCGTTTTGGTTTCTAATCCAAGGTATTCGAAGGTGGTGTAGTTCATGGTCTCAAGGTGGTTAAGTTGTATTTCCTTTTTGTGGATGACTGCCAGTCCACCCCCTATTTGCGCTGTTCGGTCTTTTCTGGTGATGGAGTAACCAGTAGGAGTGAGTAGGTCTAGTATTGAGGTTGAGTGATCATTAAGCCAAGTTTCGGTAAGGAACGCAATGTCGATTTCTTCCGCTAGTAAGGTCTTGGCAATATCTGTCGCATGCTTAGCAGCAGATCTACAGTTTATGGTAGGGAGGGTTCTTTTTTTCCGAGTGTAGTGTGTGGATAGTGGTGTATTGAGCAGGAGGTCTGGGGGTTAAGCTAGGTTGAGGGATTCTATTTGTGCCAATGATTACTGGGATTTTGGAAGGTGATTTTGAGACTTCTCGAGGTGATTTGGGGTAAGATTTGATGAGAAGTTTTGTTTCTATGTCCGATAGGGTGTTGAGTGCTCGGTGGGGCCTGTCGGTCCTGCGGCTCTGCGGGATGGTGGTATAGTCTGTGGGCTTTCGAACTGTTGTAGGATTTTTATGGGGGGCCCAGTTTACTGTTCTCAGAGCTAGGTTGCATGTTAAGTTAGTCTGGAACATAAGGTCATTTTTTACTGTCGCGAGGTCTTTAGCTAGAGAATCGAGTTTCTGTTCTAAATGTCTCAAGAGGGTGGTAAGAGTGTTGGTGAGGTTGGTTAATCCGTGATTCGGTAAGCTGGTGATGGATTCTGAGATTAAAGTAGGCATCTGATCGCTGATGGAGGAAGGATGGGTGATGTGTGGGTAGGATATGTCGAGGGGTTGGGTGTGTAGGGAGGGTTCATTGAGGGGAATTCAGGGTCTGATTTTGTGGGGCTCATTGTTGGCTGGTATTTCCTTTGGGCTGGTGTTCTTATGTGCCCTGTGGGCGACATGGGTTGTTTTTTTTATATGGTCTTTTGTTGTGGATGGAGCAGTGGTGCTATAGTTAGTGTTTCCTTGAATACAGGATGTGGAGGCAGGGGTGTGGGAGGGATTTGGTTGAGTGGAGGAGTCTTGTAGGTGGGACGGTTCTGGGCCCTCCACCTGTATGGGTGTTGTGATGGGAGTTGGAGTGAGTTTGGTTAGATAGGTGAGGAGAGCGGGGAAATGTCGGTCAAATGTGGAGAGGTGATATTCTGCTGCTTGAATTAGTATGTTCCCCATTCTGAAGATTGATATGCAGGTCTCAGCTTTGTAAAGTTGAGAGGGAGATGTGACAAGTTTAGTACCATGGGAACTTTGGTAGTTTTAGCAATTTTTAGGTGTGTGAGGAAGACATTCCTTCATTTTGCAGGGCGTTTAGTGTAGAAAATGAGGTCCGTTTTCGTGCTGCCATTAGATATACAATAAACATCTGTTATTCAGCGCCAAGATGCCCCGTTGCTGGGGTTAACATGCGCTTTACAAATACACATGTTATGTTATATGCTCTGGTAAGTATCAGCTATAAGTATTTCCGGGAGTTGTTTGAGAAGGTGGTGCTTGATTTTTTTTTTTTGCATTGACTGAGAGGTTAATGGGGTATTTTATGCTCCAAGTGTTTGTTCCGAATATCTCCAGATTTGCATCGGGGGTCTTAAGGTATGGATAGGTCATCGTGGTTGCCCCTTGTACTAGAGTCTCTGTTTGTTAAGGGGTGTCTTGCCAATTGGGGGATGTGGGATTAGTATATGGATTGATTTGAGGAGGGCATGGTTTTCAACAATTGGGTGAGTGAGTGAGTGAGTGCTCCGTCCAGTGTGTCAACGGAGCTTTGGTTTGTTAATAAATATATGGTTTGTATATAAATATATAAAACTCTCTCATCCTAGTTATTTCCTTCAATTTTTCATGTTGCTTCAAGATTTCTACCTTATTGTTCATTATCTTATCGCATCACCTCTTCTTTCCCTTACCAAGAGGTTAAGGCAGTCAAAGATGGCCGTCCCATTAGTGGGTTTAAATGTAGTATGTTGCTATGTCCTCTTTTAATTTTGGTGCACTTCTGACGAGGGGGGTGCCATTTTCTGAGAATGAACTGAAGTGGGTTTGTAAAATAGTGGTATAGGCCTTGAGGGCAGGCTGATCAGGGTCAGTCAGCCAAGAAAATCAACCAGGATGAATTAAACTAACTCCAGGGGATCGAGCGTGTCACTGACCCTGGACCCATGCCAGAAACAGTGTGGTCAATCCACAATGCAGGTAGAAGGCTGCCACCTCAGCAGCTCCTGCCCCCCACACCGTAGAACCCAGCAAGTGAGCACAAAGTCCGTTTAGGCAGGACGAGCAGGAACAGACTGACAGGAACTCAAGTCGTCTGCCTGGCTCTAGTGGAGAGGAGAGCGCCACCCTGCCTCGATGCTGCTAAGCGCTCACTTTCGGGTGCCAAGTAACGAGCAGTTGGGTGGGGCGAGAGGGGTCAAATGCGGGCACCAACATACAGGTCATCAGCCTCGCTGGACGGGGAGCAAGAATCCAGGAGGCCAGGAGTCAAGGTCGAGCAGACTCCCGGTAAAAATTCACAACTCCGTTCCATTCCGGCAAGGAGCTAGTGAAGTCGAGGTCAAGCAAGTACCGCGGGGCATCCTCACCGATCCGGTTCAAATCGGTGTGGGACTCACGAGCAGGACAGCGGGGGTGCCTATGGAGCAGTCGTCAGCCACGCGTGGTGGGATCCCGGTCTTAGAGGCCCCGGATTCAGTCCGTCAGGCGGTAATGTAGGAGGGGGAAGCCACTCACCGGATTCCTCCGATCCAGCTTCCAGGTATCCGGTCTGCCCCACGTTCGTCTAGCCAGCGTCTATCTACTATGGTGAGTCGGATATGGCTCTGGAGCCGAGACGCAGCCGAGACCTCCGGTAAGTGGATGTTATTGTTCGCTTTCGCCGGCTATTTGTAGTTGTGTTCGATGGCAGGGGCAATCCAGGGATAAAATCCTGATGGCGATCCCAAGCCTCATGAGCCACAACCAGTAGCCCCTACACCGCGGCCATCTTGTGTAGAGTTCTCTACACAAGCTTTTGTGTGTTTTAACTAAAACATGCATAAATAGTTGTTCTACATTTGATTCACATATGTGTAAAGATATGTCGCTCTTGCAACTGAAACAAAACCATTAAGATGTGTTTACATGTGTTTTCTGGCTTAGATTAAAACTAAGCCTCAGTTAGGCCTTGACACCATCTTTGTGTAGGATGGATGCCACATCAGGATGTTCATTTTCTGTTTATTTTCTCGCAAGACCCTATATGTAAAAAGATGCGCACTATTTATTTGTGTGACGTATTGTTCCCAAATAACCCATTGGCGGAAGCCTTTCGCTACATTCTAAGGCTCTTCCTGATTGCACAATGTACTGCATTCATTCACATTTGCTTTCCGTCATTCATGTAACTAATATATTCTAACACCTCTGCATAACATGAGAGGTCAGAGGGGGCGAATCAATATTCACATAGTGGGTTAGTGCTTAGGTGGTAGGGTTATGTGATTTTTCAAATGTATGAGTTGTAGTTTGTTAGAATTATGCTCTATACGTAAAATGCCTATAAAAACCTCAGAATTTGGGGGGAGTGAGCCATGACTTTTTCCCAAGCAATAAGGATGCTGTCGGATTTTCTATTGATTTGCTACACACTTAAGACTAATCCATTTCCTGATTTTTGCTCATTAGTGCATTATTCTGTATTTGAGAGCCTTCCTGGCAAATTTTGTTTATGCATTTCAATGAGATCACTGCTGCATTTGCATTTTTTTATTTTTTGTAATGAACTTCTAAATGGTTTTTCCTAATTTTCTGATTTAGAACTACCTTTGTAAGTCAGTTCTTTCTTATTGACTGTATTTTTGAAATGCTACTCGAATCTGGTCTATGGGCACAATAACTTATAAAGCTTGAGGTTAACACCGTCCCCAACTCCTGCAACCTGTGCATGCTACTGTCATGCAGATTATCTGGGAGATAGCTCGCCCACATGTATAAAGCCACTGTGGTGTCTCATTTCTGATTTTTTTTAAGCTGTGCTGATTTTTGCACATTTGTGTAGCCACCAGGAAACACAAAATGGTGGCATATTTTTACTTTCTAGTTTGCTACATCGCTCAAAGAGCCAAATGTACGACCGTTTTTAGCAGTCACAAAAAGAGAATCGGGCCACAAGGGCCCCCCAGGCCTCATAGTGGAGGCCGCGAGCGGACGGGGCCCTGCTAGGGGCCCCCAAAGTCTGTTTCCGACAGCCTTTCTATGGTGGTCAGACCGCCATAGAAAGGCTGTCTGAAAGAGACATCATAATCCCTATGGCAGTGCCTGAGCAGGCACCGCCCCATTGTAGGAATTGCATTCCGCCCAATGGTCGGACGGGCTCCTTGAGCCTGTCTGAATCGTCGGTCGGTCCCTCCGCACACTGCCTCAGACCGCCGTGTATCATAATGTGGTGGTTGGACTGCAGCACTAGATGGCGGTTGGACTGCGACCGACATGCCATCGGTTGCGGTCCGACCAACATCATAATGAGTGCCTTAGTTTCTATTTTTCTTAGCACTAAGTGTGTAACTGCACTCTCAGATTTTTGTATCTTAAATCAGTAAATGTGTCATGCGTGATAAAATCTGATATCACTCTTCATCAATTGCGACCTACCTCTAGAATATTAATGAGATCGGTCATTTGAGACACCATTGGGAATCGCTAAATGTGTCTGAGACACATTAGTACATTTCATTTTGCGACTCGCTAATCTCAAGTGTTGCTAAAAATGGCACTTTGCGAATCGCAACATCAAATGGTCGTACATCTGGCCCAAAGTTCTTTTGGCATGATATATTTTGCTCCATGTTGGGCTGTTAATGGGACCTTGTGGATGGATGTTCAATCCTAAGATAAAAGTATTAATGGATTTGTTTTGTGAAGTTCCTGTGGGCTTCTGTCCCATTCCTCGCCTTTTACACTGTCTGGACATGTTTGTTGGGAGGGCATATTTAACATTCAGGAGGATGATATTGGAGATGGACAATAATAAAATAAAGATTCAAGTGTTTTGATTAATGACTTTGATGGTTTAATTGGTTTGCAAGAGTTATGTGGGTTGCTGCGACTGCCTTTACAGTCATTCTTTTTGTTTCTTCTTCTAAACAAAAAGCCTGAGACCATTATACATTTTTCCATTTTGGGGTTTGTTTATTGAACGAAATTGCATAATTTTCCCATACATACTATGCGTCATTTTCGTGAGAATTATGTGTACAAGCTTGTTATGTTCCGTTACGTCACGTGTAAAGCGCACATACTCCGACGGTTTCTTGGCGCTGAGGTAACCCAACCCAAGCTTGGGCGGCCATGTGTATAAAAATTGAACCAAAGGTTTGCCCTCATGTACAGAAACCATGTGATGCCTGAATATTATTTTCAGTCCCAGGATGCTTGCTTCCCGTCCAGGAAGGCCCTGAACTGGCAGTTCGGGCTGGACCATTCCCATGGGGAGCAGGGTCAAGACTGATTTACATATGGCTGGGTTCAAACTGGGATGGCACGGGGAGCAAAAAAACAATGGATTTAGGCCCAGATCTCTGTACTGGGGTGAATGTTTGACATTGATCAGCATTCTGTCAATGAAGTGTTCTTTTTACATTTGAATATTATTTACAGCACCAGTGACATTCCCAAGCTGCTAGTCAGACTTTATTGGGCAATGCATTTTATCAAAATTGTTTAAGCCATTGTATGATCTCTATTCAATAATTAAGTTAATGTAATGTCTCAACATAACGCGACTGTGCCTATGGTCCTGATCTCTTCCTACTAATCGAATGTCTATATTTAGAAATATAAATCAGGCATAAAGCCAGCCCTCACTGTCTTGTTTCTAACCAAATCCCTGACAGTAATTTTAGACATGCTCTCATTGCTATTTGTATTCGCGGGAGGAGGAAACCATAGAAAGCAGCTCTGTGGAAATATTTTAACCAAACGTCTAACCACTCCGGGAAGGTTCCGTGCAGAGCCGACAATAGACTGCCAGTGATCTGTGAGAGCCATTCCTGCCTGACAGTGAAACCTTTATACATTGCAACACATAGATTTGTTTGTGTCCTGTTTTATTTTTCAAACCATATAAACACGTCATGTAGAAACACATACTAGACAAAAATGTGGCCCAGGAAATAAATGTCTGCTGAAAAAATAGCACCTTTAAAGATAGTTCCAGAATGGGCTGAGGTCAGGGTCGGACTGGCCTATAGGGCAATAAGGCAGTGCCCATCCGATGGGCTGGTCTGACAAATAAGTGTGCAGGACTGTATTGTTAGCATTTTGTGGGCCTGTTTTATGGCCAGGTTGGCCGGTTTTTAGGTTTTGCTCGAACAGCACGAATGCGCTGTCAGTAAAATCTATTGTTAAAAAAAAGCTTCAAAATGACTTCGAGCCTGCCCATTACTTACCACTGGTCGGTTTCCACATCGCTCTTGTTTCCCTGCTTTTGATTGGTCAGCGCCTACTGCTCTTTCCTGCTTACTCCAGGTGCTTTCAGTGCATCAACCTAGTACGGCTTCCTGTCCACTACCTGTGTCCTTTCACTGGGCGCATGCTCCTGCAGGTTCTGTTAATTTAGGTCGAGCCTGCAGGCAGCGCACATATGCTGTCGCTTGGCAGCCTCTTGTATCTTAAAAGGGGGTTTTAGCCCACCCATTACTTACGATTGGTGTGCTCTATAGTCATTCTCATTTTCTTTGCTACTCATTGGTCAAGTCTCCAATTTCACTTTCTGCTTTGGTGCGCTTGTCCATTTGATGGAGCAGGGACCAAGTACTGATTGATTGCTTTATTAGTGTCTGCCAGCAGGTCGCACTCGGAGTGAGATACTTTTTTTCCTTCTTCCCTGTCGTTTTGTTGTTGTCAATCAATCAGGGAGTTATGAAGCGCGCTACTCACCTGTAAGGGTCTCAAGGTGCTGGGGGGTGCAGCTCTGGTCAGTCGAAGAGCCAGGTCTTGAGGGTCTTCCTGAAGATGTGCAGAGTAGGGGCGCATCTGATGTCGATGCTACAACTGCACAGCGGTGCAAATATATTTGAGGTACGCCAGCACAACATATTTATACAGTATATAATTAGTTCATATTCACCGGGGCTATTTAGCCTACTTTAGCCACGTTTGTCTCTGGATAAGTAAGTATTATTAGAACATTGGAATGTTGGGAGCTCCATTGAAAACAATGGAGTAGCTCTGGGCTTATAATGGCTGGTATAAGCCCGGAGCTCCGACATTCCAATGTTACTTTGTTCACAGCTGTGGCTGTGAACAAAGGCTTCAAGGAGCCTGAGGGGATTTCAATCCCCTCGCTCTCCCTGAAGCCTTTGTTTTATTTGTTAGAACATTCTGCCCTCTAGTGGCAGAATGTTCTAATAGCCTTATAGCCCTTCGTAGCTGGGCTATACCGGCTATTAAAGTCCCGCTCTCTTGTTAAAGGCCCTCGCCTTCGGCTCGGGCCTTTAACGCTGGAGCGGGCCTTTAACAGCCGGTATAGCCCGCTACGGCGGGCTATAAGGCTATAATATGTATTAGACGCAGACCGTGACTATAAGGGAGTGTGGCGTAATGGCCAGAAGTGCAGACTTTGAAGCTGGTGAACCAGGTTTGAGTCTCGCTATCAGCTCGAGATCCTGTGATTCTGGGCAAATAACTTCATTTCCCCTGTACCTACAGAAAATGAATGTGTCCTCATGTTAATGTAACTGGTGCTCATGTAAAGCGCTTCAATATCTTCGGGTTGAGTTTGTTGTATATAAAACTACCCAAAAAAAAGTACTGAGGATTTTTTTTTTCAGAGCGTTTTTATTAAGAGGAAGCGTCAATTTGGATTTATTCAGCATTGAATGAACGTGTCTCTTCGACTGAGTGTGGAACCCTGAGACATTCTTCCATACGCTTTTGACGTTACATATGTTGCTCTGAGGTCTGGCATAGCACTGATGCTTCAGCTCAGGCACGATGCACATCGGCAGTGCTGTTTGTTGGTTTGAGGGCTGGCAAAGCACTGATGCTGCAGCTCAGGTACAAGGTACATCAGCAGCAGTTGCGGCTGGCAGGGAATGAGGGTGGAGGGGAGGGGGCGGAGAACACTTACCTTTTCCGCCGGCCGCACCTCTTCCCTGCTTTTCGTCGACTCCGGAACAAGGTAGCACCCAGGCTCTCCATAGCCAATCACAACGTTGCAATGCAGCGTTGTGATTGGTCTGAGTGCCATGGATTCTGCGCTCAGATGGGGACTGGGCATGTTCCACACCTGGCTGTGTAAAGCCACTGAGAAACTAACACTAGCTTTGTGCAGGTCGACAAAGAAGCACGAGCTTGTAAGAACAGTTGCCCTCACTCACCCGAAGGTGACTTGCTTCATCATAGGGTGGTGCTCAGGGGTGAATTTGAACCAGTGGTTTCCGGTGCTCGGCACTGAATTGGTTTCCCGTGCTTTGCACCAGCACTTGTTATGACCACACTTATGACATTCTGCCACATGGTGGCGCTGCTCATCTAATTTAGAAATGAGCAGAACAACTGTTGTTTATGAATACAATATGCATAAAATAATACCAATACCTGCGTCCTGAGCAATTCCTTAAGCTTTGGGGACCTGGAATAATCTGAACTGTCGCACTTGCAGACGAGAGAGATGGTTAGTACTTGTTTTGGTACCGTCATTTGCAGCGATGATGGGGCAATGGGTGGTGCAAGCTGCAGGGCCTCCTGGACAGGGCCCTGGCACTCAATATTTTAAAAATTAAGTACTGGTGGTGCTCCTCTCCAGACCGGCGCTGCAATGCCTGGCGGGCACCGCAAGAGGGCGCTTTGTTGGAGATCTTTTAACCGAAGCCGATGGAGCACAGTAGGGTCAAGGTGGAAAACCCCACATAAGTGAGAAGATTGGTAAGCGGTGTAGACTAAAATCAGCTACCACCAGGTGTCGATTTATTTATTCCCTCATAATATTGTACATCTGTAGGTGAGCACAGAGAAACCTGTGATGTTGTGGGTATTTATACTTTTGTTTCCTTGCATATTCCCACCACAGATTCAGGGTCATAGGTAAATCTGTATTCAATGTGGGAATGGGAAAGACCACACCTAAAATTGATAGGGATAGATGGAGAAAAAAAGTAAGCAAGTGGACTTGGATTTGGTTGAGGTTTTTCTCATCAGCAAATATGTGTGAGAATATTTAGTCGAGCCAATATGGAATTCATAAAGATATTCCAGGAGTACTCCTGAGAAATCTAAAACAGTCACAGTTCCTAGGTGTAATACTAGAAGCATTTGTGAGTTCTGCAGAAATCTGACATTATGGGCCAGATGCATCAAGGCAAAAACCGCTCGCAAACGGGCAGATTCTCAGAATCTGCCCCTTTGCGACCAGTATTTTTGCATTTGGGATGCATCATCCCAAATGCAAAAAATCGCAAATTGCGATTGCATTTAAGGAATCGCAAATTGCGATTCCTTAAATGCAATGCAAGATGCCATTTAAAATAGCGATTTCGCTATTAGGGTCCGCTATTTACCGAAAAATAATGCCAGGTGGTAAATAGCGAAAACTTTGAAAAATGCACTAAAATGCATTTTTCAAAGTTGCACGTTACACACACACATGCCCTTGGGGCATGTGTGTGCGCAACATGGGTGCAACATTACAATTTCAGGGGTGCAACATGGTGTCCTTTTGACACCCTTGCACCCTTGAAATTGCATGCGAAATTTGCGAGTACCTAATGGGTACTCGCAAATTGCGCATGCAATTCCCATTCATTCCTATGGGCCTGTAGGCCCATAGGAATGAATGGGAAGCCATTCCTTAATTGCGACTCGTTTAGGAATCGCTATTTTTATAGCGATTCCTACATGCATAGGCTTTTGCGATTCCTTAATTGCGATTCCTTAATAATCGCAATTAAGGAATCGCAAAAGCCTTCCTTGATGCATGTGCCAGTTACTCCTGACGGAGCAGCACATTTTCAACAGGTTTTTCTGAATTAGGCTGTTAGATATTAAAGATACACTTTTGGAGAAACTGGGTGCTATGGAGATAACTACCATGTCTAAAACCCAACTTGTTGAGTGGCAAGGATGTCGAGATCACGCCCATGCACCCACAATGCAGGACACCTTCACTGCTTCCCCTGCCAGGACCACCCTGTCCCTCGCCCACCTCATCACACTGCAGAATCACTTCTGTCATCCCATATAGGTTGATTCTTTTAATGACTTGTAATGCGCACAATGCACTGATTGTCACGTGATTACTTAAAGCCTCCTGTCGCCTGTCTGTCATGTTATTTTTCTCCTGTGCAGGCTTATAAATCAGTGCCTGTGAGTCATATCTCAGCCCCTTAAGCACTGATTCAAGCAGGAGAGGTACCACAGGGGAAGGGTTTATTCTTTCCTTCCCAGTGGTACCTGTATACAGAGTATTTCTATCCAGGGATCACTGCAGGAGGCCTTTGGCACTTGGGGGACACTCCAAGGCCTTTGTCTCCTTGGGGGAGAGAGTCCCTGCATGGGTATGGCTCCCTCCTGCCCCTGAACAACAACCTTCCAGTTCCCCTGGGGGTCATTTTGGGAATTTTTGCCGAATTTGCTCTACAGAGGTTTGAAAGCACTGCTATACATTTAGGAAAAAAGAAAGAAAAAAGGTGAATGGAGTGGTAAGGAGGTCTGTAAGGGAAATGGTGGACCTCAGTCCCACACCTGTACTGATAAAAATGATATCTCGCATGTATGTGTGTGGAACAAATGTACAGCACAGGAAAGCCCCCCCTGCTGTATTTGTGCCTTTCGTGAACAACCCCCCTAGGAATGCTACTAACCTCAAGCATTTACAGTACGATATACTATGTAGTACTGAATGCACAAGGGAAAACAGAGTGGGGTGCCTTGTTTAGATTACGCATTTCCCTAAAATGACTGCCCTCTGAAAATCAAAGTAAAAAACACATTCTTCATAGTTTCCATGTCGAAGTGTCAGCAAGGAAACACCCTGGGGTTAACTGGCATCCAGGGAAACCACCAACACCAGTCATATCTGAAAAAAAGAGACCAAATTAAATCAAAGAATGTGGGGGGATATTACCAAGGAATTGCGATAATTATCGCAAAGCGCACTTAGCGCTGTTTTTTTTATCACTGGATTTCATCACGGAGATAACGCGTTATTATCAACGCTTATCTCCAAGGCGATAAAAAATCAAGCGATAGTGGCGAAACCCAGCAATAGCGCGAGAAATCCAGCGATAAATTCAACGCGCTAATGAAAAGCTTGCTAATAGGCAGGTGAGGACTTAACCTTACAATCCACCTCCCATTGACTAGAATGGTTAAGTCAGGTTTTTAGCAGGTGTTAGATTCCAGCGATAATCGCGGTTAGCGCGTATTTTTTTATCGCTTTGCGGGCATTGCTAATAGGGGGAAGTTGTGTTTGCGACTGTTTTCAGTCGCTTTTAGTTGGGAACGCCTTCTTTGCATGTCATTAGCGATATATATCGCTGACATGCAAAGCGGCACCAAAACGGTCGCTTTCGCCATAAAGCTGTCGCTAACAGCTGTTAGCGACAGCTTGCTAATAGGGCGATAGAAATATCGCCGCTTTAGCGGCAAAAAGTGCCGCTAAAGCGGCGATAAGGCCCTTGCTAATATGCCACGTGGAGTTTTCCTATGTTTTCCAAATAATGTCTTCAAACATTGTCTGCAAACATCACTAAATGCGTACAGAGATCCGGTTGCAAACATCACTAAATGCGTACAGAAATCCGGTTGCAAACATCACTAAATGCGTACAGAAATCCGGTTTACAGAGGGGGTGCTGAAACTATTCACTCAGAGAGCCCTACCAACATGGCCACTCACTTTTTTCCCTATTTACGTTCACAGTTTTGATTTCAATAATTAGTTACTTCAGGAAAATCTTGAGAAATCTACACAAATCTGTACTTAATTCAGAAGTTTACATTGTTTATAGAAAGTTATAGATTTCTGAGCTTATCTATGCAGGTTTCTGAATTCTGAGAAAAGGGGAATCGTAGTACAGCAAGCCAAGCAAAGCTTTCGTTGACACAATTCTTATAGGAAAATACACACTTTTTCTCTGGCACTTTTTTACATTTTTTTTTTAAACAAACATTTGCTTAGCTTGTGGGGATGCTAGGTGACAAATTTCCCAAGATATGGTGTGAAGTAAAAAAACATAATGAAAGCGTAACCACAAACTGTCCCAAATGTCACTAAATTGCTTAGCACCAAAGGAAAACCACTTAATAGTCAAGAGGCTAAAGATTAGCAATCTGACAGGTTGCAGTTACAGGGACTGCAGAACAGGCTGTGGGGGATGTGAGCAGAGCAGCACAGGAGAAGAAGTAGCTGAAATTGCTGCACCTACCTAAGTGCCATGAAGTGATGCACAAGATATTTCCTTGGAAGGGAAGAGGCAAGAGCTCATAGCCACTGAAAGAGATCCAAAAAAACATGCTTTCATTTTAGGACATTTTCCTAGAAATTAGATAAATATTAAAGGTCACTCCAAGATATACCAAACCAGTTGAAATCTGGAGTAGTGATTTGCCCTATGAGGGTTCCTCTTTCAATCTGCTCATCAATCTGCTCGCCAGTTTGCACATCTCCAACTAATGAGCATGAAACTCCATTGGAAATGTGAAAAGAACAGACAGATGCTCGCTTTTTGCTTAAGCGCCAATCAGTATAAATACAGACACGTGAGGTGTTCATGTGTTTGTGAAAAGCAGCTTTCTAGGGCCAGAAATAAGCTTTCAAAAGTGATGGTGCAGCAAAGAAAACAGTGGTCCTTTTGGGTCATTTATGCACCTGATTATCACCCGAGCACTGCGCCGTCACTTATTCACCATTACAGCACCCTTACTAATCATATTTAATATTGAAAATATGATCTCTCCTTGTTAAGCTACTATAGATGTGGTTTTGTGCCCCATTTAATGATTAATTCTCTAAGTTTACAACTTTTGTGTTTCTCTATATTCACAATGATTAGGAAATGCCCGGAAAGAACCAGTATTTTCTGTGCTGTCCTTATTACCCCTTGGTTCATATGATATTGGGGTTTCTCCCTCACAAGTGTGTACTAAAATGAATATTTTCCACCTATGTCCTACCTGCACGCCCTTGAAGCTGCCGCAGTTTTACTACAGTCTCCCTCTCAAGAAGATCCCATTCATATTTCCTGTAGATTGTAGACAGTTGTACAAGCTCAAGCAATGCATTGTCAACCCTCCTTAGGAAGCTTGGAGGTAGACTTGGCTTTCCCATGCCAGGCTCCCAAGAATCTGCAGTTCCCTACCAGAGACAATAATGCTCTTACCCACTTTTATGAAGAAAGCTGGAAATGTCAATTGACGATTGTACTAAGCAAAAAGCTATGGAGTGAATTTAGAGGTCAGAGACAACGAGAAAGGCTCCAATTTCTGGATAAAATGGTAAATGAGGAGGATAACCCACGAGTGGGATTTTCCTCTACCATGCTGACCTCTCGGTGGAAGACATTCCACCAGTTGATTCTAATCTCTATTTAGGACCTACAGGAGTGACCCGTGCAGGTAAGAGTGGTGGGGCGGGGTGGGGGGGAGGGGGCTTTTCCCTTATCATCATCTGGCTAGTCCCCCCCACCCCATCACCGCTTTTACCTGCACGGGACGCTCCTGGGAACCTACTCAGTAAAATGAAGGATTCCAATACTACACAACTATAAACAAAAACCTAATTCTTCTCTGTAGACCACACTGTGAATAGTTCCCATCCTGAACATATTTGCTCCTATGTTATGCAAAATGCTTTGACCTGGTTTGCGTTAACAAAGACATAACTAAAAAATAGTTGCACAGTGTTGGACATGGCCCTTCTTAGTGGGATTTCCCTAAAACCTTTTTGCTTTTTGTCCTCCTGGTTGTTGCCAACTCTGTTTTCCTGACCTTAGGACACTGGGCACTTTCCCCCGGTACTTCAGCTGGAAAGTGCCTGCACCCTTCCTACACATGTCAAAATAGGGTGCTTACTTGCTAGGTTAAGGTGTCGACCTGTGAGCACCCTGCAAAAATGTACAACATATACCCATGGCGGATGCGACACTGGCTAATAGGCGGACATCGCACTGATTGTGCCACCCACCTGAATAGCCTTTTAAATATGTCTCATATTCAGGTTGACCGCTCTCACTCTGTAGCCAGCCCTGATGGGGCCGTTCACTACCATCCAACCGGGGTAGGTGAGTGGCCGGGTAGGCACATCAGCATGTGCAATGCCCTGGTAGGGATGACCCCCATGTGGGTTTTCCCTACCTAGGGGGTCGGCTCCCCCTATGGGGCACTTCCTGGGTGTGGCCGATTCTCTGGTTAGGGCCTTAAAAGGCCTGGGGCACTTTCCCACTGTAAGTGCAGTGTGAAAGTGCACAAGCCATTCCTACACACGTTAGGAAGTGGTGCTCACCTGAGGGTTCTAAAGCGTCAGTCAGGTCTAACATGGCCGGCACTCGCACCTATTATGTTTTAAGACCTGGGTCCAGCCTTTCATACGATATAATAAGATTTATATTTTGGGGGACCGGATATTCGTCACTGTTGTGACGGAGCAACCCATCCGCCGAGATCTAAATCAAGCCCTTAGTCTTGAAAAACTCCAAAAAATCTTTGCAAAGCTGCTAGGAGGTGCAGGGTAAATCTTTCAGCACATCACAACTGGACATTTCCTGAAAGATGGTAAACAACTTGTTTGTTCATTTCAGAGCCACACAGTGCTTAATTTGATCCAGTGGTGGCTGGTGTGTGCCACAGGCACTCATTTTTGGAAATCAGCACTTATTTTCCCTCATTAGACATAGACCATGAGCAAGACAGGGAAAAACACACAAAGGGGAAAGAAGTAAGAGGAGAAAGATGGGGGGGGAAAACGTTGTAAAGGGAGAAATCAGGAACCTGCATGAGTGAGATAAAGGGGCAGGGACTGTCTGATGGGTGATGAAAGTGCCATGATTGATTCAAGACTACGCAGCCTTGGTATTTGGTGCACCGACATATAAATGAACCAGGAGCGGGTTTCAGAGCAGAGCTTTGGGTACCATTGCAAAGTAAGCTCTGGAGCAACATACATGCCCTTGGAAAGATAGACATTTTTGTGTGCTTTATAAGTCTGTGATATCACCTTCTCGGATCTTGAAGAGGATTTTGTTTGGCTCTGATGATAAACTGCACCATTTGTATTCCATATTTCAACCTTGTCTTTTCATTTCCACTCGGTCAAGGATATGCCACTTGTTTGTGGAGTTTGTCTAGGACTTTTGTTTTCTGAGCCAATGGGGTTACAACCTGTTTAGAGTGCTATAATTTGTTAGGTAATGATTAAAGACAGACGATCACACAGCAGAAAAGGAGTTCCGGTTTTGCAGCTTTATAAATAATGTTAAACTCTTCTTCCAGTAGCGGCCCGTGCAGGTAAGAGTGGTGGGGCGGGGTGGGGAAGGGAAGGAGTCAACAGACAATGATGAGGGGAAATTAAATGTTAAAAAAAGAAAAACACTTACCTTGCACTTGCCAGATTGCTGAGTCGGCGATGTGGCGAGCACAGGGTAAGTGGTTTTCATTTTTTTAAACGTAATTTTCCCTCATCGTCGTCTGTCGACTCCCTCCCCAGCCCGCCTTACCACTCTTACCTGCACGGGCCGCTCCTGTCTTCTTCCCTTGATTGTAATAGGAAATATAGAGTCCTAAATATCGACAGGATAGAATATTGTTATCACAATATTGAGGGACAAAATATCGAAAAGTAAGTGCACAGAGGGAGGTAAGGATTTATTATTCTTAACTCCACACCCACGTTCCTTACAATACAATACAATACAATGGCATTTGTAGAGCGCAAGGCTGCTCCTGAGGGAGCATCCCAGCGCTAACAGCAGGGCTGCCATATTAGATGGAAAGATACTAAGCATTGAACAGGTGGGTCTTTAGGCATTTCCTATATATGCTATCGGAAGGAGCAAGGCGAAGGTTGAGAGGAAGCGTATTCCACAGCTTAGTCGTCAGAAAGGTGAAAGCCCTTCTCCCTTGTCTGGTCCTATGGATCCTAGGGATCTGCAGGAGCCTCCGGGAGTTGGAGCTGCGGGATCTGCTCTGAAAGTAGGGCCTGGGTCTACATCTTTAGTACCAAGGTCCCTTATTCTTCAAGGCTCTATAGGCAAAAATTAGCACCTTGAATTTGATGCGGCTGCTCACAGGGAGCCAGTGATGCTTGCACAGATGTACCAACAATAATTGCTGAATAGGGATTTTAAGGAGGAGGCGTGCAGCAGCCTTCTGTATAATCTGCAGCCATTGCAGAAAATATGCTTGCAGACCCAGTAAAAGACTGTTAGCATAGTCCAATTTATGTACTTCAAAGATAGAGATATCACCTGGGTACGCATGTGTGGAGCTATGCATTGAAAATGTATAGAAACTTACCTTTTGATATTTTGTCCCTAAATATTGTGGCAATAATATTCACTCCAATCGATTTTTGGGATTCGATATTTTCCGCCTACACCTCTTCCCTGGTGTTGCTCAAGTGTCTGATTGGTTTGGTATGATGGCATGGCCGACACTTGTGAATGGTGAGATGAAGGATAATTAAAGGATGATCTGACCATGACTAAGGCTGCACAGCTAACAATTAAGTGTCAGTGTTATATTATCAAGTGAAAACACGGTGCAGAGGGTAACCAGCAGAGTGTGTCAACCAACACAGCACTTCCATGTTACCCAGGGACTTCAAGCTCTGTTTAGCTCAGAGTCTACTTTTCTATTCACTTGTCATCCACTAAGTTAAAAAAATCTCAATGTCATGTGTTTTTTTTCTGGGTGATGGATTAGAGATGTTTGGACAATTCAAGCAGCAATAGTAGTAGTAGTAGTAGTAGTAGTATTCCATTTTTCATTAAAAAATCATAAAAGCACAACAACCTACAAGTAAATTTAAAGCAAAAATGTTTCCCAACTCCATGTCCACAGAGTAAAATAATACTATAAGCGCAGAAATATATGACACATGTGACTTGATCACATTTCTCATTCTCATTTCCAGATGACTATTTGATTCTGGGATGCGTCCAAAATTCATGTAATAACTGTGCTGAATAAATATATATTTTGGTATTTATTAATGTGTCAAGTGAACAACTCCATCTGGATATTTACAATAAAATAATATTTAACAAGAAATACAATTCCATCGACAATTAAGGACCTGCTTATCGTGCAAAGATTATTGATGACGTTTAAGAGTATAGATACTACCATTTAAAACCAACTAGAAAGATGAGGTTCATTCATCACAATAAAACAATACTCTCAGGGGCATATTCACAAGAACGTGTGATAACCACCACAATTTTAGCTTAACGCAACTTCTCACATCGCAGTCCATCGCGGGAAAACAACGCCGTGTTAAAATAGCATTCTCAACCTGGCATCACCATGCGATAGTCCCACGATAACGCGTCAAATGACCGCGTTAAAAAGAACGCGACTCTGAAAAAATGCGAAACACCAACGCAAATAAAGTTGCGATGAGGCCAACCACGAAAAAAAAAACAGCGATAGGCCTGCAATTCCCACGCGTCTGGCGGGAAAATGCACCATAAAAGCTGAACAAGAAAAACACACCATAAACAAATCAAACTGCGCAGCAACATGGATGCACCCGGAACGAGTGCCCAGGTCAACGCAAACCCCACAAGCCCCACAGACCACCAGCAATGAACCTCAGGGTCGGGGAAGGCCAAGGAGAAGAGGAAGAGGAAGACGGGGTACAGTCCGCAGGAAACCCCGATCGTCGTCACGGAGGTGACAGAGCACCAACAACAACTGTCCGTCACCACCACCGTGCACCACCACCGTGTCATTGGCAACACAGAAGGAAAAATGGCATCCCATTGTGAATGAAGTCGGAGTGCCGAGGAGGCCAAGATGCGCTGGCACGATGTGACAAGCCAAACCAAGCAGAAACCCGCTGCCAACAGGAAGGCAGCAACGGCGAATGGAGGTGGGAGTCCTGCGCCACAGGAGGAGCTGGAGCAAATGGCGCCCACAGTCATCAGTGTGGAGACGGTGCAAGGAGTCGGGAGTTTGGACACTGCTCGACATGACCTGACACAACAGCAACAGGGACTGTGGGGACGGGGGGGAACGGGCACAATGGCACACATGCACAACTACGTGTAGCACACCGCACACCCACAATAACCCTGGGTCATGTCCCTGATCCCCGTGGCACACTGCAGCACACATACAAACATCAAGTAGGCCCCCGTTCACGATGTGCCCAAAGGGGTCCCACCCCACACATCACCAATTCCACAACACACATATGCACCCATGTGAAACACAGCAAAGATGCGTATGTGAGAGCCACACTGACAATGCAAGTGACACCACATGACCAGCAGCATGGCTGGAGTACAATCACCATGACACTGTGCATGCCACGAGATTGAGGTGGCTGAGTGTGGACCAAATCCGGAAAGGAGCAGGTCACACTCTGACACATCCACCTGCACAAGCAACCACTGACGTCAACAACACATCTGCAGACAAACAATGCACAAGAGTACAAAAACCGTCCAAGAGCACAAATGACCCAAGTCGCCAACATCACAGTACCTCAAAAGCACAAAAGCCAAAGGCACACCGCCTCCAAGGGATAAGGGCCAGCAAAATCACAGCTGCAGGTGCGACTCCCACACAAAGCAGCACACACACATAGAAATTACAGCACACCCACATGGACGACAATGTGGTACACAGTCCAACACCTACACTGCAGAACAGAGGACACAACTGGGTCCGCCTGTGCGTAGAAAATGGCCAATCACATCTGACATAGCAGGAAACTGTGAGATGCAAATGTACGTGTACAACCTCACCTACGTCATGTAGTCCAAATGTCCACTGACCCGTATCAAATAGTCCGCCCCTCCCAAACAGTCACGATGTACATTGTCATGAAGTCTGAATGTAAACTTGAACAATGCGGCAACATACATGCCAACACAATGTTAACAAGCATCTCCCCTTCACATTGCAGAGGGACAAACAACACCTCCAGCAGAGCAGACCAGACAACTCTACAGTGATGCTGAAGAGGACCACCACACTTCCGACACCTACGCCCCACAACAGTCCATGGACATCTTAGGCAATCGACCTCCAGGAGCAGGGCAGCACCGCTGCATCGAGGATACCCCACCCCCTGCACAGACAACACAGCTGGACGCACCCACCGCCCCGGCTGGCTCCCAGCAGCCCACCTAAGCACACATCGCATTCCAAGGCCAGGTGTCAGACTGCCAGAAGGGGGTGGACGAACAAGTGCGGGTGGGGTACTACCTCATGGAAGCCAAACCAGATCACATACGTGGGTGTCTAAGCCCCATCAGGGCCCACCTACACTCCCCAATGGAGACCCACACTGCGACAGAGACACATGCCTTTGCACATTTCCAGTACTGAACCACACCCAGAGCCACGAGATGATCATCCACACCCCCACGCTGGACTGGCGTACGCCGGCCCAGTTCACTCCTCTTACGTATTGAGTGGGGGACGACAAAGCTACATGTGCAATGTCCCACCCGCTGCCTGCGGTGACATGGCTGCGTCCTCTGTACATGGCACAATGTAATGTTGTAGTGCCCGGGGCACAAATGCATACATCATGAGCACACGGACACACTCAGATAGTTTGTTGAACTGGCCACGGGCACGTGCGCTCGACACCTTTATTGGCATGGTCACATGTACAGTGACGCATGTGCTGGATGTGTGTGGGGTGAGTGTAAGCCAGCCCTCATGGAGTCGTTGGTGCTGGCAACAACTTGAACAGTGATCACAATTAAAGCGGAAACAGAAAACACCAGCATATCAGAAATAACTGTGAAGCATCATGGTGGTAGCCGGAGAAAGTACAGTGTTCACACAACATGCAAGCAGAATGGTCCATGATTTGTGGTGCACTGAGTTAGTGGCACCTGAAGAGCTGAGCAGGGAACAAGCTGATGATGGCACCCACGACTGGTGTGAGCAACTCTGATAGTCTGGCAGTAAGACACTTACGACTCTGGCACCTGTTGTTTGGAGTTGGTCCTGGCGGTGGTGGCGTGTGCATCCTGCGGTGATGCGACATCCGGGCAGGCCAGGACTCGATTTAATGTGTGAGCCCAGGTGGGCCGCAATTGAGGCCGGAGGCAGCGGACAGCGCCGGGCCACAGACACATGGCCTTGATGACCCCCAGTCCATCGACCCAGAGGCCATCCAATATGCTATCAGACAGGGGCCATGACTTGAGCTGCACAGAGTTAGTGGCCCCGGATGAACTGCGGCCGGCACAGGCACACCGCCATGGGATGGTGACTTGCGGTGCAGTGAGATAGGGCCACGCGAGGTGAGCAGGTCCTCGTCGATGTCAAAGGCGAATGTAGCGGAGGTTTGCGGGGGACAGTGGAAGGTGTCCTCCAGGGCATGATGCAGAGGGCAGAAGCCGGCCGGAAGCGGAAAATGGAGGAGTGGAATGCCACAGCCTCGTTTTTGCCACAAAGTCAGTATCACCGACATGATGATAAAGACAAGCCCCAGTCCATAGACTCAGTCGCCACCAAAGTTCAACCAGAAAGTGGCCATGGATGTCGGGGAACAGACTTAGTGGCACCGGAGCTGAAAGGGGATGCAGTCTGCGATGAGGCCAGTACAATGATGTCAAGTCTGCCATAAATGATTCATGACTGAATTCCCAATGTGTGACCTACTCGACCGCAGTGTAGGCCGAATGCGTGGTCATCAAGGGCCCACAGACACGTGTGGTTGAGATGCCATGCACATACTTTGTGTCACCACATCGAAGGGAGTTTAGTGATATAAACTCCGCCATAAAGTGTGTACTCAGCCATTGTGTAATCAAGACTCAGTTCCAAATGTGTGACCTACTTGACCGCAGTGTAGGCCCGAGGCAGCGGTCAGCAGGGGCACACAGCCACGTGTCATTGGCCCGCGATGCACAGGGTTGGTGACACCAGGGCAGTTGTCGGCAGTGTTCAAACACCTCCGTAACAATGGTCCTTTTCTCCTCCGGACTGAACCGCGTCTTCCTCTTACTCGTCTCCCTGCGTACAATAATATGAACTCCGCCATGCAGAAATCACGGATCAGTTCAACATGTGTGACCTACTCGTCCGCAGTGTAGGCCGAAGGCGTAGTCATCAGGGGCCCACAGACACGTGTGGTTGGGATGCTATGCACAGAGTTGGTGGCACCACATCGAAGGGAGTACAGTGATATAAACGCTGCCATAAAGTGTGTACTCTGCCATAGCATAATCAAGACTCAGTTCAAAATGTGTGACCTACTTGAGCGTAGTGTAGGCCCGAGGCAGCGGTGGAGTATGTCAACGAAAAAGGAGTAAAGCGGGCCTGTGTCGCGGAGGCCGTGATGGTCTGAGGAGGCTGCGAAGGTCGCGGGCCTCGGGCTTGGAGCTTGCGCCGGCACGTGGTGGGCCCTCTTTGACACACGCCGGTGTCGGCAGGTGAGCAGTGAGGCCTGGCTGCAAAGGGCAGGCATGACGGGTCCGGGGACCAGTGGCCCGGGATGCAGCAGGCGCACAGGATCGCAGGCCACACCGCTCACGGCGACGGCGTCATCCTTGTGGCGGGGTGGGAGGCGCTGCCCTGGCAGACACGTTGGGCATTCCGGAAGAGAACCACGTCCAGAGCTACGTGCTTTTTATTCACACCCCTGCGCTGGCCTGGCGTACGCCGGGCCAGCCCACTCCGCACACGCTTACAGGGGGGGACGTCACAAGCTACATTTCCGCGATCTTCCCAACTGGCTGGGGTGACATGGTTGCGACCACTGTCCACTACACTCCAAACACCAGCAGTGCATGTAGACATGGCTATGTCTGTGGTCTACATACTGCAGTCTGTCCAGCACATCTCCGCCACACTTGGCATTGTGTACATACTCATTCATGGGTCACTTGCCTCCTTCGCACATGCCTGGTTCCCACCTCTCCCCACATTCCGGTATTGTGTGGCTGAGGTGCCATGCCGTCGATGGCTCATGTACATGGCTGACCAAGGTTGCCACGGTAAGTTGTGCTGTCGTGTCTGGTGGGGGGGCATGTTGTTTGGCATGTTGTATGTGATTTTGTGACATGTGCAGTGCCAGAGTTGTGAGTTGCATGATTGTGGGGTTGAGGTGTGTGGTGTTCATTTGGGACTTGCCAACGAGCAGTGCATTCCCATGGGTGCCATCCTGGAAGCGCTGGTTGATGTTGGACTGTCGGAAGATGAAGGGTTCATGCACACTGCCTGGGTAGTTGGCTATGACATTGGTGAGGAGTCCCCTGTGGTCCACTATTGCCTGCACGTTGATGGGATGCGTGTGCTTTCTGTTGCGGTACTTGTGTGCGGTGTTGGCAGGGGGCACAAGTGGGACAAGTGTGCAGTCGATTGCCCCCGACACGTGCGGGGATCCAGCTATGGCGTATAGTCCTTGCTTGGTCTCCAGCTGTTCCTGCGCATTGTGGGGGACGTATGGGTGCTGGGGTCCCTAGCTGGTGAGGGCATCCAGTACAGGTGTGAGGAACTTGGATGGGGCTGGCTGTGAGACTCCTCCGACTCGGGCGGTAGTTGTTTGGGAGGATACCAGAGGCCAACAGGTGCAGCACAGCCAGCAGCTTTGTCTGCGGAGGGATGTTGGTTGTCCGCTGTGTTGGTACCATCAGCCTCTGGGCAATGATGTTCAGGATGTGGAGGTTGGTTGTCCTTTTGGGCCTGTAGTGGGCATTGCATTGTCTGGTGTTGGGTCTGTGGGGCTGGTGCATTTCCTGAAGGTCCGCTGTCTTTGTCTGCGCTGCCTCTGTGGTGGTCCGGGGGGGGACGTGGGGGGTCAGTTGAGGGGGTGGCGGTCCAGGGGGTGGTGGCGGTGGGTGTTGTTGCCCTCTCGGGGCTCCGGGTGCATGGTGAGTGGCTCCATGGCATCTGTTGTTCTTCAGGTGTGGCTGTGGGCTGGGCTCCCTTTTCTTGTGCAGGTTGACGTCCGACTTTGCACCAGATCAGAACAGGTGTTAATTTCCTGCTGGTAACGCACCGTATCGCCTGTTTTGTGTTCCTATCGCCGATGTGGCTGGTTGTTGAGAATGTTGCGTTGTGGTGTTGTCGCGGCTTTTTGCTCGGGAACGCCTACTCTGCATCTCATTAGCGTTAGTTGCCGGGGTCATCTGTGGCGATGTTTTTTGCGACTGCTTTCGCAGGAAAACTGGTGTTATGGGCTGTTAGCACCAGCTTGTGAATGGGGCGATAAATTTAGCGCGACTTTGGTTGCGTTAAAGTGCCGATAACTCGGCGATAGCTCCTTGAGAATTTGCCCCTCAGTGAGCTATAACCATTTCATATACAAGTATATTAGTATCACTAGTGTGCATAACATGGAATAGTTAGCATGAATTCACCATCAATTTCCTAGGATGATTTTCTTAAAATGAATACACTACTATCATTGATTAAAATATCGTTAAAATCCCTATTCTTACAAATTAATTTGTCTTTCCTAAGACTATATAAGCATAACAGACATATACAGTGCTTCATAGTTGGATAATTTAGTATTCAAGGGTTTCAGTATCCTATTTCTTAATCTCAATGCATGTAACAGGTATCTAGTCAATCCAAAGATTAGGTATTCTGTACAATCACTTTTTAAAATTCTAATAATCTCACTTAATCGATTGGCAGCCAAGATTCGACATATCGGGATTAACCAAGTTCTTCTGATCTGTTTGTTCTTAGAACGTGTGTGTTTTACAACCTGCACACCAATTTTTACTTATGAAACTAAAATGTTCAACAAGATAAGAAACTTTTTTATCTGTGCGTGCTGCTGCGATGAAGGGTTCAGCCTGAGACCCTGGGTACTAATTGGCAAAATGATAGGATACGGAACACTCCGATCCTAAGCGTAGCGCACTGCAGTTATGCCCCCCTGAGGGGTTTCACCAAAACTTTGTGAATATAACGTTGGTTCAAGAAATAATAGAACAATTACTCAATGATTTTAAATTGTGTCTTATTGAAAATACAATTTCAATATTTTCACCCATGTATAACATTCAAGGCGAATCATGAGTATAAATGTTCAACAACCATCAACTTAAATAGTACATTCTCTGTACAATGTGTGATATGAAACTAAAATACAAAAGACATTTTCTTTTCAAAAACCCAATGCATTTCGGGTTGAAAACCCTTCGTCAGGGGAACATGTGTATCTGGGTAGATCAATCACACAATCCTCCTTTGCCGCCTGCCGGAACAAAAACCAAAATGATCCAAATCAACAAACGTAAAGACAATGTTTACGTAATACACATACAGTAGATTACTTTTAAAAATCTGTTTCTGCGCCAACTGTGAGAATGAAAGTGCAACCTATTTCGTGCTCACAATGTGCTCTGTTTAAAAATGAAAATAAAAGAAGAAGAAAGAATAAACACACCGAGTGGTGATGAAGATAAAACCAAAGGTATTCCAGAGTATATATGCCCGTAAGAAGAGTGCCTGAAGTTATCCTCATTCAATCATGCGTAAGAAATTCCCGAGATGACAAGCATGTGAACATTCCAACGTCACGAATAAGCATGCCTAATAAAAATGTCTTACCAGTCATCACTGAAACCGATACAATGAGCTGTAAAACATATTTACACCAACGGTAAGCGCAAGGTAGAGTTTACGTGTCAAGCACCCAGTGCAAATGAAACGGCTAATAGGATCTTACCACATTGTAATGACAGCCCTGAAGCCTCTGTGAAATAAATAAATAACACGCTATTGTAATAAACCTAAACCATTGCGTATGCCACAAAGAAAGACACAACTATCTGTACTCACCTAAAAGTAACCGCCAAGTGATCTGACCTCATGTGACCCCGCTCTGACGTTGGTACTTGAACACATATGGGGACGTTTAAAAAGACTACGTGAGCTGACGACAAGGCGTCAGTGACTCAATAACTTTATTGAGACGTAATAATCGAGTTACGAACACTGTATGTGCTAAAGTGAATCACACTAACACCTACCTACCCTAACAAAAATCAACTTAGCTCTAAATCGAACCCTCAATATTCCAAGTCATCAAAAATGAATGACTAGTGCTTGAAATGAGATTGCATAAACCTCCCTTGTTCAAAAGGAACTCTCGACATTAGAATATGCCTTAAACATGAGATTTACTCGCAACGCGTCTAGACAGCACGTAACGTGCTCAATGCCATTAACCAAGACTCCAGAAAAATCGTGAACGTGAAATGAAATCAAATGTTCATACACAATCCGCTGGCGAATTAAAATGCTCGCTACTAATAAAAAAACACCATAAATTAACAGACTTAAATCCCTAAAGCTAAACTTGTCAATACTAAATGAGATATAATGCGGTAATGTAATTATTGGCAACACCCTCGCACATCCGCACACCTGGAAGAAAATCAAGCTGAAGCACTCATCTGACTGTAATACTGAAGGAGTCATATATGCTATTCAATGTCCTTGTGGATTGTTATATGTAGGACGAACTACTCGCAAAATCAAGACTAGAATTGTTGAGCATAAAAGCATGATTCGCACGAAAAACCTCAAATCATGCTTGGCTGCACATTGGATTAACACCTCACATACCATACCACAACTAAGGTACACTATCTTAGAAAAAGTTCCTATACCAGTAGGCATCGACTTCCATACATTATTGGCACGTAGGGAAACACATTGGATAAAATTCCTGGGCACAATCACACCGAAAGGTCTTAATGATCATTATGAAATGATATGTTTCCTTTAATGTGCACAAATGTAACTTTTATATGATGTATAGCAGTCCGTTTCAGCCAAATATTCTTGAGCATCTTTATTGTACATCTGTCTCTGCACCCACTGTGAGTATCTCTTTACTTTCACTGAGCACGCATTAGTCTAGACTTAGGTCTTTTGAGTTCACATAATGTCAGGTTTTTTCACATCTTTTTTTATATCTCATTTTTTTTATATCTCATTTAGTATTGACAAGTTTAGCTTTAGGGATTTAAGTCTGTTAATTTAGGGTGTTTTATTTTATTAGTAGCGAGCATTTTAATTCGCCAGCGGATTGTGTATGAACATTTGATTTCATTTCACGTTCACGATTTTTCTGGAGTCTTGGTTAATGGCATTGAGCACGTTACGTGCTGTCTAGACGCGTTGCGAGTAAATCTCATGTTTAAGGCATATTCTAATGTCGAGAGTTCCTTTTGAACAAGGGAGGTTTATGCAATCTCATTTCAAGCACTAGTCATTCATTTTTGATGACTTGGAATATTGAGGGTTCGATTTAGAGCTAAGTTGATTATTGTTAGGGTAGGTAGGTGTTAGTGTGATTCACTTTAGCACATACAGTGTTCGTAACTCGATTATTACGTCTCAATAAAGTTATCGAGTCACTGACGCCTTGTCATCAGCTCACGTAGTCTTTTTTAACGTCCCCATATGTGTTCACGTACCAACGTCAGAGCGGGGTCACGTGAGGTCAGATCACTTGGCGGTTACTTTTAGGTGAGTACAGATAGTTGTGTCTTTCTTTGTGGCATACGCAATGGTTTAGGTTTATTACAATAGCGTGTTATTTATTTATTTCACAGAGGCTTCAGGGCTGTCATTACAATGTGGTAAGATCCTATTAGCCGTTTCATTTGCACTGGGTGCTTGACACGTAAACTCTACCTTGCGCTTACCGTTGGTGTAAATATGTTTTACAGCTCATTGTATCGGTTTCAGTGATGACTGGTAAGACATTTTTATTAGGCATGCTTATTCGTGACGTTGGAATGTTCACATGCTTGTCATCTTGGGAATTTCTTACGCATGATTGAATGAGGATAACTTCAGGCACTCTTCTTACGGGCATATATACTCGGGAATACCTTTGGTTTTATCTTCATCACCACTCGGTGTGTTTATTCTTTCTTCTTCTTTTATTTTCATTTTTAAACAGAGCACATTGTGAGCACGAAATAGGTTGCACTTTCATTCTCACAGTTGGCGCAGAAACAGATTTTTAAAAGTAATCTACTGTATGTGTATTACGTAAACATTGTCTTTACGTTTGTTGATTTGGATCATTTTGGTTTTTGTTCCGGCAGGCGGCAAAGGAGGATTGTGTGATTGATCTACCCAGATACACATGTTCCCCTGACGAAGGGTTTTCAACCCGAAATGCATTGGGTTTTTGAAAAGAAAATGTCTTTTGTATTTTAGTTTCATATCACACATTGTACAGAGAATGTACTATTTAACTTGATGGTTGTTGAACATTTATACTCATGATTCGCCTTGAATGTTATACGTGGGTGAAAATATTGAAATTGTATTTTCAATAAGACACAATTTAAAATCATTGAGTAATTGTTCTATTATTTCTTGAACCAACGTTATATTCACAAAGTTTTGGTGAAACCCCTCAGGGGGGCATAACAGCAGTGCGCTACGCTTAGGATCGGAGGGTTCCGTATCCTATCATTTTGCCTGTTTGTACTTAGGACAGAAGAATAAAAAGTATGCTTCTGTTTCATATACTGTCTTGCATGCCGGACAGCTGGACAAGATGTCGGCGCCATTCCAATTACTGCAAAAACTATTAATTGGAAGGATACTATACCTACATTTTAGGTATAGGGATTTCGCAAGCTGTGGTTCTATACGGTTCAAGAATTCTTCCTGCTGCATTTTATCTTTAAAACTCAAAAACCTGCTTGTCAACATCCCTGCAGTTCTCCTATTTAGCCAGTTGTCATCCACATAACTCCAGTGTCTCTTTTTAAGAAGGTTTAAGGACTTTTTTTTAATACTGTCGGGGTTAAGCCACAGGTCACTCATGCCCAATTTGACCAACCATCCCTTGATGTAATTGAACCATTGGACACACCCTCTGGTATCTGATGATAATACATCTAAGAGTGATTCTTTCATGGGTAATGGTGAGTCATTTGACCATATGCGGATCCAAAAGGTAAGGGGCCTGAGAGCAATTGCATGAGCGACGCTTTTCAGGCCCAGGTCCAAACGCATTGGTATCTGTGGTGCATTTCGGGGGAGCTCCAAGACTGATCTCATGAATATGTTTTCAGTTTTATCAATTGGGCCCACATTAGTGTGGCCCCATAACTCTGTCCCATAGAGTGCGGCTCGTATGCCCTGGGCATGGTATACTTGGATCACTGGAGTCACTGGTCTATAGATTGACTTACTTAGCTTTTTAACTAGGGCTGTCCTCACATGTTGTAGCGAAAGCTGACTTTTTACTATTTGTGGTGTCCATGATTGTGTGCTAGTCAGCCTTACCCCTAAGTAATCAAATTGTTTCACCTCCTCTAATGCAGTAGGGCCCAACTTTATACTACACTTGAAGGACTTGTGATGATTAAAAACCATGAATTTTGTCTTTGAGGTGTTAATTTCTAATCCAAATTCCTCACATCCCTGCCCTAAATTTTGGACCCAGCTGGGGTTCTGGAGATAAGCAGGGTGTCATCTGCAAAAAGAAGTGCAGGCACCACTTGCCCTGCAAGCCTAGGGGGATCACCCCTACAATCTATTAATGGTTTGATCAGACCGTTAATATAAAGGGTAAAGAGAGTTGGAGCAAGGACACACCCTTGCTGCACTCCTCTGTTCACCTTGATCCGATCGGTAAGCCCCCCTCGCTCCCCCATCTACTTCGGGCATAGTTGTTGGTGTGAAGTCTGATAATAATTTGCAGGAGGTTTTTCGAAATCCCCATTTTAGTAAGGGCTGCCCAAAGTTTTTCACAGGGAACTAAATCAAATGCAGCGCAGAGGTCTACAAACACTAGATATAGTGGGTCTTTCTTGATTGTCACATATTTCCAGAGGATCAGTAAAAAACGAAACAACTGATCTATAGTGCTTGTTTTACCTCTAAATCCTACCTGCAAGGGTGATAATAAGTTCCCTTCCCTCATCCAGTCATTGATTCTATCCAGCAAATGCCGGCAAAATATTTTCTGTGCAATGTCAATAAGGCTGATAGGCCTATAGTTTGCCGGGTCACTTTTATCCCCCTTTTCAATTATGGGCACTACTTCAGTGCCTAGCCATCAGTTCGGAATTTCTGCGCCTTTTAATATAGCATTGAAGGTGCAGTTCAAAATCACACTCCATATCTTGGGTCTGGAAAGCTAGAGATTCCCAGGGATTTTATCTAGGCCTGGTGTTTTCCCCCACTGCAGGGTTGCAATTGCATATATGGTTTCTTCTACAGTGAAAGTAAGATAATCTGTGTCTATTTCTGGGTTAAAATACTCAGAAATTACTCCACCACTATCCTTTGGTCCTGCATATAATTTGGAAAAATGACCCTCCCAAGTCTGTGGAAGGATATAAAAGGTTTCCTCCATGACTAAACCTTTTGTCCCTTTCGATATCAGGTGCCAAAATGCTTTGCTGTTTTTAATTTGGGCCGCAACTAGTAGGTCTTGCCAGAACCCTATATGTCAGTTTCTTTGTGCCTTGTGTTGTACATTTCTATAAGCTTTCCTTTTTGTAACTACCATTGTTCTTTGGCCAGCTTTAATCGCTCCAATCACTGATTGCCGAGCTTGTTTGCAGGATTCATCAAACCACTCATTCTTCCTGTTCCTGGCCATTTTCTTTCCACTACTGTTTTTGTAGAAAAATTTATTGATATTATTTAGAAGATTTATAAATATATCCATCAGGGATTGCATCTCCAATCTTCTGGTGCCCATAGTAACTAATGAATTGGCAACTATGGTGTGAATTTGTGCCAAAATATCGACTGCTCTCGATAGAGGGACATTTGACCCTCCTTTTGTCATTACTGAGGAAAATAGGATTGGATAGATTGGATTCTAAGGGAGATTGAAGGAAGCCGAGCGCGTAGCTGCTAGTGACCTCCGTGCTCCTCCCCCGATCTTCAGGCTTGTTTCACTTCCGGTATGGCAGAGAGCATCTGAGGCACCGCTGGTGTGCCTCGTGGATGTCGCGGCTGTCGGCAGGGGCTCGCCGCGAGCAGGATTTTTGCTCCTCGTTCTTGGCACCATCAGAGAAGGGCAGTGGAGGCAATCAGAAGGGCAACGGCTGGGGAATTCAATGATGGCTGGCGTGCCCGGCGGGGAGGAGAGCCGGTGAAGTGCCGCGTCCTCGATCAGCGGACAGAAGGTGAGCCTGCCTGCAGTCTGCTGGCGGCGTAGTGCAGAAAATTCAGCCAAAGACCCTGCCTTCCTAAATTAACTAAGGCTGTATTGGAAGGGGCCGAAAAGTAAGATTCTGGGGGAGCCAGAATGGAAGCTGTATTTCCCCTCCAAAGACTGATAATGGTTCTGGACCCCCTCTCCTCCTGTGCTTGTGCTTGTAGTACCACTTTTTTTTTTTGCAGTTAAAGGATGTGCTTTCTCTCCCTTTCCTAAATCTAAAGAGCGAAGAGTGGAGGAAGGGGAAGGGAGAATAAGAGGGTCAGGAGAAATAAACTTAAATGGAATAATAACAAAAAGGAGGGGGTGGGGGGGCGGAGCTTGCTCGCGACCAAGATGGCCGCTTGAGCCCATCGCTCTGTGACACTGTTCCCCTATCCGGCATTTATCCTGCAGCCTTGCAGCCCGAAGTGACTGCGACAACGAGCCCTGTGAACCGGAACTCGCCAGGAGCCCGGAGGTCGAACGCCGGCTTCTTGCGTCCGAGTACAGCGGACATACAGAGCTCCATCGGCACCCGCCCTGCAGGGCCTGGATCCCCGGACTATCGTGGAGGCTCGAGGCCGACCGGAAGCGGTGGAGAGCGGCTGGAGCTTTGGGCACCCACTCTGTGCTCCGCGGACCTGGAGTGCCTGCTCTGCACGTTACCCCCCGCAGGCCCGGCGTTCATCAGGCACACCCGAGGGACGGATCGCGCGAGGGGGTACGTGGACCAGTGGAGACAGCAGCACAGCTTGCGGCCGGACCAGCAGTGAGTGCAGATGCTGTGGTCGGGCCCGAAGAGAGATCAGCCCAAGGTAGGAGACACTTGCCGGTCTCAGTAGCGGCCCTGAGTGGCCCCGAGCGGGCGTGACATTTGTGACCCCTTGGGCCCACCACCTTAACCGGCAGGAGCCACGTGCGCCCCGCACAGCCCGGAAGGGTGCAATTGAGCACAGTCTCGTGGCAGGCGACCACTGGGAGAGTCGAAAGCGGGGGACACCCTTCAGGCCCCTGTAGGACGCAGGCTGGGGGTGGCCGTCACTGAGGTGCAGCGGTGGTGCGGACTACCTGGATTTGCGCCCCCGCGCACGCGACTAGCACTCTTGCGGAGGTGTGGGTGAGAAGAGGCACCCCGCACCAGGGATTGCCTTACACGTCGCCCGCAACCACGACTCACGGGGGGCGGCTCCCGGGATTGGTTAGCGCCCTAGAGTGCGACAACAGCGACCTCTCGGAGACGGCAGACAAGGCTGCCTGTGGAGCGGAGGTGGTATCCGGGAAACGGCAGAGGACCATGTACGTAGAAGCTGAGGCCCACTATAATCACGTACTGTAGGAAGCATCCTGCTGCCGGGCTGCCCTACACTCGGACGTGTGTGACCACTGCTGAGCACGTGCATTGGGGCATACGACGCTGGCGATACACAGTGCGGGGTATTGTTACATAAGAAGTCCGGCCTGCAGTTGGGATCAGCGCTGCCGCTGGTAGCCCTAGCGGATCGGAGGGCTGGGCAAAGGCGAAGGATTACGAAGGAGCCCTGCCTTGCAGGTCCCCCTGTGCGTCAGGATGGGCAGGGTGGATAGAGCACAACCCAAGCTCTCATTTGAACAGAAGCGATCGAAGTCGCATGACGCCTCCTCGGAAGAGACAACCAGGATGCAGGCCCCCACGACGGAAGACGCTAGCCCCGATATCCTCAGTATGCTATTAGCCATGGAAAAAAGCCTGCAAAGCGGTATCACCTCTCTAGGTACAAAGATGGATGCCCTCTCCTATAGGATGGACAGAATGGTTGAGCGTTTGGATAAGCATGCCGAGCGCTTAGACATGTCGGAGCGGAGAATAACGGAGGTGGAGGAAGCACATACTACATTGGACACTGAACACAAGCAACTCGGAAGAGTCCTGCGGGTTCTCCAGGATAAAACGGAGGACCTGGAAGCGCGCTCACGTCGCTGTAACCTCAGGATCACGGGCCTTCCGGAGACCACTCCAACTGGCAACATGGAACACTTTATTGAACGCCTATTGGTCACTCTACTGGGGGAAGGAGTCTTCTCCGCCATGTTTGTAGTGGAGAGAGCGCACCGCTCCCTGGGGCCTCGACCACCTCCGGGGGCGCCGCCACGACCGATCATCGCAAAGTTGCTTAATTATCGAGACAGAGACACTGCCCTGAGACTGGCAAGGGAAAAGCAATCTTTGTCCTACGAAGGCTCTGAGATATCCCTGTATCCGGACTTCACTATTCGTGTCCAGGAGGCACGCCGCCAGTTTGTCCCCATGAAAAAACAGCTACGAGAAATGGGGATCGACTATGTCATGTTGTACCCTGCTAAGCTTCGGGTGAACAGACAGGGTCGGTCCCACATCTTCACTGACCCAAAGTCGCTGCAGAAGGCCCTGAAGGAGTGGACCAATGAGCAACGCCACAGCCCGGATCGACATTTACTGGCAGAGGCGGCAGGTGGATCCTTGGAGGAACAGGACTGACACAGGCGGACTACCATTTACTGATAAGTATGGCCTTGGGGCGGGGGAGGGCGGGTCGGGCGCAAACCTAGGGGCGGTGCGAGCAGTGCCCAATGCGATTCGGAACTAACTGTTCGCGAACACGATGGTGGGGGAGTCCCACTGGTCCAGCCCGTAACAGAATACAGGGATGGCGGAGGGGCAGTCGAAAGTGTTGAAGGAAGCGGTAAGGAGCGGTTACCTGCTGGGGCAGCCGTCCAAGAGACACTTAGAGACTACGTCAGAATGCTACGAGCGGCTGGCGCGGGCCCTTAGGGCACCGAGTCCTGGACATGGTTTGGCAGCGACTTCCCTTGTTGCATGTGACTGCTAATGCAATAGAACATGCGGGCAGTGAGGCTGTATTACAGATTACGAACGGTGCACGGGGGCGGGCTGTTACTGCTTTTACTGTATTCCATGCTGGGGTGAGCAACATCCGCCCGCGAGTGCATTACACACAGGGAGATCTACTTAGTTCTGGGGGGGGGCGAAGGGTGGGTGCTTGGGAGTCCAGGGGATGCATCGCGGCCGAGTTGGGGGTGGCCTGCCATGGGTGGGGGGGGAAGGGTGGGGGGGAATGTTTGGCTGTTTTGGTTTATTGATGTTCTATGCACTTTTACGCATGATGCACTGATCGCTTATTTGCTGCATATGTTGAGATACATAATGTGCTCTCATACATACGATGGTGGGACCTAGCGTGGTTAACTCGCCACAGACACCGGACGCCCTCCGCGCGCTCACTTGGAACGTTCGGGGTCTTAACGATCACCGAAAACTGCGCAAAGTGTTGAACTATTTACATAGGCAGAATATCGACATAGCCCTTCTGCAGGAGACGCACCTCCCACTGAACAGCGCACTACTGCGCAGTAGGGGACTGCTGGACAACATAAACGTCTCGGGTTACACCACGCACTCCCGAGGGGTAATGACATGGGTTAATCCTAGGTCAGCTTACACTATGGCCCAATTGGACGTAGATAGAGATGGTCGCTTTGTGATCTCCAGATGCCAGGGGAAGGGAATGGATCTAATTATAGAGAACGATTATGGTCCCAACTACGACTGCCCGGAGTTTTATACTACCCTCGCTGGCGCGGTTAATAAGTACCCGAAAGCACGATACCTCTGGGGTGGGGACTTTAACTTGGTCAGGGATCCAAATCTGGATAGATCGGGGGGACCGCCGAGGCGAACCTCAGCGGCGGCCAGAGAGCCGGAGAGTGTCATGGCAGGAGCGGACCTTTGCGATGTATGGCGCGAGCGACACCAGGACAGGGGCGGTTATACACACTACTCTGCTTACCACAATCTGCATACACGCATTGATTACTGGTTGGTGTCCTCATCCGTCATGGGCCACGTCCGGGAGTGTGGGGTGTTGCCCAGGACTCTATCGGATCATTCTCCCCTTCTGCTGGCCCTCACTATGCCACGGAAGACCATCCCACCCTTCATTTGGCGGTTTCCACCTTACTCATTACTGGATCCTGTCTCCAAAGAAGACATGGCTGACGCTATAGAAACTTTTTTCGCCACTAATGTAGGCTCGGTGGACAGTTTTCAGGTCATATGGGAGACCTTCAAGGTCTACATACGGGGCGTCGCGATGACCAAGCACTCGGGCGTACTCCGGGCTATCCAACAGAGACTAGCTGCTCTTGAACGGAAGCTAGGCGTCCTGGAAGAACGCCAACTGGAGAGCGACGATGAGGCAATAACGCGCAAAATCAGGGAATTGCTGGAAGAATACCACGATGCAGCTGACAGCGAAGTTAAGCATCTAGGTAAATATGCCACGGCATGGACCTACGGGGAGGGCGACAGGCCGGGCTCCACACTTGCACGCGTATTGAAAGCTAAACGTTGCAAGACGTTGGTTACGGAAATTAAAACAACAGGGGGAGAGACATTAACAGATGAGGAGGGTATAGCCGAAAGGTTCAAGCAATTTTATGCGGAGTTATATGCATCACGGTCTCCTGGCTCGGAGAATGAAATCATTGACTACCTAGACCATATCAAACTACCATTTCTCAATAACACTCACCGAGAATTCCTGATGCGACCCATAGAGAAAGATGAGATCTTAACGGCTCTATCAGGTATGAGAGCTTCCAGTGCCCGGGGGACCGACGGCTTAACAGTCGGCTTATATAAAGCTTTTATTGATTTATTATTACCACATATTTTGGTGCTTTTTGATGACATGTGTGTCTCAGGCACGATGCCTCCATCGATGAGAGAGGTGGTGATTGTCGCCATACCTAAACCGGGCAGGCCCCTGGATGAGTGTGGATCTTACCGCCCTCTCTCCCTGCTCAATGTTGATACCAAACTGTATGCTAAGATCCTTGCAAACCGATTAGCCCCCTTGGCTCCGGTGCTGGTCGCACCTGAGCAGGCGGGCTTCATTCCAGATAGGAACCTCATCTACAACCTACGAACGGTGTTTGGCACCATTCAACATACTAAACAGGATTCTAAGGCGGTCGCGGTCTTCCTCGACATGGAGAAGGCCTTCGACTCTGTTGAATGGCCCTTCATGCGGCAGGTACTGATGAGGATGGGATTAGGCCCCGTTTTCCTGCAACTGATCGGAGTACTTTATACTTCTCCGACGGCGCGTATCAGAATAGGAAATCTGGTAACGGACTCCATCAAAGTATCCAGAGGCACGAGGCAGGGCTGCCCGCTGTCCCCCATTTTATACGCACTAGTCGCGGAACCACTGGCGTGTGCATTAAGGGAGTACCATAGTAATAAGGGAGTTTGTTTTCCAACTTATAAGATCATAGTGTCAACATACGTGGATGTCACGTTATTATATGTGCGCGAGCCGGAAAGTAATCTCTCCTCCGTCTCGAGGGAGGTAGTGCATTTTGGGGCACTGTCGGGTTTGCGTGTCAATTGGCCTAAATCCATAATTTTCCCACTCACCCCCATTACGACACATTTCGAGCCGGACTTTCCGCTGCACTGGTCTACAGAAGCAATCCGGTATCTTGGTATACGCCTCCACACTGACCCGGACGCTGTGTTCAGAGAAAATTATGGCACCGCAGTCAGCAGACTGGAGGATGACGTAGAAACCTGGATTAAGTTGCCGTTGTCTCTATTGGGTAGAATCTCAGTCATGAAGATGGTAGTTCTGCCCCGTTTCCTGTTTCTCTTCACAAACATCTCCATTGTTTTGCCGAGCTCCTTCTTTCATAGAGTCAATAAATCATTGGTAAAACTAGCCTGGGCGGGCAAACAAGCGAGGGTGAAATGGCAGATCCTTACGTTACCATATCACCTGGGGAGGCTGGGTGCGCCTGATCTTAATCTGTATTATAGAGCGGCACAAGGCGCTCAACCATATTCTTGGATCCACGGTTCGTCAGATACTCCGTTTCTACGCATGGAAAAGCTTTTCGCAGGTCCGCTCCCACTCCCGGCCACGATCTTTGAACCTGCAGATCGCAGGATGGGGATCTTGGACTCCATCAACTCGACTCGGCATGCCTGGCATGCCCTGCTACAATTGCAAGCGGGGGCACTGTTGTATTCCCCGGCAATGCCCATTGAATGGGCACGCTGGCTGGCCCCGTGCAGGGACAAAGGGGTTATCCGAGCGTTGCAATCATTGAACATACTGACTGCGGGGGATCTGTTCCACAACGGTACAGTTAAAACCTGGGAGGGGGTAGAGGCACCGGGGGTTAATAGCACCATGCTACAATGGTTTCAGTTCCATAGGGTGCGGAGAGCGCTGACAGAGACTTTAGGCGAGGACCTACAGGAACCCCCTGAGCTGCTGGAACTGTCCTACATCATCAGAGCTAAGTCGCCCCGCAAATCAGTTACTAACATATACAAATTAGCAATGTCCCATAGAGCGAACCATTACACCAAAGCCAGGCTGGCCTGGCAGCGGGATCTGCAGCAGACCATAGATGACCTGATGTGGAACTATTGCTGTACTAGCACCCGACGTATCCCCTTACACAGTAGGCACAGACTGATACATTTTAAGTACTTGAACAGGGTATATTACACCCCAGAGAGGCTACACAGATATGGTTTAAGGGAGAGCGCTGCTTGTGACAGGTGCCGAGCACTATTCGCAGATTTTTTCCACCTAGCGTGGCAGTGTCCTGGGGTGTACAAATACTAGGAATTGGTCTTTTTGGAGCTGGGGAAAATTGTGGATACTGAGCTTCCTCCGGATCCGGCTTTGGCCCTTTTAGGGTATTCCAAACAATTGCCTATGGCGATTCGAAGACTGGTAGATATGGGCCTCCTCATGGCTAAACGGAAAGTTGCAATGTGCTGGTCGAGGGGCCCTCTTCCCACACTGGCCCAATGGTCGTGGGACATGCTTTACTGTAGCACACAAACCGAGAATTTCAGCGAACTGCTTCCCCCCCGGAGCAGACCCAAGAACTTCTGGGGACTCTACGCGACATACATACTAGCTATGGACACGGATGGCGGCAGAGAGGCCCAGACTGATTCTGGTGGCAATGTCCCCGACACGACTAGTTAATTTGCAGTCTGAGGCACGAAGTGGCTGAAGTCCCCTGGGTCGCCTCGCACATAAGGCGTATAACTACCTGGGGAGATAGTTATGGATTGACGGGAGGGCGCGCGGGTCGCGGCGTATATCTAATTGATTGGGGTCTCACTCCACCGACGCATTGGTAATAGAACACTCATTGTTATACTATTCGTTTGTTTTTACCTGACTGCAGCGAGCTATGGATGCTTTAGTTAAAATGTTTTTTGCATGCATCTAAAACACTATGACCATAATGCTTCTTATAATCTCAGTTCATGATAGTAGCCTCCTCTCTGGGTTGTTGGCCTAATAACCGTGTTATCGGCTCAACTAAGAATAGCCGCCGGCCTCAGGGTTGTAGGCAAATGGCTGTGTTTGACTGAGAGCTTTTCAATAAAATGTTTAAAAAAGAAAAAAGGAGGGGGTGATACTACAGGAGTGAACACGACTGCAGACTGCTGCTGCAAGACCAAACCCGCTCTTGTTGATGCTGCTGTTGGTCCGCGCCCTCCTCCACTGTTCAAGGCTTGTTTGACTTAGAACAATGGGAAAGCATCTAAAATTCTCAAAATTAATGGCCAAGGTGGATTCAGCCGCAAGCCTTAAAGCAAAAATTTAATCAGCCCAAAAGAAGGCAGCATCAGCTGCAGCAAGAGCTGAGCACAGTCAAAAAGCTCGGACCGGCTCTACGATAAACTCTAGTTCTGTGAGCTCAGAATAGGAGCCGCTAGAGCCAAGAAAGGACTCTGGAGCAAGGACCAGATTAATAGAGAGTAGATCGCAGGGAGGGGCGGATGAAGGAATAAGGTATGGGGAAGAGCCGGGTCCTCATGACAGAATATCAGAAATATCAGAAAATCTTGATTCAATGGTACGGGCGCAGGAGGGCGGGAAGGCAAAAGAAAATTCTCCTACTTTACAAGAACTCATAAAGGAGAAAATGGGCAATCCAAACTATCAAAATACTAAGGATTATCCGCTATTCTCCAAAGGAAAAGTACCCCTGGCCACTTTGGCTCCATCTGCGACATTGCAAGGGCCTCCTGATGAGACACAAACTAGTCCTTTGCAAAATGATCAATCCTCCTTGGGACATTCAGCTACCTCAGAGGTTAAGGATGGACACAGATCCCCTCAAAAGGAGAATAGCCTTTCCATGAACTCTCAGTCACAGGCACAGTCACTACCATCACAGTCACCATCTCTGTTGCCTCCACAGTCTCAGTCACTGGCGCAGTCACCGCCACAACAACCCCCCCAGGTGTTAAGTAAAGAAGGACCAGCCGTTGTGGGGCAGCAAGCATGGATTCAGAAAGTTACTGGAGGGCCACAATGCAGGCAGCCTGAACAACTTCAAGAAGAAGGAACTCTCCTACAATGCGACATAAAAACCATGCTAAATCTCACTTTAGACGAGATAAGAGAGCTCAAAATAACTCAAGCTAATGAGATAGTGTCCCTTCACCAGCCCCTCTCAAATATCGAGGAGGCAGTGGGTAGTTTTCCAGTAAGGATACAAGAGGCTGAATCAAGGATTGCACAGCTTGAAGATCAAATGAACACGATGCAGCAGCAGGTGAACCTTGCTAAAAAGGAAAATACTTCACTCAAGAGCAAACTGGAGGAGCTCGAGAATCACTTGCGACGCTCCAACCTGCGTATAGTGGGGGTCCCTGAGGGGAGTGAAGGGTCCCAAACCCTTCAGTGGGTCGAGACTTTTATCAAGAAGAGTGTGCTCCCAGAGTTCGCTGGAGATCTCACCATAACAAGAGCGCATCGGGTGCCCTCACAACCTTTTCCAATTCAAAACTACCACAAACAATTTTGATTAACTTTGCCGACTACCTCATTAAAGAGCAGATATTGTCTAAAGCAATACAGAAGAGACAATTTTTGATCACTGATGTCTCCAGTTGTCGGATTTTTGCTGATATGCCTGCAGCCTCCGCACATCGGCGAAAAGAGTTTGTCAAACTGTTATATCTTTTTAAGGCTCAGGGTGCCCAGGCTGCAATAGCTCAGCAGTCAAAGTTAAGGGTGCTAGTGAGAGGCAAGTTTGACATGTTCGCAAATATTGAGGAAGCGCAGGATTTGCTGAGAGAAATCTCCACCACATAATAGAGAAGAACCACTAAGCCTATGTGAAAGTCTGCTTGAGGGCGGGGGGGGGGGCAGGTCACTTAGGGTGCAGTACCATGGCACCCCACAAGGGAGTAAATTCGAGGAGGGTGAAGATGGGCTCTGCGGGCCCTTTCCCATCTCCTGGGGAGGGCAATGTGTGGGGAGGGCATGGGAGTAAGTTGTGGGGAGGGTGTGGGAGTAGGTGGGATTGGGGTGCAAAAAAGAAAAAAATGAGTAGAATCATAGTGAAGAGAGTCTGGGAAAATAGATTATTGAATGGTTCATTGCAATATTTAGGCATTAATTATAGAGATGGGTTTTAAACTTCAGACAATAACGGTCAATGTAAATGGTGTATTGAACAAAAAAACGTATGGAGGGATAATAAGATGGTTAGCGTCTTTTTCACCACAAGTTCTTTTTCGTCAAGAAACCCACCTGAAAACAAATACTCCAAAACTTGTTATTCCTAAAAAAAATTCCAAAGCATTTTTTGTTTCGGCAGGGATGGCAACATGGGGGGTTGCTATATATTTCAGTCGGGGGCTAGACTGGGAGTTTACCCAAGTTCAGAGAGATCCTCAGGGTTGTTGGTTATGGGTCACGATGAGTCTAAATGGGAACATCCTACATTTTGTCAACTATTATGCTCCTATTACAGATGACCCTACATCTATGGTTAGGATTAATGAGATACTCAGAGGGTTACGGGCCAGATTATTTTTGGGGGACTTTAACTATATTCAAGACCTGACAAAGGACACCTTGAACAAAAATAAAAAACAACTGAAGCGAAAGACTAAAAAAGTAATAGATGTTATAAAGCAAGACCACCAGTTAATTGATCCATGGCGTAGAGCCCATCGGGAAGAATTAGAATACACCTACTACTCCCGACAATTCCAGTCAGCTTCCCGGATTGAATTCTTTTTAATCTCCCGTTCTTTGAAATATTCTGGCTCGGGTATGGGGGCCAATTCATTTTCAGACCATTCTGTGGTCAAATTGGAAATAGAAATAGAGGAGGGCAGGAGGATAAGGTCCAGGTGGCAGATGGATCGACTCCTCCTCTCAAACCAACAATGGGTAATTGGTACAAGAAAATGGATACAAGAATTTTTTTAGGACAATAAGGGCACAGCGGAACTCTTTTCAGTTTGGGGGGCTTTTAAGGACTCAGTTCTTGGCAAATGGTCGCCTTCATGGCCGCGCAGTCTAAAATTCAAAGGACTCACATAGTCGAACTTCAGCTGGCTGTTGATACTGCTCTGCAGCAGAAAAATGCCTCTTTAAGGGGACAAGAGACAGTCGAGAGGCAGCTTGATAAAGCAAAACAGGAGTTACGTGAGTTTTTCATTATAGAAGAAATAAATAGCTCTCGGACATTCCAGCAGCGAGTCTACGAAGAGAGTCAAATGGTAGGCAAACTGTTAGCCTGGTCGACTAAAGTGAAACAGGAAGCAGCATTAATTACTGAAGTGTTGGAACCGGGTACAAGAGCCCTGGTGATTGACAAGGAAAGGATTGCCCAAGTGTTTTTGGAGCACTATGATCAGCTGTACGCTACCAAATATATGGTGGGGCTAGAGGCAATTCAACAATATTTTGATGACATTGACCTCCCGCATTTATCAAATACTCAGGTAGAGGAGATTCAAGCAGATATTTCAGCAGCTGAAATTCGGTTAGCCCTTGCCACAATGTCGGGAGGAAAAGCGTGTGGAAAAATGGGTTGCCAATAGAATTTTACAAGGTGTTTGCCGAGGAACTACAACCTTTTTGGTAGAGCTTTTTAATTATGTGAAATCGGGCGGTTTGGTTCCCACAGCTTTTAAAGAATCTATTATTGTCAGTTTTGTAAAGAAGGGTAAAAACCCTAGAGATATCAATTCAAACAGACCAATCAGTCTACTCAATTCTGACTATAAAATTCTAATGAAAATCTGGTTCCGGGGCTTTACTCCTCTGGCACAAAAAGTATTCCATAAGGATCAGACAGGGTTTTTCGCAGGGAGGTTAATGTCTACAAACACAGGGTTTTTAGTCCAGGCTCTTGAATTTTTTAATAGCAATCAGACACCTGCACTTATGATGGTCGACGCAGAAAAAGTGTTTGACCTGGTGAATTGGGATGCTCTTTTTTATGGTCTGGGAAGGTGTGGGATCCCCCCACCCAAGTTATAAATATGTTATGTAATATTTATCAAAGGGCACAGGCGCAAGTTTTTATAAACTCTAACCTGGCTGGGATAGTTAACGTTAATCGGGGGACCAGGCAAGGGTGCCCTCTGTCCCCCGTGCTCTTCACCTTTTTTATCGAACCCCTGGCCACTAGAATTCGTAGTAAGGTGACGATAAAAGCACCAATATTAGGAATGGCCAAACTAAAGTTGTTTGCAGATGACATTATCCTCTATCTTAGTCCAGAAAGACAGAATATTGAATTAACATTAGCAGAATTTGCACAATTTGAACTAATTGGAGGGTATAACATTAATCGTAATAAGACTGAAATTTTAACAATTAATTGTTCGAGTGATTTTCTCCCCGATAATCCTAAACGTCAAGCGCTTACTTCTAATCCAATCCGATATTTAGGGATACACGTTACCAATCAGTATACCGAAATTTATAAACTGAATTATGAAGCTATGCGGAAAAAAATCTAAAAGTTGTTATAGAGGAGTGGGCGCTACTACCACTCACATTGATCGGCTGTGTTGCCCTTATAAAAATGTCCATCTTAGCCTTACTTGTTTTTCTTTTTACAAATGTCTCTATTAAAATTAAGATGACCTATTTTAATGAGTTGGAAACGATTTTTAGAAAGTTTGTTTGGAGTAAGAAGGCACCGAGGGTAAAACTCTCAGTGCTCCAACTTGATATTAACCAAGGTGGGCTCGCACTTCCTCAAGTTCGTACATATTATGAAGCAGCCTTTTTAGACCTAACAATCCGGTTAGTCGACTGCAAGGGATCAGTAGACAATTTCTTTATGGACAAAATGGTGCATGTAGCTGGATCGCAGATTCCGGTGTTTCTAAAAACAGCTAAACTCCCCAAAAAAACGAGGTACAAGACTTTGCAGGAATACACTTTTAGACTCCAGACTTTTTATTCTAAGCAGGCTTATTCTACAGGGTTTTATTATTTAAAATTAGCAGAATGTAAAAGCTTGGGCCTCCAAATACAGAGCAACCATCTAAGGTTATGGAACTCCTGCAGCTTTAAAGAGTAAGGGGACTTTTTAGTTGGCGGCAGAGGTATTACTTGGCAAGAGGTCCAAGCCAGGTGTGGAGACCGGAGTAAGCTTTTCTTTTTCGGGTATATGCAGATTTTACATCTATTAAACAAGTACAGTCTCCCATCCAGTTCCGGCCCAACTCCACTAGTGGCTGCTCTATTCCGAGCAAGGTTAAGAGGGGTAGGGAATTGGTATCATTCTCTACGGTCTCAGGGGCAGTCAGTGGGGGTTAATAAATTCTTAGAAAAAGTGGCACAGGAGACACAATGTATGCTCTCAAACCGCGACTGGAAAGCCATTTCACAACTGGGTAGTAAGGCCTTAAGAGCGGGAAATTTTAAAAGAATGGCTTTTTTGTCATGCTGGATGGCGTACTATACCCCAAAAGCTCTTCATAAGATACGTCCGGAATTAGAGAATAGATGTTTTTGCTGCCAGTTAGCAGGCCGGGGAGGCTGGCTCCACACTTTTTTCACCTGCCCCAAGCTAGGACAATTTTGGGAAAGGATCTTTTCTGCTTTAAGTCATGGTTTACAGAAAGGAGTGGATCCAGAGGCAGCTGTAGCTCTTTTTGGTATCGCCAGCCAGAGACAAAACCTAGCAACGCTCAGAGGGGAGGAGTCATTTATAGCAATTGCTTCCCTTGTTGCACGTTCTCTGATACTACAGAATTGGAGTTCTCCCAAAGATCCCACTTATTCGGAATGGTTTAACAAAATGATACGTACTAGGAAATTTGAAGAAGCATATGCTAAGAGAGTAGGTGCCAATAAAAGATTTTCTACTGTATGGAAATATATGGAGAAGCTAGAGATCACTCCGGTAAAAGTAGGGCTGTAATGTAATGTGAAGTTTCTATCAGTAAAGGGGAAGAAAAAAATGCACTTTAGCAATGCACTTTCGTATTATCAGGGTTGGTAAGCACTGCACTTTTTTAAATTGCAACTGGTTGCACTTAAGCAAGCTCGCGTAAAAGATTAATCTCTAGCACCATATTCAGATGGAAAATTGGCACGCTGTACTTTATAGAAGCCTATGTTAATTTTGATGTAGTGATATTCATTTGTTAAATTTGGCATGTTGCACTTTATGCATACTTATTGTGTCTATTTCAATATGTATACAGGGATGTATATTTATTAAATTGATTGCATTAATCCCCTGTTTTATCTATGTTTCTGCTCAATAAAAATATTTTTTTTAAAAGGAAAAAAAAGAGATTGAAGGAAGCCAAGTGCTTCTGTTAATTCTAGGGATAGAGCATTATGGTCGCTGTCGTGTCTCTCTACTACCCACATATCAACCAGATTTGACCATAGTTGCACATCGAGCAAAAAATAGTCAATTCTAGTTTTACGGTTGGCCCTCTTGTATGTGTGATTTAATCTTTGATCAGAGGTAGAGCGGTCGTTTACAGCCCTCAGCCCGTATTTGAAGGTGAGAGAGGCAACTTGAAGAGCTACTTTCACATTCTTGACTGATTTTCCATGGCTCAGGGATGGGATGCCTAGTTTGGCGTCCTCTGATTCAGTGACATTGTTAGTTACTTCAAGGGGCTCAAAAGTTATATTAAGGTCTCCCCCAATGACTATGCAGTGTGATGCCCCTTCCTTTTCAAGAAACTCATCGAACAGTGCAATTGTTGGGGAATTGTGATGTTGAGAGAGGAACCTATTATAGATGTTCACTAGTAAAACTGACCTATTATTAGTGATCTCTTTAATATTCAGGGCCATTAAATTGGTGGACTTTATGTTGTGTTTTTTAATGCGAACCCCCAGATTAATTTTGATCCAGATTATTAGGCCGCCTGCAGGGCAACCTTTTCTTGACGGTGCGGCTTCTACACTATGGTTGGTGAAACCCACTCTATGTATTTTGTCAACAGCCCATGTCTCCTGGAAAAGACAAATATCATAACTGTCTATCAGCTTACCCCACTCTTCACATGCAATCTTAGACCTAAGACCTGCTAAGTTCCATGACAGCAGTCTCAATTGCTTGTTGTGCTCAGAGTTTGGTTGGGATTCCCTCTTCTCAGTAACAGCTAGGTTGGTAGGTGAGGCAGGTAATGCAATCATTTGAGTAAGAGACTGTCCCTCCATATCACTGTTCGTGCTGACCCCCGGTGGCTGTGCTACCTCTTTTGAAGTATGATGGTAATGGCCTTCCCGTGTTGTGATTGTTGTGACACTATGAGGAAACAGTCCCTGCGCTTGTCAAGTGTGCTTATTCACAGAATCTGTCTGGGCCTGGGCCTGAGGAATGATTTTAGTGGTTTTATCTAACAATCCCCAATGCTTTGGGTCAATAGGCAGGGCTTTACTTGGAAGAGAAAGCTTAAACTGGCCCAGAGATCTATTGGGAGGGAGTGTGCGCAGGTCCAGGTTAAGTAAACCCTCTGCCAAGTCCCTGTCAACCAGGTCCAGTATGATATGATCTAATTCTTTGTCTGTTGAGCAACGTTTGGCATTTAATATGTCAGATCTTATGATTGAATGGCATTGCCTCACCTGCCTTATCCAATGGATAACTTTATTAATCAGTGATTCCATTGATTCTCCTGAGTCACTTGTCAGTTTAGGTACATTCATCATAAACACTCTGTTGCTAGCCCCTTTAGGTGATTCCCAATTTCTGCCCTGGCTGACCTCCCTCCAGGCCCCACAGGTTTCATCGGTATACCATGGTTTCTCATGTAGTGGCTTAGATCTAGACTCCCCCGACAAGGCCTTTGCAAATGGAATTGCTCTTGCACCATTAAATTCCCCTGGCATTCCCCCATCACCCATTGCCCTGCCATAACCGCGGGCTTTACCCTGTGTCCATTGTCCTCCATATGAGTTACAATATGTGGTGGTCTTCTCGGCGGTCTTCCATTGGATGGGGCAAGGGGACGAGGGGACTTGATTGGACAACAGGTAGGTATGATCAGTTCCTGCATTGTGCTGATGATTTGGAATCGTAGGACACATAGTGTGTCCTAAACTCCTCATTCCATCGCCTGTAGTATCCCCTCCTTTGCTTTGATGATGTATATTATCGGTTCATGTCCTCCTGTTTATGCTAGGGGAGACATTTTTAAAGTGATCGGTAAGGGACCCTACAGTTTCTCGTAATGAGAGGACTTCTGATGTTAATTCCTTAACAATTATTTTGAGTTCTCTCAGTTCAGTATAAAGAGCACTGAAATTTACAGTTGACAATCTATTCATTCTTCTTTGCTCAATCTCAATAACAGCAGGATCTGGTAAAGTACCAGTAGTGATTTCATTAAATGCATTAGAGGCAACTGCACTGTTATCAGCTAGAGGATCAAACCGGTTGGAGCATACAATGTCCAGGGCTACTACTCTCTCCGCATCGAAGTTAGTACTGTCAGGATCGGGAGATGAAAATGGGGGGGATAGTCCCCAAGTGTTTTTGGCTACTTGTATTGTGAGAATGCTCTACGCATGTGGCTGTGCCCTTGGGAGTTGGATCTATACGTAGGATGTTTTTCTAGAATTATTTTGTAAGAAGATATCTGCCACTTTCAAGCTCGATTTAGATGAACTTATTTTGGCCACTAAGTAAACTTTCAACCTCTTTAATTAGGGTGTCTATATCATCCACCACACAGTTCACTGCAGCACTCACAGTTGGCCTTTTTGCATGTTTAGAGGCTCTATTTGGACTTCCCTTTGCCTTCCGTTTGCCCATCCTAGTGCAGTTTCCCAAGGCTGGCTAATCCTATAATAGGCAGTTTGATAACATGCAAAAATAAATTCTTGTACAGGCTGCAAACAGTGGTACCTGGATTGATGCTGCGTGTAAATTTCCATGTTTCCCTCTCCTAGTCTTGGGCCCCAGAACCAAGGGGGGTGGCCCAGCCCAGCCTCCTCCGGGTGTGGACGGGTCTGCCCTTAGCCTGGGCTTTGCCCGGGCACTTCCTGCACCGCGGTCACGTGAAGCACTTAAAAGCCTTAGGTAGGCATGGCCTCTGTAAGGGGCTGGTGGGAGTTGTCGTCTGCCCCACAACTCCGTGAAGGCTGGCATCCTGAGTGCAGAGGCTGTGGTGGTGTCACCCACTGTGGTGCTGAGAAGCGATTAAAAGCGCAAGGTAGGCATGGCCTCTGTAAGGGGCTGGTGGGAGTTGTGGTCCTCCCCACAACTCCATGAAGGCTGGCGTCCTGGGGGCAGAGGCAGTGGTGGTATCCAATTCAAGCATTTCATCTATAAATAAGTGGTTGTAACTATCAGGGCCCAAGATCCTCAGGACCTGTACCCCCACCCCCCCCTCCAGAGGCCCAGCTTCCAGCAGCTTCTGCTCTGATTATTGTATAACAGAGTAATAAAGTGGCCAGATGGGGGGAAGAAAAATTAGGGTAGGTACACAAGGGAAGGAGACCTGCAAAACAAAAAGCTACCCAACAAACAGACAGGTGTATAAGGCTACTCAGGTAACACCGTTATCACAGTGCAAAAAGCTCATTAACTGTATGTATTTGCAATTGAGCACTTTAGCGCAATGCCAGAAGCATATTAGCTGCATATGCTTTCAGAGCTAGCTCTTTTAACAAAGTGTAAGAAGCACATTTGCTATATGTACTTTCAAAGTTAACACATATCACTTAGCAGTAGTTGCACTCAAGAAAGAACCATATCAATTACTGAAAGACCCCTCAATATATACATATATAATACACACTCATAGTTGAAATCATATGTGAAATTACTTTTCAAAGAGAACTGAACCACCTCTGTGATTCTACACATAATATGTACTCATAGTTGAAATCAAATGTGACCTTTTGGTTGCGTAAATGACTTTTCAAAGAGAACTGAACCACAACTGTGATTCTATACCCATACCACACTAGGTCCCACCAAAACCCAGTGGGCCACCAACCAGGAATATATGAGAACACCGCCACTCAGTGAATTTTGCTTTTCAGTTATATGGCCAAGCGCAAAGCACTGCACCAAAGTCTGTATTCTCTAACCCACCATTGCAATACTGAGCACTGAAGAATTGAAGGCACACTACCCGGGACTGTTTACCTGTCATCTCACCCACACCTGTAACACAGTCTCCCTGTGGCTTTTTTACATACACAGTCAAGCAAGCATCCTCACACCGCTGAATACCTGTGTTTGCCCCCCGACTAGAAAGCGTCTGTCTTAGCTGTCACCGCTGCATGGGGCCAAGCGAACTCGTCTGAGAACTCCACAACGTCCGAACACCCAGATGATGGATGCCCAACTTGGTTCAAGCAGAATGCAATACATGCCTTGTCTTCAGTTCTGAATCAGTAATCCACAATAGTAGACGCTCCCCTCGCGCCTTATGTGTCGTTAAACGTAGTCCTTTCTGAGTGTGACCTCTTTCGAGAACAGCACTTCCTGGTCCCCGGTAATCGTGGCAGCCATTTTGAAACAGAGCCAATACTCTTCTGAAAAATTTTGGCCTGCCAGCAGTTCCATCACTGATGGCCTCTTTGTATATGGTATTTCCCGCATAACTCCTTATCTCTGCCTGCATATACTGGCGTGGAACAGCACAAGTGCCACATGTCCTGACAGTAACCCATGGGTCAATAGAAGCAGTGTCACATGCTGCACTATCAACCTGAAGAGCTCTTCTATCTTCATTTTACAACCTACCTCTGCTTGGATTAAGTCTCTTCTTCACTAAATAGTAGGAGTAGGGGCTGGAAGCTGTACATATAAACAGTTTCACTTTATTTTCCTAATAAAACTCAATAGTGCTGATATAACTGAGGGATCTTGGAGGATTTCTCAAGCAAGGAACAGGAGATATATAAACATTTGGCGTGTTAGGGATGTAGCCCATATTTGAATGAGCGGAAAGATTGAGGACCGTGAGGAGTAAGTAAGGAGGGGAATTCACTTTAGCCTAGAGAGGACTATCATGCTGAGTAGCATACATAATAAAGTTCAGCATAGTGGCTGGTGGGCTTCCAATGCATAGAGATCAGAATGGGATGTGTACATTTTGAGCAAATGCATTTCTAAAAGTGTCCACTAGAGCACTCAGACCAATGGGAAAAAAGTTTCCAAATGATGCAGGCACCATTGCTCCTCAAATACTTTAGAAAATAGAGTAATTTGTTTCAGAAAGCAACACAGAGTTCATATCTCCATATAAATTAATTGAATCAAACTAATTTTTGTGTACGACAAAACAGGAAAATGTAGACATATGTCTTGAGATAAGCCTTGGCTCTTTCAAAGAATAACAGTTCAAAGATATGCTCTTACCTATTGTGTATTTGTAAAGCGCACTATTACCTGCAGGGGTATCCTAGCACTGAGCAGGTGTGTGTGCCTAGCCCTGCCTAGTGTAGGGTGGTTAAATGAAAAGCCAGGTCTTCCGCTTCTTGCTTAATTCAAGAAGAGAGGAACAGGCTCTAATGGGAGTGGGAGGTGGTTCCATGCTTTAGGAGGAATATAAGAGAAGGCCTGTGCTCCTCATCTGGTTCTGTGGATGTGTGTTATGTAAGCAAGCAGGGGTCCTGTGGAACCCAGGTGTCTGGGTGGTTGATTTAAGGAGATGTGACTGTTCAGGTAGGTGGGGCCTAAGTTGTGTAGTGCATTGTATATGTGTATGAGGAGTTTGAAATGAGCGGGTTTGTGTGTCAGGAGCCAGTAGAGTTCATTGAGATGTGGTGTGATGTGATGTGAGTTCCGTGCGGAAGGTTGAGGATGAGTCTGGCTGCCACATACTGAATGGTTTGTAGTCTTCTGGTGAGTTGCTTGGTAATCCCGGTGTAGACTTTCTGTTGATTAGCGTGTGTGTCGCAGTTTTTCTGGTGATGCTTAGGGGCCATTTGAAGATTTACCACAGCATCTTCAGAGTGTGGAAGTAGGATGCATTGGACGATGACTTGTGATGTCATGTCATGTTTGCTGTCGATGATGATTTCGAGGTTTCTGGTGTAGGTGCTGTGTGTGGGTCCAGGTTCAGCCAGACACCAATTGGAGTCCCATGACGAGGAGTTCTTGTGGAAAATCACTTCTTCTCTTTTGTCAGTGTTGAGCTCCAGACAGCTGGCTTTCATCCAGTTAGTGACTTTCGTCAAGCAGCCGGTGAACTTGTCTCTTGTGTTGGGGGTCATTGGCATAGGAGAGGATGTTGATGTCATGTGCACGGATGATGTTGGCCAGAGTGATCATGTATGCACTGAAGAGGATGGGGCTGAGCGATGAACATTGAGACACTCCACAGATGAGCTTGTGGGCTTCCAAGAAGTAAGGTGCTAGGCTGACAGCTTGTGTTCTATCCGTTAAGAAGAAGGAGATCCAGCAAAGAGCAAATCCTTGGATGCAGGCGCCTGATGAAGATGGGCGGTGATACCGTGTCAAATGCTGCAGAGAGGTCCTGAAGAATGGGATCTGTTGTGTTTCCTCTGCCAAGGATCATGCAGATGTTGTCTGTGGCGGCAATGAGTGCTGTTTCTGTACTGTGGTTGGGCCTGAGTCCAGACTGCGTATCGTCAAGGAGCTGGTGGTTGCCGAGGTTGTTGCTGAGGAATTGGTTGATTAATTTCTTTAAAAGCTCAGCTGGGCATGGTAAGAGGGAGATGGGCCTGTAGTTGGAGAACTTGGTTGGGTCAGCGGATGGTTTCTTGAGCAGGATCATGATGGTGGCATGGTTCCAGGTGTAAGGAAATGTGGGTGAGTCAATGGAGGTGCTGAGGATATGTGTTAATTCTTCACTGATCAAAAGAAGTCCTATGGTGAAAGCGTGGTGGGGGCAAAAGTCAGATGAGTCCCTGAGTGGATGGTCTTCATGGTAGCGGTGGTTCAGACGGCAGCAATAGCGGATCATGAGGCCAGTGTTCATTCTTCGGCCATGATGGGAAGTTGAGTTGCGATGGTGACACAGTACCATTGAGGGTCAAAGTTGCCATTTATGGAGTTCATTTTGTTAAAGAAGAATTCAGAGCACTTGTTACAAAGGTGTTGTGAGGGGTGACGTTGCTGGAATTGGCTGGAGGCACAGAGAAATCTTTCATGATGGTGAATATTTCCTTGCAGCTGTTTGTGCCAGTGTTGATGCAGCCTGCAAGAGCTGTTCACTTGATGTCCTGTATCCGCTGGTGGTAGTGTCTTAAGGAGCATTTGAAGATGTCTTTATCCATGGCGTCTTTACTCATTCTACATTTGCGCTCCTGTTGCTTGCAGAGGTGTTTCCTTAGTCTGAGTTCCTCTGTGTACCAGTTGGCCTGCTTCCTAATGTAGAGTTGCACTATCACAAGTAACTTACTATAGCCAAGAAAGCCTTTGAACTCCTCAGTGTTAAACTGGTAGCCCAAATCACACTAAACAACAAAACAATGTGGAGGGTGATGACATCTTAACAAGGTAAATCATTTGAATTAAATAATAAACTTACTGTATCTGTAGTTGTGTTTTTACTGTAATTTTTGTGTCTTATAAGGGTGGAGGTCTTTGGTATCAAGACCAGCCTGTTCGAGTAAGTCAAAATGCAGTGTGCTATCATGCTTGGAATGCAGTGTGCATGAGTGTTCTGTGTGCCTTTTTGTTTAGCAGTAGGGAGCTGAGGCTTAATGCAAAGGTCAGCTCCTTGTGGAGGGAAGATGGGTTATTACACTCTTGTCAAGTCACGTCAAAAATATCTTTATTCGATCGTTGGATAAAAATCATAAAAGAGCAAGAAACAATTCAACCCAGCAATACAACAGAACACATCATAAAACTATAAAACATTAATACCAGATTGATTAAAAACATATTTACAGCATAATGACAACTGTTACAATAAGGTGTGTTAACTTAGCAATGAACTCCCTCCACTGACGTTATCTCTCCATTGGTTTCCTACTTCTTACCGACACTTTAAGTAAACAGCTGGCACCGAAACAAATATCAGGACTACCTACCATATGGAGATATGTTAAGGCATCCCTATATTTCTTGAAGGCGAGTGGATTCAAAATATGCTTAAGACAATGTTGGAAAAAACAGCGATAAAATGTATTAAAAAACATGAAATGCAACAAAGATTGCTCAGTCAACCCGTTACAAGGACATGCCTGTGGTAGGCTACTGTTCCAAGCTTTCACTCCATCAGAGAAACACAAAAGACGCTACACAGTGTCTTCACTAAATCTAAAAAGAAGAGACCTCTCTCACGGGAGAGCTCCAAGGAAAGATAAAATGGCAGTTCTTCAGTTGCTTGTAAAATATAATAATTATGAATGGAGTGCTTACTAAAAACCCAGGGGATTGAACGACCCTTGTCTAGACTGAGGCAGTCTAAAATAACTTTTTTATTAAAACTTGCTACAGTATTAGGACTCATGCTCACACATAGCTGGAGCAGGGTCACTTTAACTCTATCTGTAACATATTTCAGATTATGTTCAGAGTGTAGGATAAAGTGGGAGCTTGTTGGCAGAAGATTCAACAGCCTCCTGCAGATCCTGTTTTCTTCCACCTGAATGGGGGAAGCATTATGATCCCCATACCCCTGCACCATAAGTAGCTGTGGGGACGCACTGCAGATTATAAATCTTGATGTAAGGGGAGATAAGGACCAGCATTCCCTCCGAACAAGATTGAAAAGGGACCCGGCCGCCCTACCTACTGCGTTCGCAGAAAGCTCCTAAAATTTTATAGGTAGCTCCACTTCAAACTTACTAACCGAACTTCCAATTTCCACGCCTCTTCAAGTCGATGAATCTGTGCCACCGTATTAGAATGGAGCAAAACCCAAACACATCTCTAAAATAAACATTGTCTTCAACATTAGATGTTCAGGCAATAATGAGAGGTTTGGCGAAATTTTAAAAGTTTCTTTTCTCTTTAAGTGATTAGTCTGTATTTTTGTCTTTTTAATCAGATTAATCAAATAAATTGAATTACAGAAATCTAGAGAAAATTTGATTAGATCAAGCATACAAAATAACAGCGCGTTCTATAAATAATTAGTCCCTATCCTGATCTAAAGGACAAAACCTGTCTTAACAAGAACCCCTAAAGAGTTCCTTTTAGAAAAGAGCAAGTAAAATTTTAGAGCAAAAATGTAATAGCTATGTAAAAGATCGAAAAGATTGTAAAGATATGTAAAGATTAGTTCTGGAAATCCAGCTGAGTGCCTGAACAGCCGCAACCGTTAAAACAGGTAAAGAAATCAATCACAGCAGTAGCTATGATCAGCATAAGATAGAAAGTTTCCTCACAAATCGTGAGGAAAACAAAGAAATCACCATTAGCAGTAGCTTATGGCAATTCAGGTAAGCACAATAAAGTGCTAAGGGACATGGCAGGGGTGCATAGAATGCCTTTTTCTCTCTAGCTAGGAACATGTACTACATAGAAAGCACAAAATGTTGCAAAAACACGTGGTTATGTCATCTACAGCCAATGAGGAAGGATCTTCAGATAGTCGCCTTCTCCTTCGATTCCAACAGTAAAGGTCCATGTCGAAATGTAGTTATTTAAAATGTGGCTACAGCGTATTACAAAAAGATACATCTAGGAAGGTTCTCATGAGAACCTTTTACAAGCCTACTCTGTTAGCTGTTCAGAGTCCTATTGTGTAACAATGGTCTTTTCTATTAAATGAAACATTAATGTCTAGAATGTCCTGGTTAGACCATGGAATTTAAACCTAAAACTGGCATTTCTTTCATTAATATATTTGTTCATTATAAGCATATGGTAGAGAAAACAATCTAGATATAATGAAGTCATATGGGGTGAGGAAGGAAAGAAATACATTTTGCAGCAAATAGCACATTCCACGAAGATGTCAAGTTCTTCAGTTCAGTCATAACGTTAAATCATCATTTTACAAAAAGGCATTTATTTTCTAAAGGGATGGGAAAGAATCAAGAAATATTAAGGCCTAGCAGTGAAAGAGCAATAGAAATGGGAGCTTTCTGCACAAATAAGCAGCATTTTCACTTTTTGTTCATTTAATAAAAGCACATTTTCAAGCCACTATTTTAATAGCCATTTTCTATGTTACTGTTAAGGCACATTTCTATATTATTATATGGTTACCTTTACGTCAACATTTTCAATTTCCACACTACTTTCTTCCGTGCTGCATTAACTTGGCGCTACCAGAAATTAAAGGAATCAAAGGCCACGCCCAGGTAACTAAAATTCTGCAGAGAGCTCAAAGAATGATCTTGCAGCTTTAGGGATGACAGGCTTCTCCTGCCAGGTCCTCAGGCCATTATGTGTGATTTGCCATAGTTAATTAACATATCTAAGTTACCCATAAATTACACAAAGGCCTCTACTGGGATATGCATCGCCCGGGGCGTCCTAGCCATTAAAACGGCATCATCGAGTATAATAATACCGGGCCGTATAAGTTAGCAATTTTAAGGACGTCACTAGTAGAAATAGACAAGTGGGTGCTTAGTTCATTAATATAGATAATGAAGAGCAGAGGTGCCAGAACGCACACCTGATGCACCCTACTAGCTAAGGGGAAAACATAAGAGGTTTCTCCTACTCGGCCTTAGCGCACCCTAGCCCCAAGGCCATAGCTCACCCTAGCCCCTAGATTCATTCTCATGTAAGGAGTGCAAGAAATTTACAAGTCGAATTTCCACCCCCAAGTCTATCAAGATCATCCATAGCTTAGCCCTATTCACACAATCAAAAGCTCAAGATAAGTCCATCAAGCCTAGGTGCAACGGGCACTGCCTGGCGATGGTATATTTACTCACAATCAGGTGTAAGTTCAGCACTGCTCCACTGTACCTAGCCCTGGCCGGTAGCCGTACTGACATGGGGACAAGATGTTATTGTCACTGGCCAAATCTGTAAACGAATAAATATTATCCTCCTTAAGGTCTTCATTGAGCTGTCAATAATGGATATTGGCCTACAACATTTGGGGGACCCACTGTTCCCTTTTTTAAAAATTGGGACAATTATCGAAAGGGCCCAGGAATTCAGAATCCCACCACACAGAGAATTATTAAACATGTTAGTAAGTAGGGGACCCCAGACATCTAATTTACACTTAAGTAAGTAGATAGGGATCCTATAGGACCCTGGGGCTTTACCGCTAGAACTCTGTCCGATAGCTTCAACCACTTCTTGAAGGGAAATCAGGAAAGGAGGGGAATTATCCTAATGCGCTAGTAACCTATCCTTACACAGCTTGGCCGCAATCAGCTGGTAAATGGAGGTAAAGTGCTTGACCCACTCAGAACCAGAAATGGCACAGACTACGAGTAGGTTGGGAGGAGTGTCCCACTGGTGAAACCTGTTGACAATATCCCGGAATACTTTACTACTGCTAATTCCAGCTTTTCCCAAACCCTTTCATTTAGGAAGTTCTTCCTGTCCTTAATGGTCCATGCATAGACCGTGCTAGACTTCCTGACCTCCCCCTGCATCTCTTGGGTGCCTTGACAAAGCCTTCCTCAGATGATGGTTAGCCACTGAACAGTTCACATTGAGCAAATGGGTGGTCTAGGGCAGGACGATAGGGTTTCAGCAAATGATTTTTAATACAGGAGCATAAGAGTCAGTAACAGGAAGATAAAACTTCCCCAGAATCCTCATTTAAGCACCCCATAAGCACAGAGAAATGGGTTTTAAGTTGAAGACCAAGCATAAGCTATGATCTTTCAGGTGCCAAATCAATCTAAGCCCATCACTTGAATGTCGGGCAATCTCGGTACATACTGTAGGCGGTTTGTGCCTAACCAAGGTGAAAACCCCTTCCTTTGAATATACATTATGATCCCCCATTGAGTTTCTATGATGGAACTGGTAGAGCACCACTGCAGGAAGTGCCTGGGAGTGTATATGTAATCAGTGAGGGGCTCCCGCCCCCTGCTTACAGGTGGATTTACTTGGCCCTTCACTCTGAAAGAAATTGATTGCATCTACAAGATTGTGTGAGACTACATATTTCCTCAGTTCTCTCCCTCTATTATCTAGGAGTACTGCTACTGCTAATGAATCTGTTGAACCCAACTCTTCGGGCGGATCCCTGAGTTTGGAATTAAACTCACCCCAAAGCAAGAATAAAGGTTGGTGTGTGTCACCAGACCCAATAGGTTTGAGGCTCATAATAAAGTTAAACAACTCCTCAAATAAAGAGCTAAAAGAATTAGTAAAATTGTTGTTCTGAAAGTTTACCAGGTAAAAAAAAAAAAGAGCCCTGGCTGTCCTTGAAACTCAGAGCCTGGTATACAGGGCTATCTGAGTTAATAACTAATACTTCTACCTTGAAATTTAGTTTGGCCCATATCGAGAAATCACCCCTGGCTCTCCTGTGAGAAGAGGGTGTAGCAGGGTAGGAGTAACAGGAAAGTCCTCTGCATTAAATCATAGTAATAACCCAGGTTTCCTGCATAACAACAAAATCAAATTTATCAATAAAAGCCAGCCAATCTGGGTTTAAGGTCTTATCTTTTAACCCTCCCACGTTCCAATCACAAGTGAACCAGACATTGACGCCCCTACGTCAAACCCCATCTCCGTGACTACAGCCCCCTAGATGCACCAGTAATCGGACTTCTGACGGGAGGCTGTGACAGTCAGTTGACTTATGATAAAATATCGAGCCAATTCAGGGACATTAAAACAAACATTGGGGGAACAAAAGGAGGAGACCGAGGAGCTAGGCTGTAAAGAAACTGGTCTCGTCCCCAAGGGAACTTCAACCCTTTCCCCTTCCAATGCCAGAGACTGAAATTTCTGGGAGCGTGCATGTACAAAGTTCAGTTTGTAGAAAAACCCAAGCGGGACAGTGACTCTGGAGCTCGCTGGAATAGACCTGCTCAGATTCCCGCACAGCATAGCCCGTGCCGCAGGCGAGGATCTAATCTTAAATGATAACACAGTCCTGTGGAGATGTAATAGGGGTCAGGCCAATCCAGCCAATCCTTCGGGTGAAAAGGATTTCATCAGAGAGAGCAAATGCCGAAATCCCTGGAACAAGCAAACCAATCCAGTACCTGGCTGCGCAACTCCCCATATAACACCTCACAGTCTTTCCGTAACGGGGGTACACCAGTCAAAACCCCAATATAGGGGCACACAGTTGGAGAAAAATTTATAATGGCCCAATTAGGAGATAGCTCAGGGTTAACTGCTCTAACCATAGAGCCCCCCACTGTAGAAGTGGTTGCTGGTGTATGAGTAGACGGAGGGTTGAGCAGCACCTCTAGGTCGAGGGGGCACCTCTACTGTCACTGACAGTTTCTCATTGGAAGAGTTTTTTTGTTGAATTGGAGGAGTACAACTGGGCATGATGGCCTCTGATGAGTTTTGCTGAGGGAGAGATTGTTGTGCCAGAGAGGACGTAAACTGCGTTTCAGTGGCTCCCAAGCGGGTTGAAATTAAAGAGAGCTTGATCTGTATCATAGCCTTCAATTTGGTGATGCAATCATTGATAGATATCTCCTTCCGGGCAGAGCTGAATAGAGGTAAAACTGTGCCTGTCTCTAAAGACTCCAGAAGCTGAGCAGCTGGGTTCCCTTGAGCCAACGCTGATACATTAACTGCTTGAAAATCTGACTGAGTGGCTGCATCTGATAATCCACACCGTTGCCCCCTGTTGAGCTTTTTGCCTTTGCTTTTGCTTTTGGCAGACTCCTTATGCCCTCCAGAAGGTGAGAAAGCAGACTTTCCCATCTGCAGAAAATCCAGATTAAAGCTAATAGACAATAGAGCCAGGGATGCTTCCCCTACAAGCGCTGGGTTATTGCAAGAGCTTAGGGACAGTCTCTTCTCAGTGAGGGCTGTTTCTGTGTTTATAACCCTAGTGCCCTCTCCAGCATCCAGTCTATTGAGGTGCCCTTCATTGGTGGATCGGGGGCGTTCAAAGCACCAAATGGTTTTCTTTTCACCGTGGTTGATGGCAATACAGGTGGCAATATGAAATATCAGTTGGAAACCTTGAAAAAGAGAAGTCCCTCTTCTCAGACTGACTGGTCCTTACAGAAGCACCAGCTAGCGTGTGGCCGCAGAGCTAAGGGGGTGGCCCGGCCCTGCCTCTTCCTGGCACTGACGGGCGCAGAGCTAAGGGGGTGGCCCGGCGCTGCCTCTTCCTGGCACTGACGGGCGCAGGGCTGGCCCGCCCTTGGCCTAGGCTTTCTCCAGGCATGTCCTGCGCTGCGGGAGAACACACTGTGCTCTAAGCGCTGTGAGGGGTGTTGGTGCCTCCACCCCCTGGTTGCAGGCACCTCCTGGTGCACAGCAGAGTATTGTGGGACTTGGAGTCCCGTCAACGATGCCCCTCTTGTCATCTTTAACTGAAATAAAGTATCTGTGTGTATCCTGCCGAAAAAAGGATCACGTTGTTATTATTTACCCATCTGTAAGTGTACACCCTTCATAGAGTTTTCTACTTGCTGCCACACAGTCTACAAACCCACCATGGATATGAGATACCAGTGCGCTATTTGAGTTACTAGAATGTTGCCAGCTGCAACGACACTCTAGCTTTTACTGTGAAGATGGAGGCTCTTGTAATAACCTAAACAGTGTTGTGGGCAAGAAGAATATTTTGTTCTTTGAATTGGTGTGGAGCCTGTGTGGGTAACAAGAACCCTACTTTCAGGAAGCAATCAGCTGATGCACAAAAATGCCTGCTGAAGGCAGCAGAAACCCCTACAGGGATGAGAAGAGGCCTATTCCAGGAGACCCAGCTTGAACACTTGAGGCCTGAATACAAGTTGGGCACAGTGGCATCTCCTGGTCAGATACCTGTCTGCTCAATCAGTGCCTAGAGTTCCTGCAGAAAGTAATCACAGGAACACAGGGTCCAATTTCACCGGGCAGAAACTTCAAATGCGGATCCAGGGGGCTGTAGGCACAAGTGCTGCACAGCTCCCGCACAGAGCACATGCAAGGTCGCCCCCTGGCTAGACTCTGGAAACTCTCCAACCCCTGTCTCACTGCCTGCATTTCCTGTGCCCATTTACCGCCTGCGCAGGGCATGTGGTAAATGGTCGCTGAGTTGCCCCTGGAATCAGGGATAACCATGAAGATTTGGACTCGGTAATTCCAAATGTGTCTGGTTGGTCACCATTCCGGGGACAAAACTCATAATACGGTGATGTAGCTGTGCAGATATTTGCTTGAAATGGTAATTAGGTATCTCCCCATCTAAAATCCAGGACATTCACCTTCAGGCCATTAGAATCTGCTTCAGTCTTATCTGTGATTAGTGATCAGGCAGAAGAACTGGGTAACAAAAACCTACACTTAAGAACAAGCATTTGAAAAGCCAGTTGGTCTCATTATGGGACCTATTGGCTTTGCCAGTGCTTTTTAGCCATGGTGCACAGCATCCGCGACGCACATTGCCTGTAAATTTTTATTGAATAGAATCAATGGTGATCAGCTCACTACCTGCATCTAGCAGCATGTATGAGCCTCACGTCAGGAGGAGGTTGCTCCTGCCTCTGTGTTTTTCTTCACATCTAGTCAGTTCTGAGTAACTGCGGGGCCAATGCCACAACCTGGAATTCTATGTGGCCTAAAGGCCTTTGACCTGCTTTGGCTGTAGTGATCTGAGCTCCATAATATATTCAAAGTCCTAAAATTACTTTTTCTTCTCGTAAAAAAAACTCCACATGGAGGCCTACCAGTACAAACACGTCTACGACCCACCACCGGAGAGTTTGATATAGGTCCAAAATACATGCTAATTTAAAGTCTGCTAGCATAACCCTAAAAACGGGTAAGACTATTGTCACATAACATCACCTCATTTAACCCTCAAACCTTTTATGGTGCCCATTTAATTGATAGTTGTTATTTTTAAGGATCCTTTGCTGTGTCTGTATTTCTTTTAACCGAATATGTGACGTTACAACATGATCAAAATGATCGCGGTACGTTACATCGCAGTTTTTACAACGCAAGTCGTTACAACGACTTGCGCTGGAGGGCGCTGGACTTAGGAATAGTATGATTTACTATTCCAACACCAGTCTACGTACAGTAGGGAAGGTGTTGGAATAGTAAATCATACTATTCCTTAGGTTAGAGCGCCATCCAGCGCAAGTCGTTGTAACGACTTGCGTTGTAATACCCGCGATGTAAAGGCATTGCGATGCAATGCCCGCGTGGTAATGGATGTCTCCCCTTTTAACCTCTTGACTGGTTTGTATTGTGCTAGCTGAGATTTATTCCTCCAGCAAGTTTCCGATGGAGCTCGGTCAGAGCTACCAACATATAAAACGAAGAGACACCCATAGGGTCTCGGACCACTTCTGTTTGTGAACAACTATATTCTCAGTGAGAGCACAGGTGATCCTTATTTTTTCCTACAGAGTGGACTTCCTCTAGCACTCAATTTTGGGTTTCTGTATCAAATTTGCATTTAAAATGGCAAAAGGGCAGTTACAAAACTTGCCACAAATTTTGCTCATTTTCCAAAGAGGACTGCATTAGATAATTTCCCCACACCCATTGTAGTTTATTAAATTGAATTCAATTTGACAGATAAAGTATGCCCCAACTTCTAGGACCAGAAGCGGTGTAGTCCCGGTACGGACTTTGATGCTCCCTGACTGGAACCGTCACTCATCCTTGTTAGGGGAATCCATCTGACAAGGCTTACGCATTCTCCTAAGAATGACAGACAAAGGTTGTTGTTACAGTGTTTTATATGAAGAATTAATAGGCAGATTACAATACAGATGTCATAAGCAAGTTTAGCAGCAAGGCACACAATCATAAGTACAAAGAACTCAGTACAGTTCTATGTGAAATCCAGCCTAGATTCGCATTTTAAGGTGAGAGAAAGTGGGTCTCCCCAGTTAAAAGTTTGAGGAGCTTTTATAGGGTTTTGGATAAAGACTTTCATACATTCTGTAGAAATATATGGTTCTCAGGGTTTGCACCAATAGAGAACAAGCCAGAAGAAACATTTTAATACAGAATACATTTGAGGGTTCTCTCAGGATAGGAATTAATATGGATTCAGTAATTTTCACTGTTGTAAATGAACAGTTAAACAGATACATGTGCCTGGGATAGTGGGAATCATCCTTGATTCGGTACAATGAGAAACCCTTTCTGAGAACACTCTGCTTACACAAGTAAACACAAGCAATACTTTATTTAGAACAGAAATCAGCAGTAGTCATCACATGGTATACTGTGACATTGAGGCGAGATGCAGGGCAGTGTAAACACGGTCTAATGTTAGCATAAGCTCAGTTCGTAATGCTCTTCATTGGCAGAAAATCAATTCTTACACTATCAACATACTCAAAAATGGGGCAGACAACGAGGCCTATCTGCAACTGGCCACTTGAGACAGTTCGAAAGAGAGAATTGCTGCCCTTACACAATTACTTCGCCACCACTAACACAGACATAGTGACATGCTTTATTTCCAATTAAAGTCAGGTGAGATTGCGTAATATGCCCAACACTCTAAGCAGTTGGGGGCGGAATGTTAGGAATTAATCTGTTTTTGGTTGCACAAATGATATTGCCCATGAAGACAGCAGTACATTAGGTCAAAGGTTGAAAACAACACCCTCTGTTTTCCTCATTTACACTGCTTCCTTCGTGTGTCAACAAGCCTCTTTCCCATGAGTAACACAGACTGAAGGGCTACTTCCCATGACTTAAATAACAAGCATTGGCAAACCCTATGAGAGAGCTATTGGCTTTGGCAAAGTGTTTAGCCATGTTGTACACCAGTGTGGCTGCTGTTTATCTTGACTAAATGTTATTGGGGTGGGGTTGGTTGGGTGGGGTGGAGTGGAGCAGATTGAGTTAGATTGGAGTGGGGTAGATTGGGGTAGAGTGGCATGGGGTAGCTTGGAGTGAGGTAGATTGGGGTGGAGTGGAGTGGGGTAGATAGGAGTGGAGTAGAGCAGGGTAGATTGGAGCTGTGAGGGATAGATTGGAGTGGGATGGAGTGGAGTGGGGTTGATTGAAGAGGGGCAGTTGAAGTGAGCTAGATTGGAGTGTGGGAGTGGGGTAGATTGGATTGGGGTACATTGGAGTTGAGTAGAGTGGAGCAGATTTAATTTGCATGGGGTAAACTGGAGTGAGGTGGAGTGAGGTAGATTGGAGTGGTGTGAGTTGGATTGGGGTAGATTGCGGTGGAGTGGGGCTGATTGGAGTGGAATGGGGTAGACTGGAGTGGACTGGGAAAGATTTGAGTGGGGTAGTACGAAGTGGAGTACACTGGGGTAGCGTGGAGAGGGGTGGATTTGGGTAGATTGGAGTTGTGTGGGTTAGACTGGAGTGGGGTAGAGTGGGGTAAATTGGAGTGGAGTCGAGTAGATTAGGGTGGGGTACATTGGAGTGGAGTGGGATACATTGGGTGGATTGTAGTGTGTTGGATTGGAATGGAGTGGGGTAGATTTGGATAGAGTTGAGTAAAGTGGGGTAGATTGAAATGGGATGGATTGGAGTGCAGTGGGGTGGAGTGGGGTAAAGTGGGGTAGATTGGAGTGGATTAGATTGGAGTTTAGTAGGGTAGATTGCAATAGTGTACATTGGAGTGGGGTACATTGGAGTGGGGTGGAGTGGGGTAGATTGGAGTGGGGTAGATTGGGGTGGCGTGGGGTGGGGTAGATTGGGGAAGATTATGGTGGAGTGGGTTCGATTGGATTGGAGTGGGTGGATTAGACTGGAGTGGAGTGGATTTGAGTGGGGTAGATTGGGGTAGAGAGGAGTAAAGTAGATTGAGGTAGATTGGGGTAAAGTGGAGTGGGGTAAGTTGGAGTGGAGTAGGTTAGATTGTGGTGGAATGGAGTGGGTTAGGTTGTGATAGACTGAAGTGGGGTAGATTGTGGTAGATTGGAGTAGAGCAGACTGGAATAGAGTGGGGTAGATTGGAGTGGAATAGACTGAAGTGGAGTGTGATAGAGTGGAGGGAAGGGAAGGGGAGATTAGAGTGGAATGGGTTATACTGGAGTGGAGTGAGGTAGTTTGCGGTAGATTGGTGAGGGGTAAATTGTGGTAGATTGGAGTGGGGCAGATTGGAGTGGAGTAGATTGGAGTGGAGATGGTTAGATTGGAGTGGGGTAGATTGAGGTGGAGTGGGGTGGATCAGGGTGGAGTGGGGTAGATTGGGGTGTAGTGGGGTAGATTGAGGTGGCATGGTGCAGATTGAGGTGATTGAGGTGGAGTCGGGTAGACTGGAGTGGAGTCAGGTATATTGTGGTAGAGTAGAGTGGGGTAAATTGGAGAGAACTTTGTGGATTGGAGTGGAGTGGTGTAGACTGGTGGAGTGGGTTAGATTGGAGTGGATTGGAGTAGATTGGAGTGGAGTGGGTATATTGGAGTGGAGTGAGGTAGATTTTGGTAGAAGGAAGTGTAGTAGATTGGAGTGTAGTTGGTGGAGTGGGTTAGATGAGTGGAGGTGGGTTGACTGTAGTGGAGTAGAGTGGGGTAGACTGGAGTGGAGTGGAGTGGAATCGATTGGGATAAATTGGAGTGGAGTGGAATAGATTGGGGGAGAATGGAGTGGACTGGGGTAGATTGGGGCAAAGTGGAGTAGGGTATATTGTAGTGGAGTAAAGTGGGGTAGATTGGAGTGGAGTGGGGTAGTTTGGGGTAAATTTAATTGGAGTGGGGTAGATTGGAGTAGAGTGGGGCAGATTGGGGTAGTTGGAGTGGGGTGGACTGGTGTAGAGTGGGGTAGATTAGAGAGGGGTAGTTTGGGGTACATTGGAGTGGAGTTGGGTAGATTGGGGTAGAGTGGATTGGGTAGATTGAGGTAGAGTGGAGTATGGTATAGTGGGGTAGATTTGAGTGAAGCGGAGTGGGGTAGATTGGAGTGGGGTGGATTGGTGTTGAGTGGGTTCAATTGGAGTGGAGTGGGGTAGATTTGGGTAGATTAGAGTGGAATGAGATGGATTGTAGGAGAGCGGAGTGGGGTAGATTGGAGTACAGTGAAGTGGGGTAAATTGGGTTAGAGTGGAGTGCTGTAAATTGGGGTGGAGTGGAGTGGAGTGGAGTGGGTTGGAGTGGAGTGGAGAGGAGTGGAGGGGAGTGGTGTAGATTGGAGTAGGGTACATTGGAGTGTAGTATATTGGGTGTAGTGGGGTAGATTGGAGTGGGGTAGATTGGGTTAGGTTGTAGTGGAGTTGATTAGATTGGGATGCAGTGGAGTGGATTCGGGTAGGCTGGAGTGGGTAAATTGGGGTAGATTGAAGTGGAGTGGGGTAGATTGTGGAAGAATGGAGTGGATTGGATCTGAGTGGTGTAGATTGGAGTGGAGTGGGGTAGATTGGGGTAGAGTGGAGTGGGGTCGATTGTAGTGGAGTAGAGTAGATTAAACTGGAGTGGGGTAGATTGGAGTGGAGTAAAATGGAATGTGTAGATTGGGGTAGAGTGGTATGGGGTACATTGGAGTGGTGTAGGGTAGATTTGGGTACACTGAATTGGAGTGGGGTAGACTGGAGAGGAGAGGAGGAGATTTGAGTGGTGTGGGGTAGATTAGGGTAGATTGTAGTGAAGTGGAATGGGGTAGTCTGGTGTAGATAGCAGTGAAGTGGAGTGAGGTGGATTGGACTGAAATAGATTAGGGTAGATTGGAGTGGAGTGGGGTAGATTGAAGTAGACTGGAGTGGAGTGGGGTAAGTGGTATGAAGTGGAGGGGCATAGAGAGGAGTAGCGTAGAATGAGGTGGCAGAGTGTAAAGTGGCATAGAGTGAAGTGGAGTTGCATGTCGTAGAGTGGAGTGGAGTGATGTGGAGTGTCGTAAAGTGGAGTGGCATGTCATAGAGTAGAGTGGCATGTCGTGGGGTGGAGTGGCGTAAAATGAAGTGGCGTGGCATAGAGTGGAGAGGCATAGAGTGCATTAGAGTGTTGTAGAGTAGAGTGATGTAGAGTGGAATGGTGTAGAGTGGAACATCCATGGTGAGGTAGCGCACTACCATTACAGACAACACATTTTCAGTTGAAGTGTCCATTACATTTGCACAGACATACAGTTTTACTGTGCACAAACAATAATGTGGGGAAATGTCATCATCTAGTGTATTGCTGTGTTTTAATAGTATTCAAATATTTGTGTCCACCATTACAATATTTGTAACTTAATTTGTACTTTCATAATCCTGATATATTCTGAAATATCAACACTTTTCCTTTTTGTTGTGTGCTAGAAAAAAAGCCTTTCAGTTTCACAGCAAGATTGTCACATAAATTCCCTCACTTTGAAATCAGAGAAAGAAAAGTAAACACCAGGCTCCATGGAAGATAGATCCTGACATTTGACCTGTGCCTTTGAATGCACAGCAAATGTGACAAGATAAGAAGATGTGAAAGGGCTGTTTACAGAAAACGAGTACTCGGAAGGATACAGTAAATAAGGTATGCTCTTCCAGATGGATGACTTCAAGCTTTATAACCTCAAGTAAATATAGCCAGAAAATAGAAAGCAAGCAATGTGAGTTACAAACCACAAAGCCAATGGCCAGCAAGAGGCGGAATGCATTTCGAGGGAAGCTTTCAGAATGCCCACAAGAAGCCCTTAGCAAACCAGACAGCTGCGCTGTCCTGTAGGCTTCGACCTAAAAACTGTGCTCAGCGTTTTGAAATGTTCTAATCGTGTTCATGTGCAAGGGCTGATGCTAAGCAATCGTGAGACAGGAGGAAAATTATAACATGGCGTCCTCAGAGGAAATCAGCCATGTATGTCAAGCAAAGATGAGCTGGGCGGTGTTTCGTTGCGGTGAGCTATCATTCACCACAGATTCCGTTCCCAGGTTCCTGTACTTATGTGGCATCCGAAATGGAGAAGTGAGCACAGCTGTTGAAATTGTGTACCAAGAAATCAGATGGTGAGGGCATCAAAGAAGGGCTGTTGAAGCAGTGCAAGCTGAAAGGGCGTGCCGCACTTAGGCGCACAGTGCACCTCTATGGATTGTTGACCTGAATATGATATGCATGGATTCCCTCGATCATGGTTTCAGATTAATGCAAGCGCACAAAACATTCACTGGGAAAGGGTGGCAAATGCCCGAAATATCGTTTTATAGCAGTGAGGTCTTACTTCGTTGCTTCGTTCTTTGAGAGCACATTCAATGAGCTTAGACATAGGCTATTCCTTCAAAGGATTTTCAGTAGGGCATACCAGTAAATGCATCAGTGCTTTTTTAAATAGATAAAAATCAACCGAATGCTTTTGAGTGATAACATTAAAAGTGTTCTCTCTGTAGCGCTTGTTGCAGGGGATTACAGCAGTGTAAAGGTTTTTTGTTACTATTATTCACCTCGATGGTACTTATTTTATCAAATACAATGAGAAATCTCTCAGCTGGTGTGTGAAGACATTGAAGTTTTATTTAGGGAGGTTGTGCGGACATTAGCGAGGTACCATATACTGACAACTGGGAATCATTGGCCCCGCCCCACATGTTCCCACCATGTACACTATTTTCTACAATCTGGTCCTGATTCACAAAAACCTAGACCAAAAGTCTAAGTTTACGACTTTCGGTATTCACAAAGGTAAACTTAGACCAAAAATCTAAGTTTACGACTTAGGTTATTCACAAAGGTAAGTTATGAGTAGTATCTTTGCGTCCGCAGTTGGGGCAGAACCGCCACTCGAGTGGGAGATTCTACTCCGCACCCTGAGTGTATTGTCTGAATAAGGAGATAGGTAAGTATAGTGGACAACCCAATCTACCCTTGATGACTCGGGCAAAATTGATAAACAGGTAAGTGTGCCTTCAAGGGATTTATTAAAATACTCAGTTATGTTGTTCTGGATTTCAATTAAATGCAAGGTTTATTATTGACTTGCTAGTTAATTTCTAACTAGTTAGAAAACAGAGTAACTAAGGAAATAAGTAAGTACGTACATGGGTGCGGTCCACTCATAGTGTCTGTTTCATATTTAAGTTGTACGTACATGGGTGTGGTCCACCCATAGTGTTTGTTACAATATTAAGGTGTACGTACATGGGTGCGGTTCACCCATAGTGTCTGTTTCAAATTTAAGTTGTACGTACATGGGTGTGGTCCACCCATAGTGTTTGAGTTCTGGGGGTGTTTCACTCCCATGTGTCTCGTCATTGTGTAGAGTTCTCGTAGTCTTTTTCTACTGTGTTGCTCTGCACACTGTTTCACATGTTTGGTCATGTGGTGTTTTCTCACTATTTGTCAGTGAGCTAAACGTTCTTTGCTCTTTCTTTTTGTGTTTTTTTTTTATTAAAGGAGGAGGAGGATGGTGATAGTTTGTGTATACCTTTTCACTCTTCTTTCTTCCTTTGTGTAGTCTGTGTTCCCTCTCGTGGTGTGGTGTTTACCATTTACCCCTGGGTTTTAGACTATTGATTTCATTTGTATATTTTGTGTATAGTTGTCTTTCATTTTAGTATGGTTTAATTAATTTTCAATTTTAAAGGGAGAAGATAATGTAGTATCTTCATGTTATGTTTATAGTGTTCCTCTTTACCTTGTAACTAGCTGCTCAGCCAGTGTGAGTGTTCTGTGTGGAATGTTAACATGAGTGGAATGCTTGGGTGCCTGGTGTGAGTGAGAGAGTTGGAAGATAGGCTGACGAGCTAGCAGGCTGCTCCTGGTGGGGCTTTTACTATGGATGTTAAGTTCTCAATAAATATCCTAAAGACATTTATCGGCTACGTCTGCTGTGTCACCTCTACGCATGGAAACCCACTTATTACATTTTGAAAAGGTATACACAAACTATCACCATCCTCCTCCTTTAATAAAAAAAGCACAAAATGAGACGTGTTAGTCCCAGTTTATAGGGGGTGTTAGTCCCACCTATGTAATTTGTAATGGGTATCAGTCCCATTTACAGTCTGCATTATGGGTCTCCCATTTTGGCATGTTTTCTTGGTTGTGTTCCTTACATAGGAATACCTACATGGGTGCGGTCCACCCATAGTTAGAGTACGTACATGGGTGCGGTCCACTCATAGTGTCTGTTTCATATTTAAGTTGTACGTACATGGGTGTGGTCCACCCATAGTGTTTGTTACAATATTAAGGTGTACGTACATGGGTGCGGTTCACCCATAGTGTCTGTTTCAAATTTAAGTTGTACGTACATGGGTGTGGTCCACCCATAGTGTTTGAGTTCTGGGGGTGTTTCACTCCCATGTGTCTCGTCACTGTGTAGAGTTCTCGTAGTCTTTTTCTACTGTGTTGCTCTGCACATTGTTTCCCATGTTTAGTCATGTGGTGTTTTCTCACTATTTGTCAGTGAGCTAAACGTTCTTTGCTCTTTCTTTTTGTGTTTTTTTTATTAAAGGAGGAGGATGGTGATAGTTTGTGTATACCTTTTCACTCTTCTTTCTTCCTTTGTGTAGTCTGTGTTCCCTCTCGCGGTGTGGTTTTTACCATTTACCCCTGGGTTTTAGACTATTGATTTCATTTGTATATTTTGTGCATAGTTGTCTTTCATTTTAGTATGGTTTAATTAATTTTCAATTTTAAAGGGAGAAGATAATGTAGTATCTTCATGTTATGCTTATAGTGTTCCCCTTTACTTTGTAACTAGCTGCTCAGCCAGTGTGAGTGTTCTGTGTGGAATGTTGACATGAATGGAATGCTTGGGTGCCTGGTGTGAGTGAGACAGTTGGAAGATGGGCTGACGAGCTAGCAGGCTGCTCCTGGTGGGGCTTTTACTATGGATGTTAAGTTCTCAATAAATATCCTAAAGACATTTATCGGCTATGTCTGCTGTGTCACCTCTACCCATGGAAACCCACTTATTACAATCGGGCCCTCTGTTTTTAAATGAATAGAGTTCTCGGACATTCCCTCAGTCTTACCTTAGCATTTACACCAAGGCACAAGCTTTCAACCTTTACAAATGTCGCAAGCTGAGGCCACCAAACTCATTTAATGTAATGCTGTGAAGATTCACCAACAAACATTAAGTGTCCAACTCTGCAACAGTGTTGTTGATCTAACACATTTTCTTCAAACAGAAACCTAGAGTTCTCTAATGGGCATGAAAACGAGTGAGTGAGTAATTCTTTGAAATAGAACGTGCTTTAAACTGAATTCCCTAAATGCTAAGTTGGGCAGTTAAGGAAAATGAGGCTCAGGGAAGAAATGTGATTTGCCCGGGTCCATACAATATGCTCAGGGGAAGGGTCCTTCTTGATGCAAGATGGAACTGCACTATGTATTCACCAGGAACAGGCGTCCTAGAAAGTCCACACTCCTCTGATAAAATAGGCTTTCAAGTAACGAACCTCAGGGTTTCAGATCCTAAACAGGGCCGGACTGGGAACCCAAAGCAGCCTTGGCAAATTTTGTCAAACCAGCCCCCATATGATGCATTGCGAGTGAGTGCAGCGAGCGAGCCTGACCACTACAAGTGGGAGCTATGCACAAAAAATAGCCTTCTGTGATCTGCACAGTACGCACTCTTTGCAGCAGGCATATTAACCGTCTACGCTACCTTAGATGAGTCAAAGCTGCCACTAGACAAAACTCCAATCAGCAGGCTCATTCATCACCAGAGTTATCTTGGCACTTTTATTGTTGCCTGAAAACTGTTAGATATACAAGGAACTCTGCAGTGCTTTTAAAACTGCTGCACTGCTACAAAATCAGCCCCCCACACTTCCAACCTCCCGGGAAAACGCCTGATGCCCAATACGGCCAGTCCAGTCTAGATCCCAAATCCTGGATCAATATGTACCTGTCTGTGAGAACATAAACTGTCTTTAGTCCATTTAGGAGAGGCCTGAACCTGCTGTATTCACCCTATTCTTCTATGGTCATCCTGCTGTGGTGGGATCAACCCTACCCCTTCTACGAAACCAACAGGTCAGACACTTATGCTGCCGCCATCTTTGAAAACAATAGGATGCACTCTGATCAAGCATAAAGACCTCCTTCCAACGAGAACATAGTGCTGTTCTTAAGAGGAACACTGCCTGCAGGCCATCATCGAGAATAACCCTTAGATGGTGAGAATCAGGGGGACTTTCCAACGAGGACCAGAGCCCGGTATCATCTAGTTCAACTAGAGCTATGTAGGGGCTAAAAAACAACAAGATTTGTACTTTGAAAAACTTTAAAAAGATAAGTTGTGAATCCCAGATTTGTATCCCATGTTTTCTAGTCTACAGCTTACAGTTTATCTACTAAACAACACTTACAATAGTTAAGAATGTTCTTGGGAGTGACTGAGTGAAGAAAGGTGTATAATTTAGAATACCAACCTCACCACTTACAATAACAAACACAATGCGTTTCTTTCTGTTTTTAAAAGCATAAATACAACACGTGATCTAACATACTAACGCCTTTATATGTCTAACTGAGATGTTTGGTTGTTAGCTGTCGAGAACACAGATTTCCCTACCACTGGCATCTATAGTGTAACTGACACAGATCCTTCCTGCATATGGAGCATTCACCTGGTTACATTGTGAAGAGTATGAAAGAAAACAAAATCACTTTTTGTCAGAAAAAAAAGATCCAGGCATTAATTTCTGTTTGCTGCACCTATGCTAGGTGGCTTGAGATGTCTGTAAGAAAGAATGTAGCTTTAGTGGAAACTAAAATAAAGGAGCATGTCCTTCAGCGGAGCTGCCTGTAAAAGAAAGTAAATGACGTGCAAAGTGTGCTATTGTGAACAATCTTGTATAATAATTCACTACATACTCATGACAGGATTGGGAAGCCACATCTGTGTACAGTTCATTAGCTTTGAAGACTGGTTTTGGCAGTCATCTTGGGCACTGGGGAGGGAGGGGGGGTTCATGCAGACTGTGTGAGCGTTTGGCCTGATTTAGTTATTCAACAACTGCCTAAAGAAGGCACCTGTGTGGGTATGAAGGTAAGCAACCACACAAATGTTCAGCGGTTCAGTATAATTTCAACAAAACTATAGTTTTTATTGTGTTTTTTTTATTAGACATTTATCTGGCTAACCCAGTGTTCTACCTACTTTTTGATACTTAATAACAAAATGTACCGGGAAGCTTTCATACTTTACAGGTTTCCTTAAAAGGTGCTTTAGAGCACTTGTAGCCAATATAGTGGATGTATATGAGGTTAGCATCGGAGGTCCCATCGGTTTTTGGGATTTTGACCTCGTTTCTTGCCAAGAGCAGAGGTAAAGATTAGCAGGTAATGTGAGGAAGGGCCCCGCCCCTCAAGGGCCTGAGAACCATTCTGATCAGGAAGGAGGATATAAAGAGGGGAAGGGGCTGTGACATATTCAGTGTATTGGCCATGCTAGTACCACTGTACATTGGCTATTGAGCCCCTCAAGTTGAAGGGGGTAAGCTTAGCAGCCGAAGAAGCTCTTTCACCACCGATTCATGGAAGACTCGCCGCTAGGACAAATATGGACGAGGGGGTCCCAGGCCCCATAGCCTGTTGAAAGGTCTGGTTTTAACAGTGGAATGCCTGATGAATTCATATCTCAATTGCACCTTAAAGTAGGGAACCAGCAAATATGCACCGATGGGTAGAGCCCTAGAAACCTTCTCCAGAGGAACACACTGACAGTGCTGTTGCCACCCACTGGGATCCCCATGATGAAAACCATAGTTATACGCTGAGTGACAAAAGTTCCTGTAAGAAGCCCCATACACCCAGGGACAACTAGTAGTTTCTGTCGCAAATAAAAGTTGATTTAGAGCTATGAACAGGAAATAATACAAGACCACGTGAATGGAGTGGAGTGAAAAATCACAGTTCTGGATGGCGAACCTGGTGGATATTGTTGGGGTCCCACTTTGGGGTGTTGATTACTATAGGATTGCCAGTCGCATCAACGAACGTGTTAGTGTCCCAGACTCCCGGTGGAAAGCCAGACAGAGTGAGCACACGCTACATATCCAGCACAAGCACTAATAAGCATCAGCAGAGGTTCTCTTGGCGGGTGACAGGGCAGCAAAGGCGATCACCACACTCACCAGGACTGATCTGGTGAAACTGATTATGGGGTTTGATAAACCATTGGCATAGAGCTTTTTACATTTGAAATCGCATATTGGCAAATACAAAGCTCACGTAAATTTGACAAGCAAAGTATTATTGTGAAATTAGAATCAGATGATAGACCACTGCGGTCATATGTGGATACTGATCATATTGATAAAAACTCCGAGGTCACGTGGAAGCACAAAGATCTTTGCTAAGTGTGAAGATCTGGAAAATCATTCATGGAGGTGACAATAGTAAAATTCGAAATCTATGTAAGGAAACAAAAGGGGAGGACATGATAGAGTGCCTCCTGGACATGTTCTGACTGATGCTGAATGAAGATGATAACTTTCACATGTGATTTGAAAGGGCACATAGCGATCGGCTTGTCCCAGGCGTGTTCTAGACTTTTTCCCCTCCAAAGAGAAATGAATTAAAAAATGGCCAGATCTGGAGGTCAAATCTCTTATTGTGATAACCAAGTCACTATGTTAGTGAGAAGAAGACAACATAGACCAGTGATAACTAAACTGAATAAACACCAAATTAGTTAGTACTGGCTATTATCTAGCAGCATCACATTTAGGTGGGAGGATAAGGGGGTGATGTTCTTGACTCTGAAGAATGAAAAACACTACACAAAACATACCAGGCTTAGAGGAAGCATCTAGCACTCCTGAATGTATAGATAAAACCATGGGAACGACAGGAGGTGACTAGAAATTTAAAAAAACAAATAACCATCTGAAAAGATACAATGTGAGCCTAAGTGATCGCTGAATGGAACTGTTCCCTCACTGTGGACCCTTTCCTCCATGTCTCGTACTGCCATCTGAATTGATGATCTCTTTTGCTGGGTAAAGCAGGGTAACATGCAGTTGACTGCATTATAACTAGGGTCATCAGGGTGTTGCAGTCACCTTTTTAGTGAGCAAGTTATCATATTATCCTGAAGTGAATGGGGCCATGTGGGCTGGAAGGAGCTCTGCCCAGAAAAAAATGTCTAGTTGCATTGCTAGAGTTCAATCATTCCTTTAAAAACTGAGATCCAATAAAAAATGAAAAAAGAAACAATACAGCGGCAAAGCCAAACATGAAATGGCTGCAGTGACTGAAAGCAACTGAATCTCGCATGCATAAGCTGTGTAGGGGCATACCAGTCAACAAAGGAACAGCAAAAGGCTTTAAATCAAGTTCAGCTACAGATATAGTGGCTTATTTCAATTCCATGATTCAGTGCATTTCATAATTTTTTGAATAGTTCATGGCTTTAGACTGAAAGTGCAGGAAGGTACAAAAGTGCAAAAGAGTACTATATATCGCCTTACGCATTTTTGTCGGCTCCCCAACCGTTTTCAAAGGAATATTGCAGTGGTCAATTTCAATATTTAGATTATATGCACCCTTACATGCACCCTTGGAACCTACAGCACAGCATTAGGGCATAATGAAACACCAAATTGGAGTAGTACTAGTAATCTAGATGACAACATGCAAATATAAGTCCTTAATACTGAAGAAATTAATAGAATACATATTAGTCAAAATACAGCTTCAATAAGCTACATCATATCATATGTGTCTCATGCAAATGGTATCAAATGGATATTTTCTAATTTCATCATTCAAAGATAGCTGATAAAAGCAACTACCTACAATAGAATGTAGGAATGAATCACTCTATAAAAGTGCAGGAATACATGAAGACCTTCTTCTCTATTGCGTCCTTGTAGGATGATTGTATTTGAGCGAAACCTTATTCTTGGGTCCATCCTACGTACTCGTAATTCTTTATTTCTTCTTCCTTAATTGCAGATTCTTTGAACTCTCCAATCACTTTTAGGTTTAAATCTTTTTATTATTATTATTATTATCTTTATGTTCACAGTTGCTATGAGCACATCACAATTCGTTATAAACCACATACCACTGTTACACCATCTGTTCCTGTTTTCCATTGCGAATACATTCCAAGATATGCGGTGAATTACATGTGATGTGATGCTTTGCGAAAATATTTTAAGTAGAAAAACAAAACGAAGAACATTTAAACATTCCCCGCCTCTCCCCCCCACCTTCCTCCCCTTCCCGGTATTCTTATTACAGATTACAATTGTAAAACTGGTATATGGAGATATCTCTAAGAAAAGTTTCGTTGTTTGTTGGGGGACTCGTTCTGCATGCGTTAGTCAAAGAAGGCAGAGATATTTCGGGCAAGTGATTTCATTGAATTCCGTTGCTAGGAGGGTGAGAAGCGGTTTCCATACTTCTTTAAATGTAGATTCGGAGTTTACTACAGTGGCATTTATTCGCTCCATCCCCAGAATGTGCCATAATCTATGAAGCCAGCCTAGGTACTTAGGTGCTGCTGGCGTCCCCCAGTGTGACAGAACGTTTTGAAGCGCCGCCCCCAAACCTATTCCCTTCTGTCTCCCCTTACGGGATTTCAATGGGAATGTTAAAGGATTGGGCAGTCCCAATACTATGTATGCCGAAAATCTTGGGATCTGCGTGTCGAACTGCTGATCTATCTCGTCCAGTATCTTGGGCCAATAAGATGTTAAAATACGGCAGTCTCTCCAATCACTTTTAAATAGGGCTCCCGGTTTTATGGTATTTATTTTTTTGCCATTTCCGTCTGTATTTATCCATATTTATTTTTTGGGCATTTTTTCTGTATTTATCCACATTTATTTTTGCCGCAAGCAAAAGACGACGCTACAGCTAGTATTTTTCCACATTTATTTAAATTGACAATGCACACATGCGCTCGGTTGTTATTGGTCAACACTATACATTCATCTGAAAACTTTGCCATTTGCAGAATGTCGCAAATATGATTAAAAGTGCTATAACAAGCCATTTGTCTCAGAGCCTTGCAGTTTCTGGCATCGGCAGAGTGCCACATCCTCTCCCCCACTGAACACCATACTGCCCCACTGAGAGAAACTCGCACTGCCTTCAGCTACAACTCAATTGTGCCCCGCTATAAACACCTGGAAGCAATTCAATTCAAATTATGCACTAGACTACAGTAATATGCTGCCTGAAAAAAAGTAACAACATACTGGAAAAAAGCAAACACTCATAGGGAATACAACTTAAAGCTTTTACACTCATTATTCAGAAATCAATGAGTGTTTTTGCTTGAAAAGCTAACAACATGAAAAGAAAAGTCTTTGATGAAGTGAATGGCAGGTGGAGGGTGAAATTTCGAGAGGCCCCAGCACAGAGGGTCCCAGTTAAAGTGGGGGAGGCCAGAGGGCCCCAGTAGAAGAGGGGGTGGGAGGCCAGAAGGGCCCAGTAGAAGAGGGGGTGGGAGTCCAGAGGGGCCCGGTGGAAGAGACAGGTTGGGAGGAAGGAAGGGGTACTGGCCGGAGAGGGTCCACAGGGACAAGTGGCGAAGGGGAGCGGCTGGTAGCAGAGAGGGGAGGGCACAGGGGTGTGGGCTGGGCCGTCGGGAGGAAAGTACAGAGGCAGCTGGGAGGGGAGGTGATGGAGAGGGACTGGAGAAGGGCGAGGTAGAGGACTCCTGAGAGAGGATTTGTGAGAGTGGGCCTGCACACATACCGAGGCGCTGTCTTACTACAGGACACACACCCAGCCAGAGGGGGCGGCCCCCAGGAGACTGCTGCAGCCTGCCCTCGCCTCCCGGAGCATGGAGCTGCGGTGGCCGGTAAGTGCCAAGGGCCCTCGGGCTGTTATGTCTTGGGCGCACCGTCTGGGACATGAGTGTATGTTGTCTCCATGACAACGGTGGCGCGAGGTCTTATGGGATCTTTAACTTGAAAGAATCTGGCAGCTCGTAGCTCCTAGAAGCTGCAGCCACGCTTTCTTGTGTTAGCTGATAAGGGAGGAGCGCTCACGGCTGGTGGGAACAACCCCCGACTGGCGATATAGCTGAGGGATAGTCTCCTCTGTGGTGAAGGAGCTGCCGATTTACCTGGAGTGGACTCATGACTTTTGAAAGAGCTGGGGAATGAATGTATGACTGGTGACACATTAGGATGGATGCATGACAGCACCGATCGTTGGGTGATGGGGCGACACTGACCACTTGGGGTGTGATGGTTTAGACATGGTTTGGCTTGTTCATAGGGCTGGTCCGACTCCTTATTGATACAGCTGCGGGCAGATGTGGCTGGGTCTGGCCCAGTAGTAATCCATGGCTATTGTTGTGCATTGTGTTTGTAAATGCTCGTCTGTGCATAGGTGAGACTCGCCGATCTGTGTCTGTGCCAGTGCTCAACAGTGTCTGTGCCCAGGTCCCTCACACTACCCTGCTGTAGTAGGGAGTGTGACTGCCGCTGAGCAGTGCGAGTGCTCGCATGTGCTCTCTCTGTTTCTATGTATTGCATTTGGCTCACTCCGAACACCTACCTGCACTCGAGGGTGGGTGTTAACTTGGGCACATGTCCCCGTCATGGACACCCAGGCATAATTCAAGATCTCTTCTTGGTAGGAAAAGGAGTTACTACTCTGTAGAGCAGTATAGGTTGAAGGACTGACTTAAGCATTGATCGTGGGACCAATAGGGGAGGTGCATTTCTGTGTGACCACTTTTCTTTTCCAGACTGTCTGAGAGTCGAGGGTTGTCTGAGATAAGGGAGGGGGAGAGTACATCTCTTGTCCTAGTCTAATCAGTTTGCGGAGCACCCCATTTGCATCATTCTAAATCCATATGTTCTCTTGTCTGTTTTCTGTAGTTTTTCTCATCATAAAACCCTGAGCCTCGTACACGTACCTCGGAAGTTTCAAATGGCGGCGGGCTGGCGCAGAGCTAACTCGGGCGGCGGGCTGGCGCCGAGCTCGGCGGAGCGGCAGGAGTCCTGGATCCCTGGAGATGCGGAACAGGAAGGCGTCTTCACACGTCACTGTTCCGTAGTGAAAGCAAAAAGGAAAAGCAGGCAGGGGAGACCCCAAAATAAAGGGCAAAAGTTACCACGCCCACACAGTGACGCTTGATACGACCAGGATTGGCTTAGGGTCACGGCCGTCACTAAAAGACCCTGGACAATAGGTCCACAACACGTCAACGTCACTGAAAGGAATTCCCACTATCAGAACAGGGGCGTGGCGTGGCACGGCAACTCGGAACCTCGGCAGCGCGGCAAAATGTACTCGTATTTTGCCGTTTCTAAATATAAATACAGACAAAGGAAAACTTGTTTTCCGTCTGTATTTATATGTAAAAATCCGTAAAAACGGAAAACCGTAAGCCCTACTTTTAAATCATCAGTTTTGCTTTTGAGTTTTTCAGCAAAGTGGATAGTAACTGGATAATTTGTTTCCAAATTCTTAAACGTATGGGTATGTCCTAGAATGCACACTTCCATACCGTGAATCATGCTGCCATTATAAATCACTCCATGCGTATTTATCAGCACCTATGCTACGTATTCAGGCAAGCAATTAAAACAGCTTCTGATTTCAAATGGCCTCTTATTTCTGATGTTCACAACCTTCTTACGTTAGTTCATGCCAAACTGATATATCTTACTTTTACTGAAAACATTGACTCCCTGTGTCTTGTCTATCAGCCAGACATTGTCCCTTCTTTCTGAAAAATTATTTTGTGCTACCATGTCTCCAATAGATTGTGATTTCGTAAACGTGATGCTAGGATAGGTAGAGATGCAGAGACTTATTTACAAGGAATTAATGCATTGCAGTGCAGCAAGCCATGTGGCTGCGCCGCGCTGCGTTAATTCTGAAGCAAAGGGATGCATCATATCTACAACGATATGACGGAGCCCTTTGATCTCCCCTGCACTGGCGCACAATTAGCTGCCAAGCGCCGACGCAGGCACCCTTGCACCATTGTGCAAGGGTGCCTGCATCACAAGGATGATAGCTTTTGTGAAGGAAGGGACACCTTCCTGCACAAAAACAATCCCAAGAGGTGATTTCCGTTTACTATGTGTGGTGCAGAATGCAGCACGCATAGAAAGAGGAAAAAAAACGAGGAGAAATGAAAACATTTCTCCTCGTTGCACCTACCTACGTCTTTCACGGGGAGGCGTAGCATTCTGATGCATTTCTAGATTTATGATTTCTCGTAAAACTGGAAATGCGGTAGAAGCCATGGGTGTTGCCTGGGAACACCCACAGCAACACCCATGGCATGCCCCTTTCAAGGAAAGTGTCGTGTGTAAAGGGGCCATATTTACAACGACACGAAAAGCCACGAAGGGTGGCTTTACGCGTCTTTGTAAATATGGGGCAGCAGGTTGCGCCACCGGTGTGCGTCAGAAAAAGTGACGTACCGGCGGCGCAAGGGGCTTGTAAATAAGCCCCACAGTTTCTAATGTCTGGGCTCAGTCCAAGTAAACCTCCAATGTGTACGAAGTGTCCCAAATATATCTGGGCAGTCATGTCAAAATGAAGCGATAACTCTAAACTCAAGAACGGTCTTCCCATTTCTAGCCTTAGATAGAAACATAGGGCCTTATTTACAAGGGATTAATGCAGTGCTGCAAGCCATTTGTCTGCGCCACGCTGTGTAAATTCCGAAGCAAAGGGATGCGTCATGTCTACAACGATATGACGGATCCCTTTGCTCTCCCCAGTGCTAGCGCACAATTAGCTGCCATGCGCCGACGCCGGCACCCTTGCACCATGGTGCAAGGGTGCCTGCATCAAGGGAATGGTTGTTTTTGCGCAGAAAGGGACACCTTCCTGCACAAAAACAATCACAAGAGGTGAGTTCCTCTTCCTATGCATGCTGCAGAATGCAGCATGCATAGAAAGAGAAAAAATACGAGAAATGAAAACATTTCTCCTTGTTGCGCCTGCCTACGCTTCCCCTGGGGAGGCATAGTATTCTGACGCATTTCCAGGTTTATGATTTCCCGTAAATCTGAAAGTGCTGCAAAAGCTATGGGTGTTGCCTGGGAACACCCACAGCAACACCCATGGCACGTCCCTTTCACGCAAAGTGTTGCGTGTAGAGGGGCCATATTTAAAAGGACACGAAAAGCCACGCAGGGTGGCTGTATGTGTCTTTGTAAATATGAGGCAGCAGGTTGCACCTCCGGTCCATCACAAAAAGTGCCACACCGGCAGCACAAGGGGCTTGTAAATGAGCCCCACGGTTTCTCTATTACTCTTTCTTCACTAAATCCTGTGCATAGCCTCATCCTACAAATGGCTGTTCCATCCTATAAGTTTCTAACTCGAAGTCTTCAATGTTTGGAATAATTGCATCTGGTGCAGTACAATTCACTGTAAGGTATTCTCAGTGTGAGTGTTTTCGTATAAGAGCTACTTGCATATAAAATTGAAATGTTGGCTGTAGGTTTCGTGAATAATTTCACTTGCAATACCTCCTTATTTCTGTCCATATATTGTTCCAAAACTAAAATGTCTATTTTTTATTGGTATATTAATATGTGAATTTAAGATTAAACCCTTTATGATTCAGTGTATTAATATATTCTTCTAATTCACTGATCCTACCATTCCAGGACCGAGAGGACTTCAATATATTTAATTCCCATGACAATATGATTGTGCAATTTTTTGTTCTCCGGGGACAACACAAATAATCTTTCCCAAAAACCTATCTCCAGATTTGCTTATGTGGGTATGAAGCATGATCCTTTTACCTTGCCTTGCAGTTCACCCAACATACAAAAACAGAATATGTGATCTTGTCTTCTCAAACTTCTGCAGCTGAACGAATGTAGAAATGCTCCTTCATGTGTTCTCCAATTCAGAGTCCATGTAAAAAGGGGAAGAATGAGTTCTGGGTGTGTTTCTCTTTCTTGCGTTTTGTATCATCTTTTTAAACTATTTGCTAAATGTCATCTTTGTAATGTAAAGGATTGCAGCTTGTACTGCTACTGTTTACGGAGAGGATCAATGTTAAAAAACGTTTTGTTGTAAAACAATTGTTTGTTATGCCACTTCCTTCAAGGTAGTTGGACCCTGTTTTCCCAAGTAGGGATTTCCTTTTCTGAGGCCTGTAATATACAATCATGCTAACAGTTAAGTACATGCTAGTATGCCTTGTGAGGGGTTATACTGAATGTGAGAAGAACATTTAGCATACAAAAAAGAACACCTGGAACTTATGTTTTACAAAAAAGTAATACATTTGAATATGATCAATTTAGAAACATCCATTCACATGCTTCAAAATCAATAACGATATATGAGACAGAAGGTAACGTACACAGAGACTAGCATATTATATATTATACCTACAATCATAAAGTACGCTATTGAAAATTGTATGTGAACCTTTAAATTTTTGGAACAAATTATGAGCCCTTGTGCTGAAAAATAATTGTTTATGCTACAAAAATATAGAGCAAGCTTTTCATTTTATTAGGCTTAGATTTGCATGCAAAATGATCGGTGTTCTATGCCTTAACAAGCATGCATCATGCCTAAACTAGAATACATTTTATGGTGGGAAACAGTGTATTTCAGAATATTGTGTCCTTTGTCATGCCCACTCCTGTAATAGCAATGCAATAATTTTCCCACGAAAGACAAGAAAGTGTCAATGTGCTGCTGTGCCCAAACTAAATAACCGTTGGGAACATAATTTAAAAGTCTGAATTTCTTCCATTTCTATGACAGTTCACAGGGAAGGCTGTAAGAAGACCTTAACATGATTTCACTAGCATAATTGTTTTATAAATTGTTTTATAGGAATATTTGCTGTTAAAAAATTTCCACACCATCTTGCAAAATATATGAGCATTTCACTCGCATTCAAAGATGTATGGGGTCGGAAAAGCACAAAGATAATTTTGCCACAATATCAATAAAATTCATTTGCAGGGGGTGAAGAAAGGTAGTCAAAATATACTTTATTAAGGCCACACTTTTTCCCAAGCCCAGAAGTGTGAGCTGGAGATTAATAAAGTTAATCTAATAGGAAAATGTTGGTGATATCTTTACATGATTTTTATTTGCAAACATATTGGCCCAGATTCCAGGTTGGTTAGTGTTTTCCAACCCCTGCTCAGATTCTGGTTTGCCTAGGGGTAGGATTTCCGAATTGGGTCGTGTTTGCCACACCAGGTAATTAGCAGGTGCATTACATACCTCAAACACAAGGAGATGATGGACGGAGTGCTGAAACTTTTTCAGACACTCACCCCCAGTCACAGATCTGGGTTGAATCCAGAATCCATCATCGTTCTTTAGCTCACTTCGCCACCCCAGTTCAGACCCAGCTATATGCAAATCAGTCTTGACCCTGTGCCTCATGGGAACAGTTCAGCTTGAACTGCCAAGCCAGGTCTTCCCTGGACCAGAAACAAGCATCCTGGGACCGGTTTCGGGGTAACACCCCTTGGTGGCAGAGATCTCTGCCCCAGCGAAACAAGAGAGACCTCCACTGCCAGGCGAAAACTACCCCTACCTTAAAAATCAAGCTTTAATTTTATACATACTCATAATTTCAATGGTATGAGACTCTAGCCCCTTGTATAAAGAGGGCAGAGACTCATAAATTCTACTATGAGTCTATTTCCGCCTGTAATTGGTGAATACCATCTGGGTAGAGATCTCCGCCTAGTTTTAGGTGGAAATCTACATGGGCAGAGCTCTCCACACATAGATTTCTCTTTGTGAATTGGGCCCCATGTGTTTAGCCATGTGTACAGTTCCTAATGATCTTAACTGAAATGTGCTCAGTTTGTGATGTACTTCACGGGAATGTGTTCAGTAGCCCATGTTCCGCCTTGAGAGTGTTTGAGGCCCGATGGAGGAGTGTGTTTAATGCATTTTATATTTCACTGACTTGGATTTGGTACCTCTTGTACTGCAGTGTGTCTAATACTTGTAAGTGGTAATTTCCAGATGTACTTCTCAGAAGTGTGTTCAGTAGCTGTTGTACTTCTCTGGATTGTGTAAATTAGCTCATGTAGTTCGCTGGGTTGTGATACGGTCCTGATGTGAAACATTGGGGCCCATAGTTATCATTGTTTTGCATCGCCCTTGCGCCACGCAATGGGGCGTAAGGGTGATGCAAAACCTAGAATGATATTTACCAAGCCACGCAAGGCCACCTTGCGTGGCCCTGCATGACTTGGTAAATGTGGAGAAATACAAGGCAGCGCAAGTCACTGCCTTGCGTTACTCTGCCCTAGGGAGGCATTACATGGGTGGAATATGGGTGTTCATATGCAGCCACCCATGGATTTTGGCTCATTCCCAGATTTATCATTAGTGGTAGACTTGGGAATGCGTTAAAATGCTACTCATCCCCAGGGGAAGCGTAACGAGGATAAATAACTTAATTCTTTCTTGTTTTTTCTGCTTTCTATGTGTGCTGCACCCAGAAGCACATGTAGAAAGAGGAAAGTGCCACTTTCTGCACAAAAACAATCCTGCCTACAATGCAGGAACTCTTGCACCATGGTGCAAGGGTGCCTGCGTTGGCGCTAGGAAGCACATTGTGAGCTAGCACAGGCAGAGAGCAGGTATACACTGTATAATGTTAAATACTGTGCATTCCTGCCCTCTCCCTTTCATGCTGCACGTGAAAATTTGATAAATATGCCCCCATGTTGTTAGAAATGCTAACGAATGTGACTGGTTGTCTTCAATGCTTTGTGTACTTTACTAGGTTGTTTTCATTGCTAAATTTACTTCTCCTTTGTGTTCAGTTCCTACTATATATTGCTGGATAAAGTCATGCGCTCAGAGCCATGAACATATGATATTGGTGTTGAAGAAAATGGGCTACATACAGCATGCACTAAAAATTATATTAACTTAATTTTTTATTAAAACTCCAACAACTTTTAGTCACATTACCCAGAGGGAATATATATGGTATGCGTACAGCACATGGAGCAGTACTTTGTGATGCCTTTTATTGGTCCCCTGGGTGGGCACTGTAGAGCAATATACCCTGGCTGCTTGAAACGAGTGCATCCCGTGGGCTGCTCCATGTTGCTTTTGGATGGACTCTGTTCAGCACTTGCCCTAGTAAGCAAATGCTAAAATGTGACTGTCAATGTTAATTGCTGGCAACAAAGAGCTGAATGTGGCTTGTTGGAAATGTGTATTGGACCACGGGCTCCTCCATTTGAGATGTGCCGCATTTGTTTATTTCTTTCTTTGCAAGTTATCTAGATCAATTTGTTTGTGGGCTTTAACATTTAATCGTGACTTTGGGCCAGTGGTGTAGCTGGATCTTTGGCCGCCCGTTGTGGTCCCTGCGTTTGCCGCCCTGTGTTTGCCGCATGTAAGAGCGGGGAAGGTAGTGCTGGCGATCCCTGCGTTTGGTGCACCGCGACGGACCCCCCACCCTTGCTACGCCACTGTTTTGGGCCTGAATGCCTGGAACCAGAATATGTTTGTGTGTTTTTCCTCTGTTGCTCGAGGGTAGTCTCTAAAGACCAGTTACTACTGCTGTGTTTCCCTGTGCATACCTGTGTTACTCTTTCATCTGTCCTGTATGGACTCTTTTGCTCACTTACCATGACTCCTGTGCATACCTGTGGGGTGTTGACCTGTTGGATTTGATGGTAGTGATCATTATACCATGGCAGACTCTATCGAGTGCATGCAAGTGGATTGCGGATGTAGCTTGGCATATGATGTATAGAACATTGAGTGGCCACAATATTGAAACCAAAATTTCAAAAATCAAATTATCGAGGAGGTATGTGCATATAAGTAAGGATAGATTTTCTATTCTTCACACTGCATCTACATCCCTTGAAGATAAGTATATCTTCAATGAGAATATATGTGGAGTTAGGTATAGAAAATCTATACATAGTTACCGGTTGACCTTTTGGTCATGAATATTTAGATTCCGATATTGTGTCCACTCAATAGGTTGTAGTTGGTACTCTATATTTACACCTTGGATTGCCCACATGTTGCTCCTGGGTGGATGCTACTCAAACCTAATCAAGAATAAGCACTATTTCCCTTTACGAAGGTTGGGGACATCCACGTGCAACCATTCCTCATCCTACTTCGTGCCTTTTCACATCAAGCATTAGTGTAGCTAATCGTTCGCAGCAACTTGATCGCAGTGATACCAGGAGGGCATTCCACTACTTACCACATATGAAATCCGAACACTGCCCACATAGACCACACTCCTTACCCACACAATTTCAACCAGTTACAAGAATAGGTTAATTTAACATGCCTTGGTTGCATCCCTCGCCCATCTGCCGCTATAACATGCTCACAAAGGAGCAGCGATCTATGCAAGGATAAGATTAGCGCTCTGATCAGTCACACACAACACCAAACACTTCCGACATTTGCTGCGCTGTAATTCATTACTCTTATAGTATAGCACCCCCTCACACAGGTTTCACAAAGTCTGGCACAAATAAACTGTGTGCATTTATCCATGCGTGTCTGTGTTTGCATACATTAGCACTTAGAAGCCAGACCAATTGGCTTTGCAAATCTTGATCATGAAATATGTGAAATTGGCAAGGTAGATGGGCATAGCATCCCTATCTAGTATCTATTGGCATGCTTAGTTGGGTAAAGATATTGGCTAAGTTAAATGCAAATCCACTTCAACTTCAAAGTTGAACTACATAAAAATGGCCGCTGTGAATTCTCCCCTACCTTGCGATGATGCATTTTGTGTGACCTTTGTTTGCGGTCATCTTTAAAGAGCCTGGGAAAACTTCTAAAGTCTAATTTATTCCCACATGTGTTCTTCATATGAGAAACACATTTCTCCCCTTTGGGCACTGAAAAGGATTCCAACAAACAATGTCTTTGGTCATGAGTTGTTTGCATTAGCCCGCTTACGCACTCAGTTCCTCTCTTCTTGGAATGCAGGAAGGAATAGGTTAGCTCATAAGGCACCATTGCTGCAATCGGGGTCCATGAAGACAGCCTATCTTGAGACTCGCACACCCGAGGTGTTCTACATTTTGTCAGTAAATATATTGTCAGTTTCTTAAAAAATCAAAATCCAGTAAAATATATTCTGGTGGCACAGAAGGCGGTTGGAGCGGATACAGTGCAAGCAGGTGTGGTGAATGGTCCCTTGCATTCATTTTCAAATACCTCACAGCTTAGCCTAAAGTGAAGGTAAGAAGACATATGGAACATCATTAGGACATCAGAGGGATGAACATAATGCATATTAAGCAGGACTGGAAATGGCTAACACAGGTACCAGCTTTTCTTAACAGTTTGTCAGTCTGCAGCAAATTGTTGTGTGGTCATGTTTGTAAAGTGTATAGTGTCTTACATGTGTAGTTCCGGTTTTTTTCTTTCTTTGTGAACATGAAGGCTGTTGTGTTAATTTGTGGAGATCTACATATGGGATAGTGAAAATGTGTGCATTTTATACAAACACTTAATACAGCATTTTCTCAAGATTATAAAATAGGAATCTCATAGCCACCAGAGGAGAACAATGAAAAGAGAGGAGGGCAATGAGTGAAAATGAAGCTGCCTACACACGGCAGTAGTTACGTCAATCACAGGCATACCCATTAGTTTAAAAACGGGCCACTGCGGGCTCGATTTGTCGCATATATGTCTAGGCAGGCCTGATTCAGGGCCCTCCTTTATCTCTTCTTAGTCTTACAAGGTCCAGTAAAACGCACTCTTTTCCAAATCTCTTTCTAAATATTATCACTCTGAAAAAGTGTTTTTTCCATGTAATGTTCCTTTGATGGGAAGAGGAGGTTTCTGAGGTGGGAGTATCAGGCAAGTGACACTACTCAGGCTCCCTCTGTGCGAGTCTTCAGGGAGAATCCCTCTTCATTACTACCTCCACCTGACCCCGGACTCTGCAACACACTCCCTTATCGGCTTCATTATCCACTACTCCTCTCCAGTGCACCGTATCTCACAGCTGACCTTGGGCCCCAGCCCCATATCAGGCACCATCGGGCTCCACTTTCATTTTTCCCGGTAAAAACATTAGTAAAATCACCTTCAAACTTAAAACATTGAATATAGCAGTACATATAATTAGCACGCACTTTAAAGTATGTTCCACAGTAGCCCTTATGACCCGACTCCTAATTAAATAAAGAAAAACAGAAAGGCCATGACAGGACCGGCTTCAGCGCTGATGCGAAAGTCTTTTTTGGCGCTGCACCAATAACCTCTTTCTCCGTAAATAACCTTTACTACCACCCTCCAACAGTGCCCCTCATCCCTCCATGGCCCCCTATTGACCTCCTCCTCGGATTCCCTCACTGCCACCTTCCACTAGTGCCCCTCATCTCTTTGTAGCCCATCCCCCTCATGACCTCCCTCCTCAGACTCCCTCACTGCCACCCTCCAGCAGTGCCCCTCATCTCTCCCTAGCTCCCCCTCCACCCCAGGACCTCTTCCTCGGATTCCCTCACTGCCACCCTCCAACAGTGCCCCTCATCGCTCCATAGCCCCTCCCCTATTGACCTCCTCCTCGGATTCCCTCACTGCCACCCTCCAACAGTGCCCCTCATCTTTACGTAGCCCCTCTCTCATATGCATTTCATTTGTTGTACAGCGCTACTCATATCAGTGTAGTGTGTGTCAGTACTTTACACCACGCACACATTATACAGAGACAATGAATCATACAAGTATGTAAATCAGTCTACAGGGAATGTCACATAAGCCAATGAGGATTACAAGGTGTATGAATCACGTCATCCATACTGGTGGGCAGTATATTTTAAGAGGGTTTGGTCTGGGGAAACACAACCTTAGGATTTAAAGAGTATTCCATGGGGGTCAGCTTTACTGATAAAAATGTATATCTGCCCAAACATACTCATTTTAGCAACATTAGAATAATGAAAGACTGGGGAAGTTCTAACTGTATCACAAAAAAAGAAAGCGAAGTTCTAAATATACAATTCATGTTTGTATGCAGCTCTTTGATGACAGTTCATTGGTCACTGTCCTATGTTAGGATTGTAACTTCTGAACTGCAAGTAGCACAAGGATCTCTGTGACAAAGGCAGTAACCCACTGAGCTTCCACATAAAATACAGTTCATCTGCATTTAAACACTACTAACAGAAACGATTGCTCTCCAGGAGGATCATTTATCACCAGCGTTATCTGGGCATTTTGTATTGTCTTATTGTTGTCCTGCATCGGCCATGATAATGATAAAAACTGTTTAAATGAAGCACTCACGAAGTATGTGTCCTGCTGGGCCTGTGCATATCTTAAAAAGAAAAACAAATAGTAACACATTCTCTTACCTACTCCATTAGTCAAACTTTGTGTCACAGCCTGATGTGATAAGCAGCTGCAGGGGTCAGGAAAGGTGAATAGGAATAAACAAACTTCTTTTCTCCTGCGCTGCATAGAAAAAGAAATATCCACGCAGCAGAACATTGTCGCCTTTGCCATGTGGAGATGAAGGGGTGAAAAAATAAACAAAGCCTCGTTAACATGTAAATGGTCTTTTAAAGACCTATGAAGTACTAGGGTGCGGCTGAGATAATCTCTAAAACTGTCTGGGTGTGCGCGCGCCCGGGAAGCTGTCTCGGCCTGGGCTGACACACACGAGTGTGCTTTGCGCGCCTGCCTTCAAGCCCTCACTGCGAGGGCCAAGGCTCCTGTTTGGGTGGGCCAGGCTCATGTTTGGGTGGGCCTGGCCCACCCGGCCCACCCGCTAGAACCGGGCCTGCATCCAGGAACTTTACTTTATCTTGGAGTTTTCAGGTACCTGCTTCTGGCACTTTTACTACTCCTTGCTAACAATTGTTAAATAAGCACTCGCAAAGCCAACACGTCCTGCCTGAATTTTCAGTTGTAAGTCCATCTGTTGGCTTTGCCAAAGTCGCTGGGGTCACTGAAGTTGCATTTAAGCAGCAAGGTGAAGCAAGGGGCAGAGGAGGTGCTGGGCATGCTGAATCTTATTAGTGGCCCACTGGCTGAATGTGGTTGCTTGAAGTGACAGAAAGTATGATTACTAAGTGTACCTGTCAGGTGTAAAATAGTCATGCATTACAATAGAGCCATTTCCTAGTAGGTAGAAACATATACCAAAAAGTAAGTGCCAGGAGGCCAGAAATGTATGCTCTTGTGACCAAACTCACTGTGTTTAGCACTGTCTCAAAGACATGGTTGAAGAAAGCAGACTCAAACAAACTAATTGTTGAAAGGGGATGAGCCAAACTATGTGTACTGTGAACAGTAGGGCTTTCAGATAGATGTGCTGCCTAGTCAGACCTAAAAAGAGGAATCCTGCTTCCATTGCCACCCTGAATTTCAGCTACATTCTGGGAAGGCATGTTTTGGTACTAGGTCTGACATAAAGCACGTGTGACTGTTGGAAAATTGCGCTCTCTGAAGGGTCACCTCAAACCTTTTGCCTTCCTCCTCCTCTTTTTCTGACCTTCATTTTCTTAGCTTTAGGACTCTGGGCACTTTAATACTGCTGGCCAGTGCTAAAGTGCATGTGCTCTCGCCTCTAAACATGGTATAATTGGTTTACATATGTTTGGCATGTTTGATTTACTTTTAAGTCCCTTGTAAAGTGGTATACCACATTCTCAGGGCCTGTAAATTAAATGCTACTAGTGGGCCTGCAGCACTGATTGTGCCACCCACACAAAGAGTATTTCAAACCTGTCTCAGTCTGTGTGTGCAGTTTACTGCCACTTCGACTCTGCATTTAAAACTACTTGCCAAGCTTGAAACTCCTCTTTTATTACACCTATGTCAGCCCTGAGGTATGCCCAGGTAGCCCTAAGAGCAGGGTTCTGTGTAAATGAAGGGTAGGACATGTACTGGTATGTTTTGCATGTCCTAATAGTGACAATCAGCCTATTTTGTTCCTCACTACTGTGAGGCCTACTCCTCTCATTGGCTAGCATTGGGAATTCCTTAATACACTTTTGAGCTGCAATTCCTGATCAGAGAAGAGTAGCTTTTTCATGTTTCAAATGTTTGGAATGATAACGACAAATCCTCCTTACTGGTAAAGTTGGGTTTGGCATTACTGTTTTAGAAATGGCTCTTTTAGAAAGTGGACATTTCTCTGTGCTTATAACTCTGTGTGCTTTGCAATGTCTCCAATGCACGTCTGGTCTGGGTGACGGCTACACTTTGTACATTCCCTCTAGACAGCCACAACACAGGAATAGGTGTGTCTGAGTACCCATCTACATCCATCAGTATTCTGATGGCCTTGCTTGATCCAGGATGGAAGGGCGGGGCTAACACTTCACTTGAATAGGCAGCATCCTGTCCCCACACAAAGGACTGAATATACCCCCACAGGTAGACAGGACTGGGTTGAAAGTGAGCTGGACTCTGCCTTCTTTTCTCCAAGTGTGCTCCAAGGGCTCCTGTAGCTTGACACTCAGGGATATCAAAGTCTCTACCCCTGCTTCTGTGCCTTGTTCACTGGAAGTGGACCACGATACTTGCATCAATGGAGCCAACGCGAAGCCCTACAAACCCTTGCCGCACAGCTGACAGCTCCTCGGAACTGATGGCGGACAACAAAAAGCCTTGCCACGCAGCCACTCAGAACTGACACTGGATGACGCCAAGCCTTGCAAAGTCTTGCCGCACAGCCGACAGCTCCTCAGAACCGACGCCGGACAATGCAAAGCCTTGCAGAGCCTCATCACACTGCTTCTTGGAACTGACGCTGGATGGTGCAAAGCTTCGATGCACAGCTTCTCAGAACCCACGCCGGACAATGCAAAGCCTCGCCGCGCAGACCACGCCCCAGGATCTAAGGTACTGTGTTAAGCGGGCCCAAGTGGGTCCATGTAGCCGGCCTATGCTTGATTACGTTCGACCTGAACTTGTAACTTTATCCCGGTCCAGCGCAACCAGATCACACCCATTAGTGCTAGTTGCTTCTGAGGGCTTGAACTCTTTTTATTTTTTTAAATTCATATCTTAACTTCTACTTATTGGATTTTTGATGTTTTGGTCTTGTTTTGATCGGAATATAATAATCTTTTTTTCTAAACTTGTGTGGAGTCTTTTCATGCTATGTTCATTGTGTTACTGTGTGTGTGTATTTCACAAATACTTTACACATTGCTGCTTTAGATAAGCCTGACTGCTCTGTGCCAAGCTATCAGAGGGCGAGCACAGGTTATCTTCTAGTGTGTACTTAGCTTACCCTGAGTAGAGTGGTGGTTTCCAACCAGGTGCATACCAACCAGGAATCCCATTCTAACAGTGAGCGTTCATGGAAAGTGGAGTACAGTCATAGTCTGAGGGCCTGATTCTCAAAGGTCCTCTGCACTGATGGCGGATGCCCCGTAGTTGCGGCGGGACCTCCGTACTGCAGTTACTCATTGTTGGGCCCCACCATGAGTGCCAGACCCTCCTGCCATGGCTGCGGGCCTCCGCGACGAGTACGGAGGCCCTGTGTGAATCAGCCCTCAGGGAACTTCAAGAATTGGATGTTCTAGTTCAGTTAACAAGCCGCTCTTTACTTTCTTTGAATGCAAGAACTCTATGAAGATTTTATAACATTATTTTAGTTACAATGCAATCTAGTTCGCTGGAATTTCATGCATTAGATGATTTTTAATGTGCTCACTGTTTCTACTGACAACCAATGTTTGCATGTCATTTTAAACCTGAGTAAACAATTTATTTAATTTTTTTTTAAGGTAATATGAATGTAATAGAAGATTTTAAGATAAGGAGCTCTTGTCAGATAGTCAATATCTTGAATGTCACCTGAAGCACAGAGCAACCTGTCCAAATTTTTGAAGACGAGAATTGTAAATATTATAACACAACAAGAAAACAAATCAAGGCTTAAGCACTCCCTACAGGTGCTCCAGTGAAGGGTATTATTCAGGGGATGCAGACTTTAACCGACCCACTAATTACCAGGTGCTATAAAGTCTTCATAACTTATAATTACAACCCCTTTCGAAAATAGAGGTTCGCACAGCATTCCAAAAACAACTACAGCAACCAAATAATATCTCAGGAGATTAGGTGAGAAACTATAAATACCAAAAGAGCTCATAAAAGAATAGTTTTAGTAAGAGTTCTCCAGTTCCAGCCCCACCAAAGTTAATGGCCCTCTGAAGCCCCTGTGGGGATTTATTGCCATAAGCTTAGTTTTGGATATGTTTATAGTCAGTACAAAGGAAATGCAGAATGACTGTAACCTTAGGAGGAGAGTCTTAATACCCACTGGGGTTTTCTAAATCAATAGCGTGTCATCTGCGAACAATTGCGCTGGAATTTTAGTATCCCCAAGCACAGGTGAATCATTGTCTCAGCCCATAAGGAAATCGGCACAGCCATTGATAAAAAGAATAATCAGTCCATAGAGGAAAAGAAATCTTAGGCTACTAAATAGAACACTTATGACCAAGTATATTATTCTAAAATCCATAGTGGTGTGCTGAGTGTATAGGCGAATCATAACGAAGTCAGCAGCAGGAGGATTACCGAAAGGTCATATATCTCACTTTAGACTTCAGTGCAATAAAAGTAAGTGCCGGCGAGAATTGAAGCACCTAGGTGCAGTCTATAATTTATTTTCCTCTAGAGACTCATTAGTCGAAGATGGTCTCTTGTACTGTTGACTTTAAAGACATTGATGGTTATGCCCCAATGTCTTGGAACTATTTTGCAGTGCCCTGATCATTGTAACTAAGACTTTGATTGGCATTTTCCCCTTGTCAAGTGGAACTACACTGATTTATGCAACTTCATTATGCATGGACTTTGATCTCAATAACTCTGTGGCGTTCGTCTGTGAGTGCGATTGATCTGAACTTTAGTATATAGAGACCACCACTTCTACCAATTTAGTATTTAGAAAACCAGTTGACAAAATAAACCTCCCAAAGAGGAGAAGAATCTCAGGAGTGACCCAACAGTTATTTGTGCAAGGCCTTTTTGGGCTGAGTAGTTTCAGCTCCCATGTGACAAGAACTGACAAAAAAGAAGGAAAATGAAATGTCCCATTAACAATGAATAAGATGCAGCAAGGAAGACAAAGGCTGACAGCATGGCACAAAGTGAAATTGATCTACATTAAAATTTGCAATAATTCAGCATATAATGAGATGAAAAATACTGCACCAACCAAACATCAATTTAAATCAACTAAATAGTCATATGTTAGAATATCACTGCCTAACAAAAAGTGTACCTAAATATGGTTTACAAAAATATTGCTACATTGGGTGTAGATTTTCTAATATTAACTCCAGTGGGGTGATATTTTTGCAAATGGTACTCAGAACACAATATTTTTTTCAGATTAAGCTTAGGCAACAATATTCTGGTAATATCTCAACTTGATGCAGCTATATCGTCTGGGTAAGGGTCAGAGAATTCATTCAGATCTTGACAGTCAGTAGCAGATCAATGGTTTGTGATCAGAATTGGAGTTGCAGACCATTGATACATACCATACCGACTCGCAATTTGGAAGGAACGCCTTTTACATGCCCCTTCCAAGTTTCAATTCAGTTAAAACTCCATTTTGCAATTCACAAAAACAAATTTGAATCATAAAATAGGGCTAGGGATTTTGTGGTCACAAGACCTGTGAATCTGTGTATTGCAGGGTTTGCGACCGTAAAATCACTTACTACATCAGCCTCTTTCTTCTTTTGGGAAACCAGCCTGGATTAAGAACCCCATCAGGGCACAAAACACCATCCAGGCAGATGTGCTTACAAGGGGCACATCTTGTGGTATCTGGTAACCTGGTCCGCAACAAATTTATGCTTGCTACCCACAGTGGTAGATGGGTCCAATGAACCACTAATGTCTATCTTTATCTTCTTAAAAGAAACCTGAATAACAGGCAGCAGTGCCATGGGAGTCAATATCAAATAATCAAACCTGTTGCAAGGTGGGCAAGTTACACAAATGTTTCCACTGTCACACCCTATGCTGGGCCACAATGTTGGAAGAATCTCTATTGCAAGTGAAACCTTGGGTGCTAACGTCATCAGAAACTTCCTGTGACACTCTGGAACAACAAGCCTCTGGTTGGCTCTAGGATCTGTGGTAGACAGTTTGTTATAGAGTAATCCACCATCCCAAAGTACCCTGAAGTATCCAGATACTTCTCTTTCAGTATGTGCCAGGGCATGGATGTCCTGCAGACTGTGGTGTTGCCCTCTTCTTCTGACTGCAGAAACTCTGCTTTATCGGTTCCTCACTCTTAGGCTGTTCCTATAATGCATGGAATTCTTTTAGTGTAGGCACTATGATACCTGGTGCTTTATCAGAGCTTGCTTTTAGTGGGGATAAGGCATGCCAGTGCATCCCAGCAGGATCAGCAGTGGCACAGTGCAACTATGGTTGCCTTAGCGGTCTTGATCTAATGTTCCAGGTGTAGTCTAATAGAAACGCGGGCATCAGACTGACGGTGCCCACGTAAATTAGCCATCACTTACAACATTGCTATGAGGTAATTGGCCAATTTGCCCAAGTGACAATCTGTGATGAGATTGCCTTTTACTCCCACTTTAACTCACACAGTTGTTCTATCCTCCTGCAAGGTGATGTGAGCCAGCAGCATTTTCCAGAGTCTGTACATCTTCTCAAAAGCAATGCCTTATTGCTCGCCACTATCATATTGTCAGCCATTTAAGACCTGCCAGACTCTACTGTTCACAAACACCTAGCAGCACACAGCAGAAACAAAGCAAAGGCTATGGCAAATGACAGGCAGTATGCCCTGCAATTTGGAATAGAACACAACAGGGTCTCAGAGTTTAGAAAGAATTATTACTTGTTCCAGGAAAGTAGGTTTACTTCTTGGGTTCAGGCATATTAGAGTTGGTCCCCCTAATGGGATATGTTGCTATCTTGGGTTCCCTAGAGGCTCCAGGTCAGTGTTTCCGCATTTAAGGATAACCACCCTCAATGATGATGGTGGGGCAAACCCCCTATTTTACAGCTGTCAGTCCAAATGGCACAAAGGGTCCCTAATAGGCCACATAGACCTCTGGCAATCCAGCTAGCTATCAAGTCAACTAGGGGCTGGAAAACTAAAAAGGCAGGAAGGCCACAGAACAAATAAAATGAACAAACATTGGTATGATGAAGCCAGCAGAGCTTCAAGGGGGTGTTCTGGCTTGTTTCTACCTAGGAGAGAAAGGGTAATACTCACATACTTGTTCTTCAGACACCAAGAGCATCAGGGTCCTTGTGGGTTCAGTTACAACGTGTTCAGCAAACTAAAGGGAAGTTCCAATTAATATGTCCAAGTTCAGGCGGTAGAGTATCAACCCACTCTCTATAAGAGCCAAGGCATCCTTTAAATTAAAAGGATCCAGCTACTGAACCTGAAAAAAGTAACTTCACATGAATTCTCAGAATGTCCTGTTCCCAGAATGATGCAGTGGTCCAAGCAGGTGGCCCAGTATGTCTTCCTCTGGCATGTCACTTTGGGGTTTACCTCCAAACAGCTCTGGATGCATGGAACAGCAGAGGAAGAGGTGGGGTGGTGTTTGGTTTGTGGGCAAGAATCACCCTCCATCTTGCAACTGTAATTCCTACAAATATAAATGTTTGGGATCAGGTGCTGGTGACCCCCAACAACAGAAACAATTCTAATGACTGCAGGCATTTACCTTGAGTACCTGTTCTGCTGATTATGAGCAATTTAGCAGGCTGTTATGCTCATGGAGCTCACAGACATCCCAAACACATAAGCGAATAAACTATTTTCTGTCTGCCCGAATCCTCTTAACTAAGTTTACACAGGGTTTCTAGTAGCAGGTCCCCTGGGTGCAGCTACTGCACCTCAAAAGCGATACCCACGACATCGGTAATTCTAAGGAGATAAATAGTAGGCCATTTTAATAATCCTCTTTGAAAACCAACATTGTTAGATGTTCCCATAACCGAGTAAATCAGCCTGAACACGTTATCCTACGTGGGAAAGAGCACAGTTACCATTTTAAGAATCAGGTACTGCACGCCAGCAGGCAGTACCTGGGAGAGGCCCTGGGCCTGCTCCTTGATTTATTGTTTTTTGTGTGTTTTTGCCAGTTCACTTGTCAGAGCATTGTTCCATAGTTTGTTTCAGACAATAACACGCTGTATAATTTAACAATAAATTAGACATGCAAATCACAGTATACAAGCACGGCATGGAGTCATAGCTTAAGATTCTCAACCTATTGGGAGGGATGGGGGGCAAGCCAGACTGAGACCGATTTGTGTGTGTAAAAGGCCGCTTTATTGAAACAGGTGCATATCACACTTTATTAAACACTGGCAACTGCCTTACAAACTAACGCCTCACTATACATTAAATTACCTGACCCCATGGTCCCTCCCCCACCCCTACGATCCCCACATCAAGTCCCCCACCCTTCCGAATACAAATTAACACTCCATAACATTACCCAACGTTACCCAACATTGCATTTCCCAGTCCTGTCCTCCAATGACCCCAACCTGTACCTGCCTTTCTGCAACTGTAACTCAGAAAACCCCTAATCTAAAGTTATCCTAAACTTATCCTACCTGTTTACCCTTTTCCTGACCCTGCTCCCAAACTACCAACCTTTAACTAAAAACATCCGGCAATCTTGGCCAACTTTGAACAAATCCCCGCCACCCAGGAAAAGGCGGGAGCTAGAGGCAACGCCGCCTCCCCATTTTCCTGCCCCCCCTGCCCTCTAGGAACCCTCCCCTGGTCGCTCACCTGGCGCCGCATAGTCTGGCTAACACCTCTCTTACTTCCAAAAGGTATAGGTCCATCCCCATCTTAGACAGATGAACCCCATCCCCCTTAAAAAATTCCGGAGTGTCATACCGAATGTCCCGATGCACCACCCTATGAAAACCCAGGTGTCTGCAAAAATGGATCATTTCCGTATTCACCTTACGCCTTGCCCTGTCCACTGCCGCAGGCTGAACCGCCCCTCTCCAAACTCTGCGGGGCATAAACTCCGTCCAAATGACGGTGACCCCCGCCCATTGTCCCTTGATCAACTCCAAATCCCGCTTCATACGGCGCATGAGCGCCAAACCCGTCTCCTGCACCATATCATTTTCTCCCAAGTGCAATAACAGCACATCCGGGCACCTACCAGCCCGCAAAATGTCATTCAACACTGCCACCAACTCCCGCCAGCGCATACCCCCTTTACCCCGCCAATGAACACGGAACAACTCTTTATTAAACCCCAAATTCTCTCCGAAGTAACTGGAGCGAGGCTGGACCTGTGCCCACTTGACGAAAGAGTGCCCCACAATCCAGATATCCAACTCCTGGGCCATGGGGCCCATCACTGAACCTGCAACAAGAAAAACATGTAAACCCAGGAAAACAGTACAACCGCGCTAAACCCCCCCTTGCGCGCTGCGCACGTAACGCTGGTAGCAAGAAGACCACCTGCCCAGACGCATGATATCCCCTTGCTCCCAGCCCCTGTTGTTAGCCTCTGAAGCCGCCCCGATCCGGAATGAATGCGTGCCAAAACCTGTCCCCTCAATCCCCAAGTGAGCCAGCGTCCTACGCATCACGGACAGTAACTGATACCCCGCAGCTACCCTGCCATTGGCATGACAAAATACCCTCTCCTCCGCGGAGGGGTTGGCCCGCTTCCACCGTACCGCCCACCTGTATGGACAGGTGGACCGCGGCTGACTAGCCCTTAAGGACACCCATTGACCCCTGCCCCGCTGGTCAGTCTTCCCTCCGCGAAGCCAAATACACACCCCCCCCTCCCGCAGAGACACCTCCGACCAGAGCAAGCCCAACGATAACTTTGTGCCCAGCATCTCTGACACCCGAAACGCCCCAAAAAACATCCACACCATTAAAGTTGAGAACAACAAAGTCTCATGATCATTCACGCATATCTCCGGCAGGGCCCCCAGCACTTTCATCAGCAAATCCCATGACATGGGATTGCGGAGCCTGCCTATCCGCCCACACTCCCTGGCTCACCCCTCCAGCATCCGCGTACCTAACTCACCTGCTGAGGGCGCATAACCCCACAACAGCTTCCCCATAAACGCAATTCCCGCCAACTTCCCCGCGATGGTAACCCTAGACAACCTTTTTCCAATTAGGTCCAAGATGAATTGTATCACGTCCTCCTGTCGCCGCCTCGGTGAGCTGTGCCGCCGTGCACCAGAATTCAGGAAATCCCCCCAGGCCATGCTGTACGTCCGTCGCGTGGAAACCGCCAGCGAATCTAAAACCAGCTGCAACATCCTGTGTTGCCTACTTTCCACAAATGCCGCGGCATGCTGGTCGGGGTCTCGTCCGCGTCCTTGGCTAGTCCACGGAATCTCCCCCACTGTGAACGAGACAAAGCATCAGCTATGTCATTGTCCACCCCAGGAACATGCAATGCCCGAAATGCAATATCAAAACGCAAACAGCCCAGAACAAACACCCTCAGCAGTTTCAACACTTGTGCATCTCTAGCCGACTGCCTGTTTACAACCTCCACTACTGACATGTTGTCAATGCGGAACGTCACCCTCCTGTGTGCCAACCGTTCCCCCCACAGCGTGATCGCTACTACCAGGGGAAAGAATTCCAAAAACGCGATGCTCTTCCCACCCCCCGCCCATTCCGTTGGCCACTGCTCGGCGCACCAATGCCCTTGCCAGAACAGGCCAAAACCCTCGCTTCCCGCTGCATCCGAGAAAATCTGGACGTCCCACACCATGTCCTCCTCTCGCTCTAGGGGGATCCCATTGAAGTTCTGCAGAAAAAACTGCCACATCCGCAGGTCTTCCCGCACCCCCGCTGACAGCCGCACATGATGGTGGGGCGGTCCGTGGCCCGCCAACGCCCTCCCCAGGCGCCTGCAGAAAGTCCGACCTACCCGCACCACCCGACACGCAAAATTGAGGTGGCCCAGCAGCACCTGAATCTCTTTCACAGTCACTTTCTGCCTGGACAGCATTGTCTCCAACAGGCCCAACATTTGCTGCTGTTTGTCCACCGGCAACCGTGCCTCCATCCTGTGGGAGTCCAATTCAATGCCCAAAAAGGACAAAGCCAAGCAGGGTCCCATTGTCTTCTCCGGTGCCAAAGGCACCCCCAATTCCCCCATGATCTCAGTAAAACTGTCCAGAGCTGACTGGCAGTCCATGGAGTCTGGGGTGCCCACAAAGAAAAAGTCATCCAAGTAGTGCGTAACTCCTTGGTGACCCGTCCGTTCCGTAAAAAGCCACTGCAAGAACGTACTGAAACATTCGAAAAGTGCGCAGGACATAGAGCAGCCCATCGGTAATGCCTTGTCTACGTACCATTTACCATCAAAATGGACGCCCAGAAGATCCCAGTCCTCTGGGTGGACTGGCAGCAACCGGAAAGCGGACTTTATGTCGCACTTTGCCATCATCGCCGTTGCGCCCGCCGTCACCACCAGGGACATGGCAACGTCAACAGACGAATAAGACACCGATGCCTCTTGTTCATCAATAAAATCATTTACGGAGCCCCCCTCGGGCCACGACAAATGCTGGATCAACCGAAACTGACCTGGGTCTTTTTTAGGCACCACACCAATCGGTGACACAATTAAATTTGGTAATGGCCAAACCGCAAAGGGGCCCGCCATGCGGCCCTCCCGTACCTCTTTGTCCAGCTTTTCCAACACCACCTCAGGGTGCTCTTTTGCCGATTTCAAATTGTCCGCCCATCGTCGTGTCCTAAGCCCGTCATACCCCAGTCGAAATCCCTCCAAAAATCCCCGGCGTAGCCGGTCCGCGGCCCCTTATTGTCATATGTCTCCAAGGCCGCCACCAGCTTTCGATCCTAACCGGAGTACGAGCCCTTGGCCCCAGGCCCCTTAGCCCCCTTCCCCTGAAAACTGCTGTTGCTGGCTCCCCCTTGAACCACCTGCCTGCCACTGTGTCCCCCCCCTGTGGACCCTGTCCTCCCCCCCAGCAATTGGCCAGCATGTGCCGACCCCCGCAACCTGAACATTCATGACGGAACTTACAATATTCCCTGGTGCACAGGCCTTTATTGAAATCCCAACATGCCCCTCTTGACCCTGTCTGTCCCCGCCCCACACTCCCCACCCCCCGCGGGTGGGTCGCCCTTGAAAGGGCCGATACATCAGTGGTAGGCCACTGGCCGTGAATATGGTCTTTCCCGCCCCGGCTAGACCCATTGTGTGCTGCCACAGGTCAGCATCCAATTCCCCCCACTTGGCCTCGGGGTCCCAAGCCATACGCGCCCGAAATTCCTCGTCGTACTGTGCCCAGGCAAAGCCGCCCCCCGTGATCTGGGCCTTCCGAATCACGTCCATGTACTTAAACATGGCCACACACCATTCCGGAAACTTCTCACAGTATACACTCGCATAGATTAAAAATGCCGCCGTCCAATTCTCAATCGTGAGCGGCACCCGTGGCCGTTTGGCCAACTCATATTCCTCCTCCTTAGAGCCCTCCTTGGCCCGCACTTCCCTGTGGAGGAGTTTTAACATTTCCACATATTCAGCCTTCCAGATTTTCTCCTTAGTGGAAAGCATTAGATGGGCGCCCAAAGGTTTTGTGACGCCCATGTAAGGCAAGCGTTTTACCTTCAATTCTTTGCTCTCTACCTTCGTGTCGGATTCCGCTGCCTTGGGATCTGCTTTTTTATCTCCCTCGCTATCCAGCGACACCGGGCCCGAGCCGACGCCCGCCCCGCTCCCCTGAGCAGCCGGCAATGCCCCATATGTCCCCACACCCGCGTCCTGCACATACTTACCCTTTTGCAACCGACCCCCCCGTCCCTTCCCCTTTGCCCCCCCCCCACCCCCACTGACACCATGCGAGGGCGCGGCTTACCTGGCGCTAACTAAGCCGACCTCCGTCTGTCCTCTCTCCGTGCCTGGGGGGGCGAGCGTCGGTCCACCCGCGATGTCTGACCCGTGACCTCCGTAGGGCGTCGTGACATCTGCAACACACTGACAACAGAATTACTGGGCCCCCCCACGCCCCCATCATCCCTCACTTCCCCTTCCTCCAAACTATCCTCCCCATAATCTAATTCCTGGAAACCACCATCCCGCTCCACCGGAGGGGCTGAGTGCCCCCTCCTCCCCTCAAGCAATTGGCGCTCCATGCCGCTCCACTGATGATGCTGCCCCCCAGACCGTGAGGGTCTGGTGGGTGGGTGGGCCGGTGAGCCCGCTCCGGGCCTATTTATACCGACCATGACGGGGTCCCTCGCCGGTACTGGGCGCGCCGTCCCAGGCTCCACCCTCCCTTCTCCTTGGCGCCGACAGGCTGCTCCCAGCCTTGCCAAGTCTGGTGCCGCGCGTTGCGAAACCTCCTGTAATAAAAAGGGATGGTCTGGTGTGCTGGGCCCCTCACCTTTACCTCTCCCGTCCCAGCTCCTCTTCCTGCCAACCCCTAAAGTACTCATGTACGCATCCAACCTACCCACCCTATCTAACCCCCTCACCCCTTCATTCAAAGATTGGAATATATCCAGGCCATCCCAATCCCTGGCCCCCCGCCCTCCTCCAACTCCTCCGGGACATCGCTACTCCCTCTCCCTCATCAACGAAGGCCCCCCACCGCCTGCCCCAAATCCATTTGGTCCTCTTCCCCGGACCCCAAACCCTCCTTCCAACTCCCCCCCATGCCCGCCCACCATAACCCCCCTGCTCCTGTACCTCTAACCCTGCATTCCCCACTCCCTGCGCCAAAATGCCACCCCCCCCAATTCTAATCCATTGCTGACGTCCCTACAACCCCCTTTCCCCCAACTCCCTTCCTCCGCCCGCGCGCCTGGGGCCTCCACTTCCAGAGGAGGCCCCCACAATCCCCTGACCAGCCCCCTCTCCCCCGACGATAAAAACGGGGCCTCCACAAACTCCGGAGGCCCCACTGCCCACTCAGCACGCGGGGCCGCTCTGCGAACCCGCGAACGGCCGCGCTCCTTCCTCCCAGGGAACCTGCTTGCTTCCTCTGGGCTAGACGCCCTGCCGTCATGCCCCCACTCTGCCACAAGGGCCCTCTCCTCATTCTGCCTGCCGGCTCGCTCAGGGCTAGACGCCCCGCCGGCAGGCTCCGTCGCTGCACACTGCCTGCCGGCTCCGTGGAAGACGGATGCTCCGCCGGCAGGCCCCAGCCCCGCCCCACTCCTCCCTGCCCCGCCCGCCGCACTAGACACGCGGCGGGCGCCGCGCACACCCCCAGCCCCACTCTTCCTCACGCGGCCCGGGGGAGACGGACGCGACGCCGGGTTGGCGCGCGAGTCGCTCCCCCGCCCAGCGGCCTTCTTACCGGCCCCCACCTTCCTTTTTCGACGCCCGCCCCCCGCACCAGATCCCGCTACCCCGGGGGCCACGGCCTGTTCCGCGCGGCCCCCCACACTCACCTCACGCCCCCGCACAGACAGGGAGCGACCAGAGCGCGGCAGCGAACACGCCAGGACCGCCGCCGCCACCCCCGCAGACGCGCGCCGAGGGGGGCGCGCGCTGGAGGAGGCCACCGGCATAATCAAATCCAGCCGGCCCGCCTCACTCAGCAGGCGAACGGCCTCCAGCACCCGATAATCCTCGCCGGCCATCACAATATAATACCACAGCGGTAAGTCAAACGGCCCTACACTACTTATAAACTGCCTAACTGACAAAAATGCAAAAGCCCAGCGCTAATCCCAGCCACCAGGTCACCAAACCTAAAATGGTGGCTGGGAAAGCGCGCCAGGGGAGTATATACCCCTTGGGCTATCCTTTCAATATTTGGGCTGCATTTGGGCTAGTCCTCATGCAGCCCAACAGCCTAAGATGGCCGCTCCCCAGTCTAGGCCCCCTCCCCCTCCCAAACTGCCCGGGGGGCAGACCTCCCAGGGTCGGCTGCCCCCCAAATCCCCCTTATGCTGCATTTCTGTGTTGCAATTTTCGCCATTTATAAATGGGAACAAGTTCAGATGGATAGCAAATCTCATAGCCAGGGACTGGAATGTGCTCACGGCTACCAATTGGTTCACAGTTCTCATCACTAAGGGCCTGATGTATCAAAAGGTTTTAGCGTTTGTGTGTCTATAGGAACATTTCCTTTGTATATATGGGTCCATTTTTTAAATACAGTACTTAACCATGATCTGACGCCTGGCTAGATGGCAAAATGCAAACAGTTAAACTGTCCCAATCTTAAGCAATCATAAACCAAAATTAATTTTTTTGCAAAAGTTACTTAGTCAGTTTCATGCCTACGTGTAGAGATTCTGTCATCGTGTGCCCCACGCTACATACAGATCATGATATAAACAGACAGGTAATGGGTGTCGTGTCTTACATCTGCCCCGGACCCCAAGGAACATCAGGACACAGGTAGGGGTCTTCGATCACTTTATTCTTTGTTGTTCTCTCATACTCATAGGCATGTCCTCCTACTTCCCTGGTCTCCCAAATCTGCCCCGTCCCCCTCCCTGACTGGAAGTGGTGTTCGGTGGCTGGCCTCTCCCTTCGTTCTTGTGCAGGGTCCTAGTGCCCTCCGTACCTCGGTACAACAATGAGCATCTGAATTCAATCACTAACCACCTCCCAAACAAAACTCCCACAATGAACAAACTACTGGCAGCAGCTTGAGACAAAGGTCAGTAGATAAATTATGGCCACCGGAGAGCCTCCATCAACACCCTGACCAGTGAAACAGACATACATCTTTTTGCCACCGGGTAGGTAGGTACCCGATGAAGGTCTCTCCATGCCCCAGTATTGTTGTGAACAAGATATCAATGTCCTTAATGGATACACACGTCCCACCAGGGTGAAATCAACCTCAGGCACTCTGGTATGTGTGAGCATGCCATGCAACACATTTAAGAAAAGGATGTCTTTGTCACTCTGGTTTTTAATTTAGAAGGTCCCTGACTGAATTTCTTTACTGAACGGTTCGTGGCTTCTGTTTCCACATTTCCACTCCCACCCCCCATACCCTGAGGAATCATTGCAGATCAAAATCTGTAGCAACACCCACCAAAGCGAACCACAATTGATCATCACAACGTCCCTATCCCTAATAATTTACAAGGTTTCCATGATGCTCCCAGTGCAGAGGAAGCACAAAAAGGCAAGCTGAGTAAGATTTCCATCTAAGCAGTTACCAGAGAGATTAGTCCTTACTATGGGACAGATTCATCCCGCTATTTACCAGTCAGTAGCAAAGTTAATCTTGGCGGGACAAACACTGCTGTCTCTGCAGAAGTTCAAGTGTCTGGGTAACGAATAAACAAACAAATGACTGGAGATCAACACATTTACGTGAATCGGGAAAGAGAAATTCCAAACTAGAAATAGCAGTGAAACAGGAAGTAGCAAAGGCACAGTTTTTGGGAGAAACATATAGAAACACTCGTGTTGCAGCTTTAGGGCAGTCCAGCCTAAATCAAACCGAGCAGCCATATCATTAGAAGTGGTCAATGTATTCTTTATTGTTTCAGCTATAAAATAATAGATAAAACAATGTAATAAATACATTAAAACACATAGAACAACAGTCTCATATCAGACATATCGTCCTATACAGTGCAAACGGAAATCCCTGTATAACCTGCGACTGCCTGCCAACATCCTAACAAAGTGCATGAGAATAAAAACCATCAACACCGTACTTCCCCCAACAATACATATTCTTGTTAAAACCAGGTCAGGGTTCCACAGCGGCTGGCAATCCCCTCATACGTTGCCAGACTGCCAATAAGGACGAAGCTATTGGGTTAAAAAGCAAGTTCTTCGTCTGTACTAAGGCAGAACTGCAATACCAATCTAAGACATTTATTTTCGTATAATCTAAAACGGGGCAGAAGCCATCGTTTACGTGCTAGGTCATATTTTGTGCAAAACAACAAGAAGTGTAATAGATTGTCCTTCCCAACAAACTTACAATCGCAATATCCACCACCTGAGGTGAGCCTTGGACAGCTAACAAGGTATTCCCTGGTCGGCCAAAATACCCAATCTAAACTTGATATACAGCGTATGTTTTTGTTCAGGATGGATTTAATACAGGTATTAGGGCCACGACCACTACTGAAATACTCCCCCAGTACACTTCCTAGCCTTACTGTGGATAGTTTTTTCTCCCAACTCAGCCTAAAGTGACGCTACTTTACAAGCTCTACAGTGTCCCGCCTTACCCTGCTCAGATCAGTCCATAGGCACCCCAGGTGCAGTTCATTTAATGTGCGTTTTACATGAGCCAGCCAAGCATTCTTAGCAGAGGTGCTGGCATAATCAGCGTCTCCCAGAGAATTTAAATAAATTGTTGCCTTTGGGTGCATCACCACTTTAATCCACTATAGCACTGCTTTGAAAGCTGCTACTCCCGCGATTGGTACGAGGCTGAGCTCAATATAAAGTGCTAGCAAGGGAGTGCCAGGGCTTAATATTAACAGGGTCCTAAGAAAGTTATTTTCAACCGCTTGCTGTGGGTGTAAGTTCCCATACCCCCAGATCTTGGCCCCATAAAGTGCAGCTGTTACTGCATCCTGCTTGTATATTTGGAGGATGGTGCTGATACTCTGGGCACCTGTCTTGTGCCTGACTTTTTATAAACCGCCCCGGAGGTCTGGCTTAAACCTAGATGCCTTCTGTATGTGGTTCTTCCATTGCAATTTCCCGGTAAACCATATGCCCAGATAGTCGTACTGCTTAACACACTCAATGGACTCACCAGCTATCTTTAGCTTCTTCTTAAAACTGAGGGACGGTTTCTGCACCACACTCTCTGTCTTGTTGCAGTTGATGGTCAGGGCCTTCTTGTGACAATAATCTACACCTCTTTTTAATAATCTCTGGATTGCATTTTCTGTTTGAGGCAATAAGACTGGGTCATCAGCAAACAACAATATTGGGAACTTCCATCATGCTATAATAGGGGCATCAATGGGTTCTTCCAGTAGATATTTTACCACATCGTTTAGAAAAAGGCTAAGGATTAGAGGGTCTAACACACAGCCCTGCCATACACCCTTTTCTACAGGGAAAGTTGCAGTGCACTCACCTCCCAGCCCATACTGTATTATCAGTGTGAAGCGCTACTATTGCTTGCATGAGGGTGGCATCTGCCCCCTGCTCTACCAGTGATCTCCATAATTTCTCCTGGTCAACAAAGATTAGGTATAACGAGGATTTTGTTTTGATGATATATTTGCTTGATCAGTGTTTCAAACTTGTGCTCTAAAGTCAACTTGGGCCTCTGTTAGAATGTTCTGACTATCCACCCAACATTGTAACCTATTTAGTAGAACTTTTTCAAGGATTTTTTCTGCCCTGTTCAAAAGAGAAATTGGACAATAGTTGGAGGGACAGCTTTGATCACCCCTTCTTAAATATGGGTACTAAAATGGCTGAAAACCAAGAGCATGGGACACTTTTAATAGCTAGGGACGAATTAAATACTTTTGGCAAGGATTCTAGCCCACATTTGGGGGTCCTCCTGGTAAATGTGAATGGGCACTAGGTCTGGGCCTGGTGCTTTATGTTGTTTATGCTTATGAATGCCCGTTCCACTTCTGGTACCAGAATATTTAGTGCGGGATACCCCTTATAAAGGTCCTCCCTACATGGCTGGGAATCAGAAGCACCGCTGGCAACGGGCCTTTACAGAGAAATGCATACATACAGTAGTAGATTCCAACTGCCTACTATTCACCTAAGCAATACCGAGGCTGATCAAACCAGCCAAAGCAGCATCTACATGAATCAAGAAGTCAAGGTGGTCACCAAAAGGATGCAGTGCTGCATAATATGTCTCTAGCTGCATGGGGCAATACTAAAAGCACAGGGGCGTGCATGAATGGACCCTTTTGTTCCATCAGCTTTATCGTTTTTTGATTAAGAAAAATGAGGGCAGAAGATTTATCACATCCGAAAAGGCAAAAGTGAGACATATGGAATCAGAATATAGGGATGCACCACCGGAATCGTCCCAAGCAGGGCAAGCGATAGGAGCGAAGGTAAGCATTGGCTACCCTCGTCCTAACTAAGCAAACAAAAAGAGCACCAATGATGAAAAGCCTAGGGTGGCAGCTGCGCTAAGCCTGCCTCTCTGCTGGGGCATCCTTGATATGCCTCCTTGACAAGCTAATTGCTTATTGCTCATAACATTTGTAGCAGAGGTCAGTCCCAAATCACAACAATTCAACGCTAGAGACTAGTTCACTTAGAGGTGTCTCATAACAGAACCCACATTAGACTGTTTTTCTAATATAGTCAGAATCCTATAATCTGTTGGCAGTTTTTCATTAGTCCATTAAAAAAAAAAAAAATCAGGTTGTCAGTAAGGAGCACACGGAATAACATTATGACACACTCCAATATCATGTCTAGTGGAACCATTAACTCCAATCTGAAGTAGGGACCAAACAAAGCAAGGGTCCATTGCAAAATAATATAATTGATGTGGGACATGTATCATTCTCATAATCCTGTTTAATGCCATTTTGCAACATCCATATGCACCTAGCATCAGGTGGAGCCCGGCAGAGCTTCACACCCCACCATAGCGTTCATAATTAGGAAATGTTTAGTCATACCTTGTCAGGAGCCCTTTAAGTTTAGCAAAGAAGGCTATAATTTCTAGATGCAATCTTGTGCATCATGAAGTCTTCCAAAGTGAAATTTAAGTTTTAAAATTGCACGAAGAAGAAGGTTCAGGATCTCTAATGAAATTATACTGAGGAACCTTTGGCCAACCCTCTTGTAGGGTTATTGTCTGTCAGAAGATATTACAGAGGGAGTCAGGACATCAAAATTCCATAGTTCTGTCAGTGAAGAAGTCATCCCTAAGCTACTCACAAAAGTATCCTGAACTCTACCATAGAAACGAGACAAAGCTTGCCATAAGTGAATGTCAGTGAGTGGACGAGGGAATGCCAGAGACCAGGGTCAGACTGAGACACAAACTAGGCCGGGACGCCAAAACAAAAGTGGGCCCTGTTTGCAAATCCAGGCAATTTTGAACTTGTAAAGACGCGCTGTGTACATATTTTGCAGGTACGGAAGACTGCATGCATTTATGATTGCTGTGGGCAGTGCTTGTGATAATATCAGGGAACTCAACAGTAAAAGCCGGCCCAGCAGACCATAATACAGGTCCACAAACAGTCAAAAACAATCCTTTCACTGATCTGTGAGACACTGCCTGATTGCCCTATAGGCCAATCCGACCCTGTAGAGATATGTCACTCTGTGAAACACACTACACTTCAAAACACAAGAATGATTATTTGAGAAACCTTAGAACAGAAGGGCATTTGTGACATGGATGTTGTCCGCAGACAGAAAAACGCATGCTCTGTGACCTAAATATATTTTGACAGGCAGTGATGTAGGAAGTAACAGACTTAATGGCCTCTCAAATGTAAATGTCCAGTATTTGTAAAGCACACAGCTACCTCCGGAGAGGTGTCCTGGCGCTGGGGGCCGTCAGGAAGATTAAGCGAGCTATTGCCCAGAATCACATGGTGCTGGGCTGATCTGCCACCGGGGATTGAACCGTGAGCCCCAGGTTCCGGAGTCAGTCGCCCTGGCCGCTGCACCACACCTCTTCCTTCAAATGGGCATTATCTTCAAACGTACACTCTTGTGCCGTGAGCATAAATGCTAGACATCTTGCCCTGATCATTTCTGAATCCCAGAAATAAGGCCAACTCCCTTCATCACTGTTTTCCAACTCTATGTTACTCCTCTAGCTACACTGTGCTGGTGCTTTGATTTGTGTCTACACTCATGTTAGTAAAACAAAATTCCTGCTCATGCTTAACAGAAATATCCCAAATGTCAGAAATAACTTCCCAGCCTGCACCTTGTTTATTGTTTCATGAACGGTCAGTAATTCCTTGAACATGGATAAAATCAATACAAACAAAATCTTATCCTGAGCAAATGTCCATTCCAAAGTAAATCCAGCAGTCCGTAGTTATGGTAATTTCTTTGTTTTATTCCAAACGCCAGAATTCCAAATAGGTGATATCACAGCCAGTCTGAACAGAATGCAGCCAACACGTGCTTCGTCTCGTGGATAATTTCCACCGACTTCATCAGGGCTACAAAAAATATGTAATATATAAAATATATAAGCAACAACACCCACTATTTCATTCGCCTACTCCCACAAAAGTTAGTGAAGTTGTGAAAAAGTGAAGAAAAGTCACAAAGGATCGTGATTTGTGGTTAATCACACGTGAAGAGAGTGTAGGGTTCCTTTTGGAAAGATTAAAAAGTTATGAATAATCTATAAAAAGATTATTATTATTTAGGTGCTTGCGAACATCTATGTTTTACTAATGAAGACTGAACTTGATTATGACTTATTAGGTAAGTCATAACTGGATGAATTGGTGGCCGTGGTCGTTTATTGGAACGTGTTCAATTCTCACCTGCACACTCTCTTTTGGTGAATCGGACTTGGCACAACAACTTTAAGGTGTATTAGGGGCTTAAAACCCGAAGATAAATTTGGACTCTCTTTTTATAGATTATTCATACCTTTTTATTCTTTACAAAAGGAACTCTACACCCTCTTCACGTGTGATTAACCACAAATCACGATCCTTTGTGACTTTTCTTCACTTTTTCACAACTTCACTAACTTTAGTGGGAGTAGGCAAATTAAATAGTGGTCGTTGTTGCTTATATATTTTATATATTACATATTTTTTGTAGCCCTGATGAAGTCGGTGGAAATTATCCATGAGACGAAACATGTGTTGGCTGCATTCTGTTCAGACTGGCTGTGATATTACCTATTTGGAATTCTGGCGTTTGGAATAAAACCAAGAAATTACCATAACTATGGACTGCTGGATTTACTTTGGAATGAACATTTGCTCAGGATAAGATTTTGTTTGTATTGTTATTTGGGGATTCCATCTCCAAACCTTGGAACGTTGGGTGGCCTTTCCACTTATCCTTGGAGCAAACTTTGGAATTTTGATTGTACTGCATTGCACTGACTCAGCGCAGAGTTGACCCTGCCAATTTTAGACACATGGATAAAATTAAGGTCCTTCTTTGTAAATATTTATCATTAGGATTTCCGACTTGCTTGTCATCCACTCGGTGCCCTAGCTCTTTCTCATTTGCCAAGGTGAGAAATTTGGGAGTCATGATAAATGCCTCCTTATACTTTGCTCTTCTCATCAATCCTATTGCATTTACATGCTTAGCCCGGCTGAAAATGTTGAAAATAGGTTTGCCATTTCGACCGGATGGTTGTCCAAGCTATCATATCATGGTGACTGGGATATGGCAATTCCCTTTTATTAAAGCTATTAGACTATTTACTAGCTAGACTGCAAACTATTCAAAAAGCAGGACTTCACATGCTTCTGAATCTCGCCCCTCACATTTAAGTCAGTCTTCACTAGCTCCCAGTTAGAAAAATATTTTTTGTTCGAGCTAACAAAGGAGAACCCCTTGAAAAATACCTAATAGAAAATGTGACAGAGGGAATGTCTTGGTCCATGATATGGGAGGCAGTCAAAGCAGTCTTGAGGGAAGAACTCATAAAATATACAACAACCTTTATCAGGCTGGTTAAGGCTAGATGTTTGGACCTAGAGGCTGAAATAACAAGTCTAAACAAGAACAAGATGCTAGAGGTACGGGAAGGGCAACCATAGAGTTCTGAATAGCGAGGGGGGAATTAGAAACTTTGCCTACCAAAGACGCAGTTCATCTGCTTCTAGGAATTAGACAGAAATATTCTGAAAGAGGCGAAAGTCGGAAAGGTTGCTAGATTATAAAAGTCTACTTCACAGATTAAGGAACTTATTACGAGCTGTTAAGGAGAGCTAGGGGACACTCCACACTACAGACCAGGGAATTATGGACACCTTAGTAAGTGTTTACTCTTCACTTTATGTAGCTGAATCGAGTATTCCTTCTCACCGAGACAAATATTTGGCAGATATATGCTTCTCTGACATCTTCCCCGACTTGAATAACAAACTACAATAAGCGATCTCCGCAGAAGATGATTGCCAGGCTATTAAATCACTACCAAATAACAGGGCCCTGGACAGAATTGGTTTCCAAACTCTATCCAAGATCTTTAATTCATTTATTGGAACCCAAACAATCACTAAGAGCATAACAGAATGTTTCTTAACTACAATACTAAAATCTAACAAGGACCCGGAGTCTTGTGACTCCTATAGACCAATTACTCTTTTAAACAGTGATGCAGAAATATTTACAAAGATTCTGACATCAAGGATAAAGAATATATGACCCACACTCTCACCTTAACAGGCTGGATGTGTTGAAGACAGGCACACAGGAGATAATATTAAGTTGGCACAGAAAGCTATAAATAAGGCCTCTATCAAAAATAATCAGCTAATTCTTCTCTTGCCTGATGTGGAGACGGCTTTTGATCATGCCAATTGGTCTTACCTTTGGAAAGTCCTGATTAAGTCTGGCCTGTGACCGAAATTTCAGACTTTGATCCTGGCTAATTTTCAAAGACCCTCTACTACAGACCCTGTGACCCCATCATACTATGAAGGGGTATGAGACAAGGGTGCCCTCTGCCACCCTAGGTCTTTGCTTCTCTTTCATACAAAAAATAATGGCGAATAAAGAGATCACTAAAATATCATCAAGAACAGGTCAGATAAATGTAGCATTATTTGCTCATGACATTTTGTATTTTTAACCAACCCAACCGCTTTTCTCCTTGCCTTGTTATCCAGGTAAAAACAATTTGCAAGATGTAGTCGGCTTTAAAACCAATTATGAAAAATCGAAGGGGTGGGAATTGGCACAGCCTTACAAGGCAGCAAATCAGTCATTCTTAGACAAAGATTTGAGTGGACTCCAGCTGATATTGATTACTTGGGAGTGATTCTCCCTCCTAGGGTGGGCAGACTTTATGATAGCAATGTCCTGCAACTGCTAGATGTCCTGTACGAGGACCTCTATTGGTGGGGGAAGCTTGACATCTCTTGAATAGGGAGACTCAACTGCGTGAAGATTAACTTTTTGTCCAGATTGTTACACTTGCCTAGCTCTTTACCCATAGCTTTTCCACCAGAAACTCTGTACAAACCATACAGAGGAGAATATGGAAATTCATATGACTTTTTTAAAAACCATAAAAATAGATCCCTAATGAGTTGTGCTTAGTAGTTATTTCTGGGCTATTTTCCACAAGGGTGTTTTCTTCTACCCTTGTGAAACATTCGAAACTTTTGCTGCTGTATAATACATTCATAGTATTCCTTTCCTAACTGGCATTTCCAACCTTGGTGAGGAGATCATGTCCTTCTTGCCATTTACTTATAAATCTTTGTATATTTATTGAAACCGTCTGCAGAACTTTATGGACCAAGCAGTCCATGGTTGCGCGTGTAAGTGAAACATTATTAGGCTTAAAGCTGCTAACCCGAAGTTTGCCAGCTTCCACCCACCACAATCTTCTCCAAAATTTCACAGCAATAGTCTGTTTTCTTCTGCGATCTGTGTTTTATATCAAGTTATTTGTATTCTTGGATATTGTATACATATATATGGTATGTATTAATTTCCCCACTTCAAAGGTTACTTGGTGTGCAGCAAACACTTAAAACTCTCTTGGCATTACTATAAAGTATGCAAAAACAACAGTTGATGGACAGAATGCAGAACAATGTCATACATTCACCCCAGTACAAAGATCTGGGCTTAAATCCATCGTTTTTTTGCTCACCATGCCATTCCAGTTTGAACCCAGCCATATGCAAATCAGTCTTGACCCTGTGCCTCATGGGAACAGTCCAGCCCGAACTGCCAAGCCAGGTCCTCCCTGGACTGGAAACAAGCATCCTAGGACCGGTTTCGGGTTTCACCCCTCTTCAGCCAGGATAGCTTGATTCCAGTGGCATGGAGAGCACGGGACCCACGTCTGGGCATACCCGTCCCACTCGGGGTGACAAATGCAAAAACAACAGTTGATGGACAGAATGCAGAACAATGTCATACATTCACCCCAGTACAGAGATCTGGGCCTAAATCCATCTTTTTTGCTCACCATGCCATTCCAGTTTGAACCCAGCCATATGCAAATCAGTCTTGACCCTGTGCCTCATGGGAACAGTCCAGCCCGAACTGCCAAGCCAGGTCCTCCCTGGACTGGAAACAAGCATCCTAGGACCGGTTTCGGGATTTCACCCCTCTTCAGCCAGGATAGCTTGATTCCAGTGGCATGGAGAGCACGGGACCCACGTCTGGGCATACCCGTCCCACTCGGGGTGACAAATGCAAAAACAACAGTTGATGGACAGAATGCAGAACAATGTCATACATTCACCCCAGTACAGAGATCTGGGCCTAAATCCATCGTTTTTTGCTCACCATGCCATTCCAGTTTGAACCCAGCCATATGCAAATCAGTCTTGACGCTGTGCCTCATGGGAACAGTCCAGCCCGAACAGCCAAGCCAGGTCCTCCCTGGACTGGAAACAAGCATCCTAGGACCGGTTTCGGGTTTCATCCCTCTTCAGCCAGGATAGCTTGATTCCAGTGGCATGGAGAGCATGGGACCCATGTCTGGGCATACCCGTCCCACTCGGGGTGACAAATGCAAAAACAACAGTTGATGGACAGAATGCAGAACAATGTCATACATTCACCCCAGTACAGAGATCTGGGCCTAAATCCATCGTTTTTGCTCACCATGCCATTCCAGTTTGAACCCAGCCATATGCAAATCAGTCTTGACCCTGTGCCTCAAGGGAACAGTCCAGCCCGAACTGCCAAGCCAGGTCCTCCCTGGACTGGAAACAAGCATCCTAGGATCGGTTTCGGGGTTTCACCCCTCTTCAGCCAGGATAGCTTGATTCCAGTGGCATGGAGAGCACGGGACCCACGTCTGGGCATACCCGTCCCACTCGGGGTGACAAATGCAAAAACAACAGTTGATGGACAGAATGCAGAACAATGTCATACATTCACCCCAGTACAGAGATCTGGGCCTAAATCCATCGTTTGGCATGGCGTGGTGAAGCAAAATAACGATGGATTAAACCCAGATCTGTGACTGGGGGTGAATGTTTGCCAATGTGCAGCATTCCGCCCATCATCTTGTGTGTTTTGCATTTCGCCCTAAGTGGGAAGGGTATGCCCAGACGTGGGTCCCGTGCTCACTACGCCACTGGAGTCAAGCTATCCTGGCTGATGAAGGCTGATAGCCTGAAACCGGTCCTAGGCTGCTTGATTCCGGTCCAGGGAAGACATGGCTTGGCAGTTCGGTCTGGACTGTTCCCATGAGGCACAGGGTCAAGACTGATTTGCATATGGCTATGTCTGAACTGGGGTGGCGTGGTGAAGCAAAATAACGATGGATTAAACCCAGATCTGTGACTGGGGGTGAATGTTTGCCAATGTGCAGCATTCCGTCCATCATCTTGTGTGTTTTGCATTTCGCTCTAAGTGGGAAGGGTATGCCCAGACGTGGTCCCATGCTCACTACGCCACTGGAGTCAAGCTATCCTGGCTGATGAAGGCTGATAGCCTGAAACCGGTCCTAGGATGCTTGATTCCGGTCCAGGGAAGACATGGCTTGGCAGTTTGGTCTGGACTGTTCCCATGAGGCACAGGGTCAAGACTGATTTGCATATGGCTATGTCTGAACTGGGGTGGCGTGGTGAAGCAAAATAACGATGGATTAAACCCAGATCTGTGACTGGGGGTGAATGTTTGCCAATGTGCAGCATTCCGTCCATCATCTTGTGTGTTTTGCATTTCGCCCTAAGTGGGAAGGGTATGCCCAGACGTGGGTCCCGTGCTCACTACGCCACTGGAGTCAAGCTATCCTGGCTGATGAAGGCTGATAGCCTGAAACCGGTCCTAGGATGCTTGATTCCGGTCCAGGGAAGACATGGCTTGGCAGTTCGGTCTGGACTGTTCCCATGAGGCACAGGGTCAAGACTGATTTGCATATGGCTATGTCTGAACTGGGGTGGCGTGGTGAAGCAAAATAACGATGGATTAAACCCAGATCTGTGACTGGGGGTGAATGTTTGCCAATGTGCAGCATTCCGTCCATCATCTTGTGTGTTTTGCATTACTATAAAGTATGCCAGAGTGTTTGCCACTTTGTCTCAAAACCATTGCAAGAAGTAGAGGGCAGGTTGAAGAATAGAAAGGGGATATTGGCCAATGCTGTTTGGTACCCTTCTGCACAGGAAATTGATCTAACTGCTAAATATTCAGTATTCTTTAGGTGTGTGTCCATTCATAAAAGAAAATTACTTTTTTTTTGTACAGAATTTCTGTCTCAATCCCATCTTTTTCATTACAATTTGCATGCAATTCCAGGTTAAATTATCAAATGTTTCTTATTGTCAGGCTACCAAGAAGAGCCTGCATGTTTTCTCAATGTCCACCTTCCCCTTCTCAGGGATTACAATCTTTGCATTAGCCGGTCAAAGGAGCACATGACAGTGCATAGCTCCATGTCAATGCCATGTCCTCCGTTATGGGCTCGGTGGGAAAGTCCATGATTCAACATAAACTCCTGGGTTCCTTTCTGGGTATTAACCATAAAGGGAACTAAATAGGGTTGGCTAGTCTTAGATTTCAGAAAGGCCCTGCTATTGTGTTCTATTGCTTTTTTTTTTACCACACCAAGGCAATGATACTCCTCTCTGTGCACCTAGATCTATATGCATAATGACACAATGCATTGAACAATACGTTTGAGGAATCATGCAAAACACACAAACAGATTTTAATATATTTTAGAAAAATGCAACACAAGAGGACGACTTTACTAGTGGTTGAGCAAATTTGCTAAGCCTAATCCTGTGATGACTGGATTTTGTCTCACCACACACAATGCACGAGCGCCATATTTGCTGACACATGTCCCGCCATTAAGAGAGTGAAAGCTGTAAATCACACATTATATGGCCTGTCTTGAATGCATAGTCAGCAGTCTGGTGGGAGCCTGGTGCCTGCTTATTCTTTTATTCTGTCAAGTTTACCCGCTGCCGTCAGAGCGGGCTGTTGGGGTTTGAGGGGCTCAACCCCAGCTGCCATGGTGAAAGGTTTCAAAGTATTTTTATATATAAAAATCAAGTAGCTAATGAAACTGGTCACACCTGTGCTGGTCAGAGAGATGTAAGAGTGCCCTTCTTGGGCGCTGCCCACAGATTTCACCTGTTTGCTATGCGCAATGCACTACTTGCCACAGGCTTAGCTTGTGTAAGTTCAGAATTTTTGCAATACATGCACTAAAAGTGCATTGCACTATAAGTAAGGTATGTGAAGCCATGTGCCCACACAACTCCCAATCCCATTGTGCATCAATATGGAGGTGTAAGATTTCTCTATTTTACCATACAAATGTACAGGGCACAGGAAGAAAGGCTGTTGCACCACATCAAATACTACCATTTCTTCAAATACTGCCTGTGTAATTTACCCAGTGACAGGGTTTCATTGCTGGTGCTCCTCTGTTGAAGCTTCCTTTTTGTAAATGACCCTCAGGCTCAAGTGCGCCTGCAAATGTACTTCACTCATGTTTACAATGGGGCTTTGGGGGGGGGCGGCCGACCGGGAGGGAGGCTCGCACCCCCGGGGTTTTTGGGCCGGGTGATGCGGCCCGAGCCCAATTGGGCTCGCGTTGGGCTGGAGTTGGGCTTTGGGGCGGGGGGTATATTAGGCGGCCATTTCAGGGGCTGTGTCACCATTTTGGAAGGTGACACAGCTGCTGATTTCTCCGCAGTTTAGGGAAAGTTTTTTGACAGTTAGGGAAGCTTTGCAGTCAGGGGCAGAGTGAGTAGTTAGTCTCCTGCCGGCCTGTAAATTGAGTAAGGCATGTCCAGAAATGACACGAGGGTTAGGAGGCCATGAGGTTCTTGGCAGAAGCCGGCCGCATGGACCTCGTAAGAGGTCCGGTAGAGAGCGCGGCCCGGCCGCCGCGCGGCATGGGGCGTGGCCACCGCGATCTTGGCGTGTTCGCCGACGCTAGGCGGCAGCAAGAAAAAGAGTACAGAGGTATGTGGGGGGGGCTGCAGAGGGGGGACGGCCCCCACGAAGCGGAAAAAGCGGGGGAGGAGCACCACGAGGCACCCCCCACCGGCCTTTATGGAGGGAAAGGGCGGTGCGCAAAAAAACACGCAATGAGGGCCCGCTGCATTTTGCGCCGCGGGTGCCACGTAGGGCCAAGACGCTGCCTGGGAGCTTGGGGGGCCTGGGCCAGTGGGAGGTGCTCTGGAGGTGGATGGTCAGGAGAGTTTGGGTGGGAAGGCGGGGAGGGCTAAACAGGTAGCTCCTGGGCGAGAGGAGGTGGGGCTGGGGAGGCCCAGGTTTGAGGGCGGGCAGGTGGTCGCTCGGGGGGGGGGGAGTCTGGGGTGCCCCAGGTTTTTAGGGGTGAGGAAGATGGAGAGGAGGAGGGGTCCAGGGAGGCAGCGGTGGCAGCACTGGACATTAGTGGGTGGTTGGACAGGGCCCCCTGGGGGGTGAGGGACAAGTGGTCAGTGGAGGGGGGTGGGTGCAAGGGCCACTGGGGGGGCGGAGGGGTGCCTGGGGGGAGTGAGAGGGGGGAGGCCTCAGCGGGCAGGCAGGGGGAAGAGGCCAGTTTCCCTGTTAGAATGGAGTGAGGGGGAAGAGGAGGGGCCCGGGAGGGTGTGGGAGAGATCCCCGCCGGCCCGGGTATACGGGGGTAATAGGGACAGGAGGGGGGTGGGCCCGGCAATAAGGGGGGGACATTCGGGGGGGACAGGCAGGGGAGGGGTTGGACTGAGGGTGGGGTGGGGTGGGGGGGCGCAGGGGGGTTTCCGGAGGCACCTTCGGGGGCCACAGGTATGGGGGGTATTGGCAGTGGTGCCCGGAGCGGGGGCAGGTAGGGACAGACAGGGACACTAACCATGGCATGCCGGACCTTCCATTTGCAGGAACAGCGAGTGCGGGGCACGTACATTGCATGCGGCTCCTCTCTACCGGGAAGAAGTGAAGGCAGGGTCCAGGGCGGCCAGCTGGAGCACGGCGAATTCGAACTGAGGTCTGCAAAGGTCACGGCGGGGCGACAGCCCAGTGGGGCGCAGGTGCCCACTAGGGCGGCGGTGGCAATGGGCGGACAAAAAGGGAATGCTGCGGCGAGCAGCATGGCACACAATCTGGTAACGGAAAAGGTGGTACGCGGGGACATGGTCACGTCTGGGCGACAGCCCGGAGGGGCAGGAGGGCCCTCCAGGGCAGCGGTGACAGAGTACGGGCAGAAAAGGAAGGCCAAAGCCACAACAGACAGATTGTTGGAAGAGGCCAGGCACACGTGGGTAACAAGAATAGAAGAGGAGGGGGAGTGAGAAGACATCCCATTAGATTATGAGGAGGATAGTTTGGAAGAAGGTGAGATAGTGGACGAAGAAGGGGGGGACCAGTAATTTTGTGCCTAGTGTGTTACAGGAGGCGAGACCGGATGCGGAGTACGCGGCAACGTCTCGGATGACTCAACACTCTGCGACACTGGGTAGGCGGTTGGATCCGGTGAGGACACCGACCTTGACGCCAGGTAAGAAAGGGGGGCGGCACAGCGTGGCTAGCCCAAAACGGAGGGTTTTCACGGGGACGGATGCAAGGGGGATGCGGGGGACAGCGGGCTCAAACTATGCAAGGGCAGATATGTTAGAGACATGGGGGTGGGTACTGAGGGGCAGAAGACAGAAAAGGAGTCATAAAAGGGGGGGTCAGGGGGGACGATGGACGATACGGCACAGAAGGACTCGGAAGCGACTAAGTGTTCGGGGGACAACAAAAGCGAAGGGGGGGCTGGTCAGTTGATGGAAGGCAAAGAGAGCAAGGAGGTCAGATTGCCAAAACTGCCGTACATGGGGGTGACAAAACCATTAGGAGCACACCTCATGTTAGCCACGAAGGAGAAAATATGGAAGGGCGAATATGTAGACATGTTAAAGCTGCTGCATAGGGAATTGCGATCCAAGGAGGGGTCGAAAGAGGAGGAGCTGGAGTTATCCCGGCGACCTAGGGTACCCATGACTATAGAGAACTGGACGGCAGCCTTTTTAATTTTCGCAAGTGTGTACTGTGAGAAGTACCCAGATAGGTCCGTGGCTTTGTTTAAATACATGGATGTAGTTAGGAGAGCACATCTGATGTACGAGGGTTACGCGTGGTCACACTATGCCGAGGAGTTCCGTGCCAGACTAGCTTGGGATCCCGAGACAAACTGGGGGGAGATCGACTCGGATCTCTACCAGCAGACAATGGGGGCAGTAAAGTTCGGGAACACAACGTACACGGCCAGTGGGTTGCCGTTAGTCTATCGCCCATTTCAAAACCGCCCCATCCGGGGGGGGGGGGGGATACACTCCAAAGCCCGAAGGGGGAGGTCCAGGGGCCTGTTGGGACTTTAACAAAGGCACATGTGCCCGGGACTACTGCAGATTTCGGCACAAATGCTCAAAATGCTCTGGAAGACACCCTCTGGTACAGTGCTTCAGGCCAGGGTACGCAGGACAGGGTCAGGCCGGGGGGCAGGTACTGCAGCATCAGAATGCCAATAGTGGACAACAGGGGATGGGAGGCAGGGGAGGACGAGAGTCGCAGGGTATATGGGCTAAGGCTCATACACCCATTAAGCTGGATTGCTTAGAGGCCTGGCTCGCACATTACCCAAAAAAGCAGGACGCGCGAATTCTCAGTGCGGGTTTCAGAGAGGGCTTTACATTGGGGTACGAAGGACCGAGGTTGGCACGATGGGCGGAGAACCTGAAATCAGTGGCATCTCACAAACCAGTCATTTTGGAGAAATTGAAAAAAGAAGTACGGGAAGGGCGCATGGAGGGGCCATTTGCAGTTAGCCCGATAAAGGATTTGATTATTTCTCCAGTCGGGGTAGTTCCAAAAAAGGAGAGAGGAGAGTATTGTATAATACAGCACTTGTCATGGCCGCAAGGGGGGTCAGTAAACGATTTCATTCCTGATGACTTGACGTCAGTCTCGTACTCTTCGGTGGACGTAGCCAGGGCTCTGGTGGAAAGGGTAGGAAAAGGGGCCGAGATGGCTAAATGTGACATTAAGGCCGCTCTCCAGCTCTTGCCAGTACACCCAGAGGACTTCCAGTTGCTGGGCATTCAAGTGGACGGCAACATCTTTGTGGATAAGGCTTTACCCATGGGATGCTCAATATCATGTGCGCTGTTTGAGTAGTTTAGTTCATTCTTGCAGTGGGTTTTCTCTTGGAAAACGGGGAAACATACGGTGACACACTACCTTGACGACTTCTTCTTGGTGGGACGGCCTGGTTCGACGGACTGCCAGCAGCAGCTGGACAGTTTCCAGAAGCTCATGGGGACACTGGGTGTCCCCTTAGCACCGGAGAAGACACAAGGTCCAAGCAAGGTGTTGTCATTTCTGGGGATCGAACTGGATTCGGTGGCCATGGAGATACAAAAGGGGATGATGGACGGAACGCTTGAGCCAATCAAACACTCACCCCCAGTCAACTGATCTGGGTTTAATCCATCATCATTCTTTAGCTCACTCCACCACCCCAGTTCAGACATGGCCATATGCAAATCAGTCTGACCCTGTGCCTCATGGGAACAGTCCAGCCCGAACTGCCAAGCCATGTCTTCCCTGGACCGGAAACAAGCATCCTAGGACCGGTTTCTGGCATACCAGCCGTCATCAGCCAGGCTTGCTTGAATCCAGTGGCAAAGTGAGCAAGGGACCCACGTCTGGGCATACCCCATGGAGGCCAGGTTGCCGGAGGATAAAAAACTGCACATGAGGTTGTTGATCGATGACATGCTGGCCAGAAAGAAAGAGACAGTAAGGATGGTGCAAGTGTTACTGGGGCGTTTGAATTTTGCATGCCGGGTATTGAGAGCGGGTTGGACATTTTGCAGGAGACTGAGCAGGTCACTGGCAGGCCTCACCCTACCACACCACCACATGCGTTTGTCGGCAGGGATTGAGGAAGACCTAAGAATGTGGTGCAGGTTTTTGGAGGAATTCAATGGGATACCCATGTCAGCGCCAGAAGAGTGGGATTGGGATGCTCAGATATTCTCTGACGCCGCCGGAGCAGGCGGGTTCGGTTTGTACTGGCAGGGAAAATGGTGTGCCGAAGAGTGGCCACCTCATTGGAAGAATGGGGGCAGGAGCATTGCTTTCCTTGAATTGTTTCCACTCGTAGTCGCGGTCACCCTGTGGGGGCGGAGGCTAGCGCACAAAATGGTCACTTTCAGGGTAGACAACATGGCAGTGGTGCAGGTGGTCAACAGGCAGTCCGCAAGGGATGAGCAGGTCTTAAAGTTATTGCGCATATTCATGTTGAGTTGCTTGCAGTACGACATTCAGTTCAGGGCAAACCACGTCCCAGGCGTAGACAATGACATTGCGGATGCTTTGTCCCGTTTGCAGTGGGAGAGGTTCCATGGGCTGGCCACGGAGGCGGAAACTCACAAGACGCCGGTGCCCGAAGGGATGTGGTCCATAGGAGAAAAAGGATGCTGCAACTGGTGGTAGGGTCGTTAGCACTTTCCACGAGGAAGGCCTACGGACTCGCGTGGCAGAAATTTCTGCAGGGAGGTGCGAAGAGGGGGTGTGGGACGTGGGACAGGGAAGAGGACGTTGTTCAGTTCATTTTGGATTTGATTGAGAAGGGTTTGTCAAAGGTTACCATAGCGGCAAAGCTGGCAGGGATAGCCTTCATGGGCAAGTTAGTGTGGGTATATACCCCAACGGCAGGCGAGCTGGGTAAGAGGATGCTAGAGGGTTGGGCCAGAGAGACGGGTAGAGGACAGCGGGTTAGGTTACCGGTGAATAATGTGCTGTTGGGCAGAATGATAGAGGTTTTGCCAAAGGTATGCTGCAGCTGGCAGGAGGGGATATTGTTTGCGGCATTAATGTCCTGGCTATATTGCGGAGCATTCCGGGTTTCTGAACTGTTGGGAAGGAAGGGGGTTCCAGGGATGCAATGGAGGGAAGTACAGGGATGCAAAATAGGGAGTGATGCAGTCTCCATCTTCCTCAGGCGCTCGAAGACAGATCAAAGGGGGACGGGGAGGTCAGTGGCGCCGTGGGCTAGGGAGGATCCCATGATCTGCCCGGTACGATGGGGGTGCCTTTTGCGGGGAGGTACAATGAGGGAGGTGGGGCACGTTTTCTACAGGTCATCGGGCGGGAAGTCACGGCGGCACAGCTTCTATGGGTCATGAGGCGGGCGTTAAAATTAGTGGGGGAGGTGCCTGAGGCGTTTGGCACTCATTCCTTCAGGATTGGGGTGACTTCTGACGCAGCAGAGTTGGGGTGGGGCTCAGAGAGGTTGGAGCAACTGGGACGTTGGTCATCAGATTGCTATAAACGCTATATTAAAGCAGGGAGGGGGGGTTGGGAGGAAAAGGGGTATGTGAATTTTTCTCACGCATGTGTCTTTGCAGGTGCAGTAGCTGGGCCCGAGTCGGAGGTGCTCGCTATCTGGATTGTTGGGCATTCTTTTGTGTAATGGGCGGAAAGACACGAACGGAACAAAGGAAAAGGAGTAAACCTGGGATTGGACCGGGTATTGTTTAAAGTCAGTTGGCACGGAAAAGGGGGCATGCATTGGCACAAGCTTTTTCCCCTTTTAAATAAGTTACTGCATCGTCATGTTTGCCCAGATGTACTGTTACTTCACTTGGGGGAGAATGATTTAGTGGTTTGTAAAGGGTTGTCTCTTTTGAAGCAGATGAAGAGGTATTTGAGGGAGATCAAGAGGCAATGGTCTGGGTGCTTTGTAGTGTGGAATGAGTTTATTCCCAGAAGGCATTGGAGGGGGGCCGAGCAGCCTGTTGCCATTGATAAGGCCAGAAGGAAGGTAAACAGAGAGATAAGGGTGTTTTGCAGAAAGGCAGGTTTTGGCAGGGTGGAGCATCCAGAGCTAAAGTATGCGGCGGTGGATCACCTGGAGCAGAAGTATTCGGCAAAAAAAAAATTCAGGGATAATGGGGTGCATTTGTCTCGCTTCGGGATGGAGCTATAATTGATTCAGATAAAGGAAGTTTTAGATTCAGCCCTGGACATCAGACGTTATCCTAGACAAGGCCTAGAGGTGGGGGGGGGTCAGAAAAGTCGTAAGGACAATTTCTGAGTGGCGTCGGTTACCTATTTTTGGCCAGTTGTTACTGTTTCATTTTATGGTTGGGGACAAGTAGGTAATGAGGTTAGGATAGGTTATACTTAGTAGATAGATTTTAGACAGGTAGAGAAGAGGTTACAGGGTTTAAGGGTTAACAGTTATTGATCGAGTAGGTAGATCTTTAGATAGGTTGAGAAGAGGTTACAAGGTTTTAAAGGGGCGAAAGTTATTGATTAAGTTGGGGTATGTTAAATAAATTGCAATTGTGTTTGGGAAAACCTTAGGGGTGGTGTGAGGAGGATACGTAGATGAAGTTTGTATAGTTAGCTATAGTTTTGTGAGGCAAAGGCCGAGGTTATGTTGTGTAAGGTGCACCTGTCTTCAATAAAGCGGCCTTTTTCACACTTATGGTGAAACAATTGTGGTTAGTTCTGTGCACTATGGCCGAATGGGGCTTTGGGGGGGCGGCCGACCGGCAGGGAGGCTCGCACCCCCGGGGTTTTTGAGCCGGGTGGTGTGGCCCGAGCCCAATTGGGCTCGCGTTGGGCTAGTGTTGGGCTTTGGGGCGGGGGGTATATTAGGTGGCCATTTCGGGAGCTGTGTCACCATTTTGGAAGGTGACATGGCTGCCGATTTCTCCGCAGTTTAGGGAAAGTTTTCCCCACCCTCCCACCCATTTTAAAGGAGGAAGGGGAAGGGTTTTTTTTCCTTTGGTTTATATTTTCTTGGCACGTTTTCATTGGGTACAGGTGCATCAGGGGGAAAACGATATGTACTTTGGTTGTCGCTTGAAGCAGGTGCGTGGCGTTGGTTACCTATTTTTGGCCAGTTGTTACTGTTTCATTTTATGGTTGGGGACAAATAGGTAATGAGGTTAGGATAGGTTATACTTAGTAGATAGATTTTAGACAGGTAGAGAAGAGGTTACAGGGTTTAAGGGTTAACAGTTATTGATCGAGTAGGTAGATCTTTAGATAGGTTGAGAAGAGGTTACAAGGTTTTAAAGGGGCAAAAGTTATTGATTAAGTTGGGGTATGTTAAATAAATTGCAATTGTGTTTGGGAAAACCTTAGGGGTGGGGGGAGGAGGATACATAGATGAAGTTTGTATAGTTAGCTATAGTTTTGTGAGGCAAAGGCCGAGGTTATGTTGTGTAAGGTGCACCTGTCTTCAATAAAGCGGCCTTTTTCACACTTATGGTGAGTCAATTGTGGTTCGTTCCGTGCACTACGGCCCAAGGATGTCTTTTTGGTCAGCCTGTTTGCTGAGAATACAGGAAGGTCCCCGAAAAAGCCAATCGGCCCGCAAATATTCGAAGACTTGAGTTAGAATTGTAAATCATGGTCTAATCGATAATTTGGGGGCATTTCCGTGCCTCTGGGCTAAGTTTTGGGGGAGACACAGTATTGCCACTATTTGCAGGAGGAAAAGATTGACAAAGGGAGCTTCAATAGTTAAAACGCTAGCAGGAAAGCTCAGTGGATGACCATTTTAAGCCAAAAGAGTGGGTGCCTGCAGTTCACAAGTTCAAATCCCAGTAAGGCAGACTCAACCTTTCATCCTTCTGCAGGTAGGGGAATTGAGTACCATCAATTGGCTAATAATAACATATCTTACTTGCAGTGAGCTGAAACAACAGACATATAGCTGGAAGTGCTATATAATACTTGGGAGCCTTCTATCCCTCTATAAGCACCTGTCTCTAATTTCCTTGTTACAGGCGACTTGTGATGTCTGTAGTCACCAATAATAAAGAAATGATATAGCAGCTCAACTGTTCTGATGTCATAATGCCTACTGCCAGACCCATCAGCTAGGGTGATTGGCAGGTCATAGAACATTATTAAAGATGCATTTTAAACAGTGAAAATGAACACTGTTTTTCCCCCGCTTCTGTTATTCTTTTCTAAATAAACAGTGATCAACAGAAAGAAGATATTTATGGCACCATGTTTATTTTTTTACATACCTTAGGTAATTATAGGAAAGATAGAATCTCTCTGTTTCTACACATTCTGAGCTACAGCATTTTTAAATCTGACTTGTATTAAACTGATTCTAATATGTTTTGCAATATTTAACGAATATCTAACTGCTTTTTAGTGTGTTTGATTTTGCATGAGTAATTCTACTTTAATTATTCATATCCACAAATATCTTATCTCTTTCATATGACAGAGCACACTAAGAATTTAAGTGATTTACGAGAAGGGTGATGGTGTGACCATGTATTCTAAGGAATAAAGTACCCCTGCCATACATGATAAGGTGTCCGCTAGTCAGCTCGGAGTTCTGTGTCCTTATAAACGTAACTTGTCTTCCGCTTCATTCCTGTATATGGTCCCGGAACTCTTCACTGACTTGCAATATCCTTATAATATATGGAAGGAGGTACTTTATCCCATATAAAAGCTGCAAATTAGAAACTGTGTTACATACTTTGGATCATAGTAACACCTGTTAATTAAAGCTGTTTGAAACAGCAGATGTGTGGCATGAAATGTTATATAAATAAATTATTACGGGTATATTCAAATATATAATTATTATTATTATTGTTATATATTGTGAACAATAATAATAATAATAATAACTTTAATAGTAATATTAGCTATAAATCCATGCTGTATTTCATCCAATCAGAATTCAATTTTGTGACATTCAAATGAAATACTTCATTTTGCTTTTTGCATTCTTAGCACAGAGACTGCAGCAGCAGATATAATGGCTTTTGTATCATGAGGAACATATTTATTTGGCTTGTCACGTCTGTGAACATGTCTGTTCCTGTTGAAAATTAGCACCACGATTCTCCATTATCTGGAGTGCAACATGGGGATTGGGAAGAACTCCTATACCGCATGTGATTGCTCTGAAGCTTTGTATTTGTTGGTCCCACTTACCAGACAGCACATGCTGTCTCGTTACGAAAAGACCTACTGCCGGATTACAGCGGATTTAGAGCCCCCCCACTGCTTACTATTGGTTGGCTTTATTATCACTCTCACTTGCTTGCTTATTATTTGTTAGCTTGTGTGGTCTTTCCTTCCACTTCTTGTGTCTGTCCCTGCCCTGGTGCATAGTCTCATTACATGTGTCCTTCCACTGCTTAGTTTTCAGGCACTACTTTTTTTTTTTGGTTAAGCACTCTAAGAGAATGCATGGATTTTCTAGCTGAGTACCTTGTGCACTTCTCTTCCCCTCTCCATCGTGCTCTGTGTTGCTCTCTTTCACCCGTGTGCTTCTCCATCACCCACTTTTTGTTGCGCTCACCCTTGTGTACTTCGCCCCTGCATTGCTTTTTTGATCATTTGCTTCTCCCTCGAGTACTGCTTCCCCCTCCTACTCGTCTGCTTCTCGTTAATGCCCCCATTCTGCTCACCTGCTCCCAGTTGCTGCAAACCTTCTGGACACCCGCTCCCTGTTGCTGCTTCATGTATCCACCAGCGGTCTTTAATTATTATTATTATTTTGTTTTTTGCAGAGGACCAGACAACAAATTACTGCCAGCTTGTATGCCTTAAAAGTGCTTTTTTTTTGCGGTACTGCTATATCTTTTTTTATTTACCAATGCATCCCGGATCGATACATAATAAAATGGCGCCAGTGTCATTTTGTAGGTGCACATGTGTAATATCCCTACAAAATGCAGCAGTTGTGCGTTTCTACCTTTTTTTTTAGACATGCTGCATAGGATTTTGCAAATGCTGTACAGCATGGCTAAAAGGCATTCTCATGAGGAGCAGGGTCAAGACTGATTTGCATATGGCTGGGTCTGAACTGGAGTGGCGAAGTGAGCTAAAGAACGATGATGGATTGAACCCAGATCTAATAGTGACTGGAGGTGAGTGTCTGAAAAGTTTCAGTGCTCCATCCATTATCTTCTTGTGTTTGCTTTGTTCGCCATAAGTTGACAGGGTATGCCCAGACGTGGTCCTTTGCTCACTTTGCCACTGGATTCAAGCTAGCCTGGCTGATGAGGGGTATTACCCCGAAACTGGTCCCAGGATGCTTGTTTCTGGTCCAGGGAAGACCTGGTTGGCAGTTCGGGCAGGACTGTTCCCATTAGGAACAGGGTCAAAACTGATTTGCATTTGGCTGGGTCTGAACTGGGGTGGCGAAGTGAGCTAAAGAATAATGATGGATTCAACCCAGATCTAATAGTGACTGGGGCTGAGTGTCTGAAAAGTTTCAGCGCTCTGTCCATTATCTCCTTGTTTTTTATGTGTTTCCACATTTGTCAAGATCACAGTCGGCCAGTCGCGGCCAGTGTCTCAATAGAGTGGTGAGGCGTGGGGGGATGATACAAAGAAAAACAAAAAAACACTTACCTGCCGCATCACACTCCTCTCCACTGCAGGCACAGGCTCCCAGAGTCCACTGCAGCCAATCCTGATGCTGCTTTCATGCTGCTAGCAGCATCAGGATTGGCCTGAGCACCCTCGATTTGCACTCCCAGTTAGACTGGGAGCATGTGCCTGCTCTCTCCAACCCGGCATAGCAGCTTGGGTTGGAGAGAGCTTCAGTGCGCATGACGGTTTGGGCGTCCTGAGATGGCCGGCCAAACCGTCATGTGCACTGAAAACAGTGCAAGACACTCCCCCTCGTGCCTGTCATCCCCCAGGACCCCACCCCCAAGCCTCTGCTCTGAGAGCAAAAAGAAAACGATAATAAACAAAGTTTTCTGCACTGATCCTTGCATAATTTTCCCCTGTGCTTCACACAAAAAGTATTTTAATTTGAAACACCTCAACTTATAATGCTAATGGGTCTTTAACCAGGGTCTTCAGAATTAACTGTAGTGACATTGCACATGATCTTTTTTTAAATATCCACACAAAAACATACTGTGCAGGACTCTTACCCAACCACCCAGAAGACACTTCTTGGTCTCAATGGGATGCTATACAAACAACATCATACGATAAATGAAACAATATGCATCAAGGAGGTATCGGAAAACACACTGTTCCCTTATGGTGCCGAGCAAGGCCGAACACATGTTAGGTGTAACTGCGAACAGCTGTCAAGTAACAGAAAGCAGCAATCCACAACATGAATATGTAGCTTCACCCCCTTATGAAGTATTTTAAGAAAGTGGTTTTGCTATTTTTGGATACTTAGAACATGGTGGAAATGTTGTGTGTCTGATGACATTATTTTGCAGACTTAGGAATGGTGATCAATGCAGCCTGTGTCTGTATTAAGCACATATAGACAAATGCATTGGTTTGCACTTTTGTATAGTGAGAAAGTTTTCTCGAACTTAGAACCACAAAGCCAATAGCAAAATGGTACTGCAGGCTTCCGTTGCATACAACAAAAACAACAATTGATGGGCAGAATGCAGAACAATGTCATACATTCACCCCAGTACAGAGATCTGGGCCTAAATCCATAATTTTTTCCTCACCATGCCATTCCATTTTGAAACCTGCCATATGCAAATCAGTCTTGACCCTGTGCCCAATGGGAACAGTCCAGCCCGAACTGCCAGGCCAGGTCCTCCCTGGACTGGAAACAAGCATCCTAGGACTGGTTTCGGGGTTTCACCCCTCATCAGCCAGGATAGCTTGACTCCAGTGGCATGGAGAGCACGGGACCCACGTCTGGGCATACCCGTCCCACTCGGGGTGACAAATGCAAAAACAACAATTGATGGACAGAATGCAGAACAATGTCATACATTCACCCCAGTACAGAGATCTGGGCCTAAATCCATCGTTTTTTGGCTGATGAGGGGTATTACCCCAAAACCGGTCCTAGGATGCTTGTTGCCGGTCCAGGGAGGACCTGACTTGGCAGTTCGGGCTGGACTGTTCCCATGAGGCACAGGGCCAAGACTGATTTGCATATGGGCAGGTCTAAACTGGGGTGGCATGGTGAGCAAGAGAATGATGGATTTAACCCAGATCTCTTGACTGGTGGTGAATGTTTTGATTTGTTCTGCATTCCGTCCATCAACTGTGTGTCTTTTGCCTCTGTTGCATACAGAGCACAGGGATTGACAGTGCAAGCTCAACAAACAGAGAACAACTCAACAGCCTGCAGCAGAGCAAGCTTCCCTAAAACACAAGACATGAATAGGGCAAGCAGCCGAATCCTCATTTACCCATACACACGCATCTTGTCGTTTTTCTACATAGGACTTACCTGAGACACACAGCAGGCACAACACAGACTTGAGCAGCATACACACACAGACATGCAACCACACACACACTTGCACACACACACCAACCACTGCAAAGATCCTAGTGAAGTTCCATTTACACATAAGCATGCACCTTGTCATTTATTAATGTATGTGAAAAAACGAAAACGGAGAAACCACATTAGGGGAAACAGAATCATGGAAAACCATTTTTAAGGAAAGACAATTCTAAGGACATGCAAATAAATTGAAAATTAACGGAAACATTTTAAAGGAAATATAATTTTAAGGAAACCGCTAATTTCACACCCTTGGGTTAAGATTAGGGATTAGGAAGGATTGTTAGGTTCAGGGATGAGTGATGTTGGGGACAATGAGTTTTTTTTCTTACAGTTTTAGGGTAAGGGGTGGCTGGAGTTTAGGGGTGGTGAGATTTTTTAGGGATCAGGCATGAGTAGAGTTTCAGGGTGGCGAGGGGTTTTTAGGGTTCAGGGATGGGTGGAGTGTAGGGGAGTTGAGGTTTTTTAGGTTCTTTCGGATCAGTGGAGTTTAGGACTGGTAGTGTTTTTAAGGTTCAGTGATAGGTAGAGTTATGGGCTGGTGAATAATTTTTAGTGTTAAGGAATGGGTGGAGGTTAGGTTAGTGTGGGGTTTTAAGGGCTCAAGGATAGATGGAGTTTATACTTAAGAAAGTGTTTTTAGAGTTCAGTGATGTGGAAGTTTAGGTGTGGTGAGGGCTTTTAGGGGCCGTGAATGGGTGGTTTTCAGGGTGTGGTGAGAGTTTTTTTAGGGTTCAGGGATGAGTGGAGTTTAGGGGTGGACTGGGATTTTAAGGGATCAGGGATGGGTGGGGTTTAGGCAGAGAAAGGGGTTTCCAGGGTTCAAGAATGGGTGGAGTTCAGTTGTAGTGAGGAGGTTTTAGGTTAAAAAGATGGGTAGAGTTTAGGAGAAAGGGCTTTAAAGTACATCGATGGGTTGGAGTTTAGGGGTCAGAGATGGGTGGAGATTATGCATGGGGTGGCATTGTTAGGGGGCAGAGATGGATGGTGTTTAGGGATGGGGTAGATTCAGCAGATTAAAAATATCCTTAGTAATTGGTTGACAATGTAAAAGATAACATTTCGAAATAATGTCCCCTAACGTAAAGGATTGAAATAAATACCTTTGGCAAAAATGTTTCTGGAAGTAAGACCTGCGATCATTTCATCTACACCTTAAAAATAAGTATTGAGAAGCCCATTTAGAAAAAAAAGACTTTCTTCAATTTTGCTTCTATAAAATGATATATGCCATTCTTCTTTAAAATTTCCATTAAACCGTTTAGATGAACTGGTTTCTCAGTAATAGTATTCTATTAAATCGTTTTTCTATGAAATCACATACAACCATCATTTATTTGTCTACACAGGTCATACCTTACGCCAGGCAAGTTGGCAGGAACTACCAAACATCTAGAACAACATGTGGCAGATATGAGGCTACACAAGGATTGGGCCTTTCCTACTACTGTCCATTATTGGAAGGGGCACAGAAGTGAGGGGTAGAACCGGGCTAATAAAACACAAAACGTTCTAAAATATTGTTGATGTCTAGGCCCAACAAAAATAGATCTAGCAGATGGTTTCTGGATCTAGTGCTGTTGTTTGCCAAACGGTTGATTGCAATGAACTGGGATTTTGCCAGATCTCCTGATCTCTGGGGTACAAAAATGAACTGAATCTGATAGCACATTACTGGCTATGGAAATGCATAGGATTCCAAACAGAAGGACTGAACCCCATTCCTACGATGGTAACTAGCAGAGAAGCCAAACTATGACAAACTACTGTAAACCTTGCCCACCCTTTTTTTAAGTATGGGGTTAGAAAAGACCTTTTGATCTTACTAAAATTACATTTATAATATACTTACTTATACAGGCTTTCAGCCAGCCCCCTTCATCTATTGGTCTGCTGTTGTGTCATTCATATTGTCCTCTCACCCCCTATAGCATTGGGCAGTGGGTCAGCCCAATTCAGCTATTGGCTAACTTCACTGTAAGAGACGGCATTCTGCTCTTTCACAATAAGCACATCCTCACAAAGAATTTCTCTTCAGTACCAGGGACTGCTATGGGAAATTGCTATTTTTTAGGTTTTAGTGAATAATTGTTTTTTTATTTTGGTGAGGTCCCAGCAACTCCACAAAAATAAAGTTTTACAGAAATAAAACAAGCATTGACATAGTCAAAGTGTGGCAGGCATGTAGTTTTGGAAAGTGCAGATGAATCTGATCAGGGATATAGCATATATGTTGACAATCACGCACAAAAATAAAGTGGAATGCAATGCCTTGGTGAATGAAGAGTAAATGGCAACCTATAGAGGCATGTGCTACGTAGGTGCTATCACTGCGGATGGAATAATAACTTTTTAATACCATTTGTTATATGTTACACAAACAGGAGACCACACCCGCAACCTGTTTAGATGTATAAGTGTTAATTATTACGCAGATGAGTTATATAATTCACATTGCAATGACTGGAAACTATCCTTATGGAGAATAATGCCAATTGAGTTTTGCTACTTCGCCAAATGCATCTTGATGTTTAAATTATTCCTAGGGATGTATATCTAAAAAACGAAAAAGACTTTGTGATTAAATTAAGAGTGTACAATCCTATTTGAACATGGTCTTTGCAGCATGGCAGAGAAATAGAGATCATACTGGAAACAGCCGCAGAAATTTTCCCTCGTGGTCGTCTTTCGAAATCCCCCCCAGCCGGCCCCACCGCTCTTACCTGCAGCGGCCGCAAATGACTGGAAATAAAGCTGTGATCTTCGAAGATCTGAATAGGAGAACAAAGGAATCAAATTAAGATTTACATTTTTGATTACCTGAACGCAGCCGCAGGCTGACTAGCCTACACATGGATGTGGGGCTTCTTTGGTTTTAATATGCATTTACTCACTCACATATCAGTGTTATTGACAGAGTTGCTAGGTTGTTTGTTTCTGTACAGTGAGTGCTCAAAGTGGTTAAATGTGTTCCACTGCTCAAGAGAGCAGCAAAAGGTGCGACATCAGCAAACATCCCCAATCTTCTTCCTCTAGTGACCAAGGGAGCACCAAACTTTAGTGCAGCAGGTGCAGTGGCAGCAAGGTCCTGGGATGTGAGGGTCTGCTGCACCCCAATTCTGGTTGTTTCTACCACCTAGGGGTCAATTCCTTTTCCAGCATTAATTCCTATGGCTATGCCAATTGTAATAACACCATTGCAAATGAAAGAAGGGCTTCTGGGATATTTAGAATACTAAATGGTTGGGTCCCTAGCCTCTGATCTACTCTCCAAATCAGTTGTTCACCAAACCCCAGTGGTCCCTTTCCAGCTCATTCATGGGTCCAGAGGGAAGCGCAGGCCATGCTGGGGTATCGAATAGTTAATGACTGCTCACAAGGAAGGTTCTGCTTATCTAGTTTGAAGAAATGCTTGGGTCGCCGCTTTCCGTCCATTTCGAACTGTAGTATTGTGCTTTGGAACCAGTATGGCAGCCCCCGTAGAAAAAGTTTGCTTGTCAAATCTATTAACACAAAGACTTGTTGTCTGATCATTGTAACGTCAAGTTAAAGCCAGAACTAAAAATGGAATTAAACCAATAACAGATTGCACACTGTCATTGCGTGAGAGTGCAGAGGAATAACCACGACACTTTGAGGTGTATTTTGATTCCTTTATTCGAAAATCTCTAGGCGAGCATGTCTCTCCGCATCCCCTGTCTAGCCCACTATTCCCATGACTGCCTCCTCACTTTCCGGTTCCCCTTTTTGACTTCCCCTGCCAGGGTCCCCTTTTCTCTTGGGTCCTACTGCCCTGATGTTAAAGTCAAATTACAACATTACATCTCCCCCCACTCGCAAAAAGTTTATTCTCATTAATTGGCATAGATCGTTAAAGTTCTTCGACAAATCGGGCATGTTTTTTAGGTTTTCACTGTGACTGGCGTAGTGAACTTGGCTCTGTTGGTGCTGCAGCTACAAGACTGAATACAGAGTCATCTCCTCTAGCTTGTCCGGATCATCTCCAGAGGTGTCACTCTTTAAGCTGGCTGCAGGTTTATTGACTCCCAACTCACATTTCTTGCAATGAGAGATGTCTCTTGTTATCCTCTTATCATTTAAGGCTGCTGTGATCATAGTTTCTTTTAAATTGGTCACTTGTAAGGGACGTTTATGATCTCGACTACTATCTTTTTTCTCTGCACTTGCCTGACCAGGGCCCCGCCCCTTTCCTGGATAGTTGATGTTTTTTCTTTCCCGCGAATGTCTGCATGTTCTTTTATCTTGATCTTTTTGCTGAGGTCCTGATCCGCTATCACTTCCTGGTCTGGAGCTTGACAGGCATGACCAGCCGGATTCTCCCAGGTGGGGATTTTAGTGTGCACTGCTCAGCCCAGTGCCACATGGCACTATACTCCTTCCGGTCGATCTGACATTTGAAGTGACGGTGGTGATTCTTCTTTGCAATGCTGAAAAAAGATCAGTTCTTTGGTGTCTACCTTTTGGTTGGTCCTGCCCCCTTCTAGGTGTCTCCCCGTGTCCATTGGGAGATGATGTGCCACATCTTGAAGGGTGGCTTCTTCTGTGATGACTTCAGGTGAAACTGTAGGTGGTCTTGCTGGATGTCTAGGCATATAGTTGGTGGGGTTTTCGGCTTTCCGTGGTTTGTGTATTTTGTATAGTATTTCCACTAACTTCAGTCACTCCACAGTGGGCAGGCTAAATAAGCAGTCTGCTGATTCAGGTCCATCAATTACGTGGATTTGAGCTTCTACAGTTCTCTCCTTGTATGTGAGAGTCATTCTAAACTAGGCATGGCAGTGGCTTTTTGGACATCCAAGCGTGCACTCGCACAGCAGCTTTTTGTAGCATGGGCTTCGGGTTCATCTTGTTGTATTCCATGACACAGATGTAGTTGAGAGACGCCCCACTGTCTGGTATGAATTTAGCTGGGTGTTTACTCATTTTTATGTGTAGTCTTGGATATTTCTTTATTCTATCATGATCAGCAACCATGCAAACATATTCATCACTGTCCTGCGAGGTTGGTGTGAGTGATCTCGAGTCATGGAACATGGACCATTGAGATCTGCAGGTAACGTGCGGCCATAGACTTGATCGCGAAGAGCTGAGGGAAAGTTCTACCCTATCACATACTGCCTTTGCATGATGTCGAGGTCTGGATTCTCTTGATCCTTTCAATATGTCTCGTTGTGACGCCCTGCACACTTTCTCAAAATAATTTTCTTTACCACAGGGCTGACATTCTTGAGCTATGGCAGGACATGGTCCAACGTGCAGGTAGTCTTGACCACAGCAATAGCACTCCAGTTGGGTGTCTTTCCTTTTGTCATTCAACTTTGGACTGCGATGACGATCTGTGGATTTGGGCGTATGCCGATATTCAGACTGATATTGGTCCTTGTGGCGAGCCTGGAGCCGAAACGCTTGTTCCCATATTTCCGATTTCCCAGTCTCCATCTTTTTTGCGTGTTCTTCCACTTCATCATTGACTCTGGTCATTTCTTCTATGTCGTTCAGGGTAAAGATTTTCTTTAGAAGACGTCGATGAAGTGACTGATTGGCATCCTTCTGTAATCCGTATATGTAGAGCATCTTCTGTCGTGAAAGTATCAAATGCAAAATGGCGTGCCAGTCGTTTTAGGTGTGTAATGAATTCTCCCATGGGTTCATCCTTCTCTTGCGAGGCCAGATTGTAGGTTTATTGTTCATAGTCTATGTTTCTTTCCAGAAGGAACTTTATGTTGAGCACTTCATGCACCACTTTATAAGACGACTTTGAGTCCACTGGCTATTCTTTGATGATTTGTCCTACATCCTTGCCTATCAGGTTGCACAGCACAATGAGATGTTGCTCTGGGTCAGTGACTTGTGACCCTTTCATGAAGTCCTCAAAACCATCTAGCCATTCTTGCCAGTGAGGCCCCATGCCACTGCCAGATGTGAGACTCAGCAGCTCCAATGGGCGTAGGTATGATACACCAAGGATGGCTGGTCTTGGCTGAGTGCTTTGCGTGGAATTCGATGGTGTTGAGATGGTCTAAGCGGAAGTTAGGAACACCGCTGTTGAGGCTAAACACAGAAGTCGGGATATGCACTGGACAAATAGAAGGGTAAACAAGAGCTTGGTTTGTCTAATCTTTTGTGCAGCCGATATGAGATTGAGAGATGTTAGGAAATGTCTTCATAATGACTGGCGGTCAGTGTGGGCACTAGCTGCAGCTTTCCTTGCAGTGTGAGATGCAGGATAATGTATGGCGTCTATTCCTTTTGTTCCTTGCATATCAACAGGATTTTTGCAGCCTTTATAGTCGCTGTAAGTAGAAAGAAATGTTGGATAGTGTGGCCGCCTGACTTAAAAATGGCCATTGCCAATCACTCACAGCTCATTGGATGAGCTGCCTGACCCAAAGAGGGCTGCCAAGAGGAGCAGAAAACTCGCAGGAACTCTGTGGTAGAAGTCGGCTAAAGAGAATGCAGCGAGCGGCAAGTAGCAGGCATCCCGTTTACCGCAGGTAAGACTTGTGATGTTCTTCACCACAGCGTGGTCAGGGTGGGCTTGTATCAATTCTGTGTTACGCGACCGGGGTGGGCTCCGGATATTGCGTCACTCACGGAACTTCCTCTGTGCACTTGGGGTGTGATCCCAGTGTCGCGCTGTCACTGTTTGCCACAGCGTAGCCAGCATGGGCTCCTGGTACCACGGTTGTACTGATGCTGCCTCACACGAAAGGGGTAGACTCCCAACGTCGCGTTGCTCACCGATCTTCATGTGCACAGCTGGGGTGGGCTCCCGACGTCATTCTATCACTCCTGGATCTCTCCCAGCATGGTGGAGTACTAATCCCACCCTCCTTGCCAAATGCTGTGTCGTAACAGTGTTGGGGAATAACCACGACATGTTGACGTGTATTTCGATTCCTTTCTTCAAATATCTCTAGGAGAGCATGTCTCTCCGCATCCCCTATCTAGCCTACTATTCCCATGATTGTCTCCTCCCTCTCTGGTTCCTCTCTTTGACTTCCCCTGCCAGGGTCCCCTTAACTCCTGGGTCCTACTGCCCTGACGTTAATGTCCAATTACAACATTAAATGCCCCCACAACTTTATTCATGTATTCAGTTATTTATTGAGTTATTTGTTAGTTACCATTTTTCTAAGGAGCAAACTATTCCTGAGGAAGTTTCAGCTTACTTTACAAGTGATCAACTGTGGAGGCATAGATTCTGAGATTAAAGATTTTTAAACGAAACTCATTTACACGAGTGTCATAGATTTGAACATAGAAATCAGGAATATTACTTGAGGACTATTTGTTAGGTGCAGGAGGCAGGATTCCTTGGGGCAGATTTACAAGCCCCTTGCGCCACTTTTGCGTCACTTTTCCCATGTTAAAAGTGACGCAAAAGTGGCGCAAGGGGCTTGTAAATCTGCCCCCTTGTATCTGAAGGGCAGACAAGGAGAAGAAGAAGGAAGCTGAGAGGTAAAAGAGGACTAGGACATAGAAGGGGGATAGAATGGAGGAGATGAGTACAACATTGAAGGGGCTGGGTAAGGGTGTGAAGAGACAAGGAATAAAAAATGGACCTTAGATATTGGAGAGTCCCAAGTCCAAGTAGCTTTGAAGAGTAAGGTTTTCAGTTTTTGTGACATTGAAGAAGGTCTTATTTCTTCTAAACAGGAATTCCAAAGTGTGTGGGCTCTTCTTAATCATAAGGCAATCTAGGTGTCTATTAGAGAAGGTTTCACAAGATTGCACCTTGCAACTGCTCTTCATTTATTCTTCGCTTAGAAGCCACATGAGCAGTATAAGGGTTGCGAGTAAACCTCTCCTACCACTGAAAGATGGGGAGACAAAAAACAGGACACCAATTTACAGAATATATCCCAAACTACTATTAGTTACAAGTACAGATTTCCGACAATTTCACCTTTCAATGCATCATCATAATCATCACCAAACATTATGTCTAAAGCATTACCCTGCAATGGAGGACATATAAATAATGCACACCAACAAGTGGAACAGGTAACCTACTATCACCGAAATGATCATAATGCTTTTTTATATAATTCATGCTACAACGTCAGGAATCGTAAGCACTATATAATACAAGGAATTCTGCAATCTTGAAATAAAACCCTGTCTCTAATTTCTTCATAATCAGTGAATTGTGACGCGCCCAGTCAATGATTAAAAATAAATTAGGTCACAACTCAACTGTTGTAACTTGTTACAGTTGAGTTTTGATGTCAAAGAGCCAGCAGCTGAGGGGAAAAAAGGTCAGGTCGTGGAGCATAATTAAAGCAGCTGTTTAAAGAACAAAACATGGCTTTTCTTTCTTCTCTGTTTTTCTAGCTGTGGAGTGACAAGGAGAAAAGAGAAATTTATGGAAATATGTTCATTTTTTGCACTCCTTAGGCAATTATAGAAAAGTTTGAATCTCTCTGCATGTTTCTACACATTCCGAATTACTGCACCTTTTTTTAAATACTGACATATTAAACTGATTCTAATAACTTTTGGTAACAAATATCTAACTGCTTTTTTGATGTGTTTAATTTTGCACTAGAGATTCTCTTCTTCTTCTTCCTGTTTGTGAACATGCACCTGCTTTCATACCATATGAAAGAGCTGTGCACCAAGGATTTAAATGGGTTGTGGGAAAGGTCATGGTGTGACATGTATTATAAGGAATAAAGTACCACCTGCCGTACATGATAAGGATATTGTAAGCCACCTAGGAGTTCCATTACTCGGCCTTCGCCCTCTTTCCTCTATATGGTCATGGAACTCCTCTGTGACTTCCAATATCCTTATAATGTACAACAGGACGTACTTTATCCCATATATAAATCCCAGCATCAAAACCAAACTTTCACTATGGTACCCTGAAGAACCCTGCAGCACAACGGGCCCTCATCACTTCATTGTCTTAGGGAGAAGGGTTCACCTCATCCATCTGCCTTACTAGCCTTCTATTATGCAGGCTAAAAAACATTTTGTCTACTATTAAAATGCCAACTGCTTGAAAATGTAATACAGACAAGCGACATGTTTTTACATGATCCAGCGGCCAATATCAGAAACAATGTTTCAAGAATATTGCTGCTGAATTTAATGATGATTGATAATAGCTGGTTTGATTTAAAGTCACCATTTCATGAGCCAATGTTTGGAACACACCCTCTTGTTACTAGCCAAAGGACAACCACGATTAAGAACAGCACGCTACAAAATAACCATATGCAGTGGTTGAAATGTAGCACGGCTGATAGCCCCCACACTCACCTCTTCCCACAAAACCCAGCTTCACTTTTGCCTGCATTCGTTCGGATATCATGTTTGGAGAATTCACATCAAGCTCCAGACAGCTAAGGAAAATATTGGCAAGGTCTGGCTACTTTATAACTGACACGGATGTTTGACGAATTTGTGTGGGGTAGTACGGATAGATGACTAGGCGAATGTGGTAATGAGTCAATGATTGGAAGGATGAGTGAGTGTTTGGATCAATGAATGAGTAAGTGACTGGCTGCATGGAAAAGTATAGAGTAAGTTCTCGAAAGGATGAATGGTTGAATAGATGAGTGCATTGATAGATGGATAACTGTGCAAAGCTTTACCTATCGTCCATCTGAGACCTCAGATGGCAGTGGTAGTATTGTTCTAAAATACCAACGGCCAGAGCTGCCGACCTTGGAGCTGGGGAACCAGGTTCAAGTCTGGCGTTGTCTCTGCGTCCTGTGATTCTGAGCAAATCACGTAATCTCCCCGTTCCTACCAAAAGTGAATGTGTCCTTGTGTGATGTAACTCGTGCTCATGCAAAGCGCTCCAATACTTTAGGGTCTAGTTGGCGCTATATAAAACTGCAAAAGAATTTATATATTAATATATATATTGTGCCAGCACAAGCATTATACCAGATCTGGGCTCTATTGTGCCAAGAATCTTTACTCTAAATAAAGAATTACCAAAATTATGCCAGTGAAAGACTTTACCTGAGAGGTAAGCAATAACCTTCCAAAAGTGCCTACAATATCCCAAGAATAACTGCCATTATACCAGAGTACGTATTACATAGGAGTGGGTACTATCATGCCAAGAATGCCCACCATATGCCAAGAATTACCATTACAACCTTTATTCATGGTCAGCTTTGCTTCTTTAATCATTAATCCAAAACAATATTTGTAGATTTGCCCTATAACTCTGTTATCACTAACCTATGTTTACATTTTCCCCATTTTTCATGTTCAGATTTGCAGCATGACTTCATCTTGAAGGTTTCTTCAGAATTGCACTCAGAATTGTTGACTGTAAGGCCAATTTTGAGTCATTACTGAAAGGCTTGGCTGGATGGGAACATTTGCACCATCTTTCGTTAATCTTTGCACATGTTCAGATTTGCACCATCTCTCAGTAATCATTTGTGTATGTTGAGATTTTCAACTTGGCTCACTAATCCTGAATAAATACTGATTTTTGCACCATCACTCAATAATACTGCAACATTCCTTTGGCAAACATATCAACAAAACACCATATTTACTAATATTACGTTAAGCCATCTGCAGATGAAAGAACACATGCTTATGCTGATGACTCTACACCCCTTCCTAACAGTTACATAAGGATCTGATCCTTCCTCCTTACACTGCTAACTGCACAAGGAGTTGAAACTCAGCTTGTTACTAAAGTCCTAATTTATGGGATTTTGACGTAGGGTAGCGCAGCAAGTCACTTTACTGTGCTGCCCTATGTCAAAGTGAAAGGGCAGGAATGGACTGTATTTATCCAATATTGTGCAATCCCGTTATTTCCCCTGCTCTGGTGCCGTTTCGGCAGCCTAGTGCAAACCCATGCACTCTTGCACCATGGTGCGAGGGAGCCTGTGTTGTAGGCAGGATTGTTTTTGTGCAGAAAGGAGCACCTACCTGCACGAAAACAATTTATTGAGGTGTTTTCCTCCTTCTATGTGTGCTGCAGAATGCAGCACACATAGAAAGGGAAAAAACAAGGAGAAATAAAGATATGGGGAGGCGTAAGATTTTGACACATTCCCAGGTTTACAAATCCTTGTAAACCTGGAAATGCATCAAAACCCAGGGGAGTTGCGTGGAAACACAGACTGCAACGCCCATGGAACGCCTCCCTCGCGCAGGGTAAGACGACACAGATAAAAGAAGAGGTGCTGTTTTGTTCAGCCATGATAGTGATCCTGCTCACTCTTGAAGGAAAAGGTGCGTGCTGTTTTGTTTAGTCGTAATAGCATCACTGCTTATTTCAACATTTCTTTTGTGTAGATTGCACTGCTGGTCAGTGTACATATAATTATATCGTTTTACTAAGATATTAATAGCACATGCAAGCAACTGTGGTAATAGTTTTGGAAATGTGCACATTTAACCAAGGACTGAACCTAAGATGGTCAGTGTGTCATCTTATTGACACTGTGACCTTTTTCGACGAGGGTGGATCACAAATGACATGGACTCAATGTTTGACCAATCACTATTGTGAAATCACCATTGCAAACTCTATCACTGAACAGTACCCTTGTGGCCTGACACACAATGTGAAAGACACACCACAGAAGTGTCATGATACCCCAATAATTTAAGGGTCACACCTGATAGATTTCCAGAGACCCAAAAGGAACCTCTTGCCATTTGAGATTAGAGAGACTGGCAGTACTCTCTCCCCTCTGCTACTGGGTTATGTTTTTGTGGAGCTGGGGTATTTGGGGTCAGCCAAACCTGTCAGAGCTGATCTTTAACATCGACTGGTGATATAGCAGAGCCACACCTTGCGCCCCGAAAATCAATACGCACACAAATGCTAGTATTTTGTGATTTAGCATTTAGTATGAGATATTGTTCTACGAATCACCTGATTAAGAATTATCATCTTAATAATAAACACCTCAGTAATTAAAAAATAGATTTAATTGAAAGGTAAATACAACCCAAACATAGTTCATCAAACATCCCTAACACATTACTATAACATCCCCACCTGTTTTATGCTATGCTGCCTTGCCTTCTACGTAGATTCAAAATATTTCGAGGTTAAGTCCCCTGCCTACTGAAATGCCAGCAGGCCTCAAATCGGGTCCCCATGTGACAGCATCTCTCCCATGAACGTCAGTTCGCCAAAATGGCAGGGGTAGCGTAAGTGATATCATATGTCATTTGACTCCAATAACATCACAGAAGTGTTGGCAAATTACCTTTGACCTATATTTGCCCTTCACATAGCTGTCTGTTTCTCATGTCAGTATTTATTCTCTCTCTCTCCATTTGTTGTCTCTTTCTCTCCCCTCATGTCTCTTCCTCTATCCCAATTGTCTTTCTCACTGCTCTCCTTATACTATCTCATGTCTCCCCCTCTCACCTGACTTTCTCACCTGTTCTGCCTTTTTTACCTCTTTTTCTCTTTCACCTGTCTCCTACCTCTCTTACTCCCTTATCTATCTCTTTCTTGCCTGTATCTCAATATCACCTCCATGTCTCTAACCGCTCTGTCTTATCACCACTTTCTCTCTCTTTCTCTGCTTCCCTTTGCCCCTCTGTTGTCTATCACCAGTTGTCTCTTTATCATTTTTGTCACACCTGTCTCTCTCTCTGTCTATCTTCGCTATCTTTTTCTCTGCCTGTATCACACCTCTCATAAAATCATCCCTTGCCACCGGTCCTCCCCCCTTTCAGCCTCTCGGCTGTCTCTTTGTCACCTGTCGATGTGCCTATCACCTTTCACTCTCACTTGTCTCACTCTCTTTCATTTCACAACTATCTATATCTCCCACTCCTGTCGCCTCTATAAAATGTCTCTTTAATCCCTCGCTCTGTCTCCCTCTTTTCTTTCTTTCTCTCTCTCACTCACATAAACACACACACACACCCGCACCCCCGTCTTTGTCCTTCTGCTCTTCCTTTCGTTATTTTCTCCTTCTGTTCCTTCCTCTCTACCCCCCCCCCCCCACACACACACACACACCTCATTCTCCTGTATTTCGTGCTCCCTTCACATGCTCAGGGGCTGCAAAAGACACACAGAGGTACAATGTGACTGAGGGACACAGAAAGTAAACAAGGCTCATTGGAGCCTTGTTTAACTTCTGTTTTCTGCCGCTGACCTTACCACCTCTGAGGCCAGTGGTCGCAAGGGCTGTGCCAAAGGTCACAGGAGGGAAGCCAGGGGTTGCGGCTGTGACCCCTGTCCACACCTAAATGACACCCATGATCTCTCCCCAACAACCATTCAATCTGCTAGGCCCACGCCATTACTAGGGTCTTTTACACCCTTTTTGCCTTAGAGAGCAAGTAGAGGTTAACAGTGCTGAGATCATATATTTTAAACACTGGGCTGTAAACAATACTTCTATGTGTTTACTAAGACCCACACAGAAGCCACAGTGTTTGTATTTCTTAATGTCTGCCAACACAGAACTTGCACAATGTCAAATCTACAAGAAGACATTTCGGGGCATATTACCAAGAATTTGCGATAATTATCGCAAAGCGCGCTTAGCGCTGTTTTTTTTATCGCCGGCTATCGCTGGATTTCATCGCGGAGATAACGCGTTATTATCAACACTTATCTCCAAGGCGATAGAAAATCCAGCGATAGCGGCGAAACCCAGCAATAGCGCGAGAAATCCAGCGATGAATTCAACGCGCTAATGAAAGGCTTGCTAATAGGCAGGAGAGGACTTAACCTTACAATCCACCTCCCATTGACTAGAATGGTTAAGTCAGGTTTTAAACAGGTGTTAGATTCCAGCGATAATCGTGGTTAGCGCAACTTTTTTTATCGCTTCACGGGCATTGCTAATAGGGGGAAGTTGTGTTTGCGACTGTTTTCAGTCGCTTTTAGTTGGGAACGCCTACTTTGCATGTCATTAGCGATAATTATCGCTGACATGCAAAGCGGCAAGAAAACGGCCGCTTTCGCCATAAAGCTGTCGCTAACAGGTGTTAGCGACAGCTTGCTAATAGGGCGATAAAAATATGGCCGCTTTATCGGCAAAAAGTGCCGCTAAAGTGGCGATACTGCCCTTGATAATATGCCCCTCAGTGACTGAGAACACTGCAGCAGGGGATGGAAAAAAACTTTTCTGGCAAATGCAACATGAGCAGCAGGAAAATATGTGATAATTTAGCACATACAAACTTTGTTAGCTTGCACGCAACTGAAAACTAAGAAATTCATGTTCACTGATGCCTAAAATCCAGTTCTGGAACGTCTCACTAAGGGCCAATTGTACTTATTACTGGTTGCAAGAATCTGGTCACAATTTTCGACCAGTATTTTTGTGGCCAGTAAAGAAATGAGCGAACTGAACTATGTGCTGAAAGGTTGGTTAGCAAATTTCTGATATGGAGTTAGTTGCAATCCGACTTACTTACCTTATAAATGTTAATAAGGCAGGTCGTTAATTGTGACTCAATCTGATTGGCGGTCATCACATGAGTGGTGGCCTGGTAGGGCCAGCAAGCCACCAGGTCTATGATCATCTTTCAATAAATGTAACTTTTTTCATAAATGAAGACTAGTTTGCTTAAAGGAAATGGAGCTGTGTTTAAAAAGGAAAGTTTTGTTTTTTAAGTATTTGTTTGTGAGGTTGCTGCGATCCCCGGGATCAATGCTTACTCACCAACAAACCTACTTTTACATTCACACCATCCTTTTTGTAAATTCATTACTACCCGAACTCGGGAGTCAGTAATGTTCCAATGTTTTATGACCGGATGTTGGTCATAAATACTGATTCAGTAATTCAGTACACACAAAACATGCCTCTTCCAAATACCAAATCAGTATGGGGTGCCTATCTCATTTTAGGAAACGGTATAAGTTTCCTGATTCCCTAAAATGGGATATGCACATTGAGAAAAGCATATTTGTGGTCGCAATGCCAGAATCAGAGTGTTTGCGATCATAAAAAATAATTCGTAAATGGGGCCCCTTAATCAAGCGCTTAAATTCATTCAGTGAATGAACATAATGGCTGCATCGAGGTCTTTGACACATGTAACATGATCAAAACATTGGACAAAACATGCTCACACATGATAGAACAAATGGTTGAAAGGGGACTGTCCAAAAGCCTGCTCTCTGTGTATTCGTTTGTGTTGATGACATAAGCTCTGACAAATGGCATAACTGTGTGTAGTCGGGCCCAAAAAGTTGAGTTATCTGCTTTTCCACAAAAAGCCTACTTATTGGTGATGACAGTGGCGGCTGGCATGTACTGAGGGTGGTGAGGCAGGGGGGCACAAAAAAAATTAGGAAAGAAAATAGACAACTTCCACATGCATCGTGACATCCTCTTCTCTTGGGTGTCTTCTGGACGCTGGATGCAGGAAACTGCACTACCCAATCCAGGTGCTGCTCTCACAGCATGAGAACAGCGCCAGGATTGGATAGAGCAGGCTCTCTCAGTGCTCCTAAGAGCACTGGAGGCCTGCGCTTTCTCTAATCCAGCTATCTAAGACAGCTAGGTTAGAGAACTTTAAAATGCACATGTCGGGCTGGCCTTCGCAAGCCGACCAGCCAAAGGGACATGCACATTTTAAAGCACACTGCACAGCTCCCTGCTGCTGCCACTCAGCAGTACTGGCCCTTAGTTCGGGACGGGATGCTGAAAAATAAAATGGCAATGAATAGCCTTTATTACCATTTTGTTTTCCTGCTCTGGGGTTTGGGGGCGATGCTCCTCTGCTAAAATGGAGGCGCCACCCCTGGGTGATGAGAAATAGCAATCCTATTCTATGAGGCTGTTGACCCCCTATGACTTCCCTAAAGGGATCACTGATGTCTTGAATCTATAGTTGTAGCAGCTAGTTTCAATGCCTGCTGTCAGTCACCTTCTATAGTAACATGCCACAGCCCTCAGATTGTGCCTCTCATTGGGCTGACAGATTTTGTAATGTCGCTTGGAGATTGAGGGTGTCTGATATCACTTCCGGTACCTTTATGAGTTCGAGCAAATTACCCCATCGATTCTCAGGTCAGACATACATTTTTAATACATTGTAAATAAGACCGGCATACTTATATCGGCAACACCTGTTCAGAATTAAGGGTGACAGGATTTTAAGGATAAACGGATACTTAGCTTGATTCTGTAGTAATAACACACAAAGAAGGAATATTTAAGAGTACTGCAATACATGAATTAAGGAAGTGATACATCTTAGTGAGGCAGCATATAAGATGTGAAGGAGATATTGCCTATGACAAATGTGTACTTTATACTTCGAAACTGAATGCACTTGAGGTTTTCCCACAAGAATCTCCATTTTTTACATGAATGCAACTTGCCTTTAAAATGTGATTTTTTTTTTATATTTTAAAAACTAATTTTTTTATTGACGCTTTTCTCGTTTATTATGAAAATTATGCTAATTTGTTTAAGTTAATGGCTTTGATTGATAGATAGGAGTGTTAGTATAGTTAGTTGAGTGACACTAAAACAATGCTATAACATCTAGAATGGTTTAGTCAACTGTAAGGAGGAAAAGGTGAATTTCTTCTTTTTGTTTAAACTGATGGGTATAATCTAGTTCAGGACGTGTATCTTCACAAAATCGCTACGTAAAGACATGCATACTTGGAGCAATGGGTACACTGAGCATGTAAAGTCAAACCAAATGACCCAAAAACACCAGAAATGCCCAGCTATTACAGCTTAGTGATGCATCCATAAACAGAACTCGTAGGGGCATATTACCAAGGATGTGCGATAATTATCGCAAAGCGCACTTAGCGCTGTTTTTTTTATCGCCGGCTATCGCTGGATTACATCGCGGAGATAACGCGTTATTATCAACGCTTATCTCCAAGGCGATAGAAAATCCAGCGATAGCGGCGAAACCCAGCAATAGCGCGCGAAATCCAGTGATAAATTCCACGCGCTAAAGAAAAGCTTGCTACTAGGCAGGTGAGGACTTAACCTTACAATCCACCTCCCATTGACTAGAATGGTTAAGTCAAGTTTTAAAGAGGTGTTAGATTCCAGCAATAATCGCCGTTAGCGCGAATTATTTTATCGATTCGCGGGCATTGCTAATAGGGGGAAGTTGTGTTTGCGACTGTTTTCAGTCGCTTTTAGTTGGGAACGCCTACTTTGCATGTCATTAGCGATAATTATCGCTGACATGCAAAGCGGCAAGAAAACGGCCGCTTTCGCCATAAAGCTGTCGCTAACAGCTGTTAGCGACAGCTTGCTAATAGGGCGATAAAAATATCGCTGCTTTAGCGGCAAAAAGTGCCGCTAAAGTGGCGATACTGCCCTTGATAATATGCCCCGTAGTCTTTAATGGAATGCTGAGCTGTGTGATATTTTTTAATAACAGACTTCAGCAGGTTATACCTGCCAAAATTAGTCAAAGGGAAAATGCCTGGAAAACAGCGAGACAAGTAGAGTTTTGTGCTTAAATGGCAATTCTATATCATATGATATACCTCTTTTCCAAGTAAAATTCTTGGAATAGGGGTATTAACACACCTACTAAGTACTTCACTTATCCGACCCATTTGTAATCAGCGCCTCAGCGGTGGTGGCTGGTGATCTTTGAAAGTGGTGGGGTGTAATACTTACCCCAAATTCCAGCAAGCGGATGAAGGGAGCAAGCCTGAATTTTTCTAGTAGAATGTGGAGGGGGTTGTTCCCCTAAAAATGCTTAAAAGCCATAAACTCTGTAAGGGCACTCATTTATAATTTTATTATTATATATTGTTATATGTATTTTTATGGTATGCCAAGCCAATGAAGGCTGATTTTCCTCGATAGTTTACGTCATTTAAAAGCACAAAAAACATGCAGTGGGTTTCCCCCATATATCAATAATTACTCCCATTCTGCCAGGGTCTGTATTCTGTCATGGGCACCTCCCCGCATATCCCATGAGTGCCACCTAATTCTAAGAATTAGATACAAAAAGCCAGTATCAGAGTTCTGCCATTTATTATGTCCATATACCATGAGTGACCCATATGTCAAAAGCTATGCCAGGAATTGCTGATGGTATTCTAGGACCATATTTTGTCATGGGTGTCCATTATGCTAAGAGTTACTTCCAATCTGTCAGTACCACCATTTTGCCACGGGTAGAATAAATGCCTAGAATGACCTCCTGCATGCCGGTGGCAGCAATTTGCAAAAGATTCCTTTTGTGCAAGAGTTACCATCAGTATGCCAGGGCCAGTGACAGACTTTTAATCATAACACACTCATACACCCACTCTCTAACTCACTCATGTTCACCAATATTCACTGTCTCAAAAACACTCATTCTCACTCATTACTCACTCACTTTTATTCATGCTTACATTCACTCATGCTAATTTTCACTCACACTACCTTCCAATCATTCTATCCCATTAATAGTCACTCATATTCACACTAACATTCATGTAAAGTCGTTCTCATTCTCACTCATTCTCATACATTCATTAATCTTCACTGACTAACACCCATTCTCAATCACATTGATTCTCAGTCACACATTCACTCGCACTCCCTCACACTCTTTCAGTTTCACTTACTCACTCACTGTCACTCTCCTTTATTCTCATGCACCCCTTCACTCACTCTCTTACACACACACACACACACAAAGGCTCACAAAGACACAAACATGCGGACACACAAACGCACATACACCAATCTCACACACGCTCAGCCGCACATACACAACATTTTTTTTTTTACTTTCCTTCTGTTACCTGTGCAGGCTCAATTCAGGTCCTCAGCTGCCTGAGGCTGAGACCCCTTCCTGCCTGAAGCACTGTAGTAAGGAAACGGAAAGCTGGAACCTGTACACTGCAGACAGCATGCCGATGCACTGCACTAGTCCAAGGTTTCAGCCTCTTCCTTTTACACCTCACTTTCTCCCAACTTCTCACAGGGAGGGCTGGAGTCGATGAGGCTAATAACCGCAACTAAACTAAGACGATGTGGGAGATGTTGAGGTCACAACCTACTTGACGCATAGCTCCTGGCACTATATGGCAGAAAGCTAAAGCACCTAGGGCTATCTTTACTGGTGACTATGCACACATCACAATTGGGTTAGCACATGGACAAGTTAGAGCCCTGAGGCCAGGGCTCGGATTTGGCCTGTCTGTCTAATTGTTGGCACAAATGTCTCTGTGCACCTGCACCAGTCATCAGAAAGATTCACTGCATCACAGAGCTTGGTGCATGGTTGTTATATTTGTGCCCAGAGTTAAACAGAAAAACTAGAACGTACTCAAGTTTGTGCCAGTTTCAAAGGAGAAGTAGTTTTACACGCAGTCTGGTTCAGCATGTCACAGTTTGACACACTGTACTCAAAACAGGGCCTGCTGTTTGTCACAGTTGCTGCAGCGCTTCCATGCCCATTAGAGCCCAGACAGGATCCACACTTTTAGAAAATGGTATGGAACGCAGTGGCAAACGTACAGATTGCCGCATGATACACGGAAAGTCAAACATGGGCTTCTTTTTTATGGGTTCTCAGGTGCCATGAGTTCCCAATGGAAGGTGTAGCTGGACCATATAAAGTGATGAGTCAAAGATGGTGGTCTCCCCATTGGGCATCACTTGAACTTCACAATCCAAGATGTGGCAGTCTCTTCCTCTGGGGTCACTTTCCGTTTTTGGCATATAAAATGCAATGCTTGGAAAGGGTGAATGATTAAAAATGCGTTTTGTTCCCTAATTTTTCGCCATCCTGAATCCTTCCAATGTATATTTGTGTGTGTGATTTTTCTAATCAGATCTGGATCATTTCATTGTGACTTTCCCTTTTCTGTTGCCTAGTGAACCTTCTGCTATTTTGTTTCAATTTTTAGGTCTGACCTAGGCAGTGTATGCGCTGCATGCACTGTCTCTTCAAGACATGCTGTATCTACAATGTGGGCTTCGAACACCTCCCATCTTTTTGATTGGTTCCTGTTAGTGCCCTTTGAAAATGCTTGCTTTTTTTATAGTGAATTGCTTAATAAGTCCTTTCTTTTGGTGTTTTGGAACCTCCCAAGGAGACTGCCCATGTTACATTTGGTCTTACTTTTTTTGTTATGAATGTTATTTTGTATGCACTAGGTTTTTAGGTCTCGTCTAGGCAGCACTGACTCTGCTCGTATTTTTGGATTGTAGTGATAAGTGCACGTGTTTTGTTTACTTGGTGCACCTGGTTGATAAAAGAAAGGTTGCGGCCGCTTCATTAGCCACGCTTCATCTTTCTTCACGGCCGCTATGCTCTCTTGTTTTTTTTATTTACTTTGGGTGCCGTGTTGATAAGTGTTTGTGTTTTGTTTACTTCATGCTGGGTTGATAAAAGAAAGGTTTGCAGTCATTTGCCACGCTTCATCTTTCGTCAAGGCCACCGCACTTTCTTGTTTTTCTTTGCAGTCTGTGTCTGAGAGACCTGAATTTATAAGGGAATTAACAAGATTGCAGATCACAGAATGCAAGGAAAAACATGTACTGTGTCCACGACCCACGAATGGACCTAGGAAAGCGGAGAGCTCTGGACAAGGGAGAGTTGGATGTGAGACATTTATGTAACTTATAAACACAGTGCCGCTTACCTAACACTGGCAGAGCGCTCTTTGGCTCCTGAAATCAGACTACTCTTTGGCTCCTACTTTGACAGGGCACAATAGCCTGGCAGGGAACCCACAAGTGATGCGGGAAAAGGTACCCCTCAGTTGTCGCTCTTCAAACTCAGGTGTTAAGTAATATTTGCTAGGTATATCTTACCAAAAACTATTTATACTGTCTGATAAGCTAGTCTGGGGCCACTTTTATTTTGGTGCCCAGGCCTATTGTCTGACCCAGTCCGAAACTGTCAGCAGTTACAACCTCTGCCTAGCCATAATGATCGCAAAACGAGTGGTAAGTCTGTTGGTGAGTGTCCTGTCTGTATTTGTGTCCGTGCTGGCACCTATGTGGTTTTGTGTGATTCCAGTATACACTGTTGGGCTAGGTGTCAATGCCATATCAGCTACAAGCATGACATCCTTGGCCCTTCTTTTACTGCCATGTCAGAGAAGTCCTTTGACCATTGTATTTTTCCTTATTTTTGCAGTTTTATAAATAGCAAATTTGGCCCAAAGGCAACAAAGAGCCTAACATGAAAACCAGAAGTTATTGTTTTTTTTATGCTTGGGAAACAGAATAGTCGGCTTAGAATCACAGGATCTCGAGCCGAGGCCAGCACCTAGTTCTCCGTTCCAAAGTCACCAGCTCTAGTCATTAGACCACATCTCCTTCCCTTCCCTTCCTACGGTGGGCAGGACACCTGCCTCCTGTGGCTCCACTTAGCCCTGTGTACATACCCAGATTTTCTAGCACATGATCCATTGTTTGAAGACCCCAATAGCTCTCTTGCTGATGCAATGTATCTGGACATATGTCCTGTACTATCACCTCTGTTCTCTCTTTTCCAATTTGTGCTAAGGTGCCATCAGCGATTCCTACATAGGTACCCACTTTGACCGACAGGGGGGAAAAAGAAGACACCTGTAGCTGCAGTGTTTAACACAGATCCTGAACCGTGCTTACCGATATGTGTGACTGACCTTGTGGGGCACAGTTCTGGTACATTTGCCTTTGCATTCGTGTAGATACTTATTTAGCAAGCAGGATGGCAGCATCCTGTCATAAAGCCATCAATATGTTTGGTTATGTGGTGAAGCTTATGCTGGCATTAGATGCTTACTGAATGGTGAGGCTTGAGTGTCCTTCGAATTTGAAATAGACACAGTGTCAGACAGGGACAGAAAGTAGGCCTGGGCACCAAAATAAAAGTGGCCCCCATTAGTGAATCAGATAGCTAAACATGTGGCTTACATTTGCAAATCTGGGTAGTTTTTAACTTGCAAAGAAACATAGCTGTTTTGCAAGGCATGGGAGACTGCACGCATTTGTGTTTGCTGCAGGCAATGCTTGTGGTATTATCAGGGAAATCAATAGTAAGCACTGGGCCAGCAGACCATAAAACAAGCCCACTAACAGACAAAAAACAGCCAATACTGACGTGCCACACCAGCCCTTCTGGCACTGCCAAATTGCCCTCTAGGCCAGTCCGACACATCGAGCAGTAGGAGTTTAAATATCGTTATATGTAAAATCCTTAGCCCTTGCAGTAAGGATAAACTCACTGATGTCACAGAAGAGTTTTTGTCTCTGTGGTGTGCTTGGGAAGATCACAAGGCATACATATTTTTATATGTACGATTAAAGTCGCTGATTACGTCCCTGGTGACTCCCTGGGACCATGTGGCAGAGAATCGTGATGCACATAGCAGCTATGCTGTTGCTTTCTTTCAGTACTCATGGTATGATGTAAGGAGTACTGGTAATGATGATGTCTTTGTAGAGTCTGAATATCTGTAAATATTCCCAGTAGGTGTGGCCTGAAAATCCTTTGCCTGTGTGCGCTCCTCATTTTCAGGCGCTGCTTGAGTGTGCAGGCCACACATAGCTACATGCGTGATGTTGAGGTCCTCATAAAGTTTGCATCACCATTTTCGAAGCATTTGAGCTTTATTTATTCACTGAAACGGAGGTTGATGCTAATGCATGTGTACATGTGGGTGTCAAAACAAAGATGATGGACAGAATGCTGATCAGTATTAAAAATTCACCCCCAGTTCAATCTGGGACTACATCCATTGTTTATTTGCTCACCACACTATTCCAGTTTGGACCCAGCCATATGCAAATCAGTCTTGACCTTGCTCCTAATGGGAACAGTCCAGCCTGAACTGCCAGGCCAGGTCCTCCCTGAACCGGAAGACAAGCATCCTGGAACCAGTTTTGGAGTATCACCCTTCATCAGCCAAGCTAGCTTGAATGTGGTGGCATAGCAAGCACAGGACTCATGACTGGGCATACCATTGCCACTCAGGGTGAAAACTGCAAAACAAAGGTGATGGACGGAATGTTGAACAGTGTCAAACATTCACCCCCAGTCCAGCCTGGGACTAAATGCATTATTTTTTAATGTGTCACAAAAGTCCTGTTTGGGCCTAGCCATATGCAAATCAGTCTTGACCCTGCTCCTCATGGGAACAGTTCAGCCCGAACTGCCAGGCCAGGTCCTCCTTGGACCGGAAAACAAGCAGCCTGGGACCGGTTTCGGAGTATCACCCCTAATCAGCCAGGCTTGCTTGAATCCGGTGGTGTAGTAGGCATGGGACCCATGTCTGGGCATACCCTTGCCACTCAGGGCGAAAATTGCAAAGCAAACATGATGGACTGAATGCTGAACAGTGTCAAACATTCACCCCCCCAGTCCAGTCTGGGACTAAAACCATTGTTTTTTTTCTTGTCACACCATTCCCGTTTGGACCTAGCCATATGCACATCAGTCTTGACCCTGCTCCTCATGGGAACAGTCCAGCTCAAATTGCCATGCCTGGTCCTCCCTGGAACCATAAGACAAGCATCCTGGAACCAGTTTTGGGCTATCACCCTTCATCAGCCAAGCTAGCTTGAATCTGGTGGCGTAGCAAGCACCGGACCTGCATCTTAGGGCGAAAATTGCAAAACAAAGATGATGGCCGGAATGCTGAACAGTATCAAACATTTACCCTCAGTACAGCCTGGGACTATCATGTGGGTGCCACCTGATGCATGGCATTAATTGTGGTATCATGAGTGTATCAATTTTCCACTTGTTTCCCTATTTTTGATGCTCTTTATTTCTTACAGTGTTCATTTATTTATGTGCTTTTCCTTTACCTCTCGATATTTTTCTTCAAAAACCTGCAATTTTTACCCATATACCTTTGTGTGCCATCTATTTTTTCCTTGTGAGCCACTTTGTGGGTGTTTGTTTTTCGCTGAGCAGGTGTGTTAAACATGCCTTGTGGTACGATTTAGATTTTCCATATTATGTTTCAAGGTATAATTATGCAGTTGGTGTGTTTCTCTTTCATCTTTGTACAATTACATTAATTCCCTGCTTGAGTGGACGTAGTCATATAAATGTGCTGGTCACCTCAGGACTTTGGGCATCATTTAAGTTAGATTTAAGCCTAGTTGTCAAAACACCAGTGTGGCTGCGGCAGCACCTGCTTCACATGAGCCATAGCTGGGCAGCCTACTTTAATCATGCATGCCATCTAAGTGGACATTTTACCCAGAAACAGGACCTACAAGCATGGGAGGAGCTGCTTCAAGGCATGGAGGACCTGTCATCACAACGTGGGGTTCCATTTCCAGGAGCAACATAACTGCAAAAAAAATCTAATTTTACAAAGCAAATCTATGTAGGATCCTAGCACCTACACTTATAGATATACCAACCTTCAGACAGAGATAACGTTTACCAGGTTAAAACGATTTCCTGCAAACATTAGGGCGATCTGCGTTTTGTGATGTCATTTTACCCAATTTGTGATTTGCTTTCAGGCCCTGAAATCTGAGTTTTGCTGAGGCCTACAAATAATGGTATTATGAGATTTAATTGAATATACACAGGGCTTTAAGTGGGCCGGGTCTCACCGGTGCTAAGCACCGGCAGTTTTTTATAGGGGGGCTCAAAACGGGTCTCAATCGGGCTCTGTTTTGTTCCCTGGCACAAGCGGTCCGTTTTTTCCCCGGACTGCAGTGACAGCAGGCACATCGATGTGCGCGTGCTCACACTGCTCACTTCTCACTAGTGGAGAAGTTACGGCATGATGTCATGCCAGGTGAGCATTGTAGGGGAAGGGAAATCCTTTAAAGAGAGTCATTTTCTCTCTGGATTTCCCTTCTCTGGACATTGTGGTGGTGTCACCAGGGCTTTAAGTGGAAGCTTCTTCAATGTTATATATAAGCCATAGTTGCTGCTTATTTATCTTATGCAACTAACAACCATTGACAAAGCCAATAGTCCTGACTTGTTGTAGGTATGATGTTACTTCTTGTATCATATATCTGGATGCAATGACAGAAATAGCAAAATACAAGTCGGGCGGCACACTATGCTAAGCACAGATTTTTAGCTTATGTGTTTTTAAGCCACGCCCTTAATTACATTGGTCATGCCCCTTTGAGAGACCCCCCCAGTTTTTTCATCCCACTTAAAGCCCTGAATAAACACAAGGGCATCGTTATACAGAGATGCCCCATGAAGAGATGTCACATCTTGCACACAAGTTTGTTGCAAATGATTCACAACAGCAAATGGCTATTAATGTTCCTTTATTTCTTATATGAGTTTTAAAACTACTGGGCGTATGCTGCCATTTGGAGCCAGATACAAGGACTAAATAGGGTGCTAATCTATTTTAACTCATGTAGCATTTAGCTTGCTAGGAAATGAGTAGGGATTGCGCATGGTTCTTTTTTGCCCAGGCATTTACCCAAAGCTGTTAACTGATGGTAACAGACCACACGTGGTGGTAATGCAGGCAGTAACTTGTTTAAGGGTGGAAAACACGCTCAATGGTCAGCACAAATATTATCTATGATAGTAGATTCCGTGAAGTGTCCTATAACACCACTGGGCTCCCACCACCCAAGGCCCAGATTATGAGTCATGATGTAGCACCAGTATTGCACAGACCACAATTACTGTTTGCCTGGCCTGGTCTGCTTGATTGCTGCCTTGCGTTATTCTGCAGGAGGGAGGCGTTCCATGCGTGGAGAGTGGTTGTTCCCACGCATCCACCTATGGATTCTGGCGCATTCCCAGATTTACCTTTAGTGGGAATACTATACCACCCCAGGTGAGGCACAACGAGGAGAAATATCTTTATTTCTCCTTATTTTTTCCTTTTTCTGTATGTGCTGCATTCTGCAGCACACGTGGAAAGAGTAAAATGCCTCCAAGGATTGTTTTGTGCTTTTGTGCAGGAAGGAGTCTCTTCCTGCACAAAAATGATCCTGCCTACAGTGCAGGAACCCATCCAACATGACATAAGGGTACCTGTATTGGCACTAGGCAGTTAAAAGTCTGCCAGCACTAGGAAAGGACATGAATGCGCTATATAATGTTGAATACTGCGCATTCCTGCCTTTTCATGCAGCACAGCAATGTGGTTTGCTGCGTTGCACTTCGTGAAAGATTGATAAATATGCCCCTACATGTGCTATTTACCTTGTACTGTTAATACTGGTGTCCTTCATCTGCGCCTATTCATACTGCTCTTTTGGGTGGTGTCGAGTCATTCTGTGGTTCAAATGCAAAAAGATGAAAAATTGTACACTCTAGTAAAGATGTCAGAAATACTGTTGTAATGTCTGTACTATGGAGCAGCGAGACTCCACCTGTCACAGAAATGCAATTATATACATGCATTTGACATTATATTCACTGTGTGATTTGACTTCAATAAAGTGTGCGAAGCATTCAAACGTATTAATAAAATATATTCACAGTAGAGACTAGGGATTTATATTCGTGTGTACTAATATTTAGTTTATAATGAAAGCATGTATTCTTTATTCACGTTTTACACTTACACTTCAAGTTATAATTACGTATGTAATCATGTACTCTTTTACTCACGTTTCATATTTATTTTCAAGATACAGGTGTGCATGCATAGTCACGTATTCAAAGTTCACATTAAATGCTTAATTAATGTTAGCCTGACTGCAGGCCTCAGTTGAAATGCCTTTTGCTTGCCAGCATGTTTTTCACTTCTTGCAGGTTTACTATTTTGTTTTTAGAGAAAGGTTTATTGTTTGTATTAGACTGCTGATAGATAGGCCAGGAGGGAAACTTGGCAGTAAACGTGGAGAAACAATGGCCTAAAGAAGCTTTCTGTTCATCACTGTTAGACCTGGTACCATTGGCGTGGGTCTCCCTTCCATTTTTTGCTGTTGCCTCCTGTGTTTTGCTATGTTTTTGCTGGTCTAGATGCTTTGGGCACTTTGCCACTGCTGTTCAGTGCCAAAGTGCAAGTGCTCCCTATTGTAAATTGTTGTTCTGGATTAGTGATTCCATGATTGGTTATTTGATTTACTTGTCAGTCCCTAGTACAGTGTACCATGTGTGCCCAGGGCCTGTAAATCAAACGCTGCTGGTGGGCTTCCAGCACTGGTTGTGCCACCCACAGAAGCAGCTTGTAAAATGTGGCTCAGGCCTGCCATTTCAGAGCCTGTGTGCAGTCTGGGACTGCCATGTCGACTTGGCAAGTGCACACACTTGCCAGTCCCTAAACCTTCTCTTTTCTACATGTTAGTCACCCTTAAGGTAGGCCCAAGGTACCCCTGTGGGCAGAGTGCATTGTATGTGAAAGGTAGGACATGCCCTGATGTGTGTGGCATGTCCTGATAGTGAAATACTGCCAATTTCGTTTTTCACTATTGCAAGGCTATCTGTTCCCATAGGCCAGAATGGGCAGTTTGATTATAACATCTTATAACCATAACTGACCCAGGGAACCAGATAGGAAAGTAAAGTTTAGTATGCCTGAACTCAGAATGTTAAAATGCATCTTTTAGTGTGGGTGATTTTCCATTCTGTGTTTGAAAATACCACTTTTAGAAAGTAGGTATTTTTTTGCCTAACCATCCAGTATGCCTCTGCTAGGTTTGTGTATTGCATGTCTGGCTTGTGAGTGACAGGAGCTGGGAGAGGGCGGTGGCTCCAGCAGTCTGATGAGTCAGGGATGGGCTGAATAGGACCTGGGTTGAATAGAGAGTAGGGGGAGGAGATTTCCTTTCACTTGCCTGAGCCTACATAGAATAGAGAGTAGGGGGAGGAGATTTCTTTTCAGCTACCTGGGCCAGGTCAGCTTTCAACAATGCTGTCTCCACCTCCTGCCAGGAAGCTGCACCAGGGAGGACAGAACTGGTTTGGGCTGGGTACAGACACTCTCTGCTTCCAGAGAACAAAGCAATTGTGTGTATAAAAAGAGGGGTCCAGACACCAGAACTTTAGATCACTTCTGGGAAATCAAGAGGAACCCTCTGCCAAGGAGAAGAGCCGGAGAAGCTGAGGAGGAATACTGCCCCTGTGCTGTTTGCTGTCTGGGGTTGGTCTGCAGTGGCTGCTTGCTGCCAAGGAAAGGAGAAAAAGGACTTTGCTGTTTGCTTTGTCACCTGCTTGAAGAAAAGATCTCCAAGGGCTTGAAACTGAGCTTGCCTCCTGTTCTGAAGTCTCAGGAACACAAAGACTTCACCCCTTCTGTCTTCCTGCATCTAGAACTGCTGTTTTAGCTGCTACAGAAGGAAATTGCAACACCGACGCCGGCGAGCGACGCCGTAACCTGCACTGAAGCCGTGAGCGCTGCTCCGACTTGTGGCGTAGGCCCAACGCCAGCTGCAGTGCCACATCGACGCCAGCGAGTGACGCCGTAACCTGCCGAAGCCGTGAGCGCTGCTCCGACTTGCGACATGGGCCCGACGCCTGCTGCATTGCCGCATCGACTCCGAGGCCGACTTCAACATCGCGGAGCCGATCCTCGACGTGGGTGACCCAGAATCCATCGACATCGCGACATCGTAAGGAACAGTGGTTTCGGCGCCATCGTGACGTCACCTCCCCGACGCAGTAAGGAACCGTCGTCTCACCTCCCCTGCGCTGCAGTAAGGAACAGAGTCTACACCTCCCCTGGGGTCGTAAGGAACCGACGCCGCGCAGCGCCAACGAAGCCGCACCTCCCCGACGCCGTGAACGGTCTTTGTTTTCATCGCTTTTCCAAGGTACTGTTCTTGTGGGTCTGCTTGACTCCGGGCCCGACGCCGCGCACCTCGCGGTCGGCGCCATACTTTTGGATTTCTATCTGTCACGACGTCGTATAACTCAAAGTGGAGTTATTTGTTGCTACAAACTTGATTGAAGTGAATAACCTATTTTTAAGGATGTTTTTGATACTGTATTGTGGATTTTTGTCATTTGGTCTTGTTCTGAGTTTAGATAAAGATTATTTATTTTTCTAAACTGGTGTGGTGCCCATTTGTAGCGTTTTCACTGTGTTACTATATGTGTTCACAAATGCTTTACACACTGCCTCTGAGATAAGCCTGTCTGCTCGTGCCAAGCTACCAAGGGGGTGAGCAGGGGTTATTTTGGGAGTGTATCTCCCTTACCCTGACTAGAAGCAAGGTCCCCAATTTGGACAAAGGTACATACCTCTGCCAACTACAGACCCCCATTTCTAACATTGGTGGTCAGCGGTGAGGATATGGACTTGCATTTGTGATTTACATACAGTGATTGGTGTACACTACTAGTGAGTGCAGACTATTACGCGAACACATACATTTTGGTAGAACTTTTTTCTTGGAACTTCTATTTTTGTTGAGAACTGCCAATTTTTCACCATGAGCAAAGTAGCATCCATTGCATCTGTGGATGTTGAATTTGAAGAAGAGAGGGTTGATACCTACACTGTGCCACATCTCAAAGCTGTTTGCAAGAAATTTAAAATCTCTATAAGAGGCCTCGCCAGGAAGGAGGAATACCAAAAGGCGCTGAGGGCCTGGTTGGAATCTAGGAATGCCAGTGAGCATCCTGAAGAGCCTAGGGAGGAGGCAGAGAATTTAGATGGGCAGCTGGAGGGGCCATTGGGCCTGGCTGGGGGGAAAGCGCCTTCCAGAGTGGGCAGCAGTGTTTCTTCAAAGAGCCCGTCCCCAGAACAGCTGGAGGACAGGGAGAAAAGCAGAGTGCATGAGATGGAGCTAACCAAGTGGGGAGTCAGAATGACATAGAAAATAAGAAATTGGAGTTAGAAGATAAGAGGTTGGCCATAGAGGAAAAGAAGATGCTTTTAGAGCATGAGAGAGTGTTGAGGGAGCTGGAGCTAAAGGCGAAGCACTTAGAGATCACTCCCTCTGGTGGCAGCACACCGTCAGTGCCTGTAGAAAGTAAAGTATATATTCCCAAAGAGGTTATTAAGGACTTTATGAAGCATGAGGACATTGGGCAGTGGTTTAAGGCCTATGAGGTAGCGATGAAGTGCCACCGGGTCCCTGAGAGAGATTGGGGAGCGGGGTTGTGGAACCGCTTAATGAGTGAAGGAAGGGAAACCTTACTAGGTCTGCCCACTGAGGATCAGATGTCCTATGCCCCCATGAAGGAAGCCTTGGTAGCCAGGTATGGATTGACCCCAGAGCTTTATAGGCAGAAATTTAGGAATTGCAAAAAGCTGGAGTTTTGTACCTGGGTGGAATATGTGTCTTTTTTCTGCAGAGCATTGGATGGTTGGGTGAAGGGTAGCAAAGTGAATGATTTTCAGGCGCTCTATGATTTGGTTGCATGGGAGCACTTGTCCAGTAATTGTTTTCCAGAGCTACGCCAGCACCTGATTGACAGTAAGCTAACTGTGCCCAGAGAGCTTGCTGTGGAGGCGGACCGCTGGGTCAGTACCAGAGTCCACAAGGGTCATGTGGGAGACTTCGCCAAAGGTGGGCAGGGTCTCCAGCAGAGGAGTGGGGGGGACAAGGGTAAACAGAAGGAGTTCCAGAAAGGGCCCCAAAGTAATCCCCAAGGGAATCAAGGGAAAGCTTCCCAGCCTCCCACTGAGAAAAGACCATGGGTCCAGCCAGGTAAGCCTGGGCAGAAGGGTCCCAAAGTCTGTTTTAGCTGTGGTCAGGAGGGTCACTTCAGGGGAGATCCGAAGTGTCCCAAACCAGTTACCACTGCACCCACCGGTGCACCGCCCCGGCAGATGGCTAGTGTAGCCCTGGGGGAGGAGTTGGGTGCCCAAGGTGGGTGGGGTCCCGCAGAGATGTCCCTAGTCTCTTTAGGAGACAGTGAGATGGTCCCTAGGACTCAACTGCCTGATAACAATAAGAAGTACAGGCAGTGGGTGACCATCAACGGCCATAGGGTGGAGGCTCTGAGAGACACCGGAGCCAGTGTGACAGCTGTCAGTTATCGGCTGGTGTCTGAAGAGCAGGTGATCCCCAATGCATTCTACCCTGTAATTGCCGCTGACAATTCAGAGAGCCACTGCAAGGTGGCTCAGGTTCCCTTTGAGTGGGGGGGGGGGTCTCAGGTACCTTTCAAGTAGCTGTGAGGCCAGCCATGCCTGTTGACTGTCTGCTAGGCAATGATTTGGAGAGCTCCCCCTGGGCTAAGGTGGAGAGAAGGTCTCATTTGGAGATGTTGGGTCTGCCAGAGTGGGCGTGTGTGACCACTCGGTCAATGGCAGCCGGTAAGGGTGTTCAAGAGGACCTGGAGCCTGAAAGAGTGGCCCAGGTGCCTGCCTTAAAGAGAAGAGGCAGGGGGGGCGGGAAACCGGCCCCCGAAGCTCCCACGGTCCAGGAGGAGGCAGACCTTGAGGGGGATGCCCTGGAACCTACAGGGGAACAAGTAGCTGAACTGGGGGACCTGCCTGAGCTGACCCATTGTCAGCAGGAAGGAGGCCCCTCCAGGGAAGAGTTCTGCGAGGAGCAGAAGAAGTGCCCTTCTCTTGTGGGTTTGCGGCAACAGGCTGCCAACCAGGGAGCAGGTGTTCAGTCTGGATCACATTGGAATTACTGGGAGAATGGTCTCATGTATAGTGAGCCTAAGGTTGCTGAGCCTGGGTCAGCCCGTGTGCTGGTGGTACCCCAGCGCTTCAGAGCCTTCCTACTTGCTCTGGCTCATGATGTGCCTTTAGCAGGACATTTGGGGCAAGACAAGACCTTTGAAAGGCTTGTCACCCACTTTTATTGGCCCCATATGCGCAAGAGTTCAGATACTCATTGCAGGACCTGTCAGACTTGCCAGGCAAGTGGTAAGAGTGGGAGGAAGCACAAGGCTCCTCTCCAACCTTTCCCTGTGGTCAGCACCCCCTTTGAGAGGGTGGGCATTGACATTGTGAGGTCTCTGGATCCCAAGACAGCCATGGGCAACAGGTTCATCCTGGTCTTGGTGGACCATGCCACCCGGTACCCAGAAGCCATCCCTCTCCGGACTGTGACGGCCCCCGTGGTGGGTCGTGCGTTGATGGGGATTTTCTCCCGTGTGGGGTTCCCCAGAGAGGTGGTGTCAGACCGTGGTACCAACTTCATATCTAAGTATATGAAGTCCCTGTGGCAGGAGTGCGGTGTAACCTATAAGTTCACCACTCCTTACTACCCCCAAGGTAATGGGCTGGTTGAGAGATTCAACCGGACCCTGAAGGGCATGATTATGGGTCTTGAGGAACCCATGAGGCACAGTGAGGTAAGTGGGACGTCCTCTTGCCATGCCTTCTGTTTGCTTACAGAGAGGTGCCACAGAAGTACTTAGGGTTCAGTCCCTTTGAACTACTGTATGGCCACCCTGTAAGAGGACCTCTGAGTTTGGTGAAAGAAGGCTGGGAGAAAGCTCCCAGTAAACCTCCCCAGGATGTATATAGCTACATGCTGGCCTTCAGAAACCAGACTAGGCGTTTCAGACAACTCGCTCAGGCGAATCTGGAAGCCAGCCAGGAGGAGATGAAACGGTGGTATGATCAGAATGCCACTCTGATCGAGTTTCAGCCTGGACAAAATGTTTGGGTCATGGCCCCAGTGGAGCCTTGTGCGCTCCATGATAAGTGGACCGGACCATTTGAGGTGGTAGAGCGCAAGGGTAATGTCACCTACTTGGTGGACTTGCAGTCTCCTAGGAACACTGTGCGGGTCCTGCATGTGAACCGCCTGAAGCCCCACTTGGAGAGGTCCGAAGTGGGCATGCTCTTAGCAACAGATGCTGGAATGGAAGAGGAGACCGAGCCTCTTCCTGACCTCCTGTCTGCAAAGGAGCAAGATGGGTCAGTGGACGGTGTGAACCTCTCTACCGCCCTGACCCTTGAGCAGCAGGATGACTGTCGCCAACTGTTGGGACAGTTTTCTGGCCTGTTCTCCCTGACCCCCGGTGTCACTCAGTGGTGCGTCCATGATGTGGACACCGGGGACAGTCCTCCAGTAAAACATAAGATTTACAGAGTGACTGACAGGGTCAGAGCTTGCATCAAGGAGGAGGTCTCCAAGATGTTAGCACTAGGGGGTGATTGTGTCCTCAAACAGCCCTTGGGCCAGCCCAGTGGTCTTGGTCCCAAAGGCTGCCGCACCGGGTGCCACACCAGAACTCCGGTTCTGTGTGGACTACCGAGGGCTCAATTCAGTCACCAGGACTGACGCGCACCGCATCCCCAGAGCTGATGAGCTCATTAATCGGTTGGGGGTTGCCAGGTACCTCAGTACGTTTGACTTAACGTCTGGGTACTGGCAGATCGCCTTGACTGATGGGGCAAGAGAGATGTCAGCATTCTCCACACCAGATGGGCACTACTAATTCCGGGTGATGCCCTTTGGGATGAAGAATGCCCCTGCCACCTTTCAGAGGTTGGTCAACCAGGTGTTGGCTGGACTGGAGGATTTTGTGCCGCCTACCTGGATGACATTGCAGTGTTCAGTGCCACTTGGGAAGAACATCTGCACCACCTCTGGGAAGTGTTGAAGGCGCTGCGGAGGGCAGGCCTCACAATCAAGGCGAGTAAGTGCCAGATCGGGCAGGGTTCTGTGGCGTACTTGGGACACCAGGTTGGGAGCGGCCAGGTGGCGCCCCTACAGCCCAAGATTGATACCATCCTGGCTTGGGAACCCCCCAAAAACCAGACTGAGGTGAGAGCCTTTTTAGGACTCACAGGGTATTACAGGAGGTTTGTCAAGGGGTATGGCAGCATTGTTGCACCCTTGACAGAGCTGACTTCCAGGAAGCAGTCCAAGAAAGTGAACTGGACTGATGCCTGCCAGAAAGCTTTTGATGCCCTGAAATCTGCCATGTGCACGGCGCCCGTGCTTCAGGCGCCCAACTTCTCAAAGGAATTCATTGTGCAGACAGATGCTTCAGAGCATGGTGTGGGGGCTGTGCTCTCACAGATGAATGCGGAGGGCCTAGACCAACCTGTAGCCTTCATTAGTAGGAGGTTACTTCCACTGGAACAGACATGGAGTGCAATTGAGCGTGAGGCTTTTGCTGTGGTCTGGGCACTGAAGAAGTTGAGACCATACTTGTTTGGGACTCACTTCTGGGTTCAGACCGACCACAGGCCCCTCAGATGGTTAATGCAGATGAGGGGTGAGAATCCAAAGCTGTTGAGGTGGTCAATTTCCCTACAGGGGATGGACTTCACGGTGGAACACCGCCCTGGTACTTAACACGCCAATGCTGATGGTCTGTCCAGATTTTTCCGCCTTAGTGAAGAGAACTCCCAAGTGGGTGGGTAGTTCTCCCCACATTTCAGCTGGAGGGGACACGTGTTAGACCTGGCACCATTGGCGTGGGTCTCCCTCCCATTTTTTGCTGTTGCCTCCTGTGTTTTGCTATGTTTTTGCTGCAGAAATCAATAGGAACTAGTTACGGGGTAGAAGCTCCATGTTTCAAGGAAAAAACATTTGTTTTTTAGGAAGACCCTCACCCACCAACCTAGTTGGTGGCATGCTTCATCATCGGGTCCCAACCAAGGCACCGAGTGCACCTTGGGTGTGCTTCAACGCCTGATTGCAGCGGAGCGGGTTATGTGCAGTGAGTGTGCAGTGAAAGTGAAAAGTGTGTGAATTAAAAACTGTCCAGAGGGTCCCAGGAATTCAGAAAAATTATTTTAATAATGGGCCCTTGGCAGTATTAAAACTGAGGGGTGGATATTGGTGGAGGTAATTTATGGCTCCAATATCCTGTGCGGTCTACATGTTTCAGCCAGGTCTCAGTGTTATACTGGCTTTCATCAGGACCTATGTGAAAAGGAATTAGTGATGGTCAAAAATATGTATTTGAGACCAAAATGTGTTGCACGCGCTAAGGTGCGTTAACTGGAAGAGGAGGTATTCCTCTAGTAGCTCAGTGCCTGTTTGGGATAAAAGATAGACACACAAACCATACAAACATAAACATTTAGATAAAGAAGGCTTCATTTTGCACATAGAATCGTGTGACTGGGTAGACGTCGTGTCCGTACTCTATGGGGTAAATGAGCGAGAGTGAGAACGTGACGTTTTGTGCAAAAGTGGCTTTATAATCATGCCGGATTATGCACTACTGTGCGGTAGTTCAATAGCGTCAAGGCGGAAACACTGCTTAATTAAGTGGTAAGTGTTATAGATAGAAAGGTTTGCTTACTCTGAACTTTTCAGAATGAGCCCCATGAGTCCCGTTGGGGGGCCGGACCTATAGTCACACACTGCGTGTGTTGAGGAAGAAGTAAAAATAAACAATGAAGAAGTTTGTAAAGCCTGGCCGTGTTTGGGATGGTATCCGCAGGCCGGCTGATTGAGGAAAATCCCCCCACTTTTTTAGGACCCCACTTACTTCGTGAAGGTCAGCAGCCCTCTGTCCATACCTACTGCGGCCTGCATCGGGACTCCGTCGATGCAGGTCTGTGGTCGAGGGGGCGTTTAAATACCCTGTATCTGTTCCAGGTGTCTCGATTGAGCACCGGTGTTTGTGAATAGCGTCTGGAGCCGACACTTCCGAAACTGAGGGCGGACTGCAGTCCATACGTGTGTCTCGCGCTGAGGGTTGTCAGTCATGTGAAGTTTTTAATAAAGTTGTTGGTATTGACAATGTTCACAATAGTTATAGTGTTGTACAAGAATATAAATGTAAAAACATGTTTGACAATACAAGTATGTGTATCCCGCCGCGGGGGTAGGAGAGACAAGGAAGAAAGACTGAGCATGTGTATGTATAAAAACCAGCTGGGTGGATTTCTCGGAGCATGTGGAAGAGTATCGAACTCAGGATCGAGGGTACTATTGAGGAATGTATGGCAATGTTATCCTCGTATGGTAGAGTGCTTGGAAAATATTTTGGTCACGCAAAATGCCCCGGAGACCAGGAGTGAACCTAAATGTGCGGCTTGAGCCAGCTTAGAGGCAGGGTGGCCACATGAGTGGTGTCTGTCTGAGTTGACTACCCTTTCTGTGTGGGGTGATGTCAAGGGCCCAAGGGGGAAGATAAAGGGGACTCTATCTTTGTGACCAGGATTTGCGTGGTCAGTCATTGAAAATGCACCCTTGGACTTTTTGTGTTGGCCTGTTTGAGAGGGGACATGTGGCCCGGTCAGACTGGGGTGTCATGGGTCCAAATGCGTTTGGACATTTCCCTATTATTTGGGCATGTCATCAGGGTATATCTCAGTGGTTACTTAAGCTGTTCCAAGGAATGTTGTCGTTGAGTCCCACTATATGGGTGGAAAGACAATAGATCCAACGTTGTTCCTTCTGGAGTAGGATCTTGTCGTCTGTGAGATTGTTGCATGCAATTTGTTCGATTATTGTCCACCTCATGTCGTTGGGGGTGTGACCACTTTGGATAAAGTGATCGGTCATCTTGGTTGTATTTCTTTTACACCGTATGTTGCTGCGATGTTCTCCTATTCTAGTTTTAACCTTGCGGCCTGTCATTCCGATATAGCGGAGTCTGCATGGACATTCTATGAGATATATTACGTTTGATGAGTTGCAATTGGTATGCTTTCGTTGATGCCAGGTTTTGCCTTCTTCCAGATCTAGTGTTTTGGTGGCTCTGGTGAGGTGGCAAACGCAGCAGTCTCCACATGGATAGTGGCCGACTACGTTGGGTAAGCCCCATGCGTTTAGGACTGTGCTGGTAGTGGGGGCCTGAGGTTTTTTGGAGTGAGTGGACACTAGGCGATCTTTTAGACTGCCTGCCCTTCTATATGAGAAGAGGGGTGGGTCCCATTTCAGAGTTCCGGTATTCAGGATGCCCCAGTTCTTGCGAATGATCTTGGCCACTTGGTTAGAGGCTGGGTTGTATGTCGTAACGCACGTGAGTGGGGTGGTGGTGGTCTCCCGTCTATTGTCCTCCAAAAGGGCTTCTCTGAGTTAGTTGCGTGCTCGTTTTTTAGTGGTCCGGATGATTCTGTCTGGATACCCTCGTTCACTGAGTCTGGTGACCAGATCGGCGGACTGTCTCTGGTAGTCCTGTGTGAGACTACAGCTCCTCCTTATCCGGAGGAACTGTCCATAAGGGGGGTTTTCTCTGAAAGGCAGGGGGTGGAAACTCTCAAATTGGAGTAGGGAGTTCCTGGCAGTCGGTTTGTAGTATGTCGTTGTTTGAAGTGACCCCTCTTTGGCCCCTATGTTGAGATCCAGAAAGGCTATGTTGGAAGGGCTCGCTGTGCTGGTGAAGCGTAGACATGGGTCCCGGTTGTTGAGCCACAACAGGAAAGAGGCTAGGGAGTCTTGTGTCCCTGTCCAGATCATGAGGATGTCGTCTATATAGCGACGCCAGAATTTGATGTTGAGGCTGTAAGGGTTGGTTGCGGGTAGGATGTGTTGCTTCTCGAGATGGTAGACGTACAGGCCTGCCACGCTCGGGGCAAAAGTGCTGCCCATAGATGTTCCGTTGGTTTGTAGGAAGAACTCCCCTTCGAATTCGAAGTAGTTCTCCTTGAGGGCCAATGTGGCACATTGTAAGATGAATTCCCTGGGGGTGGTATATTCCCATGGAGTATCCGCTAGCATCTGTTGGAGGACTCGTAGTGTCTCATCCTGTGGTAGGCTTGTGTAGAGACTTTCGATATCCAAGCCCACCAGCAGTTGTGTGGTGCGGTCAAAGCTCCTGTCCTTGATCAGGTTGAGTAGGTGCTTGGTATCCTTGATGTAAGTGGAGGATTTTTGTACCAAAGGGTTGAGGAAAAAAATCACAGAAGCGTGACAATGGCTCCAGGAGGGAAATGATCCCTGACACGATGGGTCGTCCTGGGGGTGGTCTGGTTTCTTTATGGATTTTGGGAACTGTGTAGAAATACGGTGTTCTTGCTTTCTTGGTGCATAAAAAATCTGCTTCCTGTTTGGAGATGTAGTTATTGGCTTCCGCTGATTCCACCAGGGACACAATGGTGTTTCTGAGTGCCTCTGTGGGGTCTTCTCTGAGACGTCTGTAATTTCTCTCATCTCTGAGGAGTCGTCGGCACTCGTTGGTGTAGTCCGTCTTGTTCTGGATTACTATGCGTCCCCCTTTGACTGCGGGTTTAATGACAATGTTGGGGTTGCTCTGTAAATTTCGTACGGCTTCCCTGTCCTTGGCAGTGAAGTTGTTGTAGATCCTGGGTTGGTGTATTTCCTCTATGTGGTTGTAAACCGCCTGTCCAAAAGTAGCTATTTCTACAGGGAGGCAAGAAGGTGGTGGAAGGAAAGTGGACTTCACTTTCAAGCCCTTCTCGTTGGTGGATGGTGTTGGTTCCATGGGTGTTTGTTTTTCGAAGAAGGCTTTGAGTTTTAATTTTCGAAAAAATTCAGCCAGTTCGGTGTGTAGTTGGAATTTGTCCAAGCATATCGTGGGGACAAAGGAGAGACCCTTGTTGAGGACACATTCCTCCGTAGGCGTAAGGGGGGTTGTAGTTAGGTTGAATACCAGGGAGGGTGTCTGTTGGTTACTTTCTGTTAGCGTAGTCCGCTCTGGCCTGGTTGGGGTTCTCTGGATTTGCTCCGTGTGTTCGAACCCACTGGTCCTGCTTCCTCTGCCCAGTGCACTTGTTGTTGGTTTCGTCTCCTTCCTCTTGACCTTCGCCCCCTCCCTAAAAAAGGCGGTGGCCTTTGGTTTTGTGGGAAGTAATTCTGTGGTCCCGGGTGGTACATGGGATGCCATCCCAGGAAAGGGTTCTGGGGCGGATAGTTCTGGCCCTGTTGAGGGTATGTATCCCAAGAGTGTAGCAATCTTGGTGCTCTTCCTCTGCCTCTTGTTCTGTGTGCAATACCGGTGCTGGAGCCACTGGAGAGAGATGAGTCATCTCCTCAAGTGTCCGATGATGCATCCTGTTTGTGGGGTGCGATGTAGTTGTCATCGGCATAAGGGTATACCTTGTTGTAAGAAAACCTCGAGGTCTTTCTGAAATTTTGTAATTTTGGACTGGGTCAGGTACTCCTTACACTCCGCCATTTCTTTGTTAGTCTTGTCAGCTTCTTTTTAAAAGCTGTGATGGTCGTTTTAAAGAGGTTTTCTGTGACCTGGATCTCAATAATCGTAGCGTCCGACAGTCTCTTGGCAGTTTTTATTATGAGGAATAGCCAGTCTCTTGTGCAGTGCCACGCGATTTGTGCCCAGTCCTTGCTGAAGGAGGCATCCTCCAGGAAGATCCTGGGGTAATTTATCACAAGGAGGCCTTTGGGTGCTGTGTTTGTGTGGAGACATTCGGTGAGGATCACACCATGGAGAATAGTGCAGATCCTGTTCCGCTTTTGCTCAGTCAGTTTGTCCCAGTCAGTGGTTTGGGCAATGGTCTGGGATATGTTGAAATCAACCAGTAAGGGGGGGCCGTCGAGGATTTCATTGATGTCATCATCAGTGAAGGTCAGGCCGGGATTCTCCGCCATTGTGATGGGCGGATATGTTAGATATTGGTTTGTACTCTCACAGCTGTGCGCTGCCTATAATGATATGTATCAAGCGGGAGAGAGAGGAATAACGTGTGCTAGTTCACTTCCCCTGTTAATGTATGCAGAAATCAATAGGAACTAGTTACGGGGTAGAAGCTCCATGTTTATGTTTCAAGGAAAAAACATTTGTTTTTCAGGAAGACCCTCACCCACCAACCTAGTTGGTGGCATGCTTCATCATCGGGGCCCACCCAAGGCACCGAGTGCACCTTGGGTGTGCTTCAACGCCTGATTGCAGCGGAGCGGGTTATGTGCAGTGAGTGTGCAGTGAAAGTGAAAAGTGTGTGAATTAAAAACTGTCCACAGGGTCCCAGGAATTCAGAAAAATTATTTTAATAATGGGCCCTTGGCAGTATTAAAAGTGAGGGGTGGATATTGGTGGAGGTAATTTATGGCTCCAATATCCTGTGCGGTCTACATGTTTCAGCCAGGTCTCAGTGTTATACTGGCTTTCATCAGGACCTATGTGAAAAGGAATTAGTGATGGTCAAAAATATGTATTTGAGACCAAAATGTGTTGCACGCGCTAAGGTGCGTTAACTGGAAAAGGAGGTATTCCTCTAGTAGCTCAGTGCCTGTTTGGGATAAAAGATAGACACACAAAACATACAAACATAAACATTTAGATAAAGCAGGCTTCATTTTGCACATAGAATCATGTGACTGGGTAGACGTCGTGTCCGTACTCTATGCGGTAAATGAGCGAGAGTGAGAACGGAACGTGACGTTTTGTGCAAAAGTGGCTTTATAATCATACCGCATTATGCGCTACTGTGCGGTAGTTCAATAGCGTCAAGGCGGAAACACTGCTTAATTAAGTGGTAAGTGTTATAGATAGAAAGGTTTGCTTACTCGGAACGTTTCAGAATGAGCCCCATGAGTCCCGTTGGGGGGCCGGACCTATAGTCACACACTGCGTGTGTTGAGGAAGAAGTAAAAATAAACAATGAAGAAGTTTGTAAAGCCTGGCCGTGTTTGGGCTGGTCTCCGCAGGCCGGCTGATTGAGGAAAATCCCCCCACTTTTTTAGGACCCCACTTACTTCGTTAACGTCTGCAGCCCTCTGTCCATACCTACTGCGGCCTGCATCGGGACTCCGTCGATGCAGGTCTTTGGTCGAGGGGGCGTTTAAATACCCTGTATCTGTTCCAGGTGTCTCGATTCAGCGCCGGTGTTTGTGAATAGCGTCTGGAGCCGACACTTCCGAAACTGAGGGCGGACTGCAGTCCGTGCGTGTGTCTCGCGCTGAGGGTTGTCAGTCACATGAAATTTTTGATAAAGTTGTTGGTATTGACAATGTTCACAATAGTTATAGTGTTGTGCAAGAATATAAATGTAAAAACATGTTTGACAATACAAGTATGTGTATCCCGCCGCGGGGGTAGGAGAGACAAGGAAGAAAGACTGAGCATGTGTATGTACAAAAACCAGCTGGGTGAATTTCTCGGAGCATGTGGAAGAGTATCGAACTCAGGATCGAGGGTACTATTGAGGAATGTATGGCAATGTTATCCTCGTATGGTAGAGTGTTTGGAAAATATTTTGGTCACGCAAAATGCCCCGGAGACCAGGAGTGAACCTAAATGTGCGGCTTGAGCCAGCTTAGAGGCAGGGTGGCCACATGAGTGGTGTCTGTCTGAGTTGACTGCCCTTTCTGTGTGGGGTGATGTCAAGGGCCCAAGGGGGAAGAAAAAGTGGACTCTATCTGTGTGACCAGGATTTGCGTGGTCAGTCATTGAAAATGCACCCTTGGACTTTTTGTGTTGGCCCGTTTGAGAGGGGACATGTGGCCCGGTCAGACTGGGGTGTCATGGGTCCAAATGTGTTTGGACATTTCCCTATTATTTGGGCATGTCATCAGGGTAGATCTCAGCGGTTACTTAAGCTGTTCCAAGGAATGTTGTCATTGAGTCCCACTATATGGGTGGAAATACGATAGATCCAACGTTGTTCCTTCTGGAGTAGGATCTTGTCGTCTGTGAGATTGTTGCATGCAATTTGTTCGATTATTGTCCACCTCATGTCGTTGGGGGTGTGACCACTTTGGATAAAGTGATCGGTCATCTTGGTTGTATTTCTTTTACACCGTTTGTTGCTGCGATGTTCTCCTATTCTAGTTTTAACCTTGCGGCCTGTCATTCCGATATAGCGGAGTCTGCACGGGCATTCTATGAAATATATTAAGTTTGATGAGTTGCAATTGGTATGCTTTCGTTGATGCCAGGTTTTGCCTTCTTCCAGATATAGTGTTTTGGTGGCTCTGGTGAGGTGGCAAACGCAGCAGTCTCCACATGGATAGTGGCCGACTACGTTGGGAAAGACCCATGCATTTAGGACTGTGCTGGTAGTGGGGGCCTGAGGTTTTTTGGGGCGAGTGGACACTAGGCGATCTTTTAGACTGCCTGCCCTTCTATATGAGAAGAGGGGTGGGTCCCATTTCAGAGCTCCGGTATTCAGGATGGGCCAGTTCTTGCGAATGATCTTGGCCACTTGGTTAGAGGCTGGGTTGTATGTCGTAACGCACGTGAGGGGGTGGTGGTGGTCTCCCGTCTATTGTCCTCCAAAAAGGCTTCTCTGTGTTGGTTGCGTGCTCGTTTTTTAGTGGTCCGGATGATTCTGTCTGGATACCCTTGTTCACTGAGTCTGGTGGCCAGATCGGCGGACTGTCTCTGGTAGTCCTGTGTGAGACTACAGTTCCTCCTTATCCGGAGGAACTGTCCATAAGGGAGGTTTTCTCTGAGAGGCCGGGGGTGGAAACTCTCAAATTGGAGTAGGGAGTTCCTGGCAGTCGGTTTGTAGTATGTCGTTGTTTGAAGTGACCCCTCTTTGGCCTCTATGTTGAGATCCAGAAAGGCTATGTTGGAAGGGCTCGCTGTGCTGGTGAAGCGTAGAAATGGGTCCCGGTCGTTGAGCCACAACAGGAAAGTGGCTAGGGAGTCTTGTGTCCCTGTCCAGATCATGAGGATGTCGTCTATATTGCAACGCCAAAATTTGATGTTGAGGCTGTAAGGGTTGGTTGCGGGTAGGATGTGTTGCTTCTCGAAATGGTAGACGTACAGGCCTGCCATGCTCGGGGCAAAAGTGCTGCGCATAGATGTTCCATTGGTTTGTAGGAAGAACTCCCCTTCTAATTCGAAGTAGTTCTCCTTGAGGGCCAATGTGGCACATTGTAAGATGAATTCCCTGGGGTTGGTATATTCCCATGGAGTATCCGCTAGCATCTGTTGGAGAACACAAAGTGTCTCATCCTGTGGTAGGCTTGTGTAGAAACTTTCGATATCCAAGCCCACCAGCAGTTGTGTGGTGGGGTCAAAGCTCCTGTCCTTGATCAGGTTGAGTAGGTGCTTGGTATCCTTGATGTAAGTGGAGGATTTTTGTACCAAAGGGTAGAGGAAAAAATCACAGAAGCGTGACAATGGCTCCAGGAGGGAATTGATCCCTGATACGATGGGTCGTCCTGGGGTGGCCTGGTTTCTTTATGGAATTTTGGCACCGTGTAGAAATACGGTGTTCATGCTTTCTTGGTGCATAAAAAATCTGCTTCCTGTTTGGAGATGTAGTTATTGACTTCCGCTGATTCCACCAGGGACACAATGGTGTTTCTGAGTGCCTCTGTGGGGTCTTCTCTGAGACGTCTGTAATTTCTCTCATCTCTGAGGAGTCGTCGGCACTCGTTGGTGTAGTCCGTCTTGTTCTGTATTACTATGCCTCCCCCTTTGTCTGCGGGTTTAATGACAATGTTGGGGTTGCTCTGTAAATTTCGTACGGCTTCCCTGTCCTTGGCAGTGAAGTTGTTGTAGATCCTGGGTTGGTGTATTTCCTCTATGTGGTTGTAAACCGCCTGTCCAAAAGTAGCTATTTCTACAGGGAGGCAAGAAGGTGGTGGAAGGAAAGTGGACTTCACTTTCAAGCCCATCTCTTTGGTGGATGGTGTTGGTTCCATGGGTGTTTGTTTTTCGAAGAAGGCTTTGAGTTTTAATTTTCAAAAAAATTCAGCCAGTTCGGTGTGTAGTTGGAATTTGTCCAAGCGTATCGTGGGGACAAAGGAGAGACCCTTGTTGAGGACACATTCCTCCGTGGGCGTAAGGGGGGTTGTAGTTAGGTTGAATACCAGGGAGGGTGTCTGGTGGTTACTTTCTGTTAGCGTAGTCCGCTCTGGCCTGGTTGGGGTTCTCTGGATTTGCTCCGTGTGTTCGCACCCACTGGTCCTGCTTCCTCTGCCCAGTGCACTTGTTGTTGGTTTCGTCTCCTTCCTCTTGACCTTCGCCCCCTCCCTAAAAAAGGCAGTGGCCTTTGGTTTTGTGGGAAGTAATTCTGTGGTCCCGGGTGGTACATGGGATGCCATCCCAGGAAAGGGTTCTGGGGCGGATAGTTCTGGCCCTGTTGAGGGTATGTATCCCAAGAATGTTGCAATCTTGGTGCTCTTCCTCTGCCTCTTGTTCTGTGTGCATTACCGGTGCTGGAGCCACTGGAGAGAGATGAGTCATCTCCTCAAGTGTCCGATGATGCATCCTGTTTGCGGGGTGCGATGTAGTTATCATCGGCATAAGGGTATACCTTTTTAAGAAACAATCCTGGGCACACGCTAAAAATAATACATCTGAATATCAGTATACAAACTGTAATATTCAAAGTTACAATCACAAAGGTCGACACCAATGAATGTTTTGGTAGAAAATGTTTATACAGGTCTTGTAGTGTGTCCAGATATGAATACCATCCTCGGAATACACCGGAACACTCACTTCCGGTAGCCCACGCAAATTTGAAACGTTACGTTTCAGCTCTTCCCACTACAAATAGACCACTTCCGCTTGGATTCCGCTCCTTCCGCATTCGGAAAGAGATACGGATCCGGTCACACCTCCGGCTTTACTCAGGTAGGATTACATCTCTAGTGCCCTTGTTATTTAGATGTCATCCAGACTCCATGTTCCTCCGTTTTGTGTAACTTGGCCTGTTTGTTATCCCCTTACCCTAACAACAGGACCCTTTGAACACGGACGTACCCGCCCGGTTTTCACTGCTCTTGGAATCACCACCGATGGGGTCCTGGTTCTGGTCACCGAACCGACCTTACTACCCTCGCAGCCGAATTACCCTGTTACTCTAATACGCACCCTTAGACCGGGTTGGAATTATCACCGGTCCAGCGGTGAGTTCACCCCTTACCAGTTTCTCATTTTTCTCTTCTTTTAGTTTATATACATACACTAGCTTTATATTATAGACTTACTCTTTTTCTTTTCTCTGCCCCCCTCAATTAGATTTTGCTCAGACTTTTTGTCTACAGTCAGGTATTTCCACCTTTCTTTTGTTTTACTTTCCTTTAGTTGTTGCACGGTCAGTTTCATTAGATTGTAGCTTACTTCACGACCATTAAAAACCCCCCCATAGATTTCCTACCATAAACAGCCTAGCTCTTGCTTTCTATCTTGTGTACTCCGGTTTCACCATCTCTTCTCTCACCCACACGTCTTCATTATTGATACTCAGGTTCTTATCTTTCATTAAACTATGCGCTCGAGGCGCACTTCCTCTTGCATTTTATAAAATACTATTACACACTCTCTTACGAGGCACCACTTTGTATTTTGTTGCGAAGTCACATCATTTATGTTCTCCTTTTTTTCACAGGTTTTTTTCACATGTGTTTTCATATGCCTTTTTCTAGGGTTTTCACTTTTAGAATTTTGATTGCCATTCGTCACTTCACTTCACTTATGTTACCATTACATGTATGGATTATTTTTCCATGTTACTGTACAATACATCTTGTATCCTTCCCAGCCCTGAAGAGTCACGGGTTACTACCCAGGTGACGAAACACGTGTCAAAAAAAGGCTGGTATTCATATCTGGACACACTACAAGACCTGTATAAACATTTTCTACCAAAACATTCATTGGTGTCGACCTTTGTGATTGTAACTTTGAATATTACAGTTTGTATACTGATATTCAGATGTATTATTTTTAGCGTGTGCCCAGGATTGTTTCTTAAATTGTAAGTGTGGGTCCGAATCCACACAACTGCAGGGGTTGTCCGGGCTTTCCCCTGACCTGGTAGCACCGTAACCATACTTTATTCCTTTTATACCATACCGTTAATTAGCTTGTGCGCCATTCTTCCTGCTTACCAAAACCCATCGTAGAACCTATTATAAGGGTATACCTTGTTGTAAGAAAACCTCTTGAGGTCTTACTGAAATTTTGTAATTTTGGACTGGGTCAGGTACTCCTTATACTCTGCCATTTCTTTGTTGGTCTCGTCAGCTTTTTTTTAAAAGCTGTGATGGTCGTTTTAAAGAGGTTTTCTGTGACCTGGATCTCAATAATCGTAGGGTCCGACAGTCTCTTGGCAGTTTTTATTATGAGGACTAGCCAGTCTCTTGTGCAGTGCCACGCGATTTGTGCCCAGTCCTTCCTGAAGCAGGCATCCTCCAGGAAGATCCTGGGGGCATTTGTCACAAGGAGGCCTTTGGGTGCTATGTTTGTGCGGAGATATTCGGTAAGGATCACACCATGGAGAATAGTGCGGATCCTGTTCCACTTTTGCCCAGTCAGTTTGTCCCAGTCAGTGGTTTGGGCAATGGTCTGGGATATGTTGAAATCAGCCAGTAAGGGGGGGCCGTCGAGGATTTCATTGATGTCATCCTCAGTGAAGGTCAGGCCGGGATTCTCTGCCATTGTGATGGGCGGATTTGTTAGATATTGGTTTGTACTCTCACAGCTGTGCGCTGCCTATAATGATATGTATCAAGTGGGAGAGAGAGGAATAACGTGTGCTAGTTCACTTCCCCTGTTAATGTATGCAGAAATCAATAGGAACTAGTTACGGGGTAGAAGCTCCATGTTTATGTTTCAAGGAAAAAACATTTGTTTTTTAGGAAGGAGTCTCTTCTTGCACAAAAATGATCCTGCGGGGGGCGTGGCTTGCAGCCAACGAAGATGGCCGCAGCCTAGGAGAGCTCCGCGGTCAACAGCGGTTCTCCCAATTAATCCTGGCACAAATCCGAAGGCCTGCCGCATTCTAACCACGGGCAGTGACACCGGACAATCCAGTGCACAATCGGTGAAAGTTTCGGCTCCATACCGCCGATGACCTGGGCCGTGTGAAATCGTCGCGGCCTAGACGTCGCGAAGAAGCCGGGGTCTCTCGTGATCTGCTCCCCACCCGAGGTGCCGACGAAACTGGTCCGACTCCCCGGCGCCGCAAAGAAAACCAATGGCAACCCGGTGACAGACGGCACGACGCCGCGCACAACACACTGGGGCAACAATCCGGGTCGAGACCGGCTCCCGAGCACCGCCCTAGCTGAGGGGCCCAAAGGACCAACGGCAAGGACCTCCGCAGACGGGGGCACCAGTACGGGACACCACACGGAATACTGCAGAGACCGGAGCACACACGGGTGGGTGCGATCAACGTGGCGCGGGCCCGGATCCCCGGACTGGGCGCTCTCCTCCTCCCGCGACACCGAAGCAGCCAGCACCGCTGACGCACTTCCCACAAAGGGGTTGGGCGGCCGAGATACGGGGAGCTGAGGCCCCACTACAATTAGGGCCTGAAACAATTCTGTACGTACGGACGACACTGAAGGCGCCAAGGTAGCATAAGCGTGGCGGCGCGGCAACCGGCAGATCCCGGGTGGGCCGCGTGAGGAAGCACTGATACCCGGGCAGGGGCCTGATTCTGCGCACAAGACATAACCGGTGGGCACAAGGCGCAGAGGGTAGCAGGAAACCCGAAAGGCCGCGTGAGGATACCAACCCCGCAGGCAGGCAGCGGCGATTACTGCCCTCTCTCCACCCCCGGACAGGGGCGTTAGACACTATGAGTGGACGAGGTCAGCGTGGGGTGCAAACCAATAAACTGGACAAGTATACTTACCACAAAGACCAACCGGTCACGACAGAGACACCCCAACACAGTGGAGATGGCCCACAGACCACGAAGTCGGGGGAGGTCACCCTGCAGGACGTAATGGCCACCCTTCAACAAATGCAACTGTCCATTGGCACAATATCCACAGACATCACGCTGCTGCGCGCATATGTCTCAAAGATGAGCTCCAGAGTAACGGATGTTGAAAATACTACAGCGGCACTCACCGTGGACACAGCGACTCTGCAGCGCCAAGTCCGCCAACTAGAACTGGCTGCCAGGCAAATGGCAGAGAAGATTGATGACCAGGAGGGCCGCTCAAGACCTAATAATATACGCCTGGTTGGAGTTCCGGAGAGTATCCGGGGACCTGCCCTGGACCTCTTCGTAGAAGACCTCGTCCAGACGCAGCTGCAGCCACGCGGACTGTCCAGCTTTTTCTCCGTGGAAAGGGCCCACAGAGTGCCGGGTGGAAGACCCAGACCGGGCGCCCCGCCCAGGCCCATACTGGCACGCATATTCAATTTCCGAGATCGAGACACAGTCCTACAGGTGGCGCGTGCTGGCCCGCCCATATGAGTTGAAAACAGTACTGTGACACTCTACCCGGACTACACGGCGGCGGTGACCAAGAGACGGCGTAGTTTCCTAGAAGTCAAGAAAGAACTGTGCAACCGGGAACTGAAATACGCAATGCTATTCCCTGCGAAACTAAGAGTAGAAGCGGAGGGAAAAACCTGGTTCTTTGAGACGCCGGAGGAGGCCCACGAATGGCTGGAGGGATGGCGCCCGGCCGCAGGGCCCAGACGACAGGGCCAGCAACCCAGGCTGCATGCCAAGCCGTCAGGATCGTCGAACATGAAGGAGACGGCCTCGTCCACAGGTACGCCGCAGAACGCAGATGAACACTCAGAGTGAGAACAAGACCGGCTTATTGTGCAACGAGAAGGAAGGAGGGAATACATCCACCAGAGACGATGGCGCGAAGACCCAGCAACGCTCTCTTCTGCCGCGAGAACTCCGCCAAATGACTGAACATGTGTATTAACATTTCCCTGTGGTACTTGGTATAGTTGCAATAGGACTGAGCTGGCAACGCATGGCCGTGGTGAAATACCGGCATGATGGGAGGAGCCTCCAGAGATCGCCGACGAGCTCTCCCCCCCCTACGCAAGTACAAAGTTTTGGGGACTAAGCGCTCTGCTAAGTTGGGGTGGCGGGTAGTTTTGAACCCGTCGTGCAGGGAGGGGGGTGGGGGGTACAGGGCAGTTACATGGGTATTATTTGGGCTGTTACAGATGCATTTTTATTCCTTTTGTGGTGATGGGCTTGATGACTTATCTGATGGAGATATGCCAGGGACATTGCAGGGCACTCTCGGCACGGACGCGACTGTTAACACATACGACACTAACAGACATGGACACGGACGCACCCAGTACTCAGCCTTTGCTCTCTCAGGCGGCGCCACCTCCCTTTTCTGTGTTATCCTGGAATGTAAATGGACTGGGAGACAAGATCAAGAGGGGGTTGGTCCTCCAATACATTAAACGCAAGGGCCCGGCAGTACCGCTGCTACAAGAAACACATTTGACGGGTTCGGCGTGTAAGGCTCTAGACCGGTGAGGTTACAAAATGGCAGCGCACTCAGAATTTACCTCGGGCTCCCGGGGCGTAGGAATCCTGGTTAATAAACGTTTCCAACTGATAATAACAGGGTCCCGGACAGACGACCAGGGAAGATTTGCTATGGTATCATGCACATGGGAAGGACGACCGTACAATCTGGTATCTGTTTACGCCCCCCCTCTTCTGCACCACTCAACCTTCCCGGCCCTAGGAAGCTTCCTGTTATTACTCCCACAGGGGGAACTCATTATAGGGGGAGACTTCAACGCCACAATTGATGCCTCCATAGACAGAAAGCCTCCTAGAGATCCCAGCAAAGTTAACATTACACTAGTGGACTTTGTTAACGCAGTCGGCCTCATTGATGTCTGGAGAACCAGGCACCCTCAGGAGCGACAGTATACCTTTCATTCAGGGGTGCACAATAGTCTCTCCAGGATAGATTATATATTTATATTGGCAGCAGGGCTGGAGAGGGTGTCAGATGTAATGCATTTACCCAGAGGCATCTCAGATCACTCGCCGGTGCTCCTTACTTACATGTCCCACACTCCGGATAGATGCCGATTATTTCCACTTTACCCGGGGTACCTCAAAAACCGTACAATTGGAAAAGGCCTACTCAAGGCCACAAAGCAATATTTTATAGAAAACGAACACTCCGTAGCCTCCCCGACGGTGCTGTGGGAGGCATACAAAACCGTGCTGCAGGGCCAGGAATTTCACTAGTTACGCAGCACAAGAAGACACAAACACAACAGATCGAGACACTGGAGCAGGGGGTCGCTCAGGCGACAGCCGACCACACTGCAGACACCAATGACGATACGACACATAAGCTACATTTGGCGCAACGGGAATACAGGGCCTATGCATGAGAGGTGGTCAAAGCCAGACTCACCAGCACACAGCACACTATTTACGAACTGGGGGACAAAGCTGGTAAGCTTCTTGCTTGGTTGGACAGGAAGGATAAAGCCAGCCGATGGATTGCGCAACTTAGATTGGAAAATGGAACCTCGACCTCAGACCCACAGTGCATTGTTGACACACTGGCGGCCCACTACGAGACAATATACACACCCGCAGCCACAAACACTATAGCGGATAATCTGGATTTTCTCACGGACATACAAATGCCCAAATTGTCCAGCGATGCAGCTCAGACACTAGAAGCAGAGCTGGCAATAGGGGCGCTGCGTACGGGAAAGGCCATGGGACCTAATGGTATCCCAGTAGAATTCTACAAAAGGGCCACCAGTCAGCTTGTACCGCACCTGCTTAATATGTACACAGACAGTTTGACACGGGGGAACTTCCTAGAGATCAGCGCATCGCAACAATAGTCACAATACACAAACCGGGCAAACCACCACAAGAATGCATGTCCTACCGGCCTATATCGTTAATAAATGCGGAGGCTAAAATACTTGCAAAAGCACTGGCCATAAGACTGCAACCATACCTGGCAACGGTGGTCCACCCGGATCAATCCGGATTCATGCCGAACCGCAACACGGCACTGAACCTCCGACGACTACATAGTGTCATGGCACGCAAGTCCACGATTGCAGAAGATGCAGTTATACTGTCCCTGGACGCGCGTATGGCATTCGACATGGTCGAATGGCCTTTTCTCTTTGCGGTCCTTCAGCACATGGGTTTCGGCCCCAAGTTCTGCCAATGGGTGCAGCTGCTTTACACAAAACCCCTGGCGCAAGTGGTAGCAAATGGACGCAAATCTGCAGTGTTCCCCCTGGGCAGGGGGACGAGACAGGGTTGTCCCCTGTCGCCACTCCTCTTTGCCATGGTACTGGAACCGCTGGTGGCGTGGATACGGCAGGATCCGGTCGTCCGGGGGCTCAAATGGGACACGGGCTTGAAGGATCGCATATCATTATATGTAGACGACATATTACTATACTTGGCATCTCCTGCACGCTCTATCAATCGCCTGTTAGATATATGCGCCGCCTATGGACGAGCCTCGGGATACACCATAAACTGGGCAAAATCGCTCCTATACATTCTCCACGGTCCCCCGCCGCGGCTCCCGCGAAACTGTGAACTTCAAATAGCTGACATGGCGTTTCCGTCGGGATGTCAAGCACTGGCGAACGCTTCCGCTCACGCTATTGGGGAGAGCGGCTCTCTTTAAGATGATGGCGCTTTCCAGGTTTCTATACGCCCTGCAGAATACACCATTCCCGGTCTCCCCTACATACTTCACAGCGGTTAACGCCGAAGTGACCAATTTGTTAAGGGACGGGAAACCGGCCCGCATAGCCATGCATAAGCTCGCTAGGAGCTTGTATGATGGGGGTATTGCCCTCCCCAGTATAAAGCTATACTACTGGGCATCACAGCTCATTGTAATAAACCAGTGGCTTCATGCACCACAGGAAGAGCCAGCGTTTCGTATGGACAGACATCTCCTTGAGGCAGAAGGGATTATGGGGGCGTTGTACAATGCTAAAAGGAAGACGATACTTACGGGCCCAACGGCACACGCTATTCATGTATGGCATGAGGCGCAGCGAGCACTCGGCTGGGAGGGGGTCATGACGCAGGCTACACCACTATGGGACACCCGGAAACTTGGTAGACTGAGAAACACCAAGGGGTTTAGACAATGGGACCTGATAGGGATATCAACGGTGAGGGATATTTGGAAAAAGGGTGAGATTATCCCTTTCACCCAACTGCAAACCAACTATGGCCTAGCCCGGGAGGAATCTTTTAAATACCTACAGATTAGACATGCATTGCTGGCTGCCATTCCACCAGGAACACAATTGCCGGAGGCCTCACCCCTGGAAGACAGACTCCTTACAAATCATTTGACTAAAAAAGCCATTTCCCAACCATATCGGAAAATAATATATAAGCAGCCAGACCCCACGACGGCCCTGAAGGAGAGGTGGGAGGTAGATGTGGGAGACCTAGATGAAACAGACTGGCAGGAAGCGCTGACGTCCCCAAAAGAAGTGACGATTCCCTCCAAATTGAAGCTGATACAATTGAATATTCTACACCGCACATATTATACACGAACACTTCTACACAGACTTAAACATGCGGACACACCACTCTGTCTGAGACAATGCGGGGCGCCAGGCACATTTTGGCACACTCTATGGCAATGTCCGGCAATCGCATCATACTGGGAAGCAGTCATGCACACGATCTCCCAAGTGACAGGAGTGGAGGTCCAGCCAGAACCGAAGGGGTGTCTGCTCAACATTTGGGAACCCACAGACCTCAACCATGCGGCACAGGACTGGGTGACATTGGGTATGGCACTGGCAAAACGAAACATAGCGCAGAATTGGGGATCTAGACTGGCCCCTAGGCACCAACAATGGTGTAATGATATGGTCGGTACAATGGTAACTGAAAAATCAGTCTACACGCATAGGGGGTGCCCCAAAAAGTGGAGTCGGATATGGGGGAGGTGGAACGCCTACCGGGGCAATTTGTGTGAGCCTCCGCAGGAGGTTTCGTGGTCTGCCGACAGTGACTAACAGCTGAGACGAGACCATCTCTGTGGTATACTGTAATTGGCCACGTTTGTGTTCATGATGAGAGTATGATGTTACCTAATGACCAGCCCAAACGATGTCCGGCCACTGTGATTGTTTCTTCCACAACATATGTATAAGATCAAGAGTTCAGTAATGCATCGCACTTTATGTCATGTAAAATGTCAATAAAAACCTTATTTTTTTTTTTTTTTTTTTTTAAATGATCCTGCCTACAGTGCAGGAACCCTTCCAACATGACATAAGGGTACCTGTATTGGCACTAGGCAGCCAAAAGTGTGCCAGCACTAGGAAAGGACATGAATGCGCTATATAATGTTGAATACTGCGCATTCCTGCCTTTTCATGCAGCACAGCAATGTGGTTTGCTGCGTTGCACTTCGTGAAAGATTGATAAATATGCCCCTACATGTGCTATTTACCTTGTACTGTTAATACCGGTGTCCTTCATCTGCGCCTATTCATACTGCTCTTTTGGGTGGTGTCGAGTCATTCTGTGGTTCAAATGCAAAAAGATGAAAAATTGTACACTCTAGTAAAGATGTCAGAAATAATGTCTGTACTATGGAGCAGCGAGACTCCACTTGTCACAGAAATGCAATTATATACATGCATTTGACATTATATTCACTGTGTGATTTGACTTCAATAAAGTGTGCGAAGCATTCAAACGTATTAATAAAATATATTCACAGTAGAGACTAGGGATTTATATTCGTGTGTACTAATATTCAGTTTATAATGAAAGCATGTATTCTTTATTCACGTTTTACACTTACACTTCAAGTTATATTTACGTATGTAATCATGTACTCTTTTACTCACGTTTTATATTTATTTTCAAGATACAGGTGCGCATGTATAGTCACGTATTCAAAGTGCACATTAAATGCTTAATTAATGTTAGCCTGACTGCAGGCCTCAGTTGAAATGCATTTTGCTTGCCAGCATGTTTTTCACTTCTTGCAGGTTTATTATTTTGTTTTTAGAGAAAGGTTTATTGTTTGTATTAGACTGCTGATAGATAGGCAGTAAACGTGGAGAAACAATGGCCGAAAGAAGCTTTCTGTTCATCACTGTTAGACCTGGTACCATTGGCGTGGGTCTCCCTTCCATTTTTTGCTGTTGCCTCCTGTGTTTTGCTATGTTTTTGCTGGTCTAGATGCTTTGGGCACTTTGCCACTGCTGTTCAGTGCCAAAGTGCAAGTGCTCCCTATTGTAAATTGTTGTTCTGGATTAGTGATTCCATGATTGGTTATTTGATTTACTTGTCAGTCCCTAGTACAGTGCACCATGTGTGCCCAGGGCCTGTAAAGCAAACGCTGCTGGTGGGCTTGCAGTACTGGTTGTGCCACCCCCAGAAGCAGCTTGTAAAATGTGGCTCAGGCCTGCCATTTCAGAGCCTGTGTGCAGTCTGGGACTGCCATGTAGACTTGGCAAGTGCACAAACTTGCCAGTCCCTAAACCTTCCCTTTTCTACATGTTAGTCACCCCTAAGGTAGGCCCAAGGTACCCCTGTGGGCAGGGTGCATTGTATGTGAAAGGTAGGACATGTCCTGATGTGTGTGGCATGTCCTGATAGTGAAATACTGCCAATTTCGTTTTTCACTATTGCAAGGCTATCTGTTCCCATAGACCAGAATGGGCAGTTTGATTATAACATCTTATAACCATAACTGACCCAGGGAACCAGATAGGAAAGTAAAGTTTAGTATGCCTGAACTCAGAATGTTAAAATGCATCTTTTAGTGTAGGTGATTTTTACATTCTGTGTTTGAAAATACCACTTTTAGAAAGTAGGTATTTTCTTGCCTAACCATCCAGTATGCCTCTGCTAGGTTTGTGTATTGCATGTCTGGCTTGTGAGTGACAGGAGCTGGGAGAGGGCTGTGGCTCCAGCAGTCTGATGAGTCAGGGCTGGGCTGAATAGGACCTGGGTTGAATAGAGAGTAGGGGGAGGAGATTTCCTTTCACTTGCCTGAGCCTACATAGAACAGAGAGTAGGGGGAGGAGATTTCTTTTCAGCTACCTGGGCCAGGTCTGCTTTCAACAATGCTGTCGCCACCTCCTGCCAGGAAGCTGCACCAGGGAGGACAGAACTGGTTTGGCTGGGTACAGACACTCTCTGCTTCCAGAGAACAAAGAAATTGTGTGTATAAAAAGAGGGGCCCAGACCCCAGAACTTTAGATCACTTCTGGTAAATCAAGAGGAAACCTTTGCCAAGGAGTAGAGCCGGTGAAGCTGAGGAGGAATACTGCCCCTGTGCTGTTTGCTGTCTGGGGTTGGCCTGCAGTGGCTGCTTGCTGCCAAGGAAAGGAGAAAAAGGACTTTGCTGTTTGCTTTGTCACCTGCTTAAAGAAAACATCTCCAAGGGCTTGAAACTGAGCTTGCCTCCTGTTCTGAAGTCTCAGGAACACAAAGACTTCACCCCTTCTGTCTTCCTGCATCTAGAACTGCTGTTTTAGCTGCTACAGAAGGAAATTGCAACACCGACGCCGGCAAGCGACGCCGTAACCTGCACTGAAGCCGTGAGCGCTGCTCCGACTTGCGGCGTAGGCCCAACGCCAGCTGCCGTGCCACATCGACGCCAGCGAGTGACGCCGTAACCTGCCCGAAGCCGTGAGCGCTGCTCCGACTTGCGACGTGGGCCCGACGCCTGCTGCTGTGCCGCATCGACACCGAAGCCGACTTCATCATCGCGGAACCGATCCTCGACGTGGGTGACCCCGAATCCATCGACATCGTAGGGAACAGTGGTTTCGGCGCCATTGTGACGTCACCTCCCCGACACAGTAAGGAACCGTCGTCTCACCTCACCTCCCCTGCGCTGCAGTAAGGAACAGAGTCTACACCTCCCCTGGGGTCGTAAGGAACCGATGCCGCGCAGCGCTAATGAAGCCGCACCTCAACCGACGCCTTGAACGGTCTTTGTTTTCATCGCTTTTCCAAGGTACTGTTCTTGTGGGTCTGCTTGACTCCGGGCCCGACGCCGCGCACCTCGCGGTCGGGGCCGTACTTTGGGATTTCTATCTGTCACGACGTCGTATAACTCAAAGTGGAGTTATTTGTTGCTACAAACTTGATTGAAGTGAATAACCTATTTTTAAGGATATTTTTGATACTGTACTGTGGATTTTTGTCGTTTGGTCTTGTTTTGAGTTTAGATAAAGATTATTTATTTTTCTAAACTGGTGTGGTGTCCATTTGTAGCGTTTTCACTGTGTTACTGTATGTGTTCACAAATGCTTTACACACTGCCTCTGAGATAAGCCTGTCTGCTTGTGCCAAGCTACCAAGGGGGTGAGCAGGGTTTATTTTGGGAGTGTATCCCCCTTACCCTGACTAGAAGCAAGGGCCCCTATTTGGACAAAGGTACCTACCTCTGCCAACTAGAGACCCCCATTTCTAACAATCACGTTCCAGGATGGCAAGATGGTCCAGGCTGGGAAACGCAGACTCAGTTCCAAAGGTTGGGAATTGAGAGTCATGTTGCAGATGCACTCAAGTAATGTTCTGATTGGTAACTGGTGGTGTGAAAGGAGATAGGGATGTTTCTGCATTTCCTGTTACTTTTAAGTTGGTTTTCACAGTTAGAGTCACAGCAGATTCCCTTTGGATTTCGAGAGGTACAGACCTCTCTACTTGCCTATTCTTGCAAATGTGAAGCTTTATGCTAAACACTTATTTACTTTTTCTTTCGACTTCTACTGAAGTCTGATAATGCTGGCACATTCTTCTATGCTCCTGAATTAGATACCTTTGATAAATGACCCTATATCTAACTAATGTTTAGAAGAGAGAAGTGAAGTTTCTTTATGGAACACCTCTTCACTTTTATTTGTTTCTCTATTATTGTGGCTATAACAATTCGGTATCTCATTCTATTGTGTTTCAATCAACTGAGATATTTCACTTTGCTTATTGTACTAATGTTCTTATTGTACTTATGTATTTATTGAATTTACACTTGGCTTGATTGGTAATCCAAGTAAAACCTTTTAATCATATTCAGCGATTCCTGGTCCTTACTGTGGAGTCACATGGAATTCACAAGTTAGAAATATAGTGTTGATGTTTTCTCCCTTACAATGCTTCACGTCAGCTAACAAAGGTCCATATAACCAATGGGGAAAAATCTTTAACGACTCAACTGAGATTACATTGCAAGGCCCAGTGCTCCAGTAACTATAACAGGTGAAATGAGTTCTCCTGTCCCAATGGCGTTATTTTACCTCTCACGCTTTCTGGTTTGAAATGTTTGCAATACTTTCTTCAACCAAACACAATTTCGGATATTTGCATCACCTTTGTGCCTGAATGACACATTTGCATTTGCTGAAGCTGCAGTGAGCGGTTTGGAACAGCAGCACCTGGGCTTTCAGAAGCCCTTGCTGCAGTAATCACAGCGTCATTGTTCTGCTCTTGTTGCTGGCGCGCGCACGGACACATCACGTGATCGGGGATGTGCGGCAAATACAGAGACTTCATGTACCGCATTTCACTTAAATAAAACACAATCAAGGGCTTTTTGGGCTGCTTATAATACAAAGTAAGCATTCGTTTTGCTTTGTTTTTCCACCTGGACTTGGGCTATGCTAATTCTCAGCGCATCTTCCTTTTGGTTTAACAAGCGGGAGAGTTTTGATTTGCTTCCTCTTTGGTGTTTACATACTCTCGCAGATGTATCCGTCATCACGTGGGGTTTCTTGTTGAAAAGGCAGGTGCTGTGACACATGAATAAAATTGCCTGGATTTCTTGTTTATTGTTTGTTAGCATTTGCATGGCACAGAACACTAGAGAAGAGGTAGGACATCACGAAGCAGTCCATCTCTTGTTCTCTGAAATTGCTTATTTTTGCAGAAGTAGAGGGCATGCTCTTGTTTTCAAGAGGTTGCTGAGATCACTGCTACAATAAGTGATTAACAGATAATCTATGGTAGTGTCATAGTATAAAGTAAGCATTGGCAAAGCCAATACGTCTGGCATTCGTTCAGTAAAACATAAAAACTCAGGCATGCACAGATGCAGTGTGGTGGTGGTGGTAACAATGATGGTAGTGATAATGGTGGTGGTAAAGAAGGTGTGCTGTTTTATTCTGCTGGATTGTTGTCCAAATCAAATTCTTTTTACTTTTTTAATGAGACTGGATAATGTTCAGATGATATCATCAAGTAGCAATGATGGCAAAATAACTGTACCATTTATAGTATTTTGGATAAGCACAGCAAAAATGACCCACGAGGACATTTACTTTTTACACATAGATTCTGCAGAGTTCTAGGGATTTTCAATTTTAGCCTATATTCAAGAACACTGGAATTAAGTGAGTCTGCGGGCACAGCAATTTCCGCATAATTTTGGAGTTCCATCAATTGCTTTATAATCTAACCAAAAACGTTTTTAGCTCAAATGGATCAAAAGTAACTAAAAACATGGTGACATGTGTCCCTGCGCAGTGATAGGCCCTTCGAAAAAGGTTGATTTGTCAACTTTCAGTCGATTATCACTGTATTTGGGTATTAAACTGGTGCTGATGAAATATTTTACTAGATAATGTTACCTTTTGTACAAATGACAAAATAATGAACTAATACTATCACAAAATGAGCTGCATTTCGTCACGTGATTCGGCTTTTCTTGCCACATAATTTAGTCAACTCTGCCGAATAATTTTTCCCTCCCCAGCCTCAGAATTCAAGTGGCTGTTTCTATATTTTATCAATACCAAAAGAAATGTATAGCACTTGTGCAGTAAAATACATTAACCCTAATACTGGAATGAACTGGAATGTGAATTTGAGTTCGTTTTAGGCCTGGCTGATGACACCTATAACAATGTTACAAAGCTGATACAATCTATACAGAGAAAGTAATATAAGGCCAGAATTCTTTTGGTGTTGGTTGTTGTAAGTGTCATTCATATATTGATTAGCCCACATTCATTAATCAAAGTTGATTGTAATTCTTATTCTTGAGATAAGGAGTTTAGACTTTGTACAAGCTTAGGTGAGTGTGATATCTTACAGTTTACCCCTTCCAGCTGTTCTATGTTGTCACCCATTCCATGTCTTCCTTCATCTGCGGATTCTTCCTTAGGGCGGGGAGTGTTATAAAATGCCATTTAATTTTTCACCATGGAGTGCCGCAGCGGCCAGCCTGCATCCAAGCCAGGAGAAATGGGGGCGTGTCGGCAGCAGAGGACTTGAGCAGTGGTTTGACTGTATGCTCCAAAGTGCGCATGTCACTTTGGCCGGCTGTCTTGCGTCGGCCAAAGTGACAAGCACACTTTGAAGCTCTCCACCCAGCTGTCCCAGACAGCTGGGTGGAGAACAAGAACAGGCCTCCAGGGCCTGAAGGAGCGTTCAGCCATCCCGCTCCATCTAATCCTGGCGCTGCTCTCATGCTGGTTAGCAGCATGAGAGCAAGGTCTGGATTGGTTAGGGGATCATCCTTCGTGCATCAGACTGCAGAGGAAAACCGAGGAGGACGTGGAGCTCGTGGGTAAGTACAATTTTATTTTATATATTAGGAATGTGTAATGCATGTAAGTGTAGTGATTAAGTTAGTGGTTCTGTTTATTTTAGGGGTTTGGATGGCCGAGTTGTTTTTATTTGGGCTTTTGGAGGTAGGGGTTGGTTGTTTTTGGCGTTTGGAGGGAGAGGTTGTTTAATTTAGGTTTTGGGAAGCGGTGAGGCACTTCGCTCACCCCACCACTTTCTACTTCGCTCGCCCCACTACTTTCTAAGGCTACATCAGCCCCTGTCTTCCTTGCTCTTCCAAATAAGAATACTTGCATTTAGAACAGAGGATTATTGTGGTTCAAATCAATTGGACTGTTGCTGACTGTGGATGAGGTGCCTCTAAGGAATAAAGCTCTGAGGCATGTGTTGTCCTTGCATTTCACAGTGTGCTTCGCATTTTTTGGTGGTAAGGGTTAAAATGTCTGTGTCCTTACAGCGGACATGTTTGGACATACCCTACTTTATACAGCAACTGGAAATCAAAGGTGGGATTTCTGAAACATGGCTGCAGTTGGTGCGGGTTTAGCCATGATCAGAATCCTGTGTGACATTCTTCCAAGACAGTCAGGTCTCTTGCCTAGTCTCATTCAAGGGAACATCACAGAACCACAAAAACCTTAAAAGAAACTGAAATTTGTCAATCTTCACCCGTTGAGGCATTAAACTGTAATGAGAGAATTACAGACACATGTACCTGAGCAATATAATGTCTTTTTGCCTAACTGCGAGCAACAGGCACTGTGTGGGAAGGAGATAGGAGAAATAGGGGTGCAGTGACATCTAGAGTAGTCGCTCCTCTATGTCCATGAAGGTCTGGGCTACCACTTTTCACTTTCCTTTGGACAGAGATGGTTGTTGGACCAGTGCAGCTGCTCACTGTACTGTGGCAAGCCTGTGTGTTTTGCTGCAGATTTTAGTGGCTCCGAGGGACAGGTTTATGCTTTGCAGAAGCCAAGGGTCTTATGTCCCAGCAAAGGCAAGGTAAGAAGTAACCCAAAACACACACCTGTGATCACAGCTCCTAGGCGTATTTTAACTGAAAAAGGAACATGTCCCTTCGCAGCCTTCAAGTGTGTTGGGGGCAAATAAATGAAGAGTCAATGGAATCTTGCCTGGGTGACATTTTGTTCTGGGTATAATTGATGGGTGAGGTTCCTGTTATATGCCTGACTGGGGTTACTGAGTTATAGTTCAAATCTCAGCATGCAGTCAAGATTTCTGAATCTGTGCAGAAAATCAAGATTTCCGAGCAAAAGTGTAATCATTAGCATGCACTGCATATCAATGAGTGATAGTGCAATCTTGGTATTTCCTGAGGAATAGTCATTCATGGTGCAAATCTGAATATTCAGTAATGACTGCAGAGTGCAGGGAAGTCAGGGCAAGCGTTCAGTAATAATAAATGATGGTGCAAATCTAAACATGCTCTGAGGATTAGTGAGTGATGTCGGAAATCTGAACATGCACTATGTAATACTGAATGATTCGGCAAATCAGACCAGGCACCAAGCTTACTGAGTGATGGTGCAAATCAAAGCATACACTAAGGATATACTGAGTGTTACAGTGATGGTGCAAATCTTTGCATGTACAGAGAGTTAGTCATTGACGAAGCAAATGTCAATTTACACTAAGCTGAGTGATGACAGAAATGAGAACATGCATCTAAGATTAGTTATGTTATGTTATTGGTTATTTATAGAGCGCACGATCACCGGGTAGGTCTCTTGGCGCTAGGTAATGAAAAGTCAAGGATCCCTACTATTTATAAGCCTGTGTAAACAACCATGTCTTTAGAAGTTGCCTAAATTTGGTGTAGACAGATGCCTGCCTCATTTCCAATGGAAGTGTGTTCCAGAGGCGAGGGGCTGCGATAGAGAACCTACGACCTCCAATCCTGAGTTTCTTGTAGGTGGGGGTGACCAAGTAGTGAAGGTGACTTGATCGCAGTTCTCTCATCGGACAATATTTTACAATGCGAGCTTTCACAAAGCCCGGGCACCTCAAGTGCAGCGCCTTGAACACCGTGCAGCATTCCTTAAATCTGCATCTCTGTGTCACCGGCAGCCAATGGAGGTCCCTAGTAACCCGCGTGATAGAACCCCCTCTTGGAAGCTGAACTATCAGCCTAGCAGCCTGGTTTTGAATTAACTGAAGCTTGCGCAAGAGGGATTTCGGGAGGTCCAGATAGAGAGAGTTTGCGTAGTCCAGTCTGTACATAACCAGTGCCAGGATAACTTGGATCAAGGCCTCTCTCGTCAGGAATTTCCTAATCTTTTTTATCCGGCGTAGTTGCAGGAAACAAGCCGAGGTTACTGCACTGACCTGCTGTTTACATGATAGATCCTCGTCGATGATCACACCTAAGCTTTTTACTGCCCTTTTCGGAGAGGGAGGGGAGCCCATCTCACTAGGCCACCCCCCTGAGTTCCAACATACCGTTCTACTCTTAGTGAGGACTATCTCAGTTTTGTCTGAGTTAAGTTTCAGTTGGTTCTCATTCATCCATCCCCTGATGAATCGCATGGTGTTTTGGAAGTGTAGTCTAGCTGCATCGCTGTCGTCGATCGCGAACAACAGTTGCATATCATCCGCGTAGTTGAAGATGTTTACTTCCATCATCTTAAGGGATCTGACCAAAGGTTGGATGTAGATGTCAAGAATGAGCTTGCATTAAGAGCAAGGGAGTTGTGGTTCAAATTCGTAAACATGCTAAAAGTTACTGAGTGATGGGGCAAACATGAACATTGACTAAGGATTATTGACAGGGCACTAAAGGCAACTTAGTGGTGGGTCAAATCAGGATATGAAATAAGAATTATGGGGGAACTACGCAAATCTGAACATGTATTAAGTATCGTTATGCCATGCAAAGCATCTGTAAAAGCGTCAAGGACTCGTAAATTATGGTACAAACCTAAGCATGCACTAAGGACCGATGAGTGGTGGTGCAAATCTAAACAGGCACTAAGGAGTAATGAGAGATCTTGCTGATCCTCATAGACAATGAGGGTTGCCGATTATGGGACAAATCTGTACAAACTCAAAAGATTAGTGAATGATGGATAAAACTTGAATGTGACCTAAGAACTGATGAATGATGTGCAAATTTGCACAGATACTATGCATTACTGAGTGACGGACAAATATGAGCATCCAATAAGGATTACTGAGAGTTGGTGCAAATCTGAACATTTATTTACAATTAACAAACAGTTGTGCAAATGTAAGCATGCACTAAGGATTACAAAGCAATGGCACAAATATGAACAGGCAATATAGATACATTAGTGATTTGACACATCTGAACATGGACAAAGGATTATGGAGTAATGGTGCAAATCAAAAGATGTTGTAAGGTTTAGTAGATGATGCAGCATGTCTGAACATGGACTAAGGATTAGTGAGCAAAGGGGCAAATCTGTATTAAGGATTACTGAGTGTTGGTTCAACTGTGAACTGACAAAGTTACTAAGCAGTGAAGCAAATCTGAGTATGTACTAAGGATTGCAAGTGATGGAGCAAATCTGAATATACACTAAACGTTACTGAAGGATGAGATAAATTTGAACACGCACTATAGTTTGTGAAGTGGTAGTGCAAATCTGACAATGCGCTAAGGCTCATTAGGTAATGCAGTATATCTTCAAATGGCCTAAGAATTACTCTGTGATTGCCAAATCCAACCGTGCACTAAGGTTTACAGTATGAAGATGCAAACTGGGTCAAGGACTGACCATTACTGAGTGAGGGTGTAAATCTGAACATGCCCTAAGAATTAATGAGTGGCGGTGCAAATCTGAACAGGCACGAAGGATTATCTTGTGATGGGTACTAAATGAAACACATAGTGCTCTGAATTAAACAGGATTAAGTGTTGGTTGATTGAAATATGTATAATAAGATATAAATCATTTCTCACTCACAGCTGCCCGAAGCTATGACAACCGTGGCCTTCAAGCATTTGTGCCAAAGGCACCTCAAAGAAAAGTGCAAATCCCTCTTGTGTGTCTTGGGCAAAAGATGTTCTGCAAATCAGTGTGTTACCATCAAAGCAGGCAGGGAGGCCTTCTCTTCTCTCTTGCCCACCTGGACTTGTAGGTGTCTCTACTGGCAACAGGATAAGTGGGGCTACATTTAATCAGCTCTTGGAATGCAGCTGAAGCCAGAACAGAAACCAAATAGAAAAGTTGGCATTCTGTTACAATTAATGCTAAATTCTCACCTCACCTTACGTATATTTTGAACAAATTATACTTTTGTACAAATTAGAGTTATCTACATCAGGTCATTTTGTCTTTGGCTTAAACTATAAGAATACTCCATTTGGTATACTTTGAAAACAACAGAATAAGCAGTTCGCATTCTGTATGTAAAAGAAATTAAATGAATAAACATAATAAAAATGGGTTAGATCTTGCCCATTGTGTTAGTTTTTCGGTGTGATTACAGAAATGATGTTAACTCTAGAGGTAAGGCACAGGGCTATAATTTAGTTTTCTGCAGTGCATGGGACTACCAGCCCTTACTGGGGCAAGCACAACACAAGCCTATGCGAATTGTTAAGTAAACAACCTGAGTGATTCCATACTGTATTCCTACTATATTCTGTGTGCCTTCTTTAAGGATGGATACTGTGCGGCCTTTCTAATGCACCATCCATTTGAGTGGCTCATTTATGGTGGCTGAGAGTGCAAGGCATTCCACATCAGGTACTCTCGGCTGTAGTAGGATGAGGGAACCCCAGGAGCAATGACACATACAACAAATTCATCCATACATGTACGTACGTACATATCCATGCACTCACTTATCCATTCACTCACCCACCGAATGATCCATCCACCCACTCATGGCCGGAGTGGGAATCCAAAGCAGCCCTGGCAATTTTATAGGAGGGGGGGAGGCGGTATCAGTGTGAAGCACTGCTGCCTTTGGTACTAGGGGTCGATATTGCAGCACTGCTGCAAAACCCGCCCCCAGTAACAAAAAAACGCCCCCAATGCGGTAAAACGGGCCCCACCCATCCAGCTGCCTGGGAAAATGCCCGATGCGGCCACTCCGGCCCTACCACTCACCCCTTCATCCCTCCGAGCACTCACTCATTCATCCATCAATGAACTGTCACTCAGGAAGCAGCTTCCATCGGTGCAGCAGGTGCAGTAGCACAGGGCCCAGAGGCTTGGGGGGGTAGGGGGGTCACCAAATCCTGATTATTGCTCTATTTTACAATTCAAACAGCAGCAGCCAAAGGGCCGATTTCCTTCCTCGAACTAGGGCCCATTGTATACTGGCTACGCCACTGCTGTCACCCGATTCACTGATGCAGTCAGTCACTTATTCATTCATTCATTCATCCATGCCCTCAGTTATCAATCCATTCACCCACCGATTCATTCTCACATTCATCCGTCCCCCACGCCTACACACCTTCAGATTCACCAATCAAAAAAACACTTTCTTCTTTTGCTGATGAAATGAGCCAGAGTTACTGACTTTGACAACGCTTGATGCAACTTTTGCCGTTCCTGCCTCAATTCTTTTACGTCCTTTTGCACCTTCAGTCAAAGTGCGCGCCCCTCACGTCGGGCCCAACGAGATCAGGACGTTGCCGTTAATGGCAGCACTTCCCATTTAAATGGGCTGGCAGATTTTCGCAAGAGCAGACGGAAGCCGCCGCTGACAATATGTTGAGGGAGCTGCTTAAAGGAAATCTCCCCTCCCTTCCGCTCGTGTCCCGCACTCGGCTTCGAAGCTCCGGTTAAAATGCAGTGCCTCGAGGAGGAGGACCTGGCTGCCCTGGAAGAGGCCGGTGACGTCTTCTGTGAAGGTAACTGTCCGTGTGTTTACTCTTTCTTCGACTGCTGGTTTCTGCTTATTGCTGTTTCGTCGAGCTGTTATTTTTGTGAAACACATTCACGTTTGTTGTGTGCTGCGCTTCGAAAAAGACCATTGCCTCCGGATGCTGTCGCCACACTCTTCTCGGTTTGACGGCAGTTGTCTTTGAAATGAAACTGCGTGAGGAAGGTGGAGTGGAGATTGGCGCAAATGTTTCACTTTTAGCAGAGGCAAACTATCCACTTCACACTTAGATCTACATCAGCAGTCTTTTTTTAAGCTGTAGAGACCACAGCAGCATTACGTGCAGTGACGTAACAAAAAATGATGCTCCCCTATGGCACCTGCAGAATATGATGGGGGGGGGGGGGGCTCAGAGTCCCATCTCTGACAGCTATCCAACTTTAGGCTGAATGGTGCCCAGGGCTTTAAGTGGGATGAAAAAACTGGAGGGTCTCTCAATGTAATTAAGGGCGTGGCTTAAAAACACTTAAGCTAAAAAATCTGTGCTTAGCATACTGTGCCGCCCGACTTGCATTTTGCTGTTTCTGTGATTGCATCTAGATATATAATACAACAAGTAACATCATACCTACAACAAGTCAGGACTATTGGCTTTGTCAATGGTTGTTAGTTGCAAAAGATAAATAAGCAGCAACTATGGCTTGTATATAATATTGAAAAAGCTTCCACTTAAAGCCCTGGTGACACCACGACAATGTTGCTGCTCCTGAGTTTCAAAAGAGAAGGGAAATCCAGAGAGAAAATGACTCTTTAAAGGATTTCCCTTCCCCTACAACCCTCACCTGGCATGACGTCATGACGTAACTGCTTAACTAGTGAGAAGTCAGCAGTGTGAGCACGCGCACATGAGTGCCTTCTGTCACTGCTGTCCGAAAAAAACGGACCGCTTGTGCTAGGGCACAAAACAGAGCCCGATAGAGACCCGTTTCGAGGCCCCCTTTAAAAAACTGCTGGTGCTCAGCACCGGTGAGACCCGGCCCACTTAAAGCACTGATGGTGCCTACCTGAGGGCGCCACAAACCCAAGCCACAGTGGGTGCAGAGGCCTGCTTTGCGCCACTTATGATGCGTTTTTTTACACGTTGATGCACGACAGTCGCTTTGTAAAATATGTACCGCCTGATTCCCAATTACGCTTTCACATTTAAGTTCAGTTTACAACCCTAAATGGCCTGAATATTAAGTCAGGCGCAGAATATTCACAAAAAGTGAACGTGCACACTTTTATCTATTTACTTATGTGTAATATCTACTCTTATCTTCGGGAGGAGTTCATTCCTTTCTCGTGGGGCAAAACACTAGGAACTCCACCAAAATTGGTGACGTAGAGGGAAGGATGATCTCCACAGGTTGAAATGTTTTTCCTCTGGGGAAAAAAAGAGAAAAACGAGCCCTCAAAAATTTAATAGGCCTTAGCAAGATGGTGCTGTTGCTAATTGTTTACATATTTTATTGCAAGCATGTGGTACAAAAATGAAAAGAAAGAACAAAAAAGAGAACATACCACAGCCTGAACGTGGCAGCCATATGTTTGCGAAAAACAATTAAATAAAAAAATTAACTGTTGCATTCAGTTTTAATAGAACTGTGGCGGGTGTTGCCTAGCAAGCTGGTGTATTTAGGGCAGGTATAGAAATCTCTTTTAGCTTTAACACGCATTGCACGAAAATATGAGACTTATTGGTGCACAGAAAAGCTACTGTCGGCTTTGAATTACTGTAACCTGAAGATATAGTTTATACACACAAGGATTCTACACATTTTAAAAAGTATAACAATTTGAAAGAAAACGGCATTGGCAAAATAAATAATTTGGTCTGCCAGCTGTGGCACTGAAATGCACTTCTTTTTTGGTGGATGTCCACATGTGAACTAGAAAATGCTGTCACTCACAGAGCAAGAGAGTCAGTTTCTAAAGTGGGCTGACAAACAGCTCTATGATGTATGCAGTGCTGGGGGTGATGAAAACTTTGAATGACTGTCCAACAGGCCAATGGTCAGTGAGGACTGATCATAGCTCCTCTTTGAATAACAGGTATCTCTGTAAATTGCTAAAACTCAACTCCTTATCAGGCACCTTTAAAAACAAACAAAGACTCACTGTCCTTTCTTGTTCTTCCCAGGACTCCTGAATTGTGTTATTCACAACAGCCTCCCCGAAGCCTTTCAAAGTCGGACATTACTCAAACCTATTGAGGCATCTGCCGTATTCTCTCAACACTTTATGTGCTTGACCATTGATGATGGGCAAATCTTTTTAAGTTTCTTTAGTATCTAATATAGCCAGGATATTGTGAAGAAAAGTTGTATCTTAACTGAAGGCAGGCAAACCAACTTATGAAGTAAGTCAATAGATACTTGCTATTTACTCCTTCCAGCATTGGCAAGTCATTCCTCCAAACACAGTCTGGTATATCCATCGTTCACTCTTTATGTTCTTGCCAATACCACTTCAATATGTCTTCCCCCTGGGACTTACCTACATTTGATTCTATCTCCTAACTTATGAGTCAGCTGTAGCACTTCATGATTTTCAAGCCCTAAACCAACCCTCTACTTGACAATATTTAAACCTGCATAGCTTCACCTGGATAGCTTTCCCCTGTATGTTACAGCAAGATCTTCCCAGAACTGGGTCTTCCCCCTTTCCAAGAAAGTCGACATTAATGCCCACAGTACAAGGTGGGCTTAGAAATATTCCATCAGTATTTATTGGCTTTTGCATTCCTATACAGGTGGTAACTCCTGTTACCGCACATTTGGGAAACATGAGTATTGCGGTAAATATTGCACCCCTAGGATAAACTCGGCAGGTCAAATATGCTGATATCTATCTGGGAAAAATGCCTGGTAAATACCTAGTATTTACCAGAAATGCAGATTTTAGTGCAGTAAGGACCAAAATGTGCATGTTATCCCCATTTTCAGAGAAAAACTCGTACTTGGGTGGTAATTTTCGCACCTGATAAATTCGGACCCAGCGGAGTCGGACATTATCAGGTGCAATATATATCGCAGTAAATCGCACCATTTACTGGCCAACTCATAATGAGGCATAAGTAGCTTGAAGAGTGCACATAATAACTCCCTCTTTTGGGAAGCTCACCAGTTTAGAGTTGTGCTAAATTGCGCAATGTTAGTTAGGGACTCAGTGTTGTACACACTAAGACTAGGGGAAAGTATCAGAATATGTACATTTTGCCCACGAGGATCTGTAGGAGTTGGACGTCTTGATTTTAGGAGTGGTACATCCCGGAATGTTCTTTGACCGTGAATTGCAGGCCACTCCATTCGAAAAATATTCGTGGGGGTACGTCCTGACACGCATTTGACTTGCACACTGTATTTCAAACATGACTCTTATTTTGACCCAGTGCCAAGGGAGGCTTTCTCAGAGGACACAGGGAAGCAAGTTATTTACCTACCTTTGGCAAGAGCATTTGTGTCGCGCAAAGTAACGGCAAGCATTACATTAATTTTCTTACGCAACATTTCGCTGCACGTGCATCTGTGCAAGCGCAACTATTACTATATCTCGGTCACTGTCTCTTTAAGACTGCGGTGGCCCTGTTGTCAGTGGCTTGAACCGCTTCAAGCAGTCCGACCAGTGCGCTGGTAGACCGGCAGTGACGTATGCCGTTAGTCAGAATGCCAGGCAGTGTGGGCATTTTGTTATTAAATTGCTGTTGAGCACCTGTCCAAGTTACCCACCACAAGACCGTGCCTTCCCTCACCGCTTCTCTCCAGGGAAACGAACCTTTATTGGTTGCGTTCAGTTTAACAGTGAAAGAGTTAACATGCTATCCCCCTATCCAGTGTGTGGGTGTTTGTGTGTGTCAAGAACAATGTGTGTGACAGTCACAGAACTGTTACCGTGGAGACTGGTATCTAAAGCAGGCGTCTTTGGCATCCGCCTATCCTAGTATGGAAAAAAGAGAAATGTCTTGAAGAACCCAAATGTATTACTCACTTACATGGCATGGCAAATACCTCAGATTTTATGGCGCAGCCTCCTAAAAAAGTATTTGCCATCTGTACCACTTGACCTATTCAGTGTTGCCATGGATACGGCAAAGTTCCACACGAATGGTAACAATAAAATGGCTCCCAGGATAAATACTATGGTGCACACGTTCTCGTTTGATTTCCTATACTCGTAAAATCATGCCTTAGCTTGATGTGTGCGTTTTATTTCTTGCCACCTCTGTCCTAACAGTGAAGGTCTCACGGATGCAGCAACCAAAAGCCTAGTAAGGATTCTATTCAAGGATATTCAACTTCCTGTTGGGCAGGGCTTTGCAAAAAAAAAGTGCCTGATTTAGTTTGGCGGGCGGGATACTGCACTTGTAATAAGGGCGACAGGTTAACGCCACAGTTGGGATGTACTAACCCGTCCGCCAAACTCAAAATCAGGCCCTAAGCAAAGAAACTTAAAATGAATCTGCCACCGGGCAAGAAGGCAGTATTGGACGGGGCTGTTGCAGTTGCCTCAGACCCTACCAATAGAGGCCCAGCTGTAGCCAGAGGCAGTGAGGGGCGTAGCTGGGGGGGAGTTTGGGGTGTTACCCTTCCCAATAAATGCATTCTATGGTAAATAGCTGGGTACAGGTGCTTTCAGTCAGGTTTGGTAAGGTGTCTGTCGGGGTTCACAAGGAATTTTTACGCACACACACTCTGGTCCTCTGTTTTGAAAGTCTTCAAAAATGTTGGTTATTTTACAAAATATTGTGTTTTCTCTCACTTAGTACCCCTACCAATCCACATTCGTCTCCCTTTTCACTGACCCTTTAGCCCCTCTCTTGCAGCCTGCTTGTCGTATAATGTATTTTAACATTATATGCCAGCGTGATTGTTGGAAAATCTGACGCCCAATCTTACTTACCAATCTACACAGTGCTCATGTGCTGCATCAGGCAACCTGGGTGTTTGGGCACTAAAAAAATAAACCTCCATACTTCCTCTCATTTTGTCCTTCAAATTATGTGTATTGTGTCTAATCTCCCAAAAATAGTAGATATTTGTCAATCATAGACTTTAATAGGCAATTGTTCTGTAAGCCATGTTGAAGTTGTTAGAAGGAAGACAGTCAAAATAAAGTGATTAACTTTAAGTTCTTCCATCACATCTATTACTCACTGGCCTCCCTTAATAAAATAGATAACACAATACATTCGGTTTGGCATAGCTGCCTGGTCATGTCCTTGAATTTATGCATTTTGGCGAAAATGGCGGACAAAATAACAGAGATGTCTTTTGTTCTAATGCCACGGACAGCAATACTTGGATATGTCAAGGGAATTCCCACGCTAGTCTGACGACTTACATATTCTGTTGTTGATACTATCAAAAATAAGGGTAGCGATGGCATGATTGAAAGATCCATTACCTAAATCAGGGTTTTACACACACCCCCATTTCATTATGGGAGCCTGTATTACAGCCGAATTACGGCCGTAACACAAGCTCCCATAGAGAAATGTGAGTATCCGACCGTACAGTGTTCGGTCGCATCGTAATCAGGCAGTCGGAACCGCCGACCGAAGGTCGGTCGTTCCCGAGACGGTGTCGGTCGGAGGGAACTCCAACCGACATCGTAATAAGCCCCTCCGAGTATAATATAGGAAGATACTAGGTGGTGGAAACTGAAAATATCCGTATATTTGTTCATAGAAATGCCCCAACACATTTTGAATCTTTTACGAGTAGCTAATATGATGACCTGATTCATTGTTAAACTATCACCTTGCTTTATATACTATTAATGTACAGGGTGGTGATACTTGTCAGCCTTGTCGTAACCCTCACGTGTACATGAGATGTTATCTTGTTTAAATGTGAATATGGAATGGAGATATTATGGTACTAGTGCTTCCATACAGTATTGTGAGTGCATATGCTGTAACTGGCTTATCTGAGAAATTTAAGTCAATCAAAAAAACGGAGGACTATAATCAAGTCGGCAGGGTAGCGAGTAGGGCTTCTGCTCAAACTGGTAAATGCCTAAAGTGGATTCTCTTAGGTTCATTTCAGAGGAAATCTTAGAGGGTATGGTTGGGGAACATGGGTAGCATCTTTGCTTTTTGCAAGCCTGGAGTATTTAACTGTTTCAAAGCAATGATGTTTGGCCTGATTAGCGGTGGGTGTTGTCTGTGGTGTAAATGAAAACACTGTGCGGAAACCACAAGAGCTGCAACACACTGAGAAATGCAAAACTGTCAAACAGTTCAACTGTTCTCTCGTTTAAAACATAAAGTGGGAGCTGTTATCAATGCCAACAAAAGTGGAGAGTGGGTGGAGTGGGTGGAAGCCCAGCTGTATGCTCTATAGATTGCTTTCTGGTTCCCTAGGCAACCAGCGTTTCCATCAAATTTCAAAAGGCACATGTACCTTGTGCCACCCGTGTAGACTTTGCCAGCACTTGACACGCATTACAGTTTCTGTCACTTTCCAGCCTCATTTTGATGGATAATCTGCTGGCAGTGTGGGGAACCTTCACAGAAAAAGGTTTAACACCTCTTAGCTAAGTTTGCTGGTGCAAATACACTGTCCTTTCTGATCACTTGATGAGCATCTGTGCATTTACAGCAAATTTGTCACGTGTATCTCCAGAGACTACTTTGTCCATTAATACAAGAAGAGGTGTATAGGACCTGGCAGTTTTGGCTGGATTAATCCTATTGGAGTTGGACCAACACTGTTTGGCATATGGTTGCTACCTGTCTGGAGTGGTGCAGCAAGTTACATAGCAATGAACTAGATTGCTGCCCAAGCAATTGACAGACGATGAGATGTTTGAAAGCATTCCACCCATCAACTTAATCATGATGTCCTAAGTGTGACAGGTATGCCTAGACATCCCATGCTTGCTTTGTCGTAGGAACCAAGCTGCACTTCACTGATGAGGCCCAACAATGCTCAAACTATTCTGGAGCTGCATGCGTTCCCATTCACAGGCAACATTGCTAGCAGGTTGAGATTAGAGCAGGACTAAGAAAGATTTGCCTCCCTCTTCTAGACCCAAAGACATTTGGCAACCCCTTCACACTTACTTAATGACTCTAGAAATCGGACCTTCCAAATGCCTCCTCCCCCCCCCCCCCCACTCACCTGCTAACACCACTTCCCTCTGCACCACTAGCCAAGGCACGGTGGACTAAGACTGCCCCCCCCTTTGTCCATTATCCCAATCCCACCACTATTGCTTCATTGAAGATTGTATTGTTCCCACTTTATTGGATACAGAGTCCTCCATGATGCCCTTTGATAATTATTGTTTTGCTGCACGTTGAGTCATGATAGATATCTGAATGCTGATTTATCAATATCTGTAATGTCTGTCCTTTCTTATTCTCTGAAAATAATAAATAAAGGATTTTTAAAAAAAAAGAAAGATTTGCACCTGACTGCTCCCCGTCTGGAATGGAACAGTGGACAAAAAAAGATGGCCTGGAATGTGGCCCTGAAATGTTTCCAGAGGTTGAGACTTTTGCAAGCATTCCACCCATCAACGGTTTTAACCACTCTTTCCCAGATATTTTATTCTTTGCTTCATTTTCACCATCTATAAATCACTTCTCTGAATCCTTCTCTTCTGCAAGGCCTTCAACGCTTACGGACACTTTGAATGACCGTTGTGCCAATCTTCACACTGAAGTGCTCATCGGAGACTAGTGCAGACACAGTTTGGTCATGTTATGGGATTCAGGGCCTCTCCACCCAATTGCAAGACCGTTGGGGCACGGATACACACATTTTTTTTAAGGGAGGGAGGTGTTGGGCGTTTTGGGAGGACACCTTTAACAAGATGCCACTGGAGCTTAGACAGCATGCATGAGAAACATCTCACATACTACACATGCAATGATTGGAAAACCTACCACTGGTAAAGAAAACTCACGCTTTACTCAAATTTGATCAAATCTAATATCAAACAACCATCAGTTTAATGAATAATATTGTACACCAATGTACATGCTAAACATCACTCAATTCCTATATTTAATTTTAAGGTTGCATATTTTGCACTATGAAACTCTCCAATGCTACCATCCCATGACGCGTGTTAGATGGTGTACTCGTAAGGCTGGAGGCTGCTGGCCATGATGGAAGTGGACATGAGGTGGTCTTTCTGGTGCTCTAAGTTGACAAGGGTGGCATTTCATGATTCTCTCTTGTTGAATATTATGGACAGCTGTCCCAGTGGTAGCAATAAAAGTTAACTTGGCTGGGGCGCTAGAGGGCGCCAAGCAAGATGGCTGCACCTCTGTGAGGCTCTTGCAGCTCAGGCCTTTATCCGTATAAAATCTTGCTCATCTCCAGGAAAATCTGCGAACCACTGGCTAATTTTGAAAGGCGACACACCAAGGAACCTGCTGCGCTGCCCAAAACCACGGCTGCAGGCCCGGAAGAGGGGAAAACTGTGCATGTTATTCTGCCCGACGGGGAGGACAAAATGGCGACCTGACTCACTCCGAGTTCGGACGAGAGCTGCTGGAGCCCTGCTGCCGGACGACGCGGCATCCGAACCTCGGGGGCCCGCTGGCCTCCAGGTGCCTGTTGACTGCCATTGCTGCCCCTGCTGACCCTGCCCTGCCACGGGCTGCGGAGACTGTCGCCGCCGCGGGAGGATATTGGGCCTGAGACCTCCGACGCGGATCGGCGTACGGCCGGAGCTGACTGAGGCGGCGGAGAACGCGGAGCCAGCGGGCGGCACCCGCGCTGGCTGGCCACTGAGGAGGGAAGAGGACCGCGAAGGAGCTGCCGTCCCCGGGCTGCCGCCGCGGAGCCGCTGGGAGCTCTGTGCGGACGCCCGCCTGGTGGGATTGCTCCGGACCCGCGGAGGTGGAGAGACGCTGCCTTTCCCGAGGCCGTCCTCAGCGTGCCAGATACACTGCCGGAGGATCTGTGTGGAGCGCTGCGTGTAAGGTAGGAAGAGGCCGCGCTCACCCATTGCTTGCCCTAACTGCTGCCGCTGTGGTGCGGATGATCCCTGCGACCTCCCTCGCTGACTGCCATTGAAAGAGGGACCGCCCTGTTAGGACCGAGAGAGAACGCTGCGCCCCCCAGGACCACGTTAAGGCCTCCCTGATCCACATCCTTTGCCGCGCGCCCGAGGGGACCCCGTACTGGAGCCTGGCCCCTCTCGCGGGTTAGAACCGGACGGAGGGGGGTGTGATCCATGCCCCGAGGGCCGGCGACCCACCTGGACTGACATACTTGCTATACCGCCTCCCAACGGCGCGAGGCCTGGCAGGCTTGGCGCCTGGTACCCGAAGCGCTGAAAGTCCCAAAGCGCTAGGATCTGACTGCAGGAAGACGGAGCGGAGCACTGTAAGCGGATTGCGGTCCTTGGACCCCCGCTGCTAGTGCTGGAGATCGTGCGGACTGAACCGGACACGGCTGCCCTGCCTATGCGACTGAAACCCCTTGACGCTGTCGTATAGTGGAAGAGGCAACAGATGTGACGGGGCATCCTCCGGGAAGAGACACCGGTCCGCGAAACTAGCTAATGAACTTCTTGAACACCGCATATAACCACAAGAAGCTCTTCTTTCCAACACTGCTGGCCCCTCTGTCGACACCGGCTCCTTGTGCGTCCGGGCGGCATCTCACCTTGCGGACCACGGGCCGGACCCCAGAAGTGTGCCCTAACTACTTCCCCCTGGATCACGACTCTTCATAGCCACCTCCTCTGCGACCATGGGGAAGCCAGACGGACGGCAGCCAAAGCTCAATTTCGACACCCGCAAATCGTCTCGGTCCCAGTCGGAACCTGACGAAGACCAGCAGGACGTGTCGACCCCCTCCACCGCAGTTCTCAAGGAGCTGCTGTTGGTGATGCAATCGAGCTTAACCTCCATTGAATCCAAAATGGACTCCATGAATACCAGGCTGGAAGGCCTCACGCACAGAGTGGAGAAGCACGATGACCGCCTGGTTGAGGCAGAACGGCGGATTTCGGACCTAGAGGACACGACCAACGCCACCACGAGCCGCACCCTTGAGATGGACCGAATCCTGAAAGTAATAGCAGCCAAAAACGAGGATTTAGAATCCCGCTCGAGGAGAAACAACCTCAGAATCCTTGGAATTTCGGAGTCGACAGCCACCGGAAGAATGGAGGAATATGTTGGGAGACTCCTCATTGCACTATTTGGCAGGGATGCATTTTCACAAGTCCTGGTTGTCGAACGAGCGCACCGCTCATTGGCGAATCGGCCGGCCCCTGGTACTCCTCCCCGGCCCATCATCGCCAAACTACTTAACTATCGCGACAGGGATACCGCCCTTCGCCTCTCCAGGGAACAAGGACAACTAACATATGAAGGGATGGCGATTTCGATCTACCCTGACTTCACCATGGCCGTCCAAGACCAACGACGCAAATTTCTGCAGGTGAAGAAGAAACTTCAACAGCTTAATATGCCCTATGCCATGTTATTCCCAGCCCGCCTCAAGGTAACGCATCAGGGCAAACAGCATTTTTTCACGAACCCGCAACACGCCCAGGACTTCCTCAAAACTCTGCCCAAGATACCTGCGGATCAGCCGTCCTCAACGCATCACCCCGCGGATGGCGGGAACACATCGGATGTCGAATAAGACGACTGTAAAATAATCCCCCCTCTCTTATGTAACATATTCAGAGCCTACATGTGGACGCACTTCCCCCCCCCCCCGGCTGTGAGGTGTACGTAGATCTGACCCACTGCACTCCACTCATGCCCTGCGGAACGGCAGACATGCTGCCGCCGACACTTGCCCCTCACGGAGGGACCCGAGGAAACGCTACAGGCCATATGCACTGAGGACAGACCGGCGAGACTCGGGCACTGATGCTGCAGCTGACGCCTACGGGACACTCTCGATATCTTTTGAATGTGCCGGCCGGCTGGAGGAAGCTAATGCCTGGATCATAAAGACCTTCTTCCGCATGTATATCCTGATGCTGGACTCTGTGAATGATGAGCCACACTGGGAGCGCAGCGTCCTGTTGGATGTCTTCATGCAAACACAGAACTACCTTTCAACTGTACAAAGCTGCCCGAGCACCCTCGCTCTGACGAGGAGAACCTGACCGCCCTCTAGAATCCACCCGTCAGGTGAACCCTAAGTACTTCGTATCATACATGGGGAACTTGTTGAGCCCTCCGCCCCCTGTTGGGGAGATGGCTACGGTTTGCTTTTGGGAGGGGGGAGGGATAGGCCACGGCGAGTTTGGGTCGCTGTTGTGGGAGGGGGGAGGCCATGGGGAATGGTTTTATACAGAATGTTATTGCTCCACCTCATTAAAATCTGTTCATGCTGTAAATCCAGAATATAACCTCGACATACTTCATCCAGTTGACTTATGCAAAACAAATGGAGTCACGTCCTAAACCCACCCAATATAACTTTTTAACCTGGAATATCAGAGGACTGGGGGATCCCCGCAAACGCCGTCACATCCTCTCTTATTTAGAACGTCACAACATTCACTGTGCCATGCTTCAAGAAACACACCTCGCCCCCAACCCGTCCCCCACATTTGCAGCTCGTTGGGCAGCCACCAAATGCTTCTCGTCCTACTCGTTCTATGCCCGGGGTACCCTCATATTGGTGAAACGCTCGCTTCCCTACACCCCCATTGGCTCATATGGGGACCCACAGGGCCGTTATAGTATTCTCTGGGGTAGACTCGCCGCACAATCCATTACGCTTGTCTCCTGCTATGGGCCCAACACTGACGACCCGGAATTCTTCCGCATACTCTGGGGCAAGATAATGGATATAGGCTCCACACACCTGATATGGGGAGGGGACTTCAATGTGACCATAAACCCAGTTTTAGACAGATCACATCCACAAACTCGCCACTACTCCAACGCGCAGGAGACCCTCCAAAGTATTATGGAGGAACATAGTCTCACGGACGCCTGGAGGACCCTCCATCCACAAACCCGAGAAGGGACCTGTTATTCCACTGCTCACTGCTCCTGGTCCCGCATCGATGGCTGGCTTATAGATAAAGGGTTAACAACTTGGCTAACGCATGCATCTCACATCCCACGTACATATTCGGACCATTCACCCGTCCTTCTTTCTCTTACGCCACCTCACGAAGACCCACTATACATATCCTGGCGACTCAACGCACAATCATTGTTAGATCCGGTATTTAAAGATGAGCTTGAGCATGAAATCTCAGAATTTTTCCCCCGGAATGATAATTCGGTTCCGCAATATTCTACAGTATGGGAAGCCTTTAAGGTCACCATGCGAGGTATTTGCATAGCTAAAAGTGGCAGAGTCTTAAAGGATATTCGAAATATGCTACAGAAACTAGAGCAAACAATTAAGCAGGCGGAAGGGACTCTCCGAAACTCACCCACGCCGGAGCAGAAAGCACATTTACATGATCTCCTTACTGAATACCAAGAAACGGCGGAGAGGGAGTGTAAATTTAGAGGGAAATACCACCAGGCCCGCCGTTACGGTGAGGGAGAAAGACCAGGAAAGGCACTAGCCTCAGTGATCCGCCCCCCGATTTGCCAATACAATCTTAGAGATAGAAGATGAAGAGGGTCAGCTCCACAGGAACACTTCTGAAATTTTAGACACCTTTCAGAGGTTTTACAAAAAACTGTATACAACACATAGAAAGCACCCTGAGGATTTTACCTCATTCTTTGAGGACACAGCTATCGCATGGCTGGGGGATGGCCAGAGAGAGTCCCTTGTAGCCCACTACGAAGATGAAGAAATAATTTCCGCAATTATGCAATTACAGTCGGGCAAAGCCCCAGGGCCCGATGCCCTCCAGGCCGAATTCTATAAAACATTCAGGCATCTCCTTATCCATGTTCTAAAAAGGAAATAGAAGGTGCACTCGTTGTGAAGTCAAAAATAAGGGCGCCATCCAGCCCGGGTCAGGACTGCCGGTTAGCATGCCGCTTGAGGATAAGACGCTACCTTATTAATTGATACAACATGACTTTTTATTTATAAAGTCTCTTGACGAACAATTATTATTTGGACCTTTTCTTCACTTCGACTTCACCACATAGGATAATTCTTAAGTCCAATATTCTGAGGCGTGAGAACTCACCAACCATACTGTTTGCGTGGCTATTTTATGCCCGATGAGGTCCAATTTCGTCATTGACATATTTACTTTATAGGAGCCCTGACGAAGTTCCCTCTGGCAAAAATTGGGAACGAAACGCGTTGGCTGTGTGCCAGTTTTAAAAAAGATTGATTGAATAAAAGAAGTAATTCTGGAACAGATTTCGACGTCGTGTATTGACTTCACAACGAGTGCACCTTCTATTTCCTTTTTAGAATTTGGCTACTACTGACACCTCCGGACGGCGGGTGTAGGAAGTGTTTGCACCATTTTTTGAATTTATCTGTACATGAGGACTGGATGTGCTTGACCTTGGTCTGCCGTCTCTCCTTTTTCTGTTTATCTCCTTATCCATGTCCTGCGTCACGTACTCGAGGAAGCACGAGAGACGGGCATCTTGCCTCCATCGATGCGTGAAGCGCTCATCATCTCCCTGCCCAAACCGGGGAAATCGGCGACGATAGTGGATTCATATAGGCCCCTGTCCCTTATCAACGTGGACGCCAAGATCCTTGCTAAGTTAATCGCATCAGCCCCCTCATGCCTGTTCTGGTCCTCCCCGATCAGTCGGGTTTTGTGCCAACTAGAGGCACTTCTCACAATCTGCGTACCCTCTTTGCGATTCTCCACGACATAGAACCTGACACTAACGCCGCTGCCATCTTTTTAGACGCCACTAAGGCGTTTGACTCCCTGGGATGGGACTATTTAGCCTTTGTCTTGCGACGCATGGGGTTCCCTCTCCCATTCCTGGCCTGGATAAACCTGCTCTACACTGGCCTGCAGGCCACGGTGATGATCAACGGAAAGCGATCGGCCCCTTTTACTATAGCCAGAGGAACCAGGCAGGGATGCCCCTTGCCCCCCTTTTATTCGCCCTGGCTATCGAACCCTTGGCCGCCAAGATACGCCAACACTTCCGCGGACATGCCCTCATCTACCCTGAAAGGCAAATGTTAATCTCATTATATGCAGATGACCTTACCCTTTATCTGCAGCACCCGGAGGAGAGCCTGAATCCCATCCTCCGTCAGTTCCTCCTTTTTGGGCATCTCTCCGGAGTAAATATTAATTGGGGAAAATCCCAAATTTACCCACTCACTGACTCCACTCCCAGATTTGTACCGGACTACCCCCTAGCATGGTGCGATGACACACTCACCTATTTAGGGATAGTCCTATCCCGCAATCGCGAAGAACTAATGAGGGCTAACTACAGTAGTGCACTGAGCTCTTTGGTGGACAAAATCACACGCTGGATTGCACTGCCATTGTCCATGGCAGGTAGAGCCGCCCTCATAAAAATGGTCATATTGCCCAAACTATTATATTTGTTTGTAAATATTCCCTATGCCCCTAGCCGCCACTTCTTTTCGACCATCAAAAGCCAACTCATTCGGCTTGTATGGGGAGGTAAGCAGGCTAGGCTACACTGGGAAATCCTTACATGTCCCTTCAGTGAGGGCGGACTGGAGATACCAGACCTGGAATTGTACTTTAGCTGTGCCCAAGCCCACTTCGCCTCCTATTGGATACACCCCCCCCCCCTATATGCCACACCTGGCCATTGAAGACGGATATATGCACCCTATTCCCAGCACGGCGTACTTAAGCACCCCCGCAGTTACGCGGAGTCACGCCTCCACCACCGTCCAATGCACCACCAGCGCATGGCGTGATCTAGCGAATATCACACGCACCCCCTTACTATATTCCCCCCTTCTTCCCCTTGCCGGCAGGCAAGATATCCCGGTGGCACAGGAGGGGGGATGCCGCAGATTACTACGCAAACTGTCAATCCAAACCTGGGGACAGCTATACGAAAAGAGTAAATTTCGCACGTGCGACAAATTCTTTGGCCCTACAACCCCCTCCCCCCAGAACGATTCTACTACATTAGACTGCGACAGGCTGTGAAAGCCCTCACTCCTTGTTTCCCTCAGGAACCCCCTATCATGTCCCCCCTGCACGCCCTCCTGCAACAAGTCACCCCTTCCCATGTTATCTCACTATTACATCGTACAGTCCAGGAAAATAGAGAATATGACCCCCCCGTTGGCAAAGACTAGATGGGAAATAGAACTGGGCCATCCCCTGACTGATGATCAATGGTCCTTCTGCTGTAGGCAAACAGGGGAAATCTCTGCTAGCAGCAAATTCCGACTCCTCCATTACAAATTCGTCCATCGTCTGTATTACACACCGGCACGCTTGCACAGCTTGAGACTTCGTGACAATGACATATGTGACCGATGCGGCAGTGAAGGAGCCGATTTCCAACACATAGCCTGGGACTGCCCACCAGTCCGTCGATTCTGGACGGAGGTAATGACCGCACTAGACCTCATGACTGGCACACACATTCCGGTAGATCCTCTGACTGCACTCCTTGGATACACTGCACCTATAGCGGCCCAAATCCGTAAATACACATCCATTGCACTCCTCCTCGCTAAGAGAAAGATCGCTTGCAGATGGGGTAGAGGGAGAGCACCGAAATTTAAAGATTGGCTTCAAGACCTTATTTATTGTCAAGAACAACTACACACACACGCAGAACTTCTGCCTCCCTCCTCCCGGCCCCGGGATATCTGGACACCTCTGCAGACATACTTATTGGAACGCGCAGCTGGCACGCTTTCACCGGCCCCCCCCCACTACCCCACAGACATGAGACGCACAGATGAGAAATGATCCCCCTCCCAAGGTGACACACACTCTGCACAGTGAATTCGGGGTTATCTGGACACACTACTCCATCGTTTCATGCATGGACTACGCCATACTACACAAGTTATATCTATAGAGCACACGACACGAGAGTGGAAAAGATGTTGTTTGAAGGATGTTACTCTACATCACGTGCCTACAATAAAATCCCTGATCCTTCAATGCTCCTATGACACCTGACGCGGCCGGCCCGATGTGGTTGTAGGCGGCATGCTGTGTTATCCCTCTCCCTTCTGTAGTAAATCTTCGAGCATTGCCTTGCTGTGCCGCCCCTTTCAGGGATGTGGGCATTCTGCTGTGGATGACATCTTATTGTTCAAATAAAGGTTTTCAAAACTTAAAAAAAAAAAAGAAAACAAAAAAAAAGTTAACTTGGCTATATAATACGCTCTGTTCTGCATGAAGAACAAGTCAATTTTACTGGAAATTCATTGGGTGGAACGTTTGGCAAATGGCTTGGTCTCCTTGCTTCCAGTAGTGTGTTGAGCTGACCACATGCAATCAAGGGCCAGATTAAAAAAAAATACACGCAACAGAGCGCAGCACCCAAAAAGGCTGCGCTGCATTGCTTGACAGAGAGGGCGCCATATCTACAGAGATATGTCTTTCTCCTCCCCTCTCCCTGGCCCTGGTGCTGATTTCAGATGATGTACTCCACGCACAGACCTTAGCGCCATAGCGCTAGGGTGTGTGCCTGAGTCTAGCATACGTTTTGTACAGGAAGGGTACACTTCCTGTAAAAAATACAATGCCTAGACAAGTTTAAAAGCTTTTCCCACTTTGTATGTGTTCTGCACAGTGCAGCACGCATGCAAAGTCGCAAAAGAAAGCAGAAATAAAAATGTTTCTCCTGTTAGCGCCTCCTTTGAAGTGGCGTTAACTTTTGGTGCTAAACCCTGTCTACAATTCTTTGTAGATAGGGTTTTGCGTCAAAAGGCACGGGTGGTTGCACGGGAACGCCCATGTACCACCGATATAACGCTCCCTTGTCGCTAAGTAATGCAAAGCAGTGCTTTGCAATACTTTTAGGGGACTTTCCAGCGCAAAACAAGTTTTGCGCTGGAAACTAAGTTCCCCCAAAAACATTTTGTGCTCGTTAGCGTCACTTTTGTGACGCTAACCCAGCGCAAAATATTTGAAAATCTACCCCCAACTCTGTTGAAGATCCTAGGTAAGGACACAGTCCTTCATCTCTTTCATATGAGGAGTTCTTCAGCTCTTGGTTACAGGGATATCTTAAGGAATTTGAGGGCTCTAGGCCAAACGTATTTTGGGGGGCCCTGTTCAGAACAGCTTTGAATTTATGATCCAGTTCCAGCTCTTTCATTCCCCCTTTAGCCAGGACACTGACAGTGCACAGACCCAATCGTCTAAATTCTAAATGTGTTCACATCTAATATTCATGGATAGAGTGTGTGTTTTCAATATTGCAACAAAGCAGCAGCTCATTAATATCACTGCAAATAATCTCTGTTACACCCTCCTATTTCTCAAATATGAGGTCCTGTTCTGAATGAAAAGAAACTTTTTTATGAATGTTGCATGAAATATGAACACAACACTTCTCTTCAAAATGTCTGTTATAAATGCTCATACATCACCCACATTAAAAACAAATGAAAGAAAAACTGTATTTAAAACAATATGTTTAAGAATTATTCAAGGTCATCAGGACAAGACTTTCTGCAAAACAGTGCTTGTTCTATTGGGGGTGCGGAAAGGCTAGGGACCTGGGCCAAAACCCACTTTGCCCATGCCTTAAAACGTCTCTGCTTGGTTACTTGAGGTCAGTGCATCTGAGGCCACAGAATAATTCCCTGAATAGTGGGGTGAGTTCTTGATTGATGTCCACCCTTTAACTGCACATTTCTCTGTGCGCTGTCCTCAAAGTGAGTTGGGCTCCTAGGTGTTTGTGTGTGGCTTATTTCTCAATCCTCTTTGTAGTCTCAGCGACATCACTTCCTTCCTGAAAGCCTCAGGGTCTCAGTGTGTGTTGTGATGCCCCACCCATCCTTCCTTGTGTGTGTGCCGTGGCCAACTCTTAACAATAAAACTCTCTTCAAATGCCTCTTTTTAAAATACTACACCCGAGTTTAATGCAGCTTGCTTTCCCCCTGGGAAACAATAAAGGCACAAGCCGTGCAGGCCATTGTAAGCACAACTGCTGCTGGCCTCATTGGCTAAATTGTCTTTTCAGTCATGCGCCCTAGTCTTTCGGGCATGACCTGAGCAGAGAAGCAGTGGGGTGTTACCACTCTGAAAATCATCACCATCATTTACAGTAAGGCACTGCAAAGTCTCTTGTCTTTGCTGGTAAAAATATCTGTCTGGGCCTACATTGCCCCTGTTAGTGAGCTCCACTCCCTCTTTGGGACCCCATTGTTTCTGCAGTACAGCACGCCGTGTGTATCTATCAGAAAAAGATTACATACGCTATGTTGTGGGCCACTGCAATTATGCGATTTTGCGGCTCTGGCATTTTCCACACAATTATGGATTTGCCGCATTTGTGTATAATCTGCAGATTTTAGCAGAAAATAGTTTTTAGCTCAAATGGATCAAAAGTTGCTAAAAATGCTGCAACATGTGGAAGTGAAAGGCGCTTTGCAAAGGATGACTGGTCATCTTTCTGTTGTTTATTGCTGTATTTGAGTGTCAGACTGCAACGAATGTGGTGTAACTTTGGCTCGGTAGTTGACGATGATGCATGTTTTACTCAGCAGTACAGCGTTCAATTAGTGTGTAGTATTTACAGACAATGGGGCATATTCTCAAGAACGTGTGATAACCATCGCAAAAGTTACTTAACGCAACCTCCAACATCGCAGTATATCGCGGGAAATTTACGCCGTGTTAACCAAGTATTCACAACACAGCGGTACCATGCGATAGTCACCAGATAACGCGTCAAATGGCCGCGTTAAAATCAAAGCCACGCCGCAAAAATGCGAAACACAAATGCAAAAAAAGCTGCGATGAGGCCAATCGCAAGACAAAAAGCAGCGAAAACCAGCGGCAGGCCTGCAAATCCCACGCGTCTGGGGGAAAATGCACTATAAAAGCAACAAAAACAACACACCAGAAACAATCCAAAGTGCGTAGCAACATGGATGCACCCTGACCCAGCGCAGAGGCCAACGCGAACCCCTCAAGCCCCACAGACCACCAGCAAGGACCAACCAGGTCGGGGAAGGCCAAGGAGAAGAGGGAGAGGAAGACTGGGTGCAGTCCGTAGGAAAACAAGACCAGCGTCACGGATGTGACGGAACACTACCAGCAACTGACCCACAATCAGACTACCTTGAATGCAGCCGGAGTGTTGAGGAGGCCAATGGAGGAGACCAAGAGGCGCTGGCATGACGTGACAACCTAAACCAGGCCCAAAGCCGCTGCCAACAGGAAGGCAGCAACGGCGACAGGAGGTGGGAGTCCTACGCCACAGGAGGAGCTGGAGGAAATGGAGGCCAGTCATCAGTGTGGAGACGGTGCAAGGAGGTGGGAGTACGGACACAGCTCGAGAGGACCTGACACAACAACAACAGGGTGAGTAACGAACAGGGACTGGGGGGACGGGGGAGATGGGCACAATGGCACACATGCACAAGGATGTGTAGCACACTGCACACCCACAATTACCCAGGGTCATGTCCCCCATCCCCGTGGCACACTGCAGCACACACACATGGCAATCACAGCACATCCCATGACAATGTGGCACAAAGTGCAACACCGACACTGCAGAACAGGGGACACAACTGGGTCCGCCCATGCGCAGAAACAGGCCAATCACATTTGACAGAGCAGGGAACTGTGAGATGCATATGTACGGGTACAACCTCACATCAGTCATGTAGTCCAAATGTCCACTGTCCCCCCTCAAATTGCCAGCACCGCCCAAACAGTCACAATGTACATTGTCACACAGTCTGCATGTCTACAAAAACAATGCACCAACATACATGTCAACACAATGTCAACATGCATCTCCCCTTCACATTGCAGAGGGACAAACAACACCTCCAGCAGGTGAGACCAGACAACCCATCAGTGATGCCGGAGACGACCACCACACCTTCGACACCGACGCCCTACAACAGCCCATGGACATCCCACGCAACCCACCAACAGGACCAGGGCATACAAGCTACTCAGAGGAGAGCCCAGCCCCTGCAACAGACCACACAGCATGAAGCACCCGCAAGCAGGGCTGGCTCACAACACTTCACCGACCCACACATGGCACCCCAATGCCAGGTGTCAGAACGCCAAAAGGAGGTGGCCGAACAGGTGTGGGTGTGGTCCGAACCCATGGAAGGCGAACTAAATCACATACGTGGGTGTCAATTACCCTTCAGGGACCCCCCACACCCAACAAAGGAGACCCACACTGCCATAGAGACACATGCAGATGCACATTCCCAGTACAGAACCACACACAGGGGCACGCACATATCAGTCACACACCCACGTTGGCTCTGCGTACGACGGCCCAGTCCACTCCCCGTACGAATTGAGTGGGTGACGACAAAGCACATGTCCAAGCTCTAACCCGCTGCCTGCGGTGACATGTCTGCGTCTGCTGTACACAGCACACTGTAATGTCGTAGGGCCCAGGGCCCTCATGCATACAACAAGACCACAGGGACACACGCAGATATTATGTTGAACTGGCTAGGGGCACGTGCGCCCGGCCCCTTTATTGGCAGGGCCACATGTACAGTGACGCCTGTGCTGGAAGTGTGTGAGGTGAGCATAAGCCAGCCCGCACGGAGTGCTTGGTGCTGGCAACAACTTGAACAGTGGACACCAGTGCAATGAAAACAGAAATCACCTGCATAACAGAGTCAACTGCTGAGCAACATGGAGGGAGCCGGAGCAAGTACAGAGGTCACCCAACATACAAACAGAAGTGTCTGTGAGTTGCAGTGCACTGATGTTGGGGCACTAGAGCTGAGCGCGCTCATGTGATGAAAATGACTAGGATTGTGTCCATTCAGGATATTCCTGATGCAGATGCAGTGGGGTGTGTTAGACCTGTATCAACTTCCTCATCAACGTCCCAGGTCTCCCACACTGCCGGAGGTGACATTGCTGCGCAACCTCTCCACAGCACAAAACTCAATCAGTAAGGGTCCATGGGTTGCGGTGCACTGAGTCAGTGGCACCTGGAGTGCTGAGCAGGGGATCAGGCAGATGATGGCATCCACGACAGGTCTGAGCAACTCCGGTAGTCTGCCAGTACCACTGTTTCGACTCTGGCAGATGGTGGTTGGAGTTGGCCCTGGCGATGGTGGCGTGTGCCTCCTGCGGTGATGCGACGTCCGGGCCGGTCAGGAGTCGATATGATGTGTGAGCCCTGGTGGTCCGCAGTTGAGGCCGGAGGCAGCGGACAGCGCAGGGCCACATGCACATTGTCGTCGATGACCCCAAGACCACCGTCACAGAGGTCATCCAATATTCATTCAGACAGGTTCCCTGACTTGAGCTGCACAGAGTTGGTGGCCCCGGATGCACAGCGGCAGGCACAGGCACACCGCCACGGGCGGTGACTTGCGGTCCATTGAGGAAGGGCCACGCAGACTGAGCGGGTCCCCGTCGATGTCGAAGGTGAATGTGGCGGAGGGTTGCGGGGGACAGTGGAAGGTGTCCTCCAGGGCATGATGCAGAGGGCAGAAGCTATCTGGAATCAGCAAATGGAGGAGTGGAAAGCGACTGCCTCGTTGCCACCACCAATTCGTCATCAGCTGCATGGGGATGAAAACTACCCCCTAGTCCATAGACTCAGACGCCACCAATGTATGACCAGAGTGTGTCCATGAATGTCGGGGAACAGACTTAGTGGCACAGGGGCTGAGAGGGGATGCAGTCTGCGATGATGCCCGTACACTTATATGTACTCAGGCATTGCCGAATCAAGACTCTGTGACCTACTGGACCGGAGTGTAGGCTGGAGGCAGCGGTCAGCAGTGGGCCACAGCCACGTGTCGTAGGCTCGCGATGCACAGAGTTAGTGACATCAGGGCAGTTGTCGGTAGTGTTCGATCACCTCCGTAACGATGATACTTTTTTCCTCCCAAATGCAACGCGTCATCCTCTTATGCCTCTCCTTGCGTGCAATGATTCGTACTCTGCCTTTGAATAATCGATGTTCAGTTCCAATTATGTGACCTACTCGAGGGCAGCGTAGGCCGAGAGAAGTAGTCCGCGTGGGCCCACAGAATCTTGCGGCTGTGATGTAACACTAAGACCTGTTGGCACCACATCGAAGGGTGTATAGTGACATATACTCAGCCATGATTGATGTGCTCTGCCATGGTGTAATCAAGACTCAGTTCCAAATGTGTGACCTACTTGTCCGCTGTGCATGCCGGTGGAGTACGTCAACGAGAATGGAGTACTGCGGGCCTGTGTTGCGGAGGCCGTGATGGTCTGAGGAGGCTGCCAAGGTCGCAGGCCTCGGGCTTGGAGATTGCACCGGCACGTGGTGGGCCCTCTTCGACACACGCTGGTGTCGGAAGGTGGACATTGAGGCCTGGGTGCGCAGGTGCGGGCAGGACTGGTTCGGGGACCAGCGTCCCGGGGTGCAGCAGGCGCACAGGATCGCTGGCAACACCGCTCACGGCGTCGACCTCGTGGCGGGGTGAGAGGCGCCGCCCTGGCAGAGACGTTGGGCATTCCGGAAGAGGACCACGCCCAGAGTTACGTGCCTTTTATTCACACCCCATGCGCTGGCCTGGCGTACGCCGGGCCAGCCCACTCCTCTCACGCTTACGGGGGGGACGTCACAAGCTACATTTCCGCGATCTTCCCCACTGGCTGGGGTGACATGGTTGCGTTCCCTGTCCACTACACTCCAAACACCAGCGGTGTGTGTCGACATGGATATGTGTGTGGTCTGCATACTGCAGTCTGGCCAGCACATCCACGCCACACTTGGCATTGTGTACATTCTCATTCATCGGTCCCTTGCCTCCTTCACACATGCCTGGTCCCCACCTCTTCCGACAATCTGCTATTGTGTGTCCGAGGTGTCATGCCGTTGATGGCTCATGTACATGGCTGGCCCAGGTTCCCACAGTGAGTTGTGCTATCATGTCTGGTGGGTGTGCATGTTGTATGTGAGCTTGTGACGTGTGCAATTCCTGTGTTGTGTGTTGCATGATTGTGGAGTTGAGGTGTGTGGTGTGTGCATTTGGTATTGGCCAACGAGCAATGCATTTCCGTGGGTGCCATCCTGGTGGCGCAGGTTGATGCTGGACTGTCAGGAAGTGCAGGTATCATGCACACTGCCTGGGTGGTTGGCGGCGGCGTTGGCGGGGATTCCACGGTGGTCCACTATTGCCTGCACATTGGTGGGATACGTGCACTTTCTGTTGCGCTTATTGTGTGCAGTGTCGCCAGGGGCCACTAGTAGGACATGTGTGCAGTCAATTGCCCCCTGACACGTGCGGGAAGCCAGCTGTGACGTACACGCCTTGCTTGGTCTCCGGCTGTTCCTGCGCAGTGTGTGTGAAGTATAGATAGTGGGGTACCAAGCTGATGGTGTCATCCATGACCGTTGTGGGGGACTTGGATTGGCCTGGCTGTGTGACTCCTCCGTCTCAGGCGGATGTTGGTTGGAGGGTACCAGAGGCCAACACGTGCAGCACGGCCAGCAGCTTTGTCTGCGGTGGGATGTTGGTTGTCCGCTGTGTTGGTACCGTCAGCCTGTGGGCAATGGTGGTCAGGATGCGGAGGAGGGTTGTCCCTTTGGGCATGACATTCTCTGGTGTTGGGTCTATGAGGTTGGTGCATTTTCGGAGGGTCGCTGTCTTTGTCTGCGCTGCCTCAGTGTTGGTCCGGGGGGGGCGGTGGGTGTCCGGGGGGGTGGTGGCAGTGGGTGTTGGAGCCCTCTTGGGTGTCCGGCCCGCATGTTCAGTGGCTCCATGGCATCTGTTGGTCTTCAGGTGTGGCTGTGGGCTGGGCTCCCTTTTGTGGTGCAGGCTGCCGTACAACTTTACACCAGGTCAGAGCAGGTGTTAATTTCCTGCTGCTAACGCGCATTATCGCATGTTTCGTGGTCTTTTCGCAGATCTGGCTGGTGGTTGAGAATGTTGCGGAGTGGTGTTTTTGTGGCTTTTTGCACGGGTACGCCTACTCTGCATCTCATTAGCGATAGTTGCCAGGGTCATCTGTGGCGATGTTTTTTGCGGCTGCTATCGCTGGTAAACTGGTGTTATGGGCTGTTAACACCAGCTTGTGAATGGGGCGATGAATTTAACGCAACTTTGGCTGCGATAAAGTGCCGTTAACTCGGCGATAGCTCCTTGAGAATATGCCCCAATGTGTGATATCAGCGACGATACAACACCACCAAACTTTGGGTTAACCTGAAATTCCACATTAGAGATTCACACAAATAAATGATGCACAAAATGAGGAGGGAATGAGTAATTTGGGGAAGAGAAGAGATCTTATGGTCATTACCATCCCTACCTACCCAGACATACAAAGACCTCCAATGACATGACCCAAGGAATTTAAGATTTAGTTAGCTCAGATTAAGGTAAACTAAGTTAGGGATCGTATTAAATGTGAGAATTAAGGCAGAATGTAATCAGACATCATACAGATCGCAAATAGAAACCTTTTGTGGCAGTTGTATAATATCATCCTGGAGCAACATAATTGCCATTGGAGGAAAGTAGTGAGCAATGCACTAATTATTTTGTTTAACTGAGCATCGTCCAACTCCAACCAATATTTGTGGCTGTTTTAGTTTGTTTAGTCTAGCCAAATAGTACAGATTTAGCCCCAAAGGCACCAGAGTGTTTTAAAAAGCAAAGAAGTGTATATATATATATATATATATATATATATATATATTCACTGAAAAACCATAGGTTTCAGGGGCGTTATAGTTAGTTGGACATTTCACTCGTACAAAACCATAGAAATTCCCCCGTTATAGTTAGTTCAGCTAACTATAACTCGCTGTCCCATAATGCACTACTGATGACGTCACATATTACATCACTCATGACCTGGTCAGTGACATCACTCATGACATCACTGATGACATCTCAAATGACATCACTGATGACATCACTGATGACATCATCCTTGTGATAGAGTGGCAGACCTCCTCTCACCCTAATATAACCTTTGATACACACACTCAAAAATACAAACTAACATTTTCAAAACAATGGACATACCAATACCAGTTACAACACACCTATTCAGTAATTCCAAGATCTACACACACATCCACTCATTCACCAACAGTCCCTATACAGTCACTCATACATGTACTCACTCATCATATGTACTCATACACCTATACATCCTGTTACACACCGCCACTCATCCATAGAGTTACTCACACACATAGTCACACATGCAAACAAAGTATCAAACATCCATTTACTTGCATATACAGTTATACACACACTACCACACTTACTTCTACAGAAACTTACACATACTTATTCTCTTAAACAATCACTTATAGAAACACCTACTTATTTGTACAGGAACTCTTCCAATCTCTCACTCTCACATATACTCACTTATATACAACAATACTCACATATACTAGTTTAAAACATATGTAGTTACTCATAAAGACACTATTGAGACCGTCATTCACTCACTAACACACCCATACACATACTCATCCACCTATACAGTCCTGCACACATGCTGTCTTCAACACATACAAACAGTGAGTCACTCATTCATGCATCTATGCACTAAGTAATACCCCCACCGAACCATACAGACACTCACACTGATACTCAGAAAACCAACTAATAACCCATATAGACACTCATGTAGCTACTCACCAACCCATGCAGCCACTTATACACAAAGTGAGAGACTGATACAGATATTTTCATATTTAAACATTACTCACTAACCCATGTATTCACTAAGATACTTAGTCAGTTATACAATCAATTTTACAAAACAAAATCATCCATTTAGACACTTCTATACCCATTTATTCTTCCATCGACCTTGAGATATACATATATAAAACATATTTAATTTTCAGAAAAACACACATTCACTGGATGATGTCATCAGTGATGTCATTTGAGATGTCATCAGTGATGTCATGAGTGATGTCACTGACCATGTCATGAGTGATGTAATCTGTGACGTCATCAGCAGTGCATTGCGGGCGCGCGAGTTATAGTTAGCTGAACTAACTATAACGGGGAATTTCTATGGTTTTGTACGAGTGAAATGTCCAACTAACTATAACGCCCCTGAAACCTATGGTTTTTTCAGTGAATTTCTAAGGTTTTTTAAATGCTAATTTCTAACTATAACGTGCCTGAAACCTATGGTTTTTTCAGTGAATATATATATATATATATTTATTATACTATGTATACATGTGAAAATGTCTCGGTCCCCTGTTTGCCTCGGTGGCACGGAAAAAATGGGTGGAACTGACGTCAGCACGCCGACGAGGTTCTCTTATGGCTCCGATGACGTCATACGGTGTCGCGAGCAGAGCCGTGCTATTATGACGTCCTCGTTGACGTGGGAGAGCTAGGAAAGAATTTCCGTGGAATGCTGGTGCAGGGGATATTCACCTAAGTGTTCAGGCTAGTCCTTTGGGAGCAACTGTTTATGTTGCCACTCCAGAAACTGAAACCAGTGATCCGAGGGCAGAGGCCCTGCAGATGGCACACGAGGTGGGGTGCCCAGTCGTGTGCACCGGTGGGGCAGCGAAGTGACAAGCACCACAACCCACAAAAAGGTAACGAGGGCACTGAATAACACAGGATCTTCTCTTTGTATCTGGCAGGAACAACTAAATTAAAATGCCCTAGTACCAAAATGTAGAATTAGTGCTACAACGGTCTTCAAGAGGACCTGCGATGCCGCTTCTGCCTCCCGTATCCTGGAGTTGGCACATGGGTCACGCGGTACGGTCATACTGCGGTGGGACGCACACTCGTTGACCTCTCATGGCACTGCTCCACACTTCAGGGAGGACGCTTTCCATTAGCTATGTTTTCTGATGACATGTCGCGCCGGCCCCGTCCAACAACAGAACTCCTTTAGATCCAAACAGACTCTTCCACCGGAAGTGAAACCAGGCCACGCGGACACTTTCACAATACAACAGCCGGGAATGCACTTTTCGGTAAAAAAACCACATTCCTTCCTCCTAATTAATCAAATAAACGTCTCACTGAAGAACAGGGGCCAGCTTCGATCGGTAAACAGCCGTTACAACGACTTTTTTACTTTGCGATACCATTACAACGCATGCATTACCACGCATGCGGTGTACATCATGAAGTCATTACTACGCATTTTTTTAGAACGCATGGTCATTTACCACGCATGCCTTTACAACGAATTTTGTTGTAAAGGGATGTATGGTAAATGACCATGCGTTCTAAAAAACATGTAGACGATCCATGTCGTTGTAAGGAAACAGAGGCTGTTCCGTTTCCTCACAGCGACGTGCACCGCCCCTCAGAGACGACGTGAAGCAGGAACCACGAGGAGAGAGGAACCACGAGGAGTGAGAGGTAAGGGGGATTGGGCATGGGGTGGGGGTTTCTTTTCTAGGGTTTAGGGTAGTGCAGTGGTGTTTGGGTGGTGTAGGGGGTCGTGCTGGGGGTAGTGTTTTAGGGTTTAGGGTAGTGCAGTGGTGTTTGGGTAGTGTAGGGGGTCGTGCTGGGGGTAGTGTTTTAGGGTTTAGGGTAGTGCAGTAGTGTAGGGGTCGTGCTGGGGGTAGTGTTTTAGGCTTTAGGGTAGTGCAGTGGTGTATGGGTAGTGTAGGGGGTCATGCTGGGTTAGTGTTTTAGGGTTTAGGGTAGTGCAGTGGTGTTTGAGTAGTGTAGGGGGTCATGCTCGTGGTAGTGTTTTAGGGTTTAGGGTAGTGCAGTGGTGTTTGTGTAGTGTAGGGGGTCATGCTGGGGGTAGTGTTTTATGGTTTAGGGTAGAGCAGTGGTGTTTGTGTAGTGTAGGGGGTCGTGCTGGGGGTAGTGTTTTAGGGTTTATGTTAGTGCAGTGGTGTTTGGGTAGTGTAGGGGATAGTGCTGGGGTAGTGTTTTAGGGTTTAGGGTAGTGCAGTGGTGTTGGGGTAGTGCTGGGGGTAGTGTTTTAAGGTTTAGGGTAGTGCAGTGGTGTTTGGGTAGTGTAGGGGTTCATGCTGGGGGTAGTGTTTTAGGGTTTAGGGTATGGCAGTGGTGTTTGGGTAGTGTAGGGGGTCGTGCTGGGGGTCAATTTAGGGTTTAGGGTAGTGCAGTGGTGTTTGTGTTGTGAGGGGTCGTGCTGGGGGTAGTGTTTTAGGGTTTAGAGTAATGCAGTGGTGTTTGTATAGTGTAGGGGTTTAGGGTAGTGCAGAGGTGTTTGTGTAGTGTAGGGGGTCATGCTGGGGGTTGTGTTTTAGGGTTTAGGGTAGGGCAGTGGTGTTTGTGTAGTGTAGGGGGTAGTGTTTTAGGGTTTAGGGTAGTGCAGTGGTGTTTGTGTAGTGTAGGGGGTCATGCTGTGGGTAGTGTTTTAGGGTTTAGGGTAGTGCAGTTGTGTTTGTGTAGTGTACGGGGTCGTGTTTTAGGGTAAAGGGTAGTGCAGTGGTGTTTGGGTAGTGTAGGGGGTCATGCTGGGGTTAGTGTTTTAGGGTTTAGGGTAGTGCAGTGGTGTTTGGGTAGTGTAGGGGGTCGTGCTGGGGGTAGTGTTTTAGGGTTTAGGGTAGTGCAGTGGTGTTTGTGTAGTGTGGGAGGTCATGCTGGGGGTAGATTTGGGGTTTAGTGTAGTGCAGTGGTGTTTAGGTAGTGTAGGGAGTCGTGCTGGGGATAGTGTTTTAGGGTTTAGGGTAGTCCAGTGGTGTTTGGGTAGTGTAGGGGGTCGTGCTGGGGGTAGTGTTTTAGGGTTTAGGGTAGTGCAGTGGTGTTTGGGTAGTGTAGGGGGTCGTGCTGAGGTAGTGTTTTAGGGTTTAGGGTAGTGCAGTGGTGTTTGGGTAGTGTAGGGGTTCATGCTGGGGGTAGTGTTTTAGGGTTTAGGGTATGGCAGTGGTGTTTGGGTAGTGTAGGGGGTCGTGCTGGGGGTCAATTTAGGGTTTAGGGTAGTGCAGTGGTGTTTGTGTTGTGAGGGGGTCGTGCTGGGGGTAGTGTTTTAGGGTTTAGAGTAATGCAGTGGTGTTTGTATAGTGTAGGGGGTTTAGGGTAGTGCAGTGGTGTTTGTGTAGTGTAGGGGGTCATGCTGGGGGTTGTGTTTTAGGGTTTAGGGTAGGGCAGTGGTGTTTGTGTAGTGTAGGGGTAGTGTTTTAGGGTTTAGGGTAGTACAGTGGTGTTTGTGTACTGTAGGGGGTCGTGCTGGGTTCTAGTGTTATAGGGTTTAGGGTAGTGCAGTGGTATTTGTGTAGTGTAGGGGGTAGTTTAGTGTTTAGGGTAGTGCAGTGGTGTTTGGGTAGTGTAGGGGGTCGTGCTGGGGGTAGTGTTTTTGAGTATAGGGTAGTGCAGTTGTGTTTGGGTAGTGAAGGGGGTCGTGCTGGGGGTAGTGTTTTAGGGTTTAGGGTAGTGCAGTGGTGTTTGGGTAGTGTAGGGGTCAACCAACATGAATTTGTCCTTGTGTGATGTAACCAATGCTCATGTAAAGCACTCCAATACCTGACCAGTCTGCACTATATAAAACTGCAAAAAAACAAAAAATAAAAAGTGTTTTGCACACTTCTGTCATTGGGCTATACGTGGGCTACCTCTGGGTGATATTTGTGCTACATTTGGGCTCTTTGTTTCTCTGGTGGCCATCTTGGGAGACTTATTTGTTATGAAGTTTCCTAATTTCCTCATTTACTACAGTCTCCTCAGTAGGAAATGCTTTCAGTTTTTTACTTTGATTCCATCAAGAAGGCATTCAGATGTGTCACACATTTGCCATAAATTCAGAATGTTAGCACTCTAGTTGTTCATTAGATCACTGTAGTAAAGCTACTGCTCACCAAGGAGTTAACTGGAAGTCTACTGCTGGTATTGAAAGTGATTGTTTCAGTCTGCATGTCAGAATTTTCTAATGAAATAGAAGAGGATTTGAGATCTCACTTAAAACATGCCCTAATTTTTCTTTCTGCAGCACTAACCATAATTTTTTTTTTTTTTTTTGCCTGATGCCTGTCTATTCCTGAATTCTCTTGTGTTGTTTTTCCTCCCTCATGCCTCACATCCATCAGTTTTTCTGTTCTCTTGTGTTGCCTTTTCTTCCCTCATGCATCGCACCCGTCAGTTTATGTGTTCTCTTATGTTGCCTTTTCTCCTCTCATGTCTCGCACCTATCAGTTATTGGGACCTCATGTCTTGCACCTGTCAGTTCTTTTTTTTTTTTTTTTTTTTTTTTTTTTTTAAATAATTTTTTTATTAGTTAAATATCCGGCAAATCAATACATACATTTTACAATTCATTTTATACTATATTATAAACCATATAAAATCCTGCTTATACATAAAATCAGTAAATCAAAAAAAAAACATTTAAAAATAGCTAAAACATAGGGGGAGCACATAATTAATATTCCATTATCTTACAGTTCATTCTATATTAAAGAGCGACCTCACTCTCAATGGTCGGATGACATTTCGCTTTATCTCTCCATCTCCTGATAGGGGCCCAAATTCTCAATCCCAATTCCCTCATCTTCCTACCTCTCCTTATATAGAGGGTGGATTCCAGGTTATACATCCCTAAAAGACGTGTCAACCACATTTGAAAGGTGGGGGAATTGGGTCCTTCCAGCCTGTTGCTAAAAGTAGCCTGAGGACTGCTATACATATAAAAACAAAAGATTCATTTTCCTTACTAAGGCCCAGATTACTATCATGCCCTATTAACATTAAGGTCGGGGATAGTTCAATCTTAGATCCTAGCAGCCCCTCCCAAAAGATCTCAATCTCTCCTTGAATCATACTTAATTTTCCACATTGATAAAACATGTGTATCAAATCAGCTGGCCCTTCTCCACACCTTGGGCACTTATCATCTACTCTCTTTCCCCACTTATACAATTTTGCTGGGGTGTAGTAAAGATTAAATAGGGTTTTATACTGTTGAGCTTTTAAATTAGTTGATCGAAATAGCTTTCCTGCTAAATGTAATGCTTTATACATATCTACATCAAAATCATTTAATTCAGTTACCCAAGTTGCTTCAAATTTTTCCATATCGTCTTGTAAATTCAAGAGCAGGGTACTATATACCATCTTTATTTTAGTTCCACCCCCTACCAAGTACTCCATAAGATTGATTCTGTCCCCGGAGAAATCTGTGGCCTAAAACCCGATAAATATTTCTGGATTTGTATATATTTAAAGCCTTGATTTGCCGGGAGCCCATATTTCTGCTGTAGAGCACTAAATCCCAACATTTGATCTCTTTCATATATATCACCTATTTTCCTTATACCTTGTTGATCCCAAATCCTGCCCATCCTATCATACAATAGTTGCGGCAATATAGTTGTTTTCCAGAGGGGGTATAGTAATTTATTTTTGGGATTGCCAAAATCTTACATGCCTTCTTCCAAACCTCCCATGCATTTACCATTACCTTATACCGCATTTTCTTGTAGTATCGCCTATCTGACATACGAAGTAGAAACCCCATGGCCTCTCCACCTAATATCAACTCATATATTGATGGGAGGATATAATTACTTGTATTTATAACCGTTTGGTTCCTTTCTGGGTCTAGTAATATTGCCATCTGGCTTATTAAGCAAGACCATTGATAAAATCTGACATTCGGGATTGCTAACCCCCTTAGCAGCGGTAAGGACAAATATTTCATGGCACGTCTAATTTTCCCGTATTGCCACATAAAATTTATAAAAACTGATTCAATTGATTTCATAGTTAATTCATCAATCATAACTGGAATAGATCGGAACAGATACAAAATCTTAGGTAGCATAGTCATCTTTAGTACGTTACCTCTCCCAATTAATGATAGACGCATACCATCTATCCTTTTTAGATCCGCTGAGATTGATCTTACCAACGGGTCAAAGTTATCCTTTACTATTTTATCCACTGCTGCACTGATTCTAACTCCTAAATACATTGCTCCTTCTATACACCTTATATCATCCATTTTAATATTCTCTGTACACACTATTTGGGTCTTACTTTCATTTAACAAATAGCCAGACCTCTGACCAAACTCCCTAGTTATCTCAGTTATTGCCTTAATTGCTCTGACTGGATCCGGAGTTAATACAGCCAGGTCATCCGCGTATGCCAGCAACTTGGTCTCATAACCGTTAGTTATTATAGGCTTGATATCTTTACAACCCAATAATCTTATTATCAATGGCTCAATATATAGGGCGAACAATATTGGTGAACAGGGACAATCCTGTCTAGTCCCTCTGGAAATAAAGATATTATCGGAGCTATCCCCCATTAACTGAATTTTGGCCTTTGGCTCCGAGTACATTGCCCTGATAGCCTGTAGCATTCTTGGGCCAAACCCCTTTCGTTCCAATATCCCCCACAAATACGTCCACTTTACTCGGTTGAAGGCTTTTTCCGCGTCGAGAAGGATCATGGCCATTCTGCCCCTTGTGGCAGCCTGGACATCAAAGAGCGTAATGGTACGCCTTACATGGTCAGTTGTTCCACGCCCCGGTACAAAACCATGCTGCCACGGGGAGACCAAACCGCCAATGACCCCTCCCAACCTTTTCGCTAGCACCTTAGAGTACACTTTAGTATCTGCATTAATGAGGGATATTGGACGATATGATGCTGGATTGTCCTTTGGTTTCCCCTTTTTGTGAAACACCACTATGTTGGTTTCTTTCCAAGATTCTGGGATATTACCCGTATGCAATATACCATTAAACAAGTCCAACATAATAGGGGCGATCACACTCTGAATACATTTATAAGCTTCTAAGGGGATGCTATCGGGGCCCGATGCCTTTCCTGATGATAGTTCTTGAAGGGCCTCATTCACTTCCTCTATCGTAATATCCCTTTCTAATTCTTCTTTTGCCTGTCTGTCAAGCTGAGGGCCTATATCCTCTACCTCCATCCTAGGGGCTTCCGTGATATTCTCTTCTTTATATAGCTTTTGATAATAATCTTTAAATACCCTAAGGATATCTTTTAACTCCGTATATACTTGATCTTCTTCCCGTATATCTATAATTGTATTCCTAATACTTTGTTGTCTAATTCTTAGTGCTAAAAGTTTACCTGCCTGTTCTCCTGTCTCATACAACTGACCCCTATGAATTTGGTAATCGTCTGCAGCTTTCTGTGATATCCATTTTTGCAGCTCAGATTTTAGGGTCAAAATCCTATACTGGATCTCCACACCCTCTTTCCCCTGACCTATATCTTCTATATGTTGTTCCTCTGCTACCATTAATTCTCTTAGTAATCTTCCACTTTCCATCTCCCCTTCTTTCCTTAGTCTGGCTATAAAACTAATTGTTTCTCCCCTAAGAGCAGCTTTGAATGTGTCCCAGACTATATTTCGAGAGGCACTATATCTATTCATGTCAAAAAAGTTTGGGCCCACTTCTTCAAATACTCACAATAATTTGGGTTTACTAATACCTTCCTATTAAAAGTCCATTTTGCATAGCGTTTATGAGGGGAATCAATTTCCAAATATAAAACCAGTGGGTTATGATCTGATATTACCTTTGGTAATATCTCAATCCTAACTTTCATTATTACTGTCGCTGATATTAAAAAATAATCCAGCTTTGTATATTTTTTATGTGGACATGAGAAATAGGTAAATCCTGCCTTGTTTGGTTCTTTATTCCCCCAGACATCTATCAGCCCATGACTACTGATTAATGCACTCAAAGCCCGATATACTTTTGGCTTTCGTCCAGTATATGGCTTATTACTAGCCAGATCGACTGCAATATTAAAATCTCCACATACTATCATTGGAGTTGACCATGTTGTCAGTTCAATTTCAAGGTGAGCAAAAATTTCAGGTTCATCTTGATTAGACCCATATATAGTACATAAAGTAATTCCAATTCCAAGCTCCACCACCACCCATCTCCCCAGGGTATCTATTATTTTACGCTTCACACCACCAAGAGCCGTTCTACCCAATATCGCTACCCCCTAATAGTAGAAGTCTGAGAGGAACAGGCCAATAGTTCATATCCTTTTATATTTAACATATTTCTTTTGGCCCAAGGTACGTGGGTTTCCTGTAAACACACCACGTCGAAATAATTTGATCTTACAAACTCCCCTAATCTTTGCCTCTTTCTCCAATCATTTAATCCCCCTACGTTTACAGTACATATCTTAAGCTTCCCCATTCTTCTTTATAGAGTTATTCCATCCTACACTACTTTCATTGATTAACTGTTTTATTCGCAGGCCCTTCAACCATCTCTTTATCAAATGCCGGATATTCATTTTCTCCCCGTGACCCCCTCCCCCACCCCCACTCCCCCTTCTCACTCCCCTCCCTCCCCCTCCCTTCTACCGTGATCCTCCACCTCCCCTTTGAAGCGCTCAGACTCTAGTCTGTGCATAGGATGATTACAGCATCAGTGACATGGCTGATCCTCTTCCAAAAAATTTCCCTTACAGATTACCCCCTATTAATCTTATATAATCATTAATCTAATGATACACACTTATAACATTTACAAGACTGCCCCTTCACCATTTCTTTCCTATATCTCCTTCGCCTTCTCTAACCCAAATTTTTTTTTTTTTTTAAACTTTATTTGATTATAGTGTCCAGAAATTCCTTTGCTTTTATTTCTGATGCGAAATACCGCGTCTGCCCATCATGGATCACCTTGAGTTGAGCCGGATTTATCAAATAGGCCTGGATACCTTTCTCCTGACACGGTTTGATGAGCTGCCTTAACCTCCATCTTCTTTCTACAGTAGTATGGCAGAAGTCCGGGCGCACAAAGTATGATATCTCCCCGCTTATTCTCTTAGAGTCAGGTCTTGCCTTTTCTGATATTGCCTGACGGAGGAGAAAATTGCCAAAGTACACAAGAATCGCCCGCGGCTTAGCTCCTTCCCCTGCTTGCACCCTTGGTTTGAAAGGAGTGCGATGTGCTCTCTGGACTTCTACTGCCCAATTCCATTCTGATAATTCAGGGAGCGAGGACTTGAATAACCCAATTATGTATGTCCTAGTGTCAGACCCCTCGACCCCCTCCGGGATCCCTAGCACCCTTAGGTTATTCCTCCTCTGTCTATTTTCAAACTCTTCGAGTTTCCATTGGATATCTTTAATTTGCGAGCCTTGAGCCTCTACCTGTATTGCAGCACCTGAAGCCTCTGTTTCCGTTGACACAATCCTTTCTTCTAAGTTGGTCACCCTCTCCCCAATCTTCATATAAGACTTAGAGAGTTTCCTAACAACGCCTTGCATTTTTCGAAGAGCAGCCTGCGCCTTGCGGCTATCTTGGCGCGTTTCTTCCCTGTGTGAGAGGATAGCCTGGTGTATTACCTCTAATGTTGGAGAAACAAAACTAGCCTCTGCGGGGGTTGCCCCTGCCTCTGTACCAGATAGCTGAGTCGCTGCTGAGTAATCCCATTTCAAATCCTTTCTGTCTCGTTTTTGTGTACTGAGGCGCTGGTTATTTTTTTTACTGTTTTAGATTGAGCCTTATCACTGTCCTCAGGGTCGGTATCTAAGTTGCTCACCTCCGATGATGTACTAAGACCATCCTCCGACCACTCAGCTCCTTCTGAGACTGAAAAAAATAATCGCTCGGTTCTTTTTCCCCATTATTTTTGTCCCCTGCATCCAGGTCCACTGCGACATTTAATTCACTTCCCAATATATTTTCCGCCCTTTGTTGTGCCTCTGGACACACCATTACTATCTTGGGGCCGACTACTACCTGCTCCACTGCTGTACCCTGAAGCTCCAGAGTAACCAAAGATGCCTCCTCCAATTCCGTGATTTCTTCACCAACTCCATTATCAACCCTCTCCCCACTTCCATCAGTCCCTCGCAAGGGGGACGTCCTCTCTCAATTGCCTCTCATTTGGCACAGTACCTTTCACCGCTGATGAATCCCGATTCTCCTTGCGGCTCACCTCCCGATTTTGTCTACTCCTTTCCCCGACAGCCTGCGATTCCTTTGGGCGCTGCAAGAGCTCCACCACCGATGGACCGGGCGGACGGGGTTTCCCAGCTCCCCCGCCTCTTCCGCTCTTCACCGCTGGAAGCTCTTTGCTGGGAGTCTGAGGCTGCGCTCGTCCCATAACTAAGTCCGGGGATCCATGCTCCGTCTCCACTGGGTTCCGACATCGCACCACACGACTTCCCGCCAACTTTGACATCCCGGCATTCGCGGCTGCTTTCGGGCCCATTCTATCACGGCTCCCGTCACTCCCAGGTAGACGATGCCTCAGGCAGGACGGATGCGCCGTCAGGGCGCGTTTCAAAACCTGAATCCCGGACTCGATCCAGTTAGTCCAGTCCTCGCAGCAGCAACAGCTCCGGGATCTCTGCATGAGGGGGCTTCTCATTCAGTAAGCACTTTTCCTCAACTCATACGGGGTTTCGCCAAACCAACAGCCAATTCACTGATACTGCTATCGGCCTTCTACGCGGCCGCCATCTTGCTTCGATTCCGGGAGCCGCACCTACCATAATTTCTATGACAAAATGAACCCCATCATTTTGTTCCTTTTTAAATTAAATGTTTTAAGTATTACCAGTTTATTCCAATCAAGATGGCTTCAGGTGTGCCATACTTTTGTCATAAGTAAGGCTGTTAGCACTCTAGTTGTTCTTTAGAACACTCTGGGAAGCTGCAGTAGAACACAAAGGCATCAACTGACAGGCTGCTCCTGTTGAAATATAACAGGAAGATATTTGAGATCACACTTGAAACGTCCTAATTTTTCTTTCTACAGCACTAACCATAATTTCTATGACAAAATGAACCCCATCATTTTGTTCCTTTTTAAATTAAATGTTTTAAGTATTACCAGTTTATTCCAATCAAGATGGCTTCAGGTGTGCCATACTTTTGTCATAAGTAAGGCTGTTAGCACTCTAGTTGTTCTTTAGAACACTCTGGGAAGCTGCAGTAGAACACAAAGGAATCAACTGACAGTCTCTGCCATTGTTGGATGTACATGTTTTACTGAGAATGTCAGACTTCATTCTCACATGACTGAGAAAGATAATGTGAATTTACAGAAAATATGCTCTCATTTTAGCTTCTGGAGCACCTTCCAAAACTGTATGGGACAAGCATGTGAAAATAGTTTTCTCTCAAACATGATTCATGATATCCCAGCAGAAGGTTTTTCACAGGGTAAAATCACCTTAGAACACACCACAATTCCTGAAATTAGTATGGTACCATCAACAAATGAATTCTAATGTAACTAAAGTCTGTTATCACCCTTTATAGTTCTCCTTTTGGTAACCCTCAAAATCTTCGATTCACTACAATGCATTTCAATGGGGTACTATCATTTATATTGGTCCCAAGATGGCTGCCAGCAATTCCAGGATGAAGTGCTGACAGCCAATCAGATCTCACGATGACATGTGTGGTTAGGCTCCGCCCAGATATATGTGTTTTACTTTTGATTTTCTCAGCAACTACTGAACGGATTTACACCATTTAACAAAAGGGTTCTTTCTGAACCAAGAACTACCTCTTTGCCAAATTTTGTGTAATTCCGTTCAGCAGTTCGGGCTGTAGCCGTGGCTAAAGTTTCCTATGGGAAAATGAATGGGGAAAACACGTTTTGGGACCCCCTTTTTTCTCGGCCCCGCTTGACGAATCACCCGAAACTTTCAGGGTGGGAGCAGACCGGAGCTGGCCATAAAGTTTGAAAATTTCGCGAAGATTCGTCAACCGACGCAAGAGTTATTTCAAATAGAATGTTGCTGATTTCCTATGGAAAATAGGTCCTAACTATCTACTGGCGACCGCCAGTAGATAATATATATATATTATCTACTGGCGGTCGCCAGTAGATAGTTATAGTTAGGACCTATTTTCCATAGGAAATTCACAACATTCTATTTCCAATAACTTTGGCGCCGGTTGATGAATCTTTGCGAAATGTTCAAAACTCGTGGGGCGCTCCGGTCTGCTCCTATCCTGAAAGTTTCGGGTGATTCGGCAAGCGGGGCCAAGAAAAAAGGGGTCCCAAAACGTGTTTTCTCCATGTTAATTCCCATAGGAAATTTTAGACACGGCTACAGCCGAACTGCTGAACGGAATTACACCAAATTTGGCAAAAGGTAGCGCTTGGTTCAGAAAGAACCCTTTTGTTAAATGGTGTAAATCCGTTCAGTAGTTGCTGAGAAAATCAAAAGTAAAAACACATATATCTGGGCGGAGCCTAACCACACATGTCATCGTGAGATCTGATTGGCTGTCAGCACTTCATCCTGGAATTGCTGGCAGCCATCTTGGGACCAATATAAATGATAGTACCCCATTGAAATGCATTGTAGTGAATCGAAGATTTTGAGGGTTACCAAAAGGAGAACTATAAAGGGTGATAACAGACTTTAATTACATTAGAATTCATTTGTTGATGGTACTATACTAATTTCAGGAATTGTGGTGTGTTCTAAGGTGATTTTACCCTGTGAAAAACCTTCTGCTGGGATATCATGAATCATGTTTGAGAGAGAACTATTTTCACATGCTTGTCCCATACAGTTTTGGAAGGTGCTCCAGAAGCTAAAATGAGAGCATATTTTCTGTAAATTCACATTATCTTTCTCAGTCATGTGAGAATGAAGTCTGACATTCTCAGTAAAACATGTACATCCAACAAGGGCAGAGACTGTCAGTTGATTCCTTTGTGTTCTACTGCAGCTTCCCAGAGTGTTCTAAAGAACAACTAGAGCGCTAACAGTCTTACTTATGACAAAAGTATGGCACACCTGAAGCCATCTTGATTGGAATAAACTGGTAACACTTAAAACATTTAATTTAAAAAGGAACAAAATGAGGGGGTTCATTTTGCCATAGAAATTATGGTTAGTGCTGCAGAAAGAAAATTTAGGGCATGTTTTAAGTGAGATCTCAAATCCTCTTCTATTTCATTAGAAAATTCTGACATGCAGACTGAAACAATCACTTTCAATACCAGCAGTAGAATTCCAGTTAACTCCCTGGTGAGCAGTAGCTTTACTACAGTGATCTAATGAACAACTAGAGTGCTAACATTCTGAATTTATGGCAAATGTGTGACACATCTGAATGCCTTCTTGATGGAATCAAAGTAAAAAACTGAAAGCATTTCCTACTGAGGAGACTGCAGTAAATGACGAAATTAGGAAACTTCATAACAAATAAGTCTCCCAAGATGCCCACCAGAGAAAAAAGAGCCCAAATGTAGCACAAATATCACCCAGATGTAGCCCACATATAGCCCAATGACAGAAGTGTGCAAAACACTTTTTATTTAGTTTTTCTGCAGTTTTATATAGTGCAAACTGGTCAGGTATTGGAGCGTTACATCTTACTTTGACCCCTTATTGCGTATTTTGCACGAAGTACATGAGATTGATCTTGCGAAACATTGACCTTTACGATTCTGTTAACCTGAAGTTGCTCTGAACCGGGCTTTGTAACACCCGTTTTTACCTACTGGTTTTAATTAATTCTCACTGTATTGTATTAGGAAAGAGGATTTACTGTTTTTATGTACACTTTTATGATCTATGTTTCTAAATCAGATCAAATAAAGTTTAATGAATTCTATGGCAGGACGGAGGCGAGGATTATGCATATCTTTCCTCACTTTATTTGCATAGCAGTTCAAAGAAAACGTAACACAACAATCATTAAACAAAAGACTACACAACCCATGAACCATTAGGGGGTAGTCTCCAAGGCAACTATAGTCCAATCATATCACAGTCCATCGTATATAATATCGTGACGTCCCTTCCGCTTCCTCTTTCTTCACTGCTCGTCAGTTAAGTGCATTCCTTACATTCTTGGCTTAATCTGACGTTGTTGCTGTTTGTATAGCGGTTTCTTGTGCACGTTATTAGCATTATTGCCTTGGTATTGTTTCATATTCCCTGCGCAGCAGGCTCTTGCCCGAGCGCGTTCTCCCCCTCGCAGTTTCTCCCGCTGTGTGCTCTGCGCGCGGTGAGATCCTGTCAGGCGCGTCTGGTCCGAGCGAGGCAGCTGTGTCGAGCGCTCCCGCTGGTCTTTACGCGCGTTTGGGAATCCGGTCACTCCTTTAGTGTCCGCTTGATTCCCGACCAACCCTCGCCTAATTTTGACACCGCTACGCGGTGATTTCCCCACACGGCCACGTTAGTGACCAGCGCCACCTGGTGGTGGTAATTGGTATTGCGCCTCAGTCTATTCTTATAACAGCTTCGGGGAAAGCCCAGCTGTTGGAGCACCGGCGAGGGGGCTGCCTTAAGGATTTTAAGGGCATTTGTTCTGTGCTCACACCCTCTGCTATCATGTCTTCTCCAGAAGACCATTTTTACTCCTCCTACCAGGAAGTGGAGGAGGAATGGCCCCCAACTTCTCCCTCCAGCAGTGGACCAAGCCCTCTCTCTGGCTATTTCTAGGGCGCTGGCTCCTCTTAGGGATCAGGTTGATAAGCTGGCGAAAAGCATCCCTGGGGTGTTCAGTGACCCAGATCTGGTGGTGGCGGGTCCCAGTAGCTCCCAGATGGGGAATAAAAGGGCCGTTAAGCATAACGCGGGGCACTTGGAAGGATTTGATAAACTTACGGAGACCTTCCTCAAGAGTGCGTGAACGCTAAAACATGCACCCTGCCGGGAGGAGGAGGAGCCCGGAGAACATTGCGACACTGTCACCACTATTGTAGACCCCGACGGCGGGTTTCCCTTAGAGGGAGAGGGTGTATCGGAGGACGATTTCTCCTCCGATGAGGATAAGGACTCGGGCGTCCCTGGCGTCCAGAGTCCCACTCCTCTCAGTCCCCGGTTGGGGACGGGGTCCACTCGGACATGTTCGAGCCTACCCAAATTTACCATCCTAGGTCAGCGGAGTGGACACCTGACGCCAAAGTGGCAGAGTATGTGGTGGGGAAAATCCATCAACCCCTTGAAAGGGAGGTCAGGAATAGGATGAGGGGAGAATGCCCCAGGCCCTCACTGAAGGGGAAGGTGGCACACACGCCTGAAATTGATGAGAAACTATGTACCTTTTTCTCCAAGTATATGAGGGATCCCAAGAAAGGAATTGATAGGTCTTGGACGTGGTAGGGCCCTTGACCCAAATTATTCAATTGACGGAGCGTTCCAAAGAGTCAGGATCCCCTTTGTCCACGGATATTGTGGCTGGTTGGGCGCACTACCCTAAACCCTAAAACACTACCCCTCCACTACCCAAACACCACTGCACTACCCTAAACCCTAAAACACTACCCCCAGCACGACACCCTACACTACCCAAACATAACTGCACTACCCTAAACCCTAAAACACTACCACCAGCACGACTCCCTACACTACACAAACACCACTGCACTACCCTAAACCCTAAATCTACCCCCAGCATGACCCCCTACACTACACAAACACCACTGCACTACCCTAAACCCTAAAACACTACCCCCAGCACGACCCCTTCACTACCTAAACACAACTGCACTACCCTAAACCCTAAAACACTACCCCCAGCACGACCCCCTTCACTACCCAAACACAACTGCACTACCCTAAACTCAAAAGCACGACCCCCTACACTAGCCAAACACCACTGCACGACCCTAAACCCTAAAACACGACCCCCTACACTACACAAACACCACTGCACTACCCTAAACCCTAAAACACTAGAACCCAGCACGACCCCCTACAGTACACAAACACCACTGCACTACCCTAAACCCTAAAACACTACCCCTACACTACACAAACACCACTGCACTACCGTAAACCCAAAACACTACCCCAGCACTACCCAAACACCATTGCACTACCCTAAACCCTAAAACACTACCCCCAGCATGACCCCCTACACTACACAAACACCACTGCACTACCCTAAACCCTAAAACACTACCCCCAGCACGACCCCCTACACTACCCAAACACCACTGCACTACCCTAAACCACTACCCCCAACACGACTCCCTACACTGCACAAACACCACTGGACTACCCTAAACCCTAAAACACTACCCCCAGCACGACTCCCTACACTACCCAAACACCACTGCACTACACTAAACCCTAAATCTACCCCCAGCATGACCTCCCACACTACACAAACACCACTGCACTACCCTAAAACACTACCCCCAGCATGACCCCCTACACTACCCAAACACCACTGCACTACCCTAAACCCTAAAACACTAACCCCAGCATGACCCCCTACACTACCCAAACACCACTGCACTACCCTATACCCTAAAACACGACCCCCTACACTACACAAACACAACTGCACTACCCTAAACCCCCTACACTATACAAACACCACTGCATTACTCTAAACCCTAAAACCCTACCCCCAGCACGAACCCCTCACAACACAAACACCACTGCTCTACCCTAAACCCTAAATCGACCCCCAGCATGACCCCCTACACTACCCAAACACCACTGCCATACCCTAAACCCTAAAACACTACCCCCAGCATGAACCCCTACACTACACAAACACCACTGTACTACCCTAAAACACTACCCCAGCACTACCCCCTACACTACCCAAACACCACTGCACTAACATAAACCCTAAAACACTACCCCCAGCACAACCCTCTACACTACACAAACACCACTGCACTACCCTAAACCCTAAAACACTACCCCCAGCACGACTCCCTACACTACCCAAACACCACTGCACTACCCTAAACCCTAAATCTACCCCCAGCCCGACCCCTACACTACCCAAACACCACTGCACTACCCTAAACCATAAAACACTACCCCCAGCATGACCCCCTACACTAAACAAACACCACTGCACTACCCTTAACCCTAAAACACTACCACCAGCATGACCCCTACACTACTCAAACACCACTGCACTACCCTAAACCCTAAAACACTACTCCAGCACGACCCCCTACACTACCCATACACCACTGCTCTACCCTAAACCCTAAAACACTACCCCCAGCACGACCCCCTACACTACTGCACTACCCTAAACCCTAAAACACTACCCCCAGCACGACCCCCTACACCACCCAAACACCACTGCACTACCCTAAACCCTAGAAAAGAAACCCCCACCCCATGCCCAATCCCCCTTACCTCTCACTCCTCATGGTTCCTCTCTCCTCGTGGTTCCTGCTTCACGTCATCTCTGAGGGGCGGTGCACGTCGTTGTGAGGAAACGGAACAGACTCTGTTTCCTTACAACGACATGGATCGTCTACATGTTTTTTAGAACGCATGGTCATTTACCATACATACCTTTACAACAAAATTCGTTCTAAAGGCATGCGTGGTAAATGACCATGCGTTCTAAAAAAATGCGTAGTAATGACTTCGTGATGTACAACGCATGCGTGGTAATGCATGCGTTGTAATGGTATCGCAAAGTAAAAAAGTCGTTGTAACGGCTGTTTACCGATCGAAGCTGGCCCCTGTTCTTCAGTGAGACATTTATTTGATTAATTAGGAGGAAGGAATGTGGTTTTTTTACCGAAAAGTGCAGTCCCGGCTGTTGTATTGTGAAAGTGTCCGCGTGGCCTGGTTTCACTTCCGGTGAGAGAGTGGAAGAGTCTGTTTGGATCTAAAGGAGTTCTGTTGTTGGACGGGGCCGGCGCGACATGTCATCAGAAAACATAGCTAATGGAAAGCGTACTCCCTGAAGTGTGGAGCAGTGCCATGAGAGGTCAACGAGTGTGCGTCCCACCGCAGTATGACCGTACCGCGTGACCCATGTGCCACCTCCAGGGTACGGGAGGCAGAAGCGGCATCGCAGGTCCTCTTGAAGACCGTTGTAGCACTAATTCTACATTTTGGTACTAGGGCATTTTAATTTCGTTGTTCCTGCCAGATACAAAGAGAAGATCCTGTGTTATTCAGTGCCCTCGTTTCCTTTTTTGTGGGTTGTGGTGCTTGTCACTTCGCTGCCCCGCCGGTGCACACGACTGGGCACCCCACCTCGTGTGCCATCTGCAGGGCCTCTGCCCTCGGATCACTGGTTTCGGTTTCTGGAGTGGCAACATAAACAGTTGCTCCCAAAGGACTAGCCTGAACACTTAGGTGAATATCCCCTGCACCAGCATTCCACGGAAATTCTTTCCTAGCTCTCCCACGTCAACGAGGACGTCATAATAGCATGGCTCCGCTCGCGACACCGTATGACATCATCGGAGCCATAAGAGGACCTCGTCGGCGTGCTGACGTCAGTTCCACCCATTTTTTCCGTGCAACCGAGGCTAACAGGGGACCGAGACATTTTCACATGTATACATAGTATAATAAATATATATATATTTGCTGAAAAAATCATGGGTTTCAGGCACGTTATAGTTAGAAATTAGCATTTAAAAAGCCTTAGAAATTCACTGAAAACACCATAGGTTTCAGGGGCGTTATAGTTAGTTGGACATTTCACTCGTACAAAACCATAGAAATTCCCCCGTTATAGTTAGTTCAGCTAACTATAACTCGCTCGCCCGCAATGCACTGCTGATGACGTCACATATTACATCACTCATGACATGGTCAGTGACATCGCTCATGACATCACTGATGACATCTCAAATGACATCACTGATGACATCACTGACATCATCCAGTGAATGTGTGTTTTTCTGAAAATTAAATATGTTTTATATATGTATATCTCAAGGTCGATGGAAGAATAAATGGGTATATAAGTGTCTAAATGGATGATTTTTTTTTTGTAAAATTGATTGTATAAGTGCATCTTAGTGAATACATGGGTTAGTGAGTAATGTTTAAATATGAAAATATCTGTATCAGTCTCTCACTTTGTGTATAAGTGGCTGCATGGGTTGGTGAGTAGCTACATGAGTGTCTATATGGGTTATTAGTTGGTTTTCTGAGTATCAGTGTGAGTGTCTGTATGGTTCGGTGGGGGGTATTACTTAGTGCATAGATGCATGAATGAGTGACTCACTGTTTGTATGTGTTGAAGACAGCATGTGTGCAGGACTGTATAGGTGGATGAGTATGTGTATGGGTGTGTTAGTGAATGACTGTCGCAATAGTGTCTTTATGAGTAACTACATATGTTTTAAACTAGTATATGTGAGTATTGGTGTGTATAAGTGAGTATATGTGAGAGTGAGAGATTGGAAGAGTTCCTGTACAAATAAGTAGGTGTTTCTATAAGTGATTGTTTAAGAGAGTAAGTATGTGTAAGTTTCTGTAGAAGTAAGTGTGGTAGTGTGTGTACAACTGTATATGCAAGTAAATAGATGTTTGATACTTTGTTTGCATGTGTCTGTGTGTCAGTAACTATGGATGAGTGGCGGTGTATAACAGGATGTATAGGTGTATGAGTACATATCATGAGTGAGTACATGTATGAGTGACTGTATAGGGACTGTTGGTGAATGAGTGGATGTGTGTGTAGATCTTGGAATTACTGAATAAGTGTGTTGTAACTGGTATTGGTATGTCCATTCTTTTGAAAATGTTAGTTTGTATTTTTGAGTGTGTGTATCAAAGGTTATATTAGGGTGAGAGGAGGTCTGCCACTCTATCACAAGGATGATGTCATCAGTGATGTCATGAGTGATGTCACTGACCATGTCATGAGTGATGTAATATGTGACGTCATCAGCAGTGCATTGCGGGCGCGCGAGTTATAGTTAGCTGAACTAACTATAACGGGGGAATTTCGGTGGCCAACCGCGGAACATGGCGGCTGCACTTTAGCGGAGCTCCCGGCCGGGACCTCCTTATCCTGTTATTATAGCCGGTTCCTGGGGGCGAAATCATCCTAGTTCCTCCCCGGTGTGTAGCGGGCACCTCTGGGCACATTTCCGTGGGCTTTGTGGCAGCGAGGCTCTGCCGCCTGAACCTGCTGCCGCGGCCCCACCCCGCCGGAGGCCTTCGTTCTCCTGAGGCGCGATTCCTGGGCTCTATTCGGCTGCGAGTTGGCCACCCCGGGGAGGGGGCCAGCGTGGTGGGCCCTTTTCCTGTACTGGACGCTAGATTCCTGCTCCTGATTGCCCTGGAGCCGAGCTGGCAACGACGGCGGTGCGCCGATCCTAACGGAGGCCCGGTATTTCCTGCGTGAGCAGCCTGGAGGCCTACACACTGCCGTGACTGCGCTGGATGTGGCATTTGGAGTGGCGGTAAGAGGATCGTTTCCCACCTGTGCGGGGGGGCCGTCTCCGGCCCTGGGTGCCCCGGTCGGCGACTCGGCTGTGGCCGGCGTGCGGGTGCCGGGGGCGGGCGGGCCCTGCATTGTCCGTCCTGTGTCCCTGGCGGAAGTGTGGTGAGATCACCTGTGGAGACCCCCATGGCTGTATGCATGGAACCTGAGCCTGGGACCCCTCTGGTGTGGCCTGGGAAGGACTGCTGCCTTGCCTGTTGAGTCCGGCTGATGGAAGGGCGTGTGACGCACTTCTGTATCTGTGCTTGCCGCCCTCATCGCTCCACTACTGCCTCTACGATTCGGTCTGTGCCCTCAGCTGCTCCCTCTCTGAGTGGGTCAGCCCCTTGTCCCCCTGCTTACCTTCTGGCGGATTTAGCTTCGTGGCTTCGACGGACACGTTGCCTCCGGTTGCCTGTGCGGAGTTGCTGGGGCTGTCGGATGGTCCCTTGTTGCGTGACCGGGGAGGGTCAGCTGGGGCTCGTCTTGGCTGGTAATTGCTGAGGATGTTTGGCGTTCTTGGACGATACGATATTCTCTAACCCCATGGTAAATCCTAAGTTCAGCGGAAAACGTACGCCATCTCTGCGCCTGAAAGACATTGTCACGACCTGCGGTCCCTGGCCTGAGAGCTACGAGGCACCCTGGATACACTTCTGACTTCCTTGACCTGCTTTGCCCCGGGCCTCCTTACCTGTTCTGTGCTGTGCCTGCCCGCTGTGGCCCTCCACGGTCACACCCGCCGGGCCTTTCATTAGCACTGCTCGTCCTTCTCCACGCCATGGGACGTACAAGGGGCAAGCAACCGGACATGTCTGCAGAGGATACTCAGTCTCAGGGGAAAATGTCTCCGCCTCCCAGGCGTCCTCGATTAGTTGTGTCCCGCCGACACCCCTGGCATCCTCTCTGGACAAACTAGACCAAATACTAGCGGAGATAAAGGCGTCGCGCCAGGCTATGGAACACCAGATGGGCACCATCACTACCAACCTTAATATCCTGCGGGCAGACCATGCCAAACTCTCGGACCGTGTGAAAGACCACACACAGGCCCTTACAGAACTGGTCCCGCAGCAGAAAGCACACTCCAAACAGCTGGCGCAAATGCAGACCCAGCTCGCCGCCCTTCTTGATAGGGCGGAGGATGCGGAGGGAAGGGCTAGGCGCAACAATATTCGCATCATAGGTATGCCGGAGCGGTCAGAGGGACCCAATGCGACCCGCTTTGTTGAGCAGTGGCTTCGAGACCATGTGGCCCCGGAGGGTCTTTCCACTTTCTTTTGTATTGAACGTGCACATCGTATTCCCGCCGGCAAACCAACAGCGGGCCTTCCGCCCCGACCACTCATTGCCCGAGTCCTTAACTATAGGGATCGCGATCATTTACTCCAGCAAGCCCGCGAACATGCACCTCTCCAGTATGAGAACTCTCGAATTTCACTTTACCCAGACTACACCGTACAGGTGCAACGGCAGAGAACCTCCTATCAGCCACTCAAGAAAAAACTTCAGGCTCTCAATTTATCCTATGCTCTACTGTTCCCCTCCCGCTTGAAAATCATTTATCAACAGAAGGCTCACTTTTTTGACTCTCCCGAAGCAGCTGATACATGGTTAGAGTCTACCCTGCCCCCCCAGTCTTTGGACGGTATTGACCAGCGAATACGGCAGCTACCATCGCAGCCGCTTAAGACGAGGCCCCGTCGCACCAGACCGAACCGAGGGGGCTTGGCTCGGAGGCCTACATTAGTCCAGGCTGTTGAGGGACAGGAATCTGCACTACTGGCTGCTGCTTCTTTCCGGGACACCACGCGGGTTACGTCCCCGGAGCAGTCGGACGACGACCCCTTGCCGTCTGACTCCGAGGGCACTGATGCCCTATTTCTTTCGATAACGCCTCAAATTGTGAAGGACTTATATGGGTAGCCTGCTTGTATCACTACTATGACTTTAATTGCTTAATCAGTATGGCTAATCTTCCTTTTTTTCTGTTTGCAGGGGCTGGATTACGCTATGGGTAGTAATGTACATGCTCATTTCTTCTGCCGTCCCAGGTTTTCCTCTTGTTTGTATGTGCCCTGGGGCCTGCACTGCACGCAGGGATTGCTATGTTACGTACATGTAACTTTAAAAAATGTTTCCTTCCCCCAGGTTCGACATTTCCATCTTCTTTCATAAAGGTCCCGGCCCGGGGTATACCCTTGGCATAGCCGGCTTGATCATGCTTTCTTCGGCGCTCACCCCCCCTGCAGTTTCTGCAGTATATAGCAGTTTGACTGTACTGTGTTATTGTGTTAGTTTGGGCCAACTTAGTTTTATAGCTGGCCCTAGTATTTCGGGGGTTTGTTTAATGATGGGAAATTTGTTCCTGGTTCAGGTCATATTGTCTCTTCTATTGTGCTCCGTGACTTGGTGCGGGGTGTGCTGTTATGAAATCCTCACATGTTATGGCTGCTTTGGGTAACTATAAACTGATAACCTGGAATGTTCGGGGAATGGGGTCTGTGCATAAAAGACACTGTATTTATGCTCAACTGAATAGGCGTAAAATTCATATCACATTCCTTCAAGAGACTCACCTGACTGATTCGGAAATCTCCAAGATGCGTAAAAAATGGAGGGGGCAGTTTTTTAATACCTCCTATTCTGCGTTTGCTAGGGGGTCCTTGATCTGGCTCCGACATGGGGTGCCCTTTACCTTGATAGAACAGCGGGTGGACCCTGAAGGGCGCTATGTCCTGCTGTATGGGCGGTTGGATGGTTCCCCGGTGATTTTGGGTTGTGTGTATGCCCCAAATTCTGACCAGAATGCCTACCTTACCAAGCTTAATACTGTCCTATCAGATTGGGCGCATGTTCCTTGGATTCTTGGGGGCGACTTTAACTCGGTCCTAGACATTCACTTAGATCGTTCACATCCCCCATTACGAGGTGCGATACCCACTAAACACGCAGAGTTCTTACAAGCTTGGGCTACGGATTGGTCCTTACAGGATGTCTGGCGTGCTCATTACCCTGGTTGCAGGGAATATTCATTCTACTCCCCTCCACACCGATTGCATACTAGAATTGATCGCATATTCTGCACTACACTGTTGATGCCCCAAATGACAATCTACATATTTGGGGAAAACATTGTCTGACCACAACCCTATGGAGATGACACTGGCTTGGGGGGAAAATTCCCACCCCGGTCCCCACTTGGCTGCTCTGGCCACAACTGCTGGAAGATGCGGTCTTTCGTGATACTCTGGGCACCACTATCACTAATTATTTCGCCGAAAACACTGGGACGGCCTCATCCTTCCTGACGGAATGGGACGCCTTCAAAACTGTTGTCCGAGGCACAACTATTGGCGCTGTGGTGGGAGCCCGGCAGGAAGTCCACAAAAATCTCGTCGCGGTGGAGGCCTCTCTTAATCGACTTGAGACTGCGGCCCTTACGGACCCGTCACATCTCCCGCCCCTTCAGGAGGCCAGAATCAAACATGCTGAACTGTTAGAGCAACTCCGATTAATAGATCATAGGTCCTATACTCAGTACAGTCATAAAGACGCTGACAAATCGGGGACTCTCCTGGCGCGTCTGATTAAGGACTCCCCTACTCCAGTGCCCATTACTGAAGTTTATCTTCCTGACAGAACGGTTGCGTCTACCCAAGCGGCCATTAATTTAGCATTCTTTACCTACTATCGAAGCTTGTACACTGCCCCTACTACTGCCTCGTCTCAGGACACCGAGGTTTTTCTCCATGACCTGCCCTTCCCTCAGTTGTCGGCTGACATCCAATCTGAGTTGGACGGTCCCATAACTGCCACGGAAATTCGGGAGGCTGTTAGGGCCTTACCCAGGAATAAGACCCCTGGTCTAGATGGCCTGCCCGCGGAATTTTATGCACTATATGCTGAGAAGCTGGTCCCTTACCTCCAGATCCTTTACAACACGGCACTGGAGGAATCTGCTTTACCCCTAACGACCATGCAAGCATTGGTGACCTCTCTCCCTAAGCCCAACAGAGATCCCCGTGATATTTCCGGTTATCGCCCACTTTCCTTATTGAACACGGAATACAAGATACTTAGTAAATTATTGGCCAACCGACTACTGCCTTATCTTTCTAAACTGGTTCATATCGACCAATGTGGTTTCGTTCCGGGCCGCAACACTTCCCTCAATATAAGACGGCTCCATTATATTATGTAGGTAACGGTGGCCACGTCCCCCACGGCAGGATGCATTTCCCTTGATATGCAACAGGCCTTTGATACCCTCTCTTGGCAGTACATGTGGGCCACCCTGGAGCGGTATGGTATTCCCAAAGGTTACCTAAAATGGGTACAGCTCTTATACCACGCCCCGACGGCGCGTGCCCGTACGGGGGCCCATATTTCCGCACCCTATTCCATAACTAGAGGTACCCGGCAGGGTTGCCCCCTATCGCCTCTGTTATTTGTACTGGCGATAGAACCTCTTCTTCTCCGCCTCCGGATGGAGGCTGGAGATCTCGGGATTCTGCTTAACAACACAACACACATAGTTTCTGCCTACGCAGACGACCTGATCCTCTTTTTTAAAGACCTTAGCCTTAATTTAGATCCTGTCCCGTCTATTTTCAAACGGTTTGAATTAGTTTCTGGCCTGGCACTTCATGCTACTAAGTCTTACGCCTTTTTTATGCGGTATCGGGACAATCCAGACCCTATCTTATTTGGTGAATTAACCTTACAGACAGTGCCCGATACGTTCAAATACTTAGGAATTCAAATCTATAGAACTCCACAAGACCTAATTGACGGCAATATATTGAAGGCGATTGCTTCCCTTCGAAAACAGGTCTGCTTCTGGGTATCCCTACCACTGTCAGTGATGGGACGAATTGCACTTTCCAAAATGGTGATGCTTCCTCGTCTATTATATTATTTTGCTAACTTGCCTGTTGTGATTCCGTCTTCCATTTTTAAAGTATTAAATACATTACTGACTGAACTTATTTGGGGCAATGGTCGCAGAAGAATAGCATTGGCAAAATTGCAACTGAGACCGGAGGAGGGGGACTGGGAGCGCCTGATTTTAAGGCGTATTGCCTGGCTAGTCAGCTACAATGGCTCTCCTACTGGCTGTCGGGTCGTCACCTGCAGGAAATGGACTATACTCCCCGACTCTTGAGCCAGGGCACTCTGCATAGTATGCTCCTGCCCAATGGCATTGTCCCGCACACTCTCCCTTCTTTACTTAACACGGCTCTCCTCTACTGGAAACAAACACTCAATTATACCAAACATGCCATTCCATACTCCGACAATGTACCATTACTGGGAATCCCCATCGCTACCGGGATAGTCACTGCTAAAAGGTTATCCTCATGGACGAGTGAGGGGGTCTCGACGGTGGGAGCGTTCTTCATTGAGGGCACCCTGACTGACCATGCTAACTTTCAGCGTGCTCAGGGAGTGCCCTCGACTTTATTCCTTTTACACGCATCACTTGCTCGTTATATTAAATACCATTGGGCCCCTGACGGGTCCGAACCTCCGACACATGCTTTAGTCCGTGCAATGCACCTAATGGGGGCGGGCCGACACCTTATCCGTTGGCTGTACCGGGGTATAAGGACTCATTCCAGTACGCCCTTACTCTTACTCCGCACCCGATGGTCCTTGGAACTCAATAGAGAATTTACAGATAAAGAATGGGCCTTGATATTGGAATTCCCTAAGAAAGTTTCCCGCAACGCTCGTTTTAAATATATCCAATCAATGATCTTGCATAGAGCGTATCTTACACCGCACCACCTTAATGTAATATACCCGGACGCTCAACTCTCCTGTCCTAGATGTCAGGAGGCGGATGCAAACCTCATTCACATGCTCTGGGCTTGTCCTAGACTTCGTTTTTTCTGGCAGGTCGTCACGTATATCATTCGGCAAGTCACAAATACTAGTGACTGGTCATCTCCAGAAGCCTGTCTGTTGGGTCTTCATGGACGCCCCAAGAGACACAAAGTACAGTTGAAGTTTGCTGACTTGGCGCTACTTGTTGCTAAGCGAGCAGTCACGATGCGGTGGAAATCTGCCTCCCCTCCTGCGCCACTGTACTGGCACACGGAATTGCTACGCTGGGGTGCAGCTGAAAGTACCATACTCAGGCAGGAGGAATCCCGAGGCTTGCGTAAAAGTCCTATTTCATTAGAATGGGATCAAATGCTGGAAGTATTCAGAGCTACTGATTCTTTTACGCCCCCGGCGTCACCGATGGCTGTGACCCACCCCATTACTTCCAACACTCCCATTACTCCCGGGCCCCCCTGAAATACTTGCCTGTAATGTTTGTGACCACTGTCAGCTTGATGAATATAGTGTACTAATATGTGACAGTCCTTTCAGTATCCGCCTAGGTTGTCCTTTAACGTCCTCATGTACTATTATGTATCATACGTGTTCTGCGCACGGGGGATAGTCCAATAGGAGTCTGTGTTATTACTCAGTAATGATGAACCAGAGAACAGGGGGGTGGGGGGCGTTAGTTATTTTTATATTTTTTGTGTAATGTAGATTAGATCTGAGGCGACAATGTGCAGTTTCTCCTTGTTCATGCCGCACCCGCTACCTGCATTATATGATATTATCATGTACTCTGTGCTTATATTGCATTGTTTACATTATGTGCTGATCACTGCATTTTTTTTTTTTTTAAGTTTTATGTAATGGCATGGATACGCAGTATATGAACGTGTTGACTTGCCTCTCGCTGAGGCCAGGTGTGCTGCGCGGCGACTATTGCCACTGATAGTGGTCTCCTGTACTTTGTCTTATGTTATAAAATCAATAAAATTATGTAAAAAAAAAAAATTAAAAAAAATAACGGGCGAATTTCTATGGTTTTGTACGAGTGAAATGTCCAACTAACTATAACGCCCCTGAAACATATGGTTTTTTCAGTGAATATATATATATATATATATATATATATATATATATATATATATATTCTCGCTCCACTCCCACCATAGAAACGGAGCACTCGCGAGCGGGTGCCGGCAGCACGGTGGTGGTCCGTGTCAACATAAACGCTCCAATGCTCCTATATACCAGAACACAAGCCAGCACTCGCGGGGCAAATTCCAAAGAAACTTTATTTTCTTATCTGCAACAACAAACGCGTTTCGGCATTCGCGCCTTCGTCGGTGTTGTGACGTCATCAGCAGTGCATTGCGGGGGCGCGAGTTATAGTTAGCTCAGCTAACTATAACAGCCGAATTTCTCTGGTTTTGTACGAGTGAAATGTCTGACTAAGTATAACGTCCCTGAAACCTATGGTTTTTTCAATGAATTTCTAAGGTTTTTTAAATGCTAATCCCTAACTATAACATCCCTGAAACCTGTGGTTTTTTCAGTGACTTTCTAAGGTTTTTTAAATGCTAATTTCTAACTATGCCTAAATAGGTAGGACATGTGCAGAAAGAGGAAGAAAGGCGCAGAAAGAGGCAAGAGAGGTGCAGAAAGAGGAAGAAAGGCGCAGAAAGAAGCAAGAGAAATGCAGAAAGAGGCAGCAGAAGTCTAGAAAGGTGCAGAAAGAAGCAAAAGATGTGCAGAAAGAACCAACAGAGGTGCAGAAAGAGGCCTACTTTGACTGTACCTTACAACAGACTCATACAAAGTACCCTAATCACTAATCCTTCTCCGAAGATGTCTTAAACCTCACTTTTCTCTTGAAGGTTCACTATTAATCGACTGCTCAAAATGTTAGGCCTAACAAATATAAAACAGCAATCCTAAGCATATCACTGTTGTAAGTCTGACCAAGTTTGTGAAGGTATGCATGCATGTCTATGCTTTTACCTAGTGACATGTTAAATGAAAATAAACATACAAAGACTTGAATACCTGTGTTTCAAACAGAATACTCTGTAAATTTGTGTAAAAAAAAAGGTGTATGCATTTCTTTCTGCTCACAATACAGGGCACATGGGTATTCAATAGTATATTTGAGGGGCTCTATAACACATATATACATAAGACATGTCTGCCTGTGCAACCGAATGACAGAGCAGAACTGAGAAGATTTGACCACCCATAGGAGAAGTTACCCGCTTTTTAAGCTACCATCTTCAGATGCATAACACATGTAAGAATACATGTACAAGTAGACACATACCTCAGTCACGAGAGCACGCAGACCTTTAAACTTGACAGCTTGCACTTCCCATTTGAGTACAGAAAGAGGCGAGAGAAGTTCAAAAAGAAGCAAGAGAGTTGCAGAAACAGGCAAAAGAGATGCAGAAAGAGGGAACAGGGGTGCAGACAGAGGCAAGAGAGGTGCAGACAGAGGCAAGAGAGGTGCAGACAGAGGCAAGAGAGGTGCAGACAGAGGCAAGAGAGGTGCAGACAGAGGCAAGAGAGGTGCAGACAGAGGCAAGAGAGGTGCAGACAGAGGCAAGAGAGGTGCAGACAGAGGCAAGAGGGGTGCAGAAAGAGGCAAGAGGGGTGCAGACATTTGCAAGAAAGGTGCAGAAAGAAGCAAGAGCAGTGCAGAAAGAGCCAACAGAGGTGCACAAGGAGGCAAGAGGGGTGCACAAGGAGGCAAGAGGGGTGCACAAGGAGGCAAGAGGGGTGCAGAAAGAGGCAAGAGGGGTGCAGAAAGAGGCAAGAGGGGTGCAGAAAGAGGCAAGAGAGGTGCAGAAAGAGGCAAGAGAGGTGCAGACAGAGGCAAGAGAGGTGCAGAAAGAGGCAAGAGGGGTGCAGAAAGAGGCAAGAGGGGTGCAGAAAGAGGCAAGAGGGGTGCAGAAAGAGGCAAGAGAGGTGCAGACAGAGGCAAGAGAGGTGCAGACAGAGGCAAGAGAGGTGCAGACAGAGGCAAGAGAGGTGCAGACCGAGGCAAGAGAGGTGCAGACAGAGGCAAGAGAGGTGCAGAAAGAGGGAAGAGGGGTGCAGACAGAGGCAAGAGGGGTGCAGACATTTGCAAGAAAGGTGCAGAAAGAAGCAAGAGCAGTGCAGAAAGAGCCAACAGAGGTGCACAAGGAGGCAAGAGGGGTGCAGAAAGAGGCAAGAGAAGTGCAGAAAGAAGCAACAGAGGTGCAGATGGAGACAAGAGAACTGCAGAAAGAGGCAAGAGAGATGCAGAAACAGGCAAAAGAGATGCAAAAAAAGGAAACGGGTGCAGAAAGAGGCAAGAGAGGTGCAGAAAGAGGGAAGAAGGTTGCAGAAAGAGGCAAGAGGAGTGCAGAAAGAAGCAACAGAAGTGCAGAAAGAAGCAAGAGCAGTGCAGAAAGAACCAACAGAGGTGCAAAAAGAGGCAAGAGGGGTGCAGAAAGGGGTAGGAGAGGTGCACAAAGAGGCAGGAGGGGTACAGAAAGAGGCAGGAGGGGTGCAGAAAGAGGCAGGAGGGGTGCAGAAAGAAGGAAGAGAAGTGCAGAAAGAAGCAACAGAGGTGCTGAAAGAGGCGCGAAGGGTGAAGAAAGAGCAATAGAAGTACAGAGAGAACCAACAGAGATACAGAAAGAGGCAAGAGTGATGCAAAGAGAGGTATAGAAAGAGGCAAGAGAGTTGCACAAAGAGGCAAGAGGGGTGCAGAAAGAGGCAAGAGAGGTGCAGAAAGAGGCAAGTGAGGTGCAGAAAGAGGCAAGTGAGGTGCAGAAAGAGGCAAGTGAGGTGCAGAAAGAGGCAAGTGAGGTGCAGAAAGAGGGAAGACGAGTGCAGAAAGACAACAGGGGTGCAGAAAGAAGCATGAGAAGTGCAGAATGAAGCAACAGGGGTGCAGAAAGAGGCAAGAGAAGTGCAGAAAGAAGCAACAGAGGTGCAGAAGGAGGCAAGAGAGGTGCAGAAGGAGGCAAGAGAACTGCAGAAAGAGGCAAGAGAGCTGCAGAAACAGGCAAAAGAGGTACAGAAAGAGGGAACAGGAGTGCAAACAAATGGCACGAGAGGGGCAGAAAGAGGTAAGAGGGGTGCAGAAAGAGGCAAGAGGGGTGCAGAAATCTGCAAGAGAGGTGCAGAAAGAAGCAAGAGCAGTGCAAAAGAACCAACAGAGGTACAGAAAGCGGCAAGTGAGGTGCAGAAGGAAGCAAGAGAACTGCAGAAAGAGGCAAGAGAGTAACAAACGGGCAAAAGGGGTGCAGAAAGAGGGAACAGGTGGGCAGAAAGAGGCGAGAGGGATGCAGAAATTTGGAACAGAGGTGCAGAAAGAAGCAAGAGCAGTGCATAAAGAACCAACAGAGGTGCAGAAAGAGGCAAGAGGGGTACAGAAAGAGGCAGGTGAGGTGCAGAACGAAGCAAAAGAGGTGCAGAAAGAGGCACGAGAACTGCAGAAAAAGGCAAGAGAGGTGCAGAATGAGGCAGGAGAGGTGCAGAATGAGGCAGGAGAGGTGCAGAATGAGGCAGGAGAGGTGCAGAATGAGGCAGGAGAGGTGCAGAATGAGGAAAGAGGGGTGCAGAATGAGGCAAGAGGGGTGCAGAATGAGGCAAGAGGGGTGCAGAATGAGGCAAGAGGGGTGCAGAATGAGGCAGGGGTGCAGAAAGAAGCAACAGAGGTGCTGAAAGAGGCAATAGGGGGGCAAAAAGAGGCAAGAGAAGTGCAGAAAGAAGCAACAGAGTTGCAGAAAGAGGCAAGACAAGTGCAGAAGCAGGCAAGAAAGGTGCAGAAAGAGAGAACAGGGGTGCATAAAGAGGCAAGAGGGATACAGAAATTTGCAAGAGCAGTGCAGAAAGAAGCAAGAGCAGTGCAGAAAGAAGCAAGAGAGGTGCAGAAAGAAGCAAGAGAGGTGGACAAAGAGGGAAGAGGGGTACAGAAATAGGCAAGAGGGATGCAGACATTTGCAAAAGTGGTACAGAAAGAACCAAGAGCAGTGCAGAAAGAACCAAAAGAGGTGCAAAAAGAGGCATGAGGGGTGCAGAAAGGGGTAGGAGAGGTGCAGAAAGAAGCAACAGAGGTACTGAAAGAGGCACGAAGGGTGCAGAAAGAGGCAAGAGAAGTGCAGAAAGAAGAAGCAACAGAGGTACAGAGAGGTACAGAAAGAGGGAAGAGAGGTGTAGAAAGAGGCAAGAGAGGTGTAGAAAGAGGCAAGAGAGGTGTAGAAAGAGGCAAGAGGGGTGCAGAAAGAGGCAAGAGGGGTGCAGAAAGAGGCAAGAGGGGTGCAGAAAGAGGAAAGAGGGGTGCAGAAAGAGGAAAGAGAGGTGCAGAAAGAGGCAAGAGAGGTGCAGAAAGGCAAGAGAGGTGCAGAAGGAGGCAATAGAACTGCAGAAAGAGGCAAGTGAGGTACAGAAGGAGGCAAGAGAACTGCAGAAAGAGGCAAGAGAGTTGCAGAAAGAGGCAAGAGAGTTGCAGAAACAGGCAAAAGGGGTGCATAAAGAGGGAATAGGTGGGCAGACTGAGGCAAGAGAGGTGCAGAAAGAGGGAAGAGGGGTGCACAAAGATGCAAGAGGGGTGCAGAAAGAAGCAACAGAGGTGCAGAAAGAGGCAAGAGAAGTGCAGAAACAGGCAGGAGAGGTGCAGAAACAGGCAGGAGAGGTGCAGAAACAGGCAGGAGGTGCAGAAAGAGGCAAGATGGGTGCAGAAAGAGGCAAGAGGGGTGCAGAAAGAGGCAAGAGAAGTGCAGAAAGAAGCAACAGAGGTGCAGAAAGAGGCAAGAGGAGTGTAGAAAGAGGCAAGAGAGGTGCAGAAACAGGCAGGAGAGGTGCAGAAAGAGGGAACCGTGGTGCAGAAAGAGGCAAGTGTTGGACTAGAAAATACTTCCAGTCGACTCCTCTTATTAGCATTATGCTTAAGTTGGCATTTGCGGCACCATTTTGCTCTTAGCTGCCATTTTGTGTAATGATCGAAACTAACTTCTGTCTCATTTTGCCTGCCTCAGCGGAAAGCAGCTTCGATATTCTTCTTGTATTTCTTCAAGGTTGAGCTTCGCTGTCTTAATGAATACATGAATGTGCCTTTGCATACCTTCCTTGTTAGATAGGCCCGTTCTCATGCTTACAGTGGCAGGCACGGACAGAGTAACCTTGAGGCAGAGATAACATGTACCCGATCCCAGGAGTGTAGCTCATCTTCTGTGTCTCCTTTGTTAACCTGCTCCAACTGGAAATTTCCAGTTCTGGGCGGGTCTTGCTGGATATTGGAAATGTATAACAACTGATATAATGTTGGTGAGGGTCAGTCCCCTCGGTAGCATCTTAGGAGGCTAGTCAGACTGGACTCCGCTCGAGCGAATACTAATAAATAACTTGGTTTGTATTCTCTACTGTCTGACCGACTCGTCATTTGTGTGGAAGGCTGAGAGGTGGTCACGAGTGACCCGGATGACCCTAAATGGGTCATTTCCTTTAGTTGGTGCCCGAACATGGACTCCATCGGGCTGACCCATCCTCTCCCGCGGAAATGTGAGGAGGACGGGGCTGCGTCGGGTCGGATGGGCGGATCGGGGATCCCTGCACGATAGAGCCTAGTACTCGCAGCTGCCACGCCTGTCTGATCAGACGGTGCCTCGCCCAGCGGTCATCCCGGCAGGGGTCCTGAAAGGCGAAACCCTTGGATCTTACCGTTTGGTCCGAAAAGTCGGCAGTGGAGAATAAATTTGTTCGACCTGTGTGCACCAGGTGAGTTTGTCTTGGTTCTTTATGAATATGGCGCCATTTTTGAATAATCTTTAGTACGGTCTAAGGACCATTTGATTTGTACTTGGCAGGTCTGCGGACCGATTTGGATACAGAGTGTCTGTGGACACTCTGCCAGGCAACGTAATGAATTTGACCTACTTTTGAAAATGCTTGGGATTTGGCCAGTTATTGGTTTTATGGTGTCGACTCTTGTTTGTGTCTTTGGTACAGACTGAGGACTGATTTTTGGTTTTCTTTGTTTGATATGGTCTGAGGACCGACCTTTTGAAGGATATTTGCGAATTATTTGTCTGGCACGAATAGTGAACCTGATCCCTCTTAAGATGCCCTGCCTAAGTAAGTTGTGCTGTTCGGGGTGCCGCTGTTGTTCTGCTGATGCTCGATTGGAGGAAAGGCAACCTGCGCCTCCGGAAGGCGCCCCGAACTTTGATATGTATGTTAAGCACGGCATTGGCCCTATTATGTTTAGTACACTATGGCACAAATATACGAGGGACAATGCCGATCCGCAGTGGCCGCTAACAGGTACCTTTGATGAACAAAAATTGAATTTCTTGCTGGATAAATTGTTTGCAAAACGAAGTAGGCAGTCGTTGTTTGATTATCTTCAGGTCTGGCAAAAGGAAACTAGGCAAACACGAATGAAAGCAGAGAAGGAGGCCTGAAGAGGAAAGATGCAGACAGTGACCCAGAAAGCAGTAGCGTATGATAGAGAAAGAATAGAGAAAGGTATAGAGTGTGCTGATAGGAAGTTTCGATTACAATGTGACAAATCATATGTTGCCTGAGAGGAAGGTGATACGTTCGTGGAGGAACTGTTAGACACTCGACCTCCACCTCCGTATGCCCCGCAGAGAATATACCCTGCTGTCCCGCCGCTCCAGTCTTCCGCCCCTCCTGCCTCCACCTCTGATTCTTCTGCTCTCGACTTGGCTGCTTCGGATGCAGCACCTCCTGCTCTTCTTTGGCTTCACATGCCGCGGCTGCGATGACTGCAAGTCTCCCTGCTATGCCTATTGTTTCAGCTTACTCTCTCTCTCTCCATCCCTCACACCCTCGACACAGCCATTAATAACGCTGGTGCCTGCCCCTTCCACTGTTGTGTCTTCCCCTCATCTCTCTTCCCTGACTTTGCTGAGCATTGGGATGCCGGTGCGTGGACTGGACGAGGGGGACTGGGCGACTGCACGGGAACGAATGAGGCGGGTGCTGATTCGGTCTGATGTGTGAGATGCAGAGAAAAAGATGGTAGCTAATCAGGCTGCCCAGTGGGCCTGGAACCCGATTTACAGCGTGGAGAATGTGTGCAGTGTGTTGAAAGAGTATGAACCGTTTGTACAGCAGCATGCCCTCAAGCATATGTCGGCCACGCTGATTGGTAGTGTTTCAATGGTGTCGCGCCTCAGATTATTTATGACATCCGGGACCGTGTATATGCTGCTGATATGGCCCCTAACGGCGTTTTTAGTAATGTTGCGACACTGATTGGCTATCGAGACAGGTTACATCAGAAGAGCACGACAATAGGGTCCCAGCTTCCGATGAGGGAAGTACATCCTATTTTCCACCCTGAGATACCAGAATGATGCTGTTGTCAGACAGCGAGTGGAGGCCCGTTTTCAAGAACAATGGGTTTACACTCCATGGAAAAGGAGTGAAGTTTTGTCTCTTAAGAGTCAGCTGCCCGACCATTGGAAAAATCCGACTGCATATTACACAATGAGTTGACAGAGGCCGCATCGTCGACAGTGATGACCTTGGCAGACATTGAGATGTTTTTTGGTTTGTTGGTACCTGTTGATATTTGGCGGCAGGTGCATACACAAGATCATGTTGTGGAATTGGGTGGCACTTGGGACGAAATCAGAGCATGGGACAAGGAGAGGAAGTCTGGTGAGAAGCCTAAGTCTGAGATACTAGCTTTGCCAGGTCGAATTATTACCTACATGCACTCTCTTATTCCATCTAGAAGAGTAGATTGGGACAAGTTAACAGCATGTCATCAGAAGAAAGATGAAAGTGTATCTGATTTTTTTACTAGGTTTGAAGGTGTGTTTTTGGACTTCAGTGGACAGGATTTGTCAATGGAAGGAGGTGTCCATTTGTTCGCTAACAGATTTGTTACGAACCTGCTTCCCGAGATCGCGACTTGGCTGCAGGCTTCGGAGAGCACTTGGACTACCTCCTCCCATTCTGTGATATTGAGTATGGCCCAATATTATGAGCATAGAGAGAATGAAGAGAAGGAGAAGGTGGAGAAGAAGAATAAAGAATTAAAAACGAAGGTGTTGATGCAGCAGGTATCTAGGGGGAACGGAAGAGGATGAGGCATTGGTCCGGCTCGACAGCTGCCCCGCACTGGCAGAAATGCTGCCCCTGTGGGGCCAAATCAGTGTGCATATTGTAAGGAGGAGGGACACTGGTGCAGTGAGTGCCTGGCATTGTTGCAGAAGGTGATCGTGGCGTGCAGAGGACCCACCATCCGGGTTTTTCAAGACATCAAAACCAAATAAATCCATACAATAGCTGATACTTAATTGAAATTAAAATCAAAAGGACGGCACATATCGAGTGCGAAGCCAGTTTGTTCTCTAATCAAGAATCAACCAATACCTCAAAGTTCTCATGCTGTAGCGGTCAATTTGTGACGAGTCTATTCCGACACATAAGATATTAAAAGTGACTTTTTGTGGCCCTTTTTCCTGACGAAGGCACGTTTGTGCCGAAACGCGCGTCGAAAACAACAGATTACTTAAATCCTGCCACATTGTTTCCCAAGATCTTTAGAAACCAATTGTCATTTAACATCTAATTGAAAATGATTAAACATGTTTTTTTAAACTGATTGTTAGTTACATGTTGTATGAATGAAGAGGAATGAATGGGTATAAATGGGGTGCTATTTTAATATAATATTATTTTTTGCTATTACATATCAAAAATTATTTTTGTATAATAATACAGATACGGTTGGTTCTCTTTTTGTTTAGTATAAAGTTTGTTTCAATTTTTGTATTGTTTATATCAATGTTGCCTTAAGTTCATACATTAGATTAATTAGCCCTGCCTTAAGGAACTTTACCCTACTAGCAGGGGGCCTCTATCTTTACAATATATTGTTGCAGAAGGTTGCGGCCCCTAGAGGACGGGGTTCTCGTGGACGGGGTCTTGGAGCAGGTGGTCAGGATGGGGGTCAAGTAATTGAAGAACAGCAAGGTCGCTCTGATCAGAACTATTTTGATGACCCTCGGAGGCGACAATATTATCATGACGACTATGATTTGGATGCAGTGACAGGGTTGTCCCACAGTTAGGACAGCCAGGGACAGTGTGAGGGACCACTTCAGATACCTGTAGATCAGCGCGGACCTTATGTTACTGCTGAATTGCAGGGTTCAGCTAAGCAATTCTTGGTGGATACAGGCGCAATGAACAGCTCTGTTTCTCATTCACTGGTCCCCGGGGCAGCCCTGTCTGGCCATAATAATGTTTTGGTAGGTTTTTCTGGTGTACGGGTTGTGAGGCCCATATCCAAACCCCTTGCCCTGTTGATTCACCATTTTTGCTGACGTCCAATTGCGGTGAGTATTTGATGGTATTGGATTTGTTGAAGAAGTTGCATGCTACAATTTACTGTTCCCCGGCTGGTGTCTATATGATGATGGGTCCTAATGTGGTTAGCACCAAACAGTGTTTGTCCAAGGTCCGCCCCTGCCTGCTGAATTTAAGGATGTGACGTCCACATTGTGGGCTACAGGAGATACGGACGTAGGGCTGCTACTGATACCCCCAGTTTCTATCAAGGTCAAAGACAATGCTGTTTTACCTCGTATTCCCCAGTACAAATTACCGCAAGCAGGGGAGCGAGCTCTATTGCATATTATACAGGACTTGATTAAGTCAGGGGTTGTTGAGGAGACGACTGCGAACGTGTGCAATAGCCCCATTCTTCCCATTCTTAAGAGGGCAGCCTCGGGTTCCTCTGATGACCATCCTGATGTCTATTGTTTTGTGATTGATCTGCGTGAGGTTAATAAGATTGTGGTCCCTCAGTTCCCGGTGGTTCCTGACATCACTGCCCTTCTGACAAGGATTCCTTCCTCTGCCAAATTCTTTTCTGTTATCGATTTGAAGAATGCATTCTTTAGCATTCCGATTCATCCAGACAGCAGGCATCTATTTGGATTCGCCCTGGCTGGCAGAAGCTTTAGATTCTGTCGGGCCCCTCAGGGCTATACTGAAAGTCCTAGCATATATAGTCAGGCTTTAAAAGGCCAATTGGATTCCCTCGCTCTTCCCACAGGTAATGTATTGCTGCAGTACGTGGATGATCTCCTGATCACTTCTGATACTTAAGAAGGTTGCAAAGATGCAACGGTCAAATTGTTGCTTCATTTGGCTCATCACGGGCATAAAGTGTCCCTTTCAAAATTCCAACATTGTCGACAGGAGGTCACCTACCTAGGTCACCTACTGTCGAAGGAGGGAAGGAGACTAACACCTGAGCGCATTAGTTCTATTGTTAAAATGACCATCCCCAAGACTCAGAGGGATGTGCAAGCTTTCATAGGCATTACTTCGTATTGTCGCCACTGGATTCCTAACTTTTCCTTACTAACAAAGCCACTGCTGCAGCTAACCACTAAAGATGTGCATGAACCCCTGCCTTGGATGCCTGAATGTCAACAAGCTTTTGAGCAATTGAAAGTCGCGCTTTGCTCTGCGCCTGTGCTCGGCACGCCAGATTATGCCAAGCCGTTCGTGTTGTATATACACGAGACGGCTGGTTGCGCGCTTTCTGTCTTAACACAAGCCTTTGGAGGTAAGCAGAGGCCGTGTGCTTATTTTTCTGCTCTGCTTGACAACGTCGCGAGAGCCCTCCCGAGCTGTCTAAGAGCGGTCGCGGCAGTGGCTGTCTCTATCCGACAATCGGCAGGGCTCGTCCTTGATACCGATCTCACAGTCATGGTACCTCATGCTGTGGATACACTTTTGAACAAAATGAAGACGCAGCACCTTACCAGTGCACGTCTGACTGGTTACGAACTGACTCTTTTTGCACCACTCGTCACAATTAAAAGATGTGCCACCCTGAACCCAGCCACGTTACTACCCCTCCCTTCTGAAAGTGAGGAAATAGACATACATGATTGTATCTTTCGGACTGAAGAGGAGACGAAGGGACAGGTAAACCTCACTGATGTTCCCCTATCTGAACCCCAAGGGGAGCTATATGTCGATGGCTCTTGTTTCAAGTTACCGGATGGCACAACAACGGCTGCATACACAATAACTACTCTGCACACAGTAGTTGAGACATCACGAGTTCCCTACCAATCGGCCCAAGCTGCGGAGTTAGTTGCCCTTCTCCGAGCTTGTGAGCTAAGTGAGGGACTGGCTGTCAATATTTATACTGACAGCCAGTACGCCTTTGGGGTGGCCCATAATTGTGGGCGGCTCTGGGCGGAGAGGGGATTCCTGACTTCACACGGGTTAAAGATCCAGAATGGCCCATTGATACACAGGCTTTTGTCAGCTCTGACACTCCCCAAAAAGTTGGCAATAGTGAAGTGTAGCGCCCACAAGGCAATTACTGAGGATGTTGGGAGGGAAAATGCATTTGCAGACCAAACCGCTAAGGAGATGGCTCGAACAAAGATTAAAAAGATGTTTGTGGCAGGTCCTGCTAGATGGGTACCCGAAGTCACTATGTTTGAGGATACACTGGATAGTGTCAAAGAAATACAGAGTGAGGCAACGATTGAGGTGTTAGCAATATGGGTGCAGAAAGAGGCAAGAGGGGTACAGGAAGAAGCAAGTGAGGTGCAGAAAGAGACAACAGAGGTGCAGAAAGAGGCAAGAGAGGTGCAGAAAAAAAAGAAAGGTGCAGAAAGAAGCAACAGAAATGCAGAAAGAGGCAAAAGAGGCGCAGAAAGAAGCAAGAGTGGTTTGCACACCATTAGTACCAATTTAATACCCACATTTAGCAATAAGTAATAGGTGACCATTCTAGGTTTCCAAGGGCCTTCCACCACGCTGTAACACTTGTCGCTGCATTTTTGGTAGCGTTTGAGCAGTTTGAGCTAGAAACAAGGTTTTTTTTGTTCAAATGTGCAGATTATGCAGCAGATGATGGATTATGTGGCAAATGCGGAAAATGTATAATTGTGCGAAAGTCGGTGCAGCCAAACAGTCGCATAATTCCAGTGGCCCTGCTCATACCTCCGACTACATCCAGAAGTGCTCCTCAGTAGTTCCTTCTTTTTTTTTGTCTCATTGAGTTTATAGTTTAGCTTCTATGGAAACGAGGAAGACTAAACCTGAGGTTACCACTCCACAACACAGACTACCATACCACATAATTACTCTCCATAACACATAATCTCACTCTACATAATTTCTATACACTAAATACCACATACTTTCTATCCACATAATTTCACTGCACAACATACCGCATAATTCCACTACACACAACGTACATCCACTCCTCTCCCAAAAACATTAGTAAAAAACTTTTACATTTACAATGCCAATGGCCGTAACTTTCGCAAATGCGAGACCTATTACATTCCAAATGCTTCTTTAACTAGTAGTCGGGTTTGCAGAGTGGTGGAGAAAGGGGGCTGGGCCTCAGGAATTCAGCTGCGTAGGACTGACAGTAGGTACCAGGAAGGCTTCTTGGCCCCGAAAGTCCCTCAGGAGTAAAGTGGACTTCATCCCCCAACCAGTAGTGTGCCAGGAGGGGCAGTTGCAGAGTGGTGGAGAAAGGGGGGGCGTGGCCTCTGAAGACTTCTTAGCAATCCCACTGTATGGGACGTACTGGAGGTGACAGGAGGGGTAGTTGGCCCACAAGGACATTCTTGGGGGCCAACTACCCCTTCTATTACCTCCAGTAAGTCCCACACAGCAGGATTGCTACGTTCTCATAGCAGGCCACGCCCCCTTTGCCCACCACTCTGCAAACACGCTCCCTGGTGCGCTCTTGGATGGGGATTGAAGTCCCCTTCATTGCTGGGGGTCCTTAGGGGCCAACTAGCCTACCTGTTACCTCCAGTAAGCCCCACACAGTGGGATTGCTGAGAGGTGGCCACAGGCCACGCCCCCTTTCTCCACCACTCTGCAAACGCGCCTCCTGGCACACTCTTTGTTGGGGTATGAAGTCCCCTTGCCTCCTGAGTGTCCCTGGGGGCCAACTAGCCCTCCTGTTATCTCTAGTAAGCCCCACACAGCTGGATTGCTGAGAGGTGGTCCAAGGCCACGCCCCCTTTTTACACCACTCTGCAAACGCAGATCTTGGCGCACTGCTGCTTGGGGGATGAAGTCCACTTTAGTCCTGAAGTCCTCAGGACACAAAGGGACCTCATCGCCCCAACAGCAGTGCGCCAAGAGGTGCGTTTGCAGCAGAGGCGCAACTAGAGCCAAATTTCAGGGGGGGGGCTCAGAAAACATTTCGGGGGGGGGGGGTAATTCTTCCAGCAATAGGCAGAGTGGGGATGCAGGGGCTCTAAAAAGGGGAGAAAATCAACAGAGCCTCATTTACAAGCAAATGGTCTTTTAAAGACCTGTGAAGTACTCGGGTGCAGCTATGTCTGTGCCCGGGAAGCTGTCTCAGCCCGGGCTGCCACACACGACGGGGGGGCTGAAGCCCTTTGAGCCCAATGGCCTTTGCGCGCCTGGTTTGCAGAGTGGTGTAAAAAGGGTCGTGGCTTCGGACCACCTCTCAGCAATCCCACTGTGTGGGGCTTACTGGCCCTGGTGGGCTAGTTGGCCCCTAAGGACCCTTAGTATTTAAGGGGGCTTAATCCCCATATCAGGAACGCGCGAGGAGGCGTGTTTGCACAGTGGTGCAGGGAGGGGGCGAGATGCCGGCTTTTTTTAATTTGGTTTTTGGAAGGGGGGCTGTGTGGCCCCTTCTTCCCTTAATTATTTTTGGGCCCTGGGGACCCCATCCCCAGGGCCTGAGCATTTTTATTTTTTTTAAACGGGAAGGGGGCTGTGCGGCCCCCCTCCTGAGGCCATTATTGGCTCCGGGGAACCCATCCCTCGGGGTCTAGCCACACGTTGGGGACTGTGGGGGGAGCCCCAATGCCCCCGCGGTCCCAGCCGGCTCCCCGCCTCCTGCAGGAGCCGGCATTGCTTTTGGACAAGGGGAGCTGCTGACATGCAGCTCCCCTTGTCCAAAAGCAATCTGCTTCGCTTCATGGAAGCGAGAGCAGGTTTTCTGCTCTCGCTTCCATGAAGGGAAGCATAGTTTGCAATGACAGGGCGGGAGCCGTGCTCCCGCCCTGTCATTGCAAACTGCAATGTCCCGGGGGTGGGCACCCCGGGACATTGCTGGAGCCGGCTCTGGGGGGTGGCGGTCCCCAGCGCCATGATTGGCTCCAGGAGGGGGGCCGCACGGCCCCCCTCCCTTTGTGTGCAAAGCCACGGGGAGGTGGTGGTCCCCGGGGCTTGGGGGGGCCCAAGGCCCCCCACACATAATAGCAATTCCCCAGGAAGGTGGCGGTCCCCGGGGCAGCGTGGCGAGTGGCAGGAGCCCCCCCCACACCTTTAATTGAAAAAAAAAAGCTCTGGGGAGGTGGTGGTCCCCAGGGCTGCGGGAGGGCTGCATGCCCCCCGCATGTAATCAACATGGCCCCGGGGAAGTGGCGGGCCCCAGGGCTGTGGGGGCCCCCGCACAATATTTTTTGATTGCCCCCGGGACCTGGCCCACCCGGGGGCTGATTAAAATGAAGCGCGGGATACCACGCTTCGTTTTATTTATTTTTCGGCGGGATTCGTGCACCCAGCGCGAATTCTGCCGATTTTTGTTTTTAAAAAAATGCTTTTTTGGGCCCCTGAGCAGGCCTAGGGGGGTCTGGGTGTTTCTACCCTGCCCCCTTTTCTTGTTTTTTATCTTGTTTTTACTGTTTTCTTGTGACTTGGTTTTACCGAGTCACAAGATGGCTGCCAACACTTCTTTTAAGAGGTTGGTGTGAAGATCTGGCTAGTTGAGGAAAGATGCTCCTAAGCCTTTTAGTAGAGTATGGAGGAAGTGACAGGTTCTAGAGAGTTGCATTTGTTATAGGTTGGCAATTTTATGTATAAGGTGAGGTCTGGAGATGTGAGGAGTTACACAAATAATTTTTCCTGTGGTTAGGTTGATGCATCATGTGAGAGATTGAAGAACTCTAGAATGATGCTGCTGCTGTTGTAGGTGTTGATAGTGGATTCAAGCTTTGTGTGTTGGCAATAGAGTCTTTGTTATAGGGTAGGCCTATGGATTTAGTGGAAAGGGAAAGGGAGTGGTTTTGTGGGTGAGAGTGTAAGGAGCATTGGGAACATCTGAAATTATCAAGTGACATGTGAGTGAAGCAAGGTATATTCTATGAGGAGAACCTGTCCCATCACACCTTAAAAAAGTCAGCCTGTTGATGTTGCTTTAAGAGAGACTTTTGAAAAGGGTATTTGCATAGGGAACAGGTCTACACAGAACTGCAACAAGAGCCAAAATGAGGCCTACCATGAGCAGACATTCAGGAGCACAGCACCATCTGAATGATGCGTCTGACGGGGCACAGGAGATGTTTCTTATCAGGATCAAGTTACTTCCTTCTGTATTTTTGTTCATTTGGAACCTCTTTCATTTGAGAGTGTCTTCACTGTCTTTAGTGGTGAAACCTCCTTCATTTGAGAGTGTCTTTATTTGTCTCCAGCAAAGTTCAAATCGCACCTCAGTACTTGGTGACAAATGGTTGCATTGGTGAGAGAAAGTTGTCTACCACTGTCTTCCATTGCTAGTGTTCTGTCATAGCATTTCCTCCACCACAAGAGCAGGCTAATGCTAGGTGAGAGACTTATAGAACTATTTTGGATCCTCGGCTTGACAGCAGGGGCCGCTTCCCCATTCAGTGGCACGTCTGAAAGAAGGTTCTTGTACCCAAGGAAACTTGCAGCAGTTGGTCTGAATGGTTCGCCCCCCCCCTCCTCGCCCCTCGGTGAATTAACATAAAAAAATGGACGTACATCTCTTTGAAGGAAGTAGGTGAGTAAATGAGGCACTTGTGTCTAGCAAAAACTGTAAATTGAATCAAAAATAGGCACGTGGATGAATTCCCAGCAAGCTCAAACTCTTTTATTTTAATAACAACTGGAATTTCTCCTAATTTGTCTTCAAAAACCGCTTACGAAAGTCAAAGAGACATTTGATCGAGCAGAGATGAGAGCAGGCGGTATGCCTTCCTGCTTGTATTTGACCAGTTACAAATGGTTTCTTCTGTAGCCAGTTACTAGCATATGTGATTCTGACCATCAAGAGAACACTCTTTCTATTCAGCTTAGATCAAATAACAATCTGTTAAGTTTTAGGAAGCAACTAAAACCATCTTTTCAGATAACTTTCAGATTATGTTCTTCAGATAACCCTGTGTTCAGTTAACTCCTTCTATCAGCGCTGGGAAGCCCAGTGTTGGGTAGCCGTGCACTCAATAAGGTTGTCCATCAATTGTTCTTTTTGCATTTGTCTCCTCGAGTGGGACGGGTATGCCCAGACGTGGGTCCCGTGCTCTCCATGCCACTGGAGTCAAGCTAGCCTGGCTGATATGGGGTGAAACCCCGAAACCGGTCCTAGGATGCTTGTTTCCAGTCAAGGGAGTACCTGGCCTGGCAGTTCGGGCTGGACTGTTTCCATTGGGCGCAGGGTCAAGACTGATTTGCACATGGCTGGGTTCAAACTGGAATGGCATGGGGATTAAAAAAACGATGGATTTAGGCCCAGATCTCTGTACTGGGGTGAATGTATGACATTATCTGCATTCTGTCCATCAATTGTTCTTTTTGCATTTAACATAGCATAACATAACATATGGAGAAAAAGCAGTTGATTTTTGTTGCATCTTGAAATGTTTTGTTATTATGTAGCTCGGCATTTTGCGTGCAGGGGGTATTTTTATTTGACATGGGGCCTGGACCTTGTTTTTTCCACGTACAGCTAGATGTCCAAAAAATTCACCTTTTCTGCATTCAACGGAAAACATTCCTAGCTCATTAGTCATTACCTGTAATTTCCACCATGATAGGCTTAGAAAGGGACTGTACACATAAATGAATAAGTCTGTGGCGGAAGTCGGTTACTGAGGGTCATTTGTAACAGGAAGAATTAATGCAGCCCCAGGTTATAAGGGAATATAAATAAAACGGCTGACCAGTCAAGGCCTGCACTTCTAGCACGAAAGAGGGCAAAATGAAAGGGCCATTTTGGTAGAAGGAGAACCTCATGGCTGACATATTCTTAATTATAATGCCCTTTAGCCAAGCATGCTCTGCTAATTCAGAATGCATCTTGGCACAAAGGCGGTAGTTTCGGCTGGCCTCTACCAGTCCCTTCTATTATAGATCTGTGATTCCAGTGGCACACTTAATTTCAACATAGAAAAGGAAAATGGGAAGCAATTTGTCACCAAGGTAACAGTCTGTTCTTGAAGAGAATAGATGTGCATTGCAGAGAAAAAACAACCTATAACACATCTAGGAAGGGAGCGTTGTGTGTTAGGATGCAAATAAATTGTACTAAAGCACTGCGATGAATGACCACGTAGAGCAACACAATCACAGATGCTACACAACATTACACTGGCATACAACCTTTCTCTGTGTGTTGGAGGGATCAATTTTCGTGACATACAGGAGATTTGTGTCTGTGGCTCATTTTATTTGATCATTTGTGTGTGTGTGTGTGTGTGTGTGTGCACGCGTGTGCAGGGACCCAAAGTATTCTTAGGTGGCCAAATCTCAAGGCGGCCTAGTCTTGATTCCACCTCATGCCTCTGCCGCCCTGCACTTACGGTCTCGTTATTTCACTCTTCGAAGGTTTTTTTTCGCCTGTTTTCCTACAGTGCTTTACCTCCTTCCTGCCTTTGCTGACGTTCTCCCTCTTGCCCTGGGTAAACGTGTGATGATGTAAAACAAGTCTTGGTCCCCAAAAATGAGTGCTGGTGCCCACCATGTGCAACGACCTGTATACAGTAAGCACTGTATGTTCCTGAGGTGTTTCGGAATAGGGCAGTCGAATCCCAGGAAGGAGAAATATATGTAAAAGAGAAATAATTATTTAGTAAGTAATTGAATGTAATTGGATACTATGATAATTCAGACTTTAGGTTGTCCTCTGGCTGTAAGGAGGGGAAATAGTAAGATTCAATGGACTCTGCATGATCCACATAGCTTGTTGGAGCAACTGCCCAGTCTCAACTGGTCGCTAGGTAAATAACCCCAGCTCACAATTAAAAATGTGCTAACATTCGTGACAAGAATTTTCAATTCTATTAAGGACTCGGAGGCGAGGATTATGCTTCTCATTTCTTTACTTAGAAACTCAGCAGCCAATGAAAACACAGTAATGAAAATCACATGACCAACCATAGAGTATCCTAGTATATAAGGTCACAGTCTGTCCAAAGTGTCCTCTTTCTTTGTAAACCATAAAACAGTTAAGTCCATGCACCACCTGCTCTCGAAGAACAGAAGAAAGACAACAGAATCTCTCTTGAATGATAACCTGGGCCCAACGGGGCTGCTTCTTCTGAAACGGGACTCGTCCCATAACCACCGGACGACGTGTCGTCATGCAGAACTTTGCTCCATGGAGGGTTCCTCCTGCCAACCTAGTAGCTTGTCAGAGCTTGTTCACGCCTTACTTGTTATCAGCGCCTGAAATGAATAGAAACAACACCCGTAACACCATTCTATAACAATATGGTCATAAGAAAGGGTGGGAATTAGAAACAAATGAACAATACATTCTCCATTTAGATATTACAGTAACATCTTATAAAGATAACTTTGACATTTGGGTGGGATAATCCTCGCCTCCGAGTCCTTAATAGAATTGAAAATTCTTGTCACGAATGTTAGCAAATTTTTAATTCTCTGTCAGGACCGGAGGCTCCGATTATGCTTGTTCAAAGCTTCGCCACCACCACAGAAGACACATCCACAATTGGTTTGTAATAAAAGGCTTTAAAAGTACTCTCTGTAGACCAGTCGGCTGCGTGCATGACATCTGATAAACTGACTCCTGCTGCATAAGCCTTAGATGCCATGGCCCCACGGGTCGAATGCGCCCCAAATTTAGACACGTCAATACCCGCTTCGCCCATGAGCCAACGCATCCATCGTGACAAGGTAGCGGGGGTCACTGGGCGAAAGGGTTTCTGCAAAGCGATTAAAAGTTGACCTTGCATATCAGCTCGAAACTCCGCAGTACTTACCTCATAATCCTTTAGACATTGCACCACACACAACTTGGGATTGTTAGGGAACTCCGGGGAAGACACCGATGAGGTGTTACATTTAGTCCTTCTGGACAGTATGATTGTTACGCCTTCCGGAGAAAATCTACGACCTGCCAGGTCCAGAGGCCGAACATCAGAGACTCTTTTACAAGAAACAAGGCAAAGTAGCATTGTCAATTTAGCTGACAATTGCTTTCTAGTAAGGTATTTATTTGACGGCCAGGCTTCCAGAAACCGCAACACAGTAGACACATCCCATAACTGCGAGTATTTGGGACAAGGGGGTTTCACCATCCGGACTCCCCTGAGCAATTTACACACCAAAGGATGTTCTCCGATTTGTTTACCATCTACCGGCGTATGACCTGCCGATATAGCCGATCTGAAGTTATTGACCGTTCTATATGCTAAACCGGAGGAAGGTATGGAGGCCAAAAAATTAACGACTAGAGAGACATGTGCCTTAAAGGGATCCACTTCCCGTTGAGAGCACCAATCACACCATCTCCTCCAAGAGGAGGAATATCTTTTGTGGGTATTAGCAGACCATGCCTCATTGATGAATCTGTCCGCTTCCTTTGAAAGGCCTGGGACTTTCCATCTGTCCCGGAAACCCGCCAAGCAACCAGCGTGAGCTGGCCCGACTCCATCAAGGGATGAGGAGCCTGAAGAGGGTCCAGCAACAGATTCCGCCACCGCGGAAGAAGGACAGGTACTGCGCAAATCATCTCTAGAAGTACCGGGAACCAAGCCTGCGCTCTCCAGAGTGGAGTGATCAGGATCAATTCCGCCCGATGCCGTCTGGTTCGTGCCAGAACCCTGGGAATCATTGCGAACGGAGGGAAGGCATAACATAGAAAAGGTGGCCACTCCTGAAGGAAGCGATACAAAAGGGGATGATGGACGGAACGTTTGAGCCAATCAAACACTCACCCCCAGTCAACCGATCTGGGTTTAATCCATCATCATTCTTTAGCTCACTCCACCACCCCAGTTCAGACATGGCCATATGCAAATCAGTCTGACCCTGTGCCTCATGGGAACAGTCCAGCCCGAACTGCCAAACCATGTCTTCCCTGGACCGGAAACAAGCATGCTAGGACCGGTTTCTGGCATTTCAGCCGTCATCAGCCAGGCTTGCTTGAATCCAGTGGCAAAGTGAGCAAGGGACCCACGTCTGGGCATACCCCCGCCAACTTAGGGCGACCAAAGCGATACAAAAGGGGATGATGGACGGAACGTTTGAGCCAATAACACTCACCCCCAGTCAACCGATCTGGGTTTAATCCATCATCATTCTTTAGCTCACTCCACCACCCCAGTTCAGACATGGCCATATGCAAATCAGTCTGACCCTGTGCCTCATGGGAACAGTCCAGCCCGAACTGCCAAGCCATGTCTTCCCGGGATCGGAAACAAGCATCCTAGGACCGGCTTCTGGCATTTCAGCCGCCATCAGCCAGGCTTGCTTGAATCCAGTGGCAAAGTGAGCAAGGGACCCACGTCTGGGCATACCCCGCCAACCTAGGGCGACCAAGCGATACAAAGGGGATGATGGACGGAACGCTTGAGCCAATCAAACACTCACCCCCAGTCAACCGATCTGGGTTTAATCCATCATCATTCTTTAGCTCACTCCACCACCTCAGTTCAGACATGGCCATATGCAAATCAGTCTGACCTGTGCTCATGGGAACAGTCCAGCCCGAACTGCCAAGCCATGTCTTCCTGGACCGGAAACAAGCATCCTAGGACCGGTTTCTGGCATTTCAGCCGCCATCAGCCAGGCTTGCTTGAATCCAGTGGCAAAGTGAGCAAGGGACCCACGCCTGGGCATACCCCCGCCAACTTAGGGCGACCAAAGCGATACAAAGGGGATGATGGACGGAACGTTTGAGCCAATCAAACACTCACTCCCAGTCAACCGATCTGGGTTTAATCCATCATCATTCTTTAGCTCACTCACCACCCCAGTCTGACATGGCCATATGCAAATCAGTTTGACCCTGTGCTCATGGGAACAGTCCAGACCGAACTGCCAAGCCATGTCTTCCCTGGACCGGAAACAAGCATCCTAGGACCGGTTTCTGGCATTTCAGCCGTCATCAGCCAGGCTTGCTTGAATCCAGTGGCAAAGTGAGCAAGGGACCCACGTCTGGGCATACCCCCGCCAACTGGATTCTAGATAGCCTGGCTGATGATGGCTGTAAGCCAGAAACCGGTCCCAGGATGCTTGTTTCCGGTCCAGGGAAGACATGGCTTGGCAGTTCGGGCTGGACTGTTCCCATGATGCGCAGGGTCAGACTGATTTGCATATGGCCATGTCTGAACTGGGGTGGCAGAGTGAGCTAAAGAATGATGATGGATTAAACCCAGATCAGTTGACTGGGGGTGAGTGCTTGCAATGTTCAACACTCCGTCCATCATCCCCTTTGGTTTTGCTATGTTCGCCATAAGTTGGCAGGGTATGCCCAGACGTGGGTCCCTTGCTCACTTTGCCACTGGATTCTAGATAGCCTGGCTGATGATGGCTGTAAGCCAGAAACCGGTCCCAGGATGCTTGTTTCCGGTCCAGGGAAGACATGGCTTGGCAGTTCGGGCTGGACTGTTCCCATGAGGCGCAGGGTCAGACTGATTTGCATATGGCCATGTCTGAACTGGGGTGGCAGAGTGAGCTAAAGAATGATGATGGATTAAACCCAGATCAGTTGACTGGGGGTGAGTGCTTGCTATGTTCAACACTCCGTCCATCATCCCCTTTGGTTTTGCTATGTTCGCCCTAAGTTGGCAGGGTATGCCCAGACGTGGGTCCCTTGCTCACTTTGCCACTGGATTCTAGATAGCCTGGCTGATGATGGCTGTAAGCCAGAAACCGGTCCCAGGATGCTTGTTTCCGGTCCAGGGAAGACATGGCTTGGCAGTTCGGGCTGGACTGTTCCCATGAGGCGCAGGGTCAGACTGATTTGCATATGGCCATGTCTGAACTGGGGTGGCAGAGTGAGCTAAAGAATGATGATGGATTAAACCCAGATCAGTTGACTGGGGGTGAGTGCTTGCAATGTTCAACACTCCGTCCATCATCCCCTTTGGTTTTGCTATGTTCACTCCTGAAGGAAGGCATCCGTGGCCAGAGCCTCCGGATCCGGGCGCCAACTGTAAAAGGATGGAATCTGTCTGTTGAGCCGAGATGCAAGTAGATCTATGTGGCATGGGCCCCAAAGGTTGTTCAAGGCATGGAACACTCGTGGGTGCAACCTCCAGTCGCTGAAATCTCGGAGATGCCGTGAGGGCCAATTGGCTACCTCGTTTGTGGACCCTAGAAGATATTCCGCTATCACAGAAATTCTGTTCTGTAGGCAAAAGTGCCAAAAATCCTTGGCGATCTCCGCCAGCATTCGCAACCTCGTGCCGCCTAATTTGTTGACGTACCTCACTGCTGAGACGTTGTCCATCCGAAGAAGGATACAACAATCTGTCTTCTGAGGAGAGAGACAACGGATCCCAAAGGATCCAGCAAGGAGCTCCAGGCAATTGATATCTAACGTGAGCTCCTCCTGCGACCAACGACCACCCGTGGACAATGTTCCGCAACAGGCACCCCAACCCCACCGGCTGGCATCGGATTCGATCACTATGTCCAGTGTCGACCCGCAAATTGCACGGCTGTTCCAGGCCTCCATGTGGGTTAACCACCACAACATCTCTAGCCTCGCCTCCTCTGAGAGGGGAATCTGCTCTGAATACTTGAGGCCTTTCCGTAGATGTTGAATTTTGAGACGTTGAAGGGCCCGGTAGTGTAGGGGACCCGGAAAGATCGCCTGAATCGAGGAGGCCAACAAACCCACTATGCGGGCAACTGCCCGCAGTGATACCGTCTGTTTGTGGAGAATGGTTCTCAATTCCCTCTTGATCGATCTGATCTTTTGTGCAGGCATGAGGAGTTGGCAACTCATGGACTCCACTAAGAACCCTAGGAACTCTATTGATTGGGACGGAGTCAAGACGGACTTCTGGGCATTCACCACGAACCCCAGGCTCTGTAGGAGGCTGACCGCCCATTCGAGATGAGTCATCACTAGACAAGGGGAGGACGCCATGATAATGATGTCGTCCAAGTAGACAATCATGCGGACTCCCCGAGCTCTGAGCGATTCCACCACCGGTCGGAGGAGCTTCGTGAAGCACCACGGTGCCGACGAGAGGCCGACTGGGAGAACCTTGTACTCATAGCAAACTCCCTGCCACAGAAACTGGAGAAACCGCCGATGTGGGGCGAAAATGGGAATGGATAGGTACGTATCCTTCAGGTCCAAGCGGACCATCCAGTCCCCTTCTCTGAGTAGGTCCCTCAAAAGATGGATACCCTCCATCTTGAAGTGTCTGTAGACTATCCAGGTGTTGAAGTCTTTTAAGTTTAAGACCAACCTGGATCCACCCCCTTTCTTGTCCACCAGGAAGACATTGCTGAGGAAACCTCGAGGGTGTGGGGACGAGACCACGATGGCCCCTTTGCGAATTAAGGAGGTTATCTCTGCGGAGATAAAATTCCGATCTTGTCGGGAAAAACACATCTGAGCTGGGGGAATGCTCTGTACAGGGGTATCGTACAGCTCTAACTTGTATCCCTGAACGGTCTCCAAGACCCATGCATCTTGCGAGATCGTTCGCCAGCTGTCTAGAAAAAACATGAATCTGCCCCCCAGAATTACCTCTGAACTCAGAATCAGCCTCACCTGAATTTCCAACATCTTGAGTTCCTGAATTGCCGCCGAATCTGCCCCTGCGAAATCTGTTCTTTGAGCGTCTTGTAGAGTAGAAGGAGGCATTGGGATCCTGATATCCTCCACGCTGTTGTCCCCGCGGGGCGCCTTGGTTATAACCGTGGCCGAACGAGCGCCCTCGAAATCGTCCGGCCCTGCCGAAAACCGGGCGGAACCCTCGTTTAAGCGACCCTTGCGCCTTATCCAAGCCACTAAACGTTGCCACAAACTTTGTCAGCTCCTTAAGGAACGGTTGCCCAAAAAGGAGACCTTGGGCCAGAGGGCCGGATTCAGATGTAGCGAGTTCGGCCAGTCTGGGATCTAATTTCAATAAAATGGAGCGTCTGCGTTCCGTAGATAATGCACAATTGGCGTTACCCAATTGGCACACCGCCCTCTGAGCCCAACCTATCAGGTCCTCAGGATCAATCAATAAGGCAGATTCTTTCACCCTGAATCCTTGCTCTAGGATCTTTGTTAGGGGTCCGGCCATGTCCAGTACCTTGTCCTAACATGAACGCCAAGATCTAGCGAGGCCTTTCTTGGGATCCTTGGAGTACTTCTTCAAATATGTCAACATGGAGGGGTCAACCTCCGGGGTTTCCGCCACCTTCCCTGCAAGATCAGGTCTGGGACATTCGGAATGAAGGCGCACCCTTACGTCTTTGTCCAAGGCCTGGCGTAAATGAGACTGGACATATTCGGCCACCTCTTGGGAGGGGGTCCAGGCGGTAGAATTAGGATGAACTATTTCGGTGGGTTCGAAACTTAGAACCTTGGGAGCGGAATGCACGTCTGCGTGCTTCTCCTTTCTCGCCTTCTTGGAAGGTCTGGGCGCCTCCTCTTGGTCGGTGGACGGATCGGACGACGTGTCGTGATCATCATCTGGGGTAATCTCAGTAATGGTAGCCTCTTTGCTGGGAGCAGTCTGATCTTGGTCAGCCATAGTTTTTGCCAGCCTGGCGAAGTCTGCTGCGTGTGGATTCTTAATCCCCGCTACACTAGCCCTAGGGCGATTACCAGCGTTAGGCAGCCAGCCCTGCTGCTTGGCATAGGTACATAAATGACGCTTGAGGGGTTCTATGGCTCGCACCAGAGCTTTATTAACGGATTGCTGGACCCCTGCATCCAGAGCCTCAACGAGGTCCTGCTCCATGGACCCGGAGGGTTCCATATCATAGTAGTAGTCCTCCTCATACCAGTAATCAGCCATCTTGCTACACTGAGTGTAGAATGTTCCCCCAGGAGGATTGCCTGTAGTAACAATGAGGGAGAGCCCTAGTAAAGGCAGGCAGGCAAAGTAACTTTATAATCAGGGGGAGTGGTATAACCCCAGGCAAGCCAAGCACAGTCCTCAAGGGATGTAAATATGCAGATAAGATGTGGAGGGAGGGCTTGCCAACCACTCTAGGCAAAGCCTATGCAAATCGTACAGCCCCCACCAATATCTCCAGGTGTGGGACGTAATTGGGAGCACTAGCGCTGCAATTTGATGCAAAAATGCACACTGCGTGGGGTGAAAGGAGCTAAAAACGCAGCTCCGACGTTCAGTGAAGCCCCGACTGATAATACAAGGCAAAAATGGCCGCCACGCATGCGAGGTAACGGCTGCACGCTAGTAATGAAAAGAGGACTGCGCGTCACAGGGACGCGCGTCCTCACTCCCAGAGAAAAACCTCCCGCTCCACTGCACAAACGAACGGCACAACCGGGCCGCGAGTGCTCGACCGGACACAACCTGCACGGAGCGCAAGGGAGGGGAAAGCTACCAGGTAAATCAAGGCTGGAGCAGGGCTCCGTATACACCACAATCGCGGCTAAAAGCCCTCGAAAACAGCCACAATACACAATGAGCATAAAAAATGCAATAGTAAGCACTGGCATACACGCGAAAGCCTTCACATGAAAGTTAACCCTTAAACCAAGCAACAATCACAAGGAAGGGAAAAAGGCACTTAACTGGCTGCGGAGCAGCAAAGAAAGAGGACACTTTGGACAGACTGTGACCTTATATACTAGGATACTCTATGGTTGGTCATGTGATTTTCATTACTGTGTTTTCATTGGCTGCTGAGTTTCTAAGTAAAGAAATGAGAAGCATAATCGGAGCCTCCGGTCCTGACATAGAATCACAGTTAAGACAGGCCCTGCCTTCTCAACAAGAGCCAGCGGCTGCATAGTGCAGTGTGAGTGAGCAGGAATCTGGAACTCATTTGGTCCCACTCACAAGCACTTTTTTTTTAGAAATCTGACTTTGTTTTGCCAGTGGCGTCTCTAGGCATGATTTTTTTGGGGGCATACAAGGGGGCACAGATAAAACTGTTGGGGCCAGCTACAACGGGAAATCATGGACAGTGTGTGCACACACATATATATATATTCACTGAAAAAACCATAGGTTTTAGGGACAGTTATAGTTAGTTGGACATTTCACTCGTACAAAACCCGTGAAATTCCCCCGTTATAGTTAGTTCAGCTAACTATAACTCGCGCCCCCGCAATGCACTGCTGATGACGTCACATATTACATCACTCATGACATGGTCAGTGACATCACTGATGACATCACTGATGACATCTCAAATGACATCACTGATGACATCATCCAGTGACTGTGTGTTTCTGTAAAGTTTAAATATTTTTAATATATATAGGGAAAGGCGTATTGAAGAATGGGTGTATAAGTGTCTGTATGGATGATTTAGTAGGTGCGTGACTAACTCTATGTGAGTGATTAAACGTATCTTACTGAATGCATGGGTTAGTGACTAAACTGGGTGAATGTCTGTATCCGTCTGTCTGTTGCTGTGTAAGTGGCTGCATGGGTTTGTGAATAGCTACATGAGTATCTATATGAGTTATTGATTGGTTGTCTGAGTATCTGTATGGCTGCCTGAGTATTTGTGTGGGTGGGGTGTGTGCGACTCTGTGCATAGATGTGTGAGTGGGTGATTCACTGGGTGGATGGTTTCAAGAGTGCATCTGTGATGGACTGAATGGGTGGGTGAGTGTGTGTATGGGTGTGTTAGTGAGTGAATGTATATCTCAGTGGTACAAGTGTGAGTAACTACATATGTGAAAGGCAGTATATATGTGTGTTGGAGTATATAAATGGCTATAAGCGAGAGTGTGATTGTGTTAGTGACTGTATGGATGAGTGTGTGCTTGTATCAGTGATTGTATAAGAGCGTAAGAATGTGCTAGTATTTGTATGAGTAAGTGAGCTGGTGTGTGTATAACTGTATAGGTGAGTAAATGGCAGTGTGTTTAATTATTTGCAAGACTGACTAGGTGTGTGAGTACCTCTATGGATGAGTGGCGGTGTTTGAGTGTCTATATAGGAGTATGAGTGCATATGATAGTCCTGTACTGAGTGACCGTAAGTATGAGTGACTGTACGGGTGAGTGAGTGGATGTGTGTGTAGACCTAAGAATCAGTGAGTGGGTATGTAGTTATTGGTGTTGGAGTGTCTATGGTTTTGCGAATGGCAGTCTGTAATTTAGAGTGGGTGTATCAAAGGTTATATTAGGGTGTGAGGAGGTGCATCAGATAATCACGTGGATGATGTCATCAGTGATGTCATCAGTGATGTCACTGACCATGTCATGAGTGATGTAATATGTGACCTCATCAGCAGTGCATTGCGGGGGCGCGAGTTATAGTTAGCTGAACTAACTATAACGGGGGAATTTCACGGGTTTTGTACGAGTGAAATGTCCAACTAACTATAACTGTCCCTAAAACCTATGGTTTTTTCAGTGAATTTCAAAGGTTTTTTAAATGCTAATTCCTAACTATAACATGTCTGAAACCTATGGTTTTTTTCAGTGAATTTCAAAGGTTTTTTAAATGCTAATTCCTAACTATAACATGTCTGAAACCTATGGTTTTTTTCAGTGAATTTCAAAGGTTTTGTAAATGACAATTTTTAAATGTATTAATTGTTATATTTATTTTTTTGATACTGATTTACTACATTTTTTAAACTATTTATTTTTAGATATTTTATTTTTTAAATTACATTGTAATTACATTATACATTACATTACAAAATATACTTTCTCAGAATCATTTACTTTAGTTTAAATACTTTGCAAATAGGCAATAGACTTTTAAGTACAGTAGTTACAGTTGTTGCAATGGGCAACACAATTTCAAACACAATGCAACATTGAGCTCAATGTGAATTTCTAGGTAAATGCAATTAGTTACTTTATGGATTACTTTTCTAACCACAGGACTGGATCCTAGATTCAGTCCTGGGACATCTCCTGTAAACAGTTGAGTAAAAGCGTTTTGGTTACAGTAGTGATTTTTAAGGAATATTATTGTATTTTAAAAGTTGACACTTAGAAACTTTTTCACATAGAATCACCAATGTTATCCTATGGGAGGAAATTCACTTAGCAGGTAAGTAGTGTTATCGTTACTTTTTCTTACTCAGTGGTGGATCCTGTATCCAGCACTGGTGCTTCTCCTGTAAACAGTTGAAAGAATGCGTTTAAGCCATACAGGCGATTTTTAAGGAATATTTGTAGTTTGTGAAAATCGACACAAACTTTTCTGCTGAAAACCAGAAAATTAATTCCAATGGAAGGAAATACAAGTTACTGGTAAGTACGGTTAGAATTACTTTTAAGGGTCAGTGCTGGGCTAAAAGATGCAGCACTGGGTTCTCTCCTGATAACAGGTGAGTAAATCGGAATTCGTAGTTATGCTGATTTTAGAGGAATATCTGTATGTTTCAAAAATCGACACTTAGAAACTTTTTCAGCAAAAAGCAGGCAATGATATCCTATGGAAGGAAATTCAAGTTACTGGTAAGTACGGTTAAAATTACTTTTCAGGATCAGTACTGGGCTCAAAGATGCAGCACTGTGGTCTCTCCTGATAACAGGTGAGTAAATCGGAATTCGTATTTCGGCTGATTTTAGAGGAATATTTGCACAATGGTGAAGGAGGGGGTGGGGCCTGAGGTGACATGTCTGCAAACACGCCCTGTGGCGCGTTTTAAGTTGGAGAATTAATTCCTCCTCAATCCCGAGGGTCCCTAGGGGCCAACTAGCCCACCAGATACCTCCAGTATGTGCCAGAGAGCTGCGTTGCAGAGAGGTGTTGAGGCCACGCCCCTTTTTACAACACTCTGCAACGCAGCTCCGTGGCGCTTACTGGAGGTACTTGGTGGGCTAGTTGGCCCCCAGGGACCCTCAGGATTGAAGGGGATTTAATTCCCTATCTTAAAACGCGCCACGGGGCCTGTTTGCACACATGTCACCTCAGGCCCCGCCCCTCCCTTCACCTCTGTGCAAACGCGCCCCGTGGCGCGTTTTAAGTCGGGGATTAACTCCCTTGAATCCTGAGGGTCCCTGGGGTGCAACTAGCCCACCAGCTACCTCCATTAAGCGCCACAGAGCTGCGTTGCAGAGAGGTGTAAAAGGGCGTGGCCTCAGAACACCTCTGCAACGCAGCCCCTGGCGCATACTGGAGGTTCCTGGTGGGCTAGTTGGCCCCCAGGGACCCCAGTATTCAAGGGGAATTCGTTCCCTTCTGCAAACGCGCCAGGGGCGCGCTTGCAGAGTGCTGACAAGGAGGGGGCGTGGCCTCCAGCGCGATGCCGGATTTTTTTTTTTTTTAAAGGGGGCTGTGTGGCCCCCTTCTTTTTATTATTTTGGGCCCTGGGGACCCCATCCCCAGGGCCTGACCCTCTTCTTTTTTTTTTTTTTTTTAAATGGGAACGGGAAGGGGACCGCGTGGGCCCCCCTCCCGTGGCCAATTTCGGCCCAGGGACACCATCCCCCGGGTCATTGCCACCTTTTAAAAAAATTATTTTTATGGAGGGGGGCTGCGTTGCCCCCTCCTCAGGCCTCCTTAGGCCCCGGGGACCCCATCCCCGGGGCTGGCCCTATCCTTTGGGGTCCGTGGGGGACCCCAACTCCCCACGGACCATGCCGGCTCCCTGCGTCCTGCGGGAGCCGGCATTGCTTTTCCACATGGGGAGCTGCTAACATGCAGCTCCCCGTGTGGAAAAGCAATGTGCTTTGGATATTGAAGCGAGAGCAGGTTTCCTGCTCTCGCTTCCAATATCCAAAGCAGTTTGCTATGACAGGACGGGAGCCGTCCTGCCATAGCAAACTACAGTGTCCCGGGGGTAGGCACCCCGGGACACTGCAGGAGCCGGCCCTGGCGGTCCCCAGGGCCATGGAGGGCTCCAGGAGGGGGGCCGCGCGGCCCCCTCCCAACCTTTGCACAGCCCCGGGGAGGTGGTGGTCCCCGGGGCTCGGGTCCGAAACGGACCCCCACATTTTATTATTTAGTGCCCCGGGGAGGTGCCGGTCCACCGGGGCGTATGGGGGGGGCTCGAGCCCCCCCACACAGGTAATTTTTTTTTTTTTTAAATAAGCCCCGTGGGGTGGCGGTCCCCGGGGCTGCGGGAGGGCGGAGAGCCCTCCCGCACCATTTTGTTTAAAGCCCCGGGGGTGGCGGTCCCGGGCTTGGGGCCTTAGAGGCCCCCATGTTATTATTCGATAAACCCTGCATGCCCCCGGGACTTGGCCCACCCGGGGCCAATTAACTCACAAAGCGCGGGAGCCCGCGCCGTTTTTTTTTTTATCGGCAGGATCCGCGCACCCAGCGCGTTTTTTGCCTGACCCCCTGAGCAGGCCTAGGGGGTCAGGGTGTTTCTACCCTGCCCCCTTTTTGCGCCCTTGTTTTTGTCTTTTCTTGTGCTTCGGTTCTACCGAGGAACAAGATGGCTGCCAACACTTCCTGGTTTGGAGTGTTGACAGCCAATTACCATACAGCTCGTGATCCGGAGGGTACGCGAACCCTACGCGGCCATAGATATATATGTGATTTTATTTTTGATTTTCTCAGGAACTACTGAACGGATTTACACCATTTAAACAAAAAGCACGACTCTGAACCAAGGGCTACCTTTTTGCCAAATTTGGTGTAATTCCGTTCAGTAGTTCGGGCTGTAGCTGCGACTAAAGGTTCCTATGGAAAAATGAATGGGGAAACACGCTTTGGGACCCCCTTTTCTCGGCCCCGCTGACGAATCACCCGAGACTTTCAGGATAGGAGTGGACCGGAGCGCCCAACAAGTTGGAAAATTTTGCGAAGATTCGTCAACCGGCGCTAACGTTATTTCAAATAGAATGTTGCGGATTTCCTATGGAAAATAGGTCCTAACTATAACTATCTAGTGGCGACCGCCAGTAGATAATATATTATCTACTGGCGGTCGCCAGTAGATAGTTATAGTTAGGACCTATTTTCCATAGAAATCCGCGACATTCTATTTGAAATAACTCTTGCGTCGGTTGACGAATCTTCGCGAAATTTTCAAACTTTATGGCCCGCTCCGGTCCGCTCCTACCCTGAAAGTCTCAGGTGATTCGTCAAGCGGGAGCCGAGAAAAGGGGGTCCCAAAACGTGTTTTCCCCATTCATTTTCCCATAGGAAACTTTAGACACGGCTACAGCCCGAACTGCTGAACGGAATTACACCAAATTTGGCAAAGAGGTAGTTCTTGGTTCAAAAAGAACCCTTTTTGTTAAATGGTGTAAATCCGTTCAGTAGTTGCTGAGAAAATCAAAAGTAAAAACACATATATATCTGGGTGGAGCCTAACCACACATGTCATCGTGAGATCTGATTGGCTGTCAGCACTTCATCCTGGAATTGCTGGCAGCCATCTTGGGACCAATATAAATGATAGTACCCCATTGAAATGCATTGTAGTGAATCGAAGATTTTGAGGGTTACCAAAAGGAGAACTATAAAGGGTGATAACAGACTTTAGTTACATTAGAATTCATTTGTTGATGGTACCATACTAATTTCAGGAATTGTGGTGTGTTCTAAGGTGATTTTACCCTGTGAAAAACCTTCTGCTGGGATATCATGAATCATGTTTGAGAGAAAACTATTTTCACATGCTTGTCCCATACAGTTTTGGAAGGTGCCCCAGAAGCTAAAATGAGAGCATATTTTCTGTAAATTCACATTATCTTTCTCAGTCATGTGAGAATGAAGTCTGACATTCTCAGTAAAACATGTACATCCAACAAGGGCAGAGACTGTCAGTTGATTCCTTTGTGTTCTACTGCAGCTTCCCAGAGTGTTCTAAAGAACAACTAGAGCGCTAACTGTCTTACTTATGACAAAAGTATGGCACACCTGAAGCCATCTTGATTGGAATAAACTGGTAACACTTAAAACATTTAATTTAAAAAGGAACAAAATGAGGGGGTTCATTTTTGCCATAGAAATTATGGTTAGTGCTGCAAAAGAAAATTTAGTGCATGTTTTAAGTGAGATCTCAAATCCTCTTCTATTTCATTAGAAAATTCTGACATGCAGACTGAAACAATCACTTTCAATACCAGCAGTAGACTTCCAGTTAACTCCTTGGTGAGCAGTAGCTTTACTACAGTGATCTAATGAACAACTAGAGTAATAACATTCTGAATTTATGGCAAATGTGTGACACATCTTAATGCCTTCTTGATGGAATCAAAGTAAAAAACTGAAAGCATTTCCTACTGAGGAGACTGCAGTAAATGAGGAAATTAGGAAACTTCATAACAAAGAAGTCTTCCAAGATGGCCACCAGTGAAAAAAGAGCCCAAATGTAGCACAAATATTACCCAGATGTAGACCACATATAGCCCAATGACAAAAGTGTGCAAAACACTTTTTATTTTTAGTTTTTGCAGTTTTATGTAGTGCAGACTGGTCAGGTATTGGAGCGTTGCATCTTAAAACATGACCCCCCTACACTACAAAAACACCACTGCACTACCCTAAACCCTAAAACACTACCCCCAGCACGACCCCCTACACTACACAAGCACCACTGCACTATCCTAAACCCTAAAACACTACCCCCAGCATGACCCCCTACACTACAAAACACCACTGCACTACCCTAAACCCTAAAACACTACCCCAACACCACTGCACTAACCTAAATCCTAAAACACTACACCCAGCACAACCCCCTGCACTACCCAAACACCACTGCACTACCCTAAAACATGACCCCCTACACTACACAAAACACCACTGCACTACCTAAACCCTAAAACACTACCCCCAGCACGACCCCTACACTACACAAGCACCACTGCACTACCCTAAACCCTAAAACACTACCCCCAGCACGACCCCCTACACTACACAAACACCACTGCACTACCTTAAACCCTAAAACACTACCCCCAGCACGACCCCCTACACTACCCAAACACCACTGCACTAACCTAAATCCTAAAACACTACCCCCAGCACGACCCCCTACACTACCCAAACACCACTGCACTACCCTAAAACATGACCCCCTACACTACACAAACACCACTGCACTACCCTAAACCCTAAAACACTACCCCCAGCACGACCCCCTACACTGCCCGAACACCACTGCACTGCCCTAAACCCTGAAACACCAGCCCCTGCACGACCCCCTACACTGCCCGAACACCACTGCACTGCCCTAAACCCTGAAACACCACCCCTTCACGACCCCCTACACTGCCCGAACACCACTGCCCTAAACCCTGAAACACCACCCCCAGCACGCCCCCTACACTGCCCGAACACCACTGCACTGCCCTAAACCCTGAAACACTACCCCCAGGAAGACCTCCTACACTGCCCGAACACCACTGCACTGCCCTAAATCCTGAAACATCACACCCAGCAAGACCCCTTACACTGCCCGAACACCACTGCCCTAAACCCTGAAACACCACCCCCAGAACGACCCCTACACTGCCCGAACACCACTGCACTGCCCTAAACCCTGAAACACCACCCCCTGCACGACCCCCTACACTGCCCGAACACAACTGCACTGCCCTAAACCCTGAAACACCATCCCCAGCACGACCCCCTACACTGCACGAACACCACTGCACTGCCCTAAACCCTGAAACACTACCCCCAGCAAGACCCCCTACACTGCCCGAACACCACTGCACTGCCCTAAACCCTGAAACATCACCCCCAGCAAGACCCCTACACTGCCCGAACACCACTGCCCTAAACTCTGAAACACCACCCCCAGCAAGACCCCCTACACTGCCCGAACACCACTGCACTGCTCTAAACCCTGAAACACCAGCCCCAGCACGACCCCTACACTGCCCGAACACCACTGCACTGCCCTAAACCCTGAAACACCACCCCCTGCACGACCCCCTACACTGCCCGAACACCACTGCACTGCCCTAAACCCTGAAACATCACCCCCAGCACGACCCCCTAAACTGCCCAAACACCACTGCACTGCCCTAAACCCTGAAACACCACCCCCTGCACGATCCCCTATACTGCCCGAACACTACTGCACTGCCCTAAACCCTGAAACACCATCCCCAGCACGACCCCCTACACTGCACGAACACCACTGCACTAAACCCTGAAACATCACCCCCAGCAAGACCCCATACACTGCCCGAACACCACTGCCCTAAACCCTGAAACACCACCCCAGCAAGACCCCCTACACTGCCCGAACACCACTGCACTGCCCTAAACCCTGAAACACCACCCCCAGCATGACCCCCTACACTGCCCGAACACCACTGCACTGCCCTAAACCCTGAAACACCACCCCCAGCATGACCCCCTACACTGCCCGAACACCACTGCACTGCCCTAAACCATGAAACACCAGCCCCAGCACGACCCCCTACACTGCCCGAACACCACTGCACTGCCCTAAACCCTGAAACACCACCCCAGCATGACCCCCTACACTGCCCGAAAACCACTGCACTGCCCTAAACCCTGAAACACCAGCCCCAGCACGACCGCCTACACTGCCCGAAAACCACTGCACTGCCCTAAACCCTGAAACACCAGCCCCAGCACGACCCCTACACTGCCCGAACACCACTGCACTACCCTAAACCCTCAAACACCAGCCCCAGCACGACCCCCTACACTGCCCGAATACCACTGCACTCAATCAATCACAAAATCAATCAATCACAAAATTTGTAGAGCGCACTACTTACCCGCGAGGGTCTCAAGGCGCTGGGGAGAGGGAAGGGGGGGGGTGCTGCTACTGGTCGAACAGCCAGGTCTTGAGTAGCCTCCTGAAGGTCAGCAGGTCTTGGGTCTGCCGTAGGCTTAGTGGAAGGGTGTTCCAGGTCTTGGCGGCGAGGTGTGAGAAGGATCTGCCGCCGGTGGTTGTTCTTCGAATGCGAGGGACGCTGGCGAGGGAGAGGTCGGCGGAGCGGAGCTGGCGGTTGGGGATGTAGAAGAAGAGTCGTCTGTTGAGGTAGGCTGGGCCAGTTTTGTGGAGTGCCTTGTGTGCGTGGATGAGGAGTTTGAAGGTGATCCTCCTGTCGACGGGGAGCCAGTGCAGGTTCCTCAAGTGGGGGGTGATGTGGCTGTGGCGTGGTACGTCGAGGATCAGGCGTGCGGAGGCGTTTTGTATGCGTTGCAGTCGCTTGATGAGCTTGGCCGGGGCTCCCGCGTAGAGGGCGTTCCCATAGTCAAGTCTGCTACTGACGAGGGCCCGTGTGACTGTTCTTCTTGTGTCTGTCCGGATCCACCTGTAGATCTTGCGAAGCATGCGGAGGGTGTTGAAGCAGGACGAGGAGACTGCGTTGACTTGCTTGGCCATGGAGAGCGTTGAGTCGAGGATGACTCCCAGGTTGCGTGCGTGGTCGGTGGGTGTCGGGGGTGCTCACAGCGTCGTTGGCCACCAGGAGTCGTCCCAGGCTGAGGGGTTGGAGCCGAGGATGAGGACCTCCGTTTTTTCCGTGTTCAGCTTTAGTCGGCTGATCTTCATCCAATCGGCGACGGCCTTCATTCCTTCATGGAGATTGGCTTTGGCGGCGAGGGGGTCCTTGGTGAGGGAGAGGATCAGTTGAGTGTCGTCGGCGTAGGAGATAATGTTGAGGTCTGCCCTAAACCCTGAAACACCAGCCCCATCAAGACCCCCTACACTGCCCAAACACCACTGCACTGCCCTAAACCCTGAAACACCACCCCCAGCAAGACCCCCTACACTGCCCGAACACCACAGCACTAAAGCCTGAAACACCACCCCCAGCAAGACCACCTACACTGGCCGAACACCACTGCACTGCCCTAAACCCTGAAACACCACCCCTGCACGACCCCCTACACTGCCCAAACACCACTGCACTGCCCTAAACCCTGAAACACCACCCCTGCACGACCCCCTACACTGCCCGAACACCACTGCACTAAACCCTGAAACACCACCCCTCAGCACCACACCCTACACTGCCCGAACACCACTGCACTGCCCTAAACCCTGAAACACCACCCCCAGCACGACCCCCTACACTGCCCGAACACCACTGCACTGCCCTAAACCCTGAAACACCACCCCCTGCACGACCTCCTACACTGCCGGAACACCACTGCACTGCCCTAAACCCTGAAACACCACCCCCAGCACGACCCCTACACTGCCCGAACACCACTGCACTGCCCTAAACCCTGAAACATCAACCCCAGCAAGACCCCCTACACTGCCTGAACACCACTGCCCTTAACCCTGAAACACCACCCCCTACACTGCACGAACACCACTGCACTGCCCTAAACCCTGAAACACCACCGCCAGCACGACCCCCTACACTGCCCGAACACCACTGCACTGCCCGAACACCACTGCACTGCCCTAAATCCTGAAACACTAGCCCCAGCACGACCCCCTACACTGCCCGAACACCACTGCACTGCCATAAACCCTGAAACACCACCCCCAGCACCACCCCCTACACTGCCCGAACACCACTGCACTGCCCTAAACCCTGAAACACCACCCCCTGCACGACCTCCTACACTGCCGGAACACCACTGCACTGCCCTAAACCCTGAAACACCACCCCCAGCACGACCCCCTACACTGCCCGAACACCACTGCACTGCCCTAAACCCTGAAACATCAACCCCAGCAAGACCCCCTACACTGCCTGAACACCACTGCCCTTAACCCTGAAACACCACCCCCTACACTGCACGAACACCACTGCACTGCCCTAAACCCTGAAACACCACCCCCAGCACGACCCCCTACACTGCCCGAACACCACTGCACTGCCCGAACACCACTGCACTGCCCTAAATCCTGAAACACTAGCCCCAGCATAACCCCCTACACTGCCCGAACACCACTGCACTGCCCTAGACTCTGAAACACCAGCCCCAGCAAGACCCCCTACACTGCCCGAACACCACTGCACTGCCCTAAACCCTGAAACACCAGCCCCAGCATGACCCCCTACACTGCCCGAACACCACTGCACTGCCCTAAACCCTGAAACACCAGCCCCAGCACAACCACCTACACTGCCCGAACACCACTGCACTGCCCTAAACCCTGAAACACCAGCCCCAGCACAACCCCCTACACTGCCCGAACACCACTGCACTGCCCTAAACCCTGAAACACCAGCCCCAGCACGACCCCTACACTGCCCGAACACCACTGTACTGCCCTAAACCCTGAAACACCAGCCCCAGCACGACCCCCTACACTGCCCGAACACCACTGCACTGCCCTAAACCCTGAAACACCACCCCCTGCACCACCCCTACACTGCCCGAACACCACTGCACTGCCCTAAACCCTGAAACACCACCCCCTGCATGACCCCCTACACTGCCCGAACACCACTGCACTGCCCTAAACCCTGAAACACGACCCCCTACACTGCCCGAACACCACTGCACTGCCCTAAACCCTGAAACACCACCCCCAGCACGACCCCCTACACTGCCCGAACACCACTGCACTGCCCTAAACCCTAAAACACCACCCCCAGCATTACCCCCTACACTGCCCAAACACCACTGCACTGCCCTAAACCCTAGAACAATACCCCCAGCACGACCCCCTACACTACCCGAACACCACTGCACTACCCTAAACCCTAAAATACTACCCCCAGCACAACCCCCTACACTACCCGAACACGACTGCACTGCCCTAAACCCTCAAACACTCCCCCAGCACGACCCCCTACACTACCCGAACACCACTGCACTGCCCTAAACCCTAAAACACTCCCCCAGCATGACCCCGTACACTACCCGAACACCACTGCACTGCCCTAAACCCTAAAACACTCCCCCCGCATGACCCCTACACTACCCAAACACCAATGCACTACCCTAATCCCTAAAACACTACCCCCGCATGACCCCTACACTACCCTAAACTCTAAAACACTACCCCCCGCACGACTCCCTACACTACCCAAAGACCACTGCACTACCCTAAACCCTAAAACACGACCTCCTACACTACACAAACACCACTGCACTACCCTAAACCCTAAAACACTACCCCCTACACTACACAAACACCACTGCACTACCCTAAACCCTAAAAACTACCCCCAGCACGAACCACTACACTACCCAAACACCACTGCACTACCCTAAACCCTAAAAAACTACCCCCAGCAGTACCCCTACACTACCCAAACACCACTGCACTACCCTAAAACACTTCCCCCAGCAGTACCCCCTACATTACCCAAACACCACTGCACTGCCCTAAACCCTAAAACACTACCCCCAGCACGACCCCCTACACTACCCAAACACCACTGCACTACCCTAAACCCTAAAACACTCCCCCAGCACGACTCTCTACACTACCCAAACACCACTGCACTACCCTAAACCCTAAATCTACCCCCAGCATGACCCCCTACACTACACAAACACCACTGCACTACCCTAAACCCTAAAACACTACCCCCAGCACGACCCTCTTCACTACCTAAACACAACTGCACAATTTGTTACAGGCGTTGCAACGCAGGCCTGTGGTGCTTACTGGAAGTACCTAGTGGGCTAGTTGGGCCCCAGGGACCCTCAGGATTCAAGGTGACCTAATCCCCCAACTTAAAACGCACCACGGGGCGCGTTTGCACAGTGGTGAAGGGAGGGCGGGGCCTCAGGTGACATGTGCGCAAACACGCCCTGTGGTGCGTTTTAAGTTGGGGAATTAATTCCCTTTGAATCCTGAGGGACCCTGGGAGCCAACTAGCCCACCAGGTACCTTCAGTAAGCACAACAGAGTTGCGTTGCAGAGAGGTGAAAAAGGTGCGTGGCCTCGGAACGCCTCTCTGCAACTCAGCTCTGTGGTCCTAACTGTAGGTACCTGGGGGGCTAGTTGGGCCCCAGGGACCCTCAGAATTCAAGGGACTTAATCTTGCAACTTAAAACGCACCACGGGGTGCGATTGCACACATGTCACCTCAGGCCCCCCTCCTTCACCACTGTGCAAACGCGCCCTGTAGCGCGTTTTAAGAGGTAGTTTTAATCCCCCTGCCCTATTATGTACTAGGGACTTGCAGAGGAGGTCATGCTAATCACAGGGGTACCCCAACGCATAGTGTTCCCTAGTGTATGTAGGTGTTTTCACTGTATTCTAAGTGTCTTTTAGCATAGCACTGGCTCTGGTTAGTCAGAGTCAGTTACCACCAGTACCCGTCTGAAAAGTTGTGGGCACAGGATGATTTTGCAACAAGGCCTCTTTCTGCTCCTCTGTTGGTTCTTTCTGCACATCTTTTGCTTCTTTCTGTGCGTTTTTTCTTCTTTCTTCACATGTCCTACCTCTGTAGGCATAGTTAGAAACTAGCATTTAAAAAACCTTTGAAATTCACTTAAAAAATCATAGGTTTCAGGCACGTTATAGTTAGAAATTAGCATTTAAAAAACCTTTGAAATTCACTGAAAAAACCATAGGTTTCAGACACGTTATAGTTAGAAATTAGCATTTAAAAAACCTTTGAAATTCACTGAAAAAACCATAGGTTTTAGGGACAGTTATAGTTAGTTGGACATTTCACTCGTACAAAACCATAGAAATTCCCCCGTTATAGTTAGTTCAGCTAACTATAACTCGCGCCCACGCAATGCACTGCTGATGACGTCACATATTACATCACTCATGACATGGTCAGTGACATCACTGATGACATCACTGATGACATCTCAAATGACATCACTGATGACATCATCCATGTGATAATTTCATGCATCTTCTCACACCCTAATATAACTTTTGATACACCCACTCTAAATTACAGACTGCCATTCTCAAAACCATAGACACTCCAACACCAAAAACTACATACCCACTCACTGATTCTTAGGTCTACACACACATCCACTCACTCACCCGTACAGTCACTCATACTTAGTCAATCAGTACAGGACTATCATATGCACTCATACACCTATATAAACACTCACACACCGCCACTCATCCATAGAGGTACTCACACACCTAGTCAGTCATGCAAAAACTTAATCACACACCCATTTACTCACCTATACAGTTATACACACACCAGCTCACTTACTCATACAAATACTAGCACATTCTTACGCTCTTATACAATCACTGATACAAGTACACACTCATCCATACAGCCACTCTCACAATCACACACTCTCACTTGTAGCCATTTATATACTCCAACACACATATATACTGCCTTTCACATATGTAGTTACTCACACATGTACCACTGAGATATACATTCAATCACTAACACACCCATACACACACTCACCCACCCATACAGTCCATCACAGATGCACTCTTGAAACCATGCACCCAGTGAATCACCAACTCACACATCTATGCACAGAGTCACACACACCCCACCCACACAAACACTCAGGCACCCATACAGATACTCAGACAATCAATCAATAACCTTTGTAGACACTCATGTAGCTATTCAGAAAGCCATGCAGCCGCTTACAAACCAACAGACAGACGGATACAGACATTCACACAGTTTAGTCACTAACCCAAGCATTCAGTAAGATACATTTAATCACTCACTTGTAGAGTCAGTCACTCACGTACTAAATCATCCATTCAGACACTTATACACCCACTCATTCTTCAATACGCCTTTCCCTATATATATTAAACATATTTAAACTTTACAGAAACACACAGTCACTGGATGATGTCATCAGTGATGTCATTTGAGATGTCATCAGTGATGTCATCAGTGATGTCACTGACCATGTCATGAGTGATGTAATCAGCAGTGCATTGCGGGCGCGAGTTATAGTTAGCTGAACTAACTATAACGGGGAATTTCTATGGTTTTGTACGAGTGAAATGTCCAACTAACTATAACTGTCCCTAAAACCTATAGTTTTTTCAGTGAATATATATATATATATATATATATATATATATATATATATATATATATATATATATACCAATAGCATTCTGCATCCTGGGACATGTAATTTCTATGTTAACATTAGAGTAAGGGGGTGTACACGTTCCAGCGAGCAAACACCAGAGCTGGCTTTTGAGACGCTCATGACATGGCGCCTGTTGTCAGCCATGCGTTTATCATTTTATAGTTCTGAACCAAACGTGCTGAATACCTTGGCGTCTCAAGGCAGATGTTATCCTTCTAATAGCCTAACATGTACATGATGTTTAAATAACCAAGCAACAAGGGCATGCCCCTCACTAATATGGTGACCAAAAGTCACTAGGCCACCAAGGATGCAGTGCTCCAGTCCTGCTCTTTTATTTCACTCCATAATGCATTCTGATAGCTTTAGTGTTGATTCCCATGAATGACCACAACTGGGTCATATCACCAGATTGCACATGTTTGTGAAAGGTAAGCTCAGAAATGGACCATTTGGTCTTTGGTGACATGGAGTCCTCTGGTAATCTCATATTGGAGATGTTAACGTTTTTGACTGGGGATTGACATTGTTAGGGAGAACTAGAATGCTTGAAGTCCAACATGAAACCCCAAGTGTCAAATCATCATTATACAAAACCTCACAGCAGCTCTGAAGAAGAGTGTTGTCATTTTTTTTTTATAGTTCAACCTCTCCCCAACCTCTCTTCATTCCACCATTTCTTTATGAAACCAGCATCTCTTTTCTACTTCTTTGCTCTTCTCCCCTTTATCCCTTCACTCTCCCATATGTCAACAGCCTCCACATCTCTTAACCGTCAAATCTAGTTACATCCTCTGCAACTCTTCACTGCCCGATCTCTCCACAGTACCTGCATTCCTTCACTGCCCTTTCTCTCCACAGCCCCATCATCGCTCAAGTCCCCATAAATATCCCCAGGGTCAGCATCTTATCATGGTCACATTGCTCTACAGACTCTGCATCTCTTTATTCTCCCATCTCTCCACAGCACCACCATCCAGTCACTGTGCCATATCCACAGAGTTAACATCAATTCACTGCCCCATCTTTCTCCACACCCTGCTTTCTTCACTGTCACCTCTATCTACGACTCACAGATTGCCAGATAAGTGGGGGTAGAGGCACGGGAAAGTATGATTTGTCCAAGATCAAACTGTTTGTTAAAGTATGAGACACTGTACATCCAAATCCTGGGCACACGTGCATTAGTGTATACATATGAGGTCACAATAACATAAGTCCATTCAAGAGTAAATTTCATTAAAGTTCGCAGAAGAGTTGTTTCCTGTTTCTTTTAGTTCGTATCACGTAGAAAAATAACCAGCAAAAGCAACCAGCCAACACGTGTTTCGTCTAGGAGGATACTCCCACGACTTCTTCAGGGCTATGCGGAAAGGTACAGGGATCTGTAAATCCCGAAGCCGGTGATAATTCTAACCCGGCTGGAAAGTAGAGTGGTGTATCCTTCGGCGTATATACAGTGGAAGTGATCTGTCTTCGTGGTGAGCGGATCAATATATTCGACAAGCCGGTGATAATTCCAACCCGGCTGGTTTGGACCGCAAGTAGAGTGAAACGTAACCGAGTACAAAAGGATCTTGTAAAGTGTTATTGGGTTCAATGAGAAGCCACGGGTAGGTACACGGGTGTGTGTCTTGGAGAAAACGATTGTAGCCCACACCTGCAAGAAACAGACGCGAGCCACTGGATTACTCTTCGTTTAAGTAATTCAAATTGCAAACTTCATGACACACACCCGTGTCCTTCCCGTGGTCTCCACTTTTCTAATTATCCGGATTTATTGAATTGAGCCATGGGATTCCGTGTTGCCGCACTGAAATAATCGTTTTTTCACTACCACCCTTTAACAGTGCCCCTCAAGTCTCCATAATCACTCTCTCTCAGATGCTTTTAATTAGTTTTATAGTGCCACTCATACCAGTGTAAGATGTCAGACACTTTACATCACACACAAAACACAGAGCAAATCAATCATAGGTGTGTAAAATCAGTGTATAGGAAATGTTATATAAGACAGGACTACAAGGTGTAGGAGTCACGTCATCCATACTGGTAGACAGTATAGTTTAATAGTGCTTGGTCTGGAGAAGCAGAAACTCGGACTTTAAAACGTAGCACCACGGTTGGGAGTTCTCTTTAATCAGAATTGATTTCTATCCAAAATGAACCCTTTTTCCAACATTAGGATGATGAAAGACTGGGGAAAAAATCATAAGCTCTAATCTTTACCTTGTAGTTTGTATGCAGCTCTTTGATGACAGTTAATAGCTCCACTGTTCTGTGTTAGGATTTTAACTGCAAGTAACAAAAGGATCTCTCAGACAAAAGCAGTAACCCACCGACCTATTTATATTATATGCACTTTGTGATCTGGATGGTACAGTTCTTTGCAGCAAGCATATTAACCCTCTGTGCTACCTTGCGATGAGTCAAAACTCCCACTAGACAAACCTCTGATCTCTCTCCAGGAAGAACATTAATCACCGGAGTTATCTTGACATTTGTATTGTTGCCTGAAAATTGCTGGAGGCCAGGAACGCAGCAGCAGGTTATTTTCAAACCATAATATGCTTGCAAACACGACGCCCCCAGCCGAAGTCAGCGCCCAGTGCAGATGCACCGGTCGCACCGCCCTAGAGCTGGCCCTGGAGAGGCGCCCAGAATATTGCGCAATCCTATGCAAACAGGAAATCCGGGACAGGTCCACCAGCAATGACATTATTGAATGTGAACATTGGCCGAGACAACTATTACCGGTGACAATGAAATAGGAGCCAGTCCTTTTCTCAAGGGCAGAGACTGCCGTACTTGCATGTACGTAGCACAGGGCTATTGTTAACATCACAAATTAATCTGTTGGGCTGGGATGAAGGCATATAAATTTTATACACTGAAACAGCAGGAACGTTGTCTTCCGCTCTTAAACCATTGAGCAAGAGCTGCTCATCTGTGAAATGGTGGAAAAGAAGTTGATAGAAAGAGATTATTTACAGGCTGGGCTGCTCCTTACATTAGGAACCGATACTACATATGACAGCAGGCTTTTGTGCTGGTCATGACAGCTCTTCAAAGACAGTGCTGCAGAATCAGCGATTAAATGACCGTGTTTTAGTGATAGCGCTTAACTTCTAGCGGTGTTGGGGGATGTGCCTTTTGTTCCTTGCCAATTATAATCATTTCACAAACTGGGTGGCCATGTTTCTTTCCCACCCAGCACCTTCTCCTCCTTTCACTTGTCCATTCATGAATCCAAACCATCCCATCCTGCCGGGAATGTCCATCCTGCAGGATAAATAACATGTTGCCTCTGGGACGCTCCATGCCGCCCCCCCAACAAAAAGACTGTTTTGGTTTTTGTAATTTGGCACCACCTAGTGGCAGTGGTGTACCGTGGGTGGGGCCACATGGGCGGTTGCCCCAGGCGCAAAATTCTTAGGGGCGCAGGGGCATTCTTATGGGCTTCAAATTTTAAAAGAAAAGTGGAGGGATACTTGTCTTGCCCCGGGCGCTGGCAACCCACACTATGCTACTGCCTAGTGGTGTCTCTTTAATATTGCCGCATTACCTCACCTTACGGAACAATGACCCTGGCTCCTGCTTCAACGCTAACCCTGATCATTCCCTAAATGCTTCCTCCTTCCTAACCACTTATGTTTTGGACGCCTGTTCCTCCATGTTATTACGCCTGTGGTTTAGAAACAATTCTTGGGTAGAGGTACTGTAATAAAAACAGTAGGATATGAACCTGATGGTGTAAGACACTTTATTTAGCTCTGCGCACTTCTATTACAGCGCTGCAGCTGGAGCACAGTTCTTAGCACCTTATAACACTATCTTTTCCTGAAAATCTGAAGACACTCCATTTGCATCACTGCAATTAGTTCCTCGGCACAGTGCTTCAAAATAACCCCTGATAACTTGTGTCCTACTCAACAAGTTGCCCTGGAAGTTATCCACCTCTTTGTACCACATTTTGCGCTTTGCCTCACATTTAATCCTTGTCATCATTCCCACAATCAGAAAATGCCCCTGACAAAATCCTCCATTGTATTAGCCCAAGCCCTGCCCAATAACTGATCCTATAGCAGATCCCACTTTACTCGCTCCTCACAAAATGCACGCAAGGACTGACCCTCCGCAGCCTGCCAAACCCGAAAGCGAAGGCTGTGATGTGGCCCTCCCATGTATACTCCACAAGATGCTCTGGCATGATGTTCTTGTGCATATCCAATGCCAAGCAATGTCACAAGTTTGATCCTAAATGAGGTATTCAGGTCAAAACATCCCAGTTATGATCCTGTGCATACTTCTCAAACATGGCGCTCCTCTACGTACGCACACAGGAGAAGTCTCCTCCCCTTTGTGATCCAGGGGAAGATGTGGTCTGGTGGCTGGAAAGCAGAGATGCGAGTCCGAATCTTAACTTTTCCACTTGCTAATGTTATGTTATGTTAATTATTCTTATAACGTGCTCGATTACCCATGGGTGTCTTGGCGCTGCCTTGTTCTGAAACCAGTGTGAACGGTGATTTCGCTTGATAGGTAGCCTAACAAAACTGAGCACTATGAATTTATTGATTAAAAAGCCATGGGGTATATTCACAAGAACGTGCAATAAACATTGCCAAAATAGGCTAACACAATTTTCCATATCGCCGTCTATCGCGGAAAAATAACTCTGTGTCAACGTCGTATTCCCAACACGGCGGTAACATGCGATAGTTTCCCCGAGAACGCCTCAAATGTCCGCGATACAACTACCGCGACGGTGATAAAAAAGGGAAACCCGAACGTGAAAAAAGTTGCGATGGGCCCAACTGCAATAAAAATCCAGCGAAAAGCAGTGCCAGGCCCGCAAGTCCCACAAGTAAGGCAGGAACAATCACTATAAAAGCGGCAAAAAAAAACACCTACAAAACACAAACAACTGCGAAGCACCATGGAGGGAGCCTGAGCAAGTACAGAGGACAACCAGAACCCCACAAGCCCCACGGAGGACCAGCCTGGGACCTCGGGGACAGGGAAGGGCAAGAAGAAGAATAAGAGGAACCCGCGTTTCAGTACGCAGGAAAACCAGATCCTCATTACGGAGGTGACAGAACACCACCACCAACTGTCCATCACCTCCACTGTGACATTGGCAACTAAAAATACAATATGGCAGTCCATCTTGGCCAAGGTGAATGCAGTCGGAGTGAAGAGAAGGGAAGTGGATGACTGCAAGAAGCGCTGGACTGATGTGAAGCGCAAAACAAAGCTGCAAATCGCCTCCAACCTGAGAGCAGCAATGCAGACTGGAGGTGGGAGCCCAGCGACACACCAGGAGCTGGATGAGATGGAAGAAATGGTGACCCGAGTCATCATTGGGGAGAAGGTGGCACGAGTTGGTGGACCGGACACTGCACAACATGACCTGAGCCAACAGCAACAGGGTGAGTAACGACCAGGGACTGGGGGGACGAGGGGAGATGGGCACAATGGCACACATGCACAATTAAGTAGAGCACATCTCCGACCCAGAGCCCAATTTACCCAAGTCTGCAATATCTCAGCACTGTATAAGCACAGAAGTGAAAGGCACACCGCCTGAAAGGGATAAGGGCCAGCCAAATCAAAGCTGAAGGGGCAACACACCCACAATGCAGCACACACACATAAGAATCAGAGCACCTCAACATTGACAACAATGTGGTACAAACTGCAACACTCTCACAACAGAACAGAGGACACAACTGCTGCCGCTTGTGTGTAGAAAATGGCCATTCGCATTTGGCATAGCAGGAAACTGTGAGATGATAATGCACAAGTACAACCTCACATCCCTGATGGTGTAGAAATGTCAACTATCCCACATCAAATAGGCATCTCCTCACAAACGGTCACAATGTACATTGACATGCAGTCCGTTAGTAAACCTGTACAATGCGTGAACATACATGTGAACACAGTGTCAATCTGCATCTCCCCTTCACATTGCAGAGGGAGAATCAACACCTCCTTCAGAGCAGACACAACAACTCAGCACTGATGATGAAGAGGACCTCCCCAACATCGACACCGACGCCCTCCAGCAGCTCATGGACAGCTTCGGCACCCCACCTCCAGGAGCAGGGCAGCCCAGCTGCATCGAGGAGACCCCACCCCCTGCACAGACCACACAGCAGGAAGCACCCACCACCACGGCTGTCTCCCAGGACCCCCACGACCAACACATGGCATTCCAACACCGTGTGTCAGGGTGCCAGGAGAAGATGGCTGATCAGCTGCAGGTGGGGTTCGACCTCATGGCAGCCAAACTAGATGCCATACGTGTGTGTCTAAGTCCCATCAGGGTCCACTTACAGTCCCTAACGGACACCCACTGTCCGCACCATGCTCTCCAACAATCCATGGCTGACATCGCTGCAGTCATGACTCGGAGACAAGAACACCTGTCTAGTCAGAGTGGCTCCAGCGATGTCAGCCGGGAGTTGGGGCACATGCGGAGGATCATGGAGAACATGGAGCGGATGCATGCGGAACGATTGGCTGCCACGGCTGCACACCAGCAAGATGTAGCTGGGATCTTCCATGCCCTGCAGATCCTCATCATGGCATTGCCGCCACACGGCCTGGCGCGGATGAATGCTGCAGCTACTACTCCATCCACATCTCCGCCCCCTGAAGTGTCAGTGCCACACAGTGCGGCAGACCAAACACCACCACCCACATGTGAGGCACCGGACACATCAGAGGACGAAGATGATGATGAATCTGGCTTGGTGGTAAGATTGAAGTGGTAGCATACATCACCGCCATATGGCCTGTTTCAGCTTGTTACTGCCCTCTGCATCATGCCCTGGAATAACATCTTCCACTGTCCCCCTTTACACTCAGTGACACTCACCTTGGACCACGACATGGACTGCCATATTTGTAATGGTTACCAATGACACAGCAATCACACTGCGGACTGAAGTCTTCCCCTTCCGATGAACCTGTCAATCCCTAAAGGACTCTGGCTGGCCCTCCATGGGGCAACAATGTAAAGTGGGGTTTGCATGGCCCTGTACTGGTCCAGCTTAAACACCCCACTGAATGCGAATAAAACATTCAAATTCACACTGATGTGTCATGGCCCTGATCAATTATGCATGAAAGTATTGATGAATGTAGGGACAGTGATTCCACATAAATGGTACTCCCTGGGTAATGCTATCAATGTGCATGTATGGCCGTGACCCAGATAGGCAGTGAGACACACATCGTCATTCAAAACAACTCACATCACAGTTGAATACAAGTGAATGTGCGTAGACTTTATTAGCATATGCGTGTCAGTACGAGCAAGAGAAGTGCCACAACATGCGGACCACTGCAGCAGCATGTCAGAATGAGGAACATTGCCAAGCACCGCTGTCCACTCCTGGGGAGTGCCTCACCTTTCACAGGTGTGTGTTACCCCGCGTGGTTGTCCGCCCATGTATTCGGGGTCCAGGCGAATGCAGCCATGTCCACTGTTGTCGTGGGATATGTGACCAGAACCCCAAGATGCAATAAGGTGTCGGACATGTGCAATGGGTTCCAAACTGTTGTGGCTGCAGGTACGTAGTTACACGTCCATGAAAGCGAGTGCAGCTTCTTAGGCAATCATCTCCAACATGAGGTCGTTGTGGACTCCATCGAACAGGACGGCGAGGCTATCCATTAGCAGGTCCGGACAGATGTGCTGCGTCCACCCCCTGTCACCAATTAGCACTACAGCCCAATAGGGAGCGGCTCAATGTGGTCACTGCACACGAGGAGTTCTGCAATATCCCAGGTCCAGCTGCCAGCATGTATGCCAAGTATCCAGGCATCCCACAGACGGGTATCACAGTGACACTCTTAGTCGTGGGCCAACAGGGGGTGCACACACATGTCGAAATCCAGTTAGCCTACCGTCCTGTTGGATAGGCAGACATCCATGGACCACTCGAATATGCACGATCGACAATGCAACACAGGCTGAACGCAGGTGACGTTGGCAGGGCGGAAGCTTAGCCGGTAACTGACCCGCAGCACTACCAGTGGCAGTGCCCCCAGTAAATGCAGCATACGTGCACGGTACAGTTCCACGTGACAGGGGTTGTGCATGTGTCCGGGATGTTCTGCCATTGCGTCACTGGCCCTGGTTGAAGCGGCACTGTTCTGACCTGCGCCAGTTCTGTGGATGAAATGCCACAGCTCGGATCAATGAGTTGTTTAAGTGTGCAACGGTTGTACGCCTGGGATGGTGTGGGAGTAAGTGTGAAGGCCATTCCATGCAAGATAACTCCAAGCAAGGACTTCTGTGTGTGGGGTGTGTATACGTTGGTCTGTCGTCGGGCTGTGCGTAGTGTGGGAGTCGTCCTCAACTGCTATCGTATGTGTCAGGGGGTGCCGGGCACATGCAATTCCGAGGTCGGATGTGCAGATGTGCTTCCGCCTGATAGTTCAGACAAAGGAGCTGTCATCCCTAATGTCAGTTTGTCATCTGCTTGCATTCAGGAATTGTGATGTGGCTTGTTGGGTGTGGGGTGGGATGTGTGCGACTTTGGGATTCATGTTTGACATGACTTGCATGTGGCAAATGAGCGGCATCACTGTGTGTTACGTTGCCTCACAGCTGCTCCTCCCTCCCCCCGGGCCTATTCACTTGTGTACGCTGCACGGTTGCATTACTTGCACTCCAACGGGACACCATTGTCATGCCCACAAGCCTGACAATGACACTGTGATGTTGGCCGTTGAAGGTGGGCGGCCACGTGAGTGTAGGCCTATGGTAAGGATAGTGCGGACACAGATGTAGAGTTCATGCCTGGCTGAACTCGCGCTGCGATTAAGGCTAGGCATTCGGCTCATGCTGCGGCAATGCAGATACTCACAACACTTGGCATGTATGAGCCAAGACCCCGAGCGGTCTTGCGCTCCTTCATTTCACCGTTCGTGCGAGCCCGCCCTCCGGGTGCATGCTACATTGCGACATTGTCAATTGCGGGCCAGGTGGCGCTGACACTACAACAGAGACACACGCATTGGTTACTTCCTTGTCCAGGCCAGAACTGAACCACACCCTGAGCCCCAGGCTAATTCTACACACCCCTGCGCTGGACTGACGTACGCCGGCCCAGCCCACTCCGCTTACGCTTACGGGGGGGACGACAGAGCTACATGTCCAAGGTCTTACCCACTGCCTGAGGTGACATGCTTGCATCCGCTGTCCACAGCACGATGTGATGTGGTAGGGCCAGGGGCAATCACACATTCATAATGACCACACGAACACACTTAGATGTATGGTGGAACTGGCTACGGGCACGTGCGCCCGGCCCCTTTTTATTACCAGGGTCACATGTCCAGTGACGCCTGTGCTGGATGGGTGTGGGGTGAGTGTAAGCCAGCCCTCAGGGAGTGGTTGGTGCTGGCAACAACTAGTACAGTGATCATCAGATCACACACACAGATTCAATCATAAAGGGTCCATGACTTGCAGTGCACTGAGGTAAGGGCACCAGAACTGGACTCACACACAAAAGATTACATCATAAAGGGTCCATGACTTGAGCTGCACTGAGTTCGTGGCACCGGAAGCGCTCGGCGGGTGCGCGGCCTGCGATGATGCGTCGTCCGGGCGGGTCGCATTGGAAGCAATGTCTGTTGCCTACTGGACTGCGCCATAAATAAATCAAGACTCAATTCGAATTGTGAGCCCTGCTGACCGCAGTTTAGGCCGGAGGCAGCGGTCAGAAAGGGCCCACAGCCACGTGGTGTTGACTTGAGCTGCACAGAGTTAGTGGCACCAGATCTGGAATCACACACACAAGATTCAAACATAAAGGGTCCATGACTTGTGGTGCACTGAGTTAGTGGCACCTGAAGCAATCAGCAGGTGTGCAGCCTGCGATGATGCGTCGTTTGACTTGGGGGACCTGCTGACCGCAGTGTAGGCCGGAGGCAGCGGTCAGAAAGGGCCCACAGCCACGTGATGATGACTTGTGGTGCACTGAGTTGGTGGCACCTGTAGCGCTCAGCGGGTGTTCAGCCAGAGATGATGGCGTGTCCTCGCAGGTCAGGATTGGATTTGATTTGTGAGCCCTGCTGACCGCAGTGTAGGCCGCAGACAGTAGTCAGCACACACAACTCCGCGGTGCTGTGCCGCTGGGTACGCTGGAGGCCTGTGTCGCGGACGCCAGCGATCGGCTGAGGAGGCTGGCGGTAATGGCGGCGGACTCGTGGCAGGGTGAGGGGCACCTCCCTGGCAGACGCGTTGGCCATCCGGGAAGTGAACCACACCCAGAGCCCCGGCCTATTTATTCACACTCCTACGCTGGCCTGGCATACGCCGGCCCAGCCCACTCCGCTTACGCTTACAGGGGGGACGACACGGATACATGACCGGGGTCTTCCCCACTGCCTGAGGTAACGTGGTTGCGTCCACTTTCCACAACACTATAGACACCAGCAGTATATGTCCACATGGACATGTCTGTGCTCTGCATACTGTAGTCTGTCCAGCACATCACCGCCACACTTGGCATTGTGTACATTCTTATTCATGGGTGACTTGCCTCCTTCACACATACTTGGTTCCCACCTCTCCCCACATTCTGCAATTGTGTGGCTGTGGGGCCATGCCATTTTGGGAAGGTCAGCTGTCTTGTTCTGCGCTGCCTCCGTGGTAGTCTGGGGGGGGGCCTGGGGGTGGTGGCGGTGGGTGTTGTGGCCCTCTTGGGTCTCCGAGCTGCATGGTCAGTAGCTCCATGACATGTGTTGGTCTTCAGATGTGGCTCTGGGCTGGGCTCCCTTTCATGCTGCAGGTTGTCGTCCGGCTTTACACCAGTAAAAGGCAGGTGTTAAATCCCTGCTGCTAACGCGCCTTATCGCCTGTTTTTGGGTCGCATCGCGGATCTGGCTGGTCGTTGAGAATATTGCGAAGTGGTGTTTTTGCATGGGTACGCATACTCTGCATATCCTTAGCGCTAGTTGTCGCTCTCATCTGTGGCGATGTTTTTTGCGGCAGCTATCACTGGGAAACTGGCGATATCGCCAGTTTGCACCAGCTTGGGAATAGGGCGATGACTCTATCGCCACTTTTGCTGCGCTAAAGTGCCGATAAATCGGCGATGAAGCCTTGAGAATATGCCCCCATGTTTTAAGTGCTTTCCTGACCTGTAGGAGATTGGTCATTTCTTTCAGTTTGAGAGGGAGAGAGTTCCACAGTTTGGTTGTACAAGCAACAAAGCTTTTACCTCCCCAAATGGATTTCCTAAATTTGGGGCCTATAACATTTTTTCCTGCCATTGATCGTAGTGGTCTGGGAGGGATATACCAGGAAAAGCATTGTATTGGATACTCGGGTCCTGTGTTGTGAAGTGCCTTGAAGACAATACACAGCACCGTGAAGGCTATTCTTTTTGTTATAGGTAGCCAGTGCAACTCCCTGAGTGCAAGGGCTGCTGACTGACGTTTTGGTATTCCAAATAGGAGATGTGCTGCTGCATTTTGCAATGTCTGCAATTTGGTCAGTCGTTTTTGTTGCCTATTAATGTACAGGGTGTTGCAGTATCTAGTTTAGATAGAATTAGTGCTGTGACAACTGTCTTTTAGAGGTTAGTTGGGATAGGATAGGAAGACCTGCAACTTGACCTTCGAAGCGTGGTCCTGAGAAATTGACTTTATCTCCCTGTGACACCATTCCCTTACCTACCTTAATTGAGACCATCTAGAAAAATGCAGTCAGCCTATCTTAGGAAGCAATTAGCGGGATTCTGTTCACTGTGTTGCACTATACATATTCCCGTAGCTCATTACCCTCCCATGTATCCAAGCATAGACCTATATCTGCCTCTCGATTAGATCCTTCAGCATGGCACCAATCAGGCAAATGAGGGGTTCAGTTCTGGAGCACCTAAGGCAAACAAGCCAAACAGAGATGAGCTTTTAAGTGAAAATGAGGACAGATCAAGCGCGGCCCATGCAGGTAAGAGCGGTGGAGCTGGGTGAGGGGGGGAGTCGACCGACGACGACAAGGTAAACTTAAATTTAAAAAAACACTTACCTTGCACTCGCCGCATCACCGAGTCAGCGATGTGGCGAGCGCAAGGTAAGTGCTTTTTGTTTTTTTAATTTAAGTTTACCTTGTCGTCGACTTCCCCGCCACCCTGCCCCACCGCTCTTACCTGCACGGGCCACACCTGGACCAGATTACAGGATATTCTGATATTAGAAAACGAAGAAAGAGGTACCCACCCTCAGAAAGAGAAGCCGCTGTAGATGAATCATATACAACCTCCAGACGAGTTCATGTTGAATGGCAGAGTAGCCTATTTGCCACGTCATTCATCAGTTCCATACAATGCCATCCTGCCATGTAGAGGAACAATACCACTCAAGCACACGGCGTACTTGGCAGCTGGGCCTATTCACCGGCCGATGACAGCATGGAGCACCCCCCCACTCCCCTCCTTGCTTATTTTTTAAACAGCGGTGTGACGGGTTGGTCAAAATGCTGCTCGTTACAAAACCTTTTTGGGTTTGGGTTTTTAACAAGCATTGGCAAAGCCGTTAGGTTTGGCGTTGACGTACAGCCTTTTGAGTTGTCCATGATTGTTTTGTCATGTTTTTTGAGAAACTTTATTGTTGGGAAAGCTGCAGGGTCATCGTCAATCTAAAAAAAGACATTGGCCAAAAGCAAAAATACTTTTTGGTCTCAACACACTGTGTGTGCATGCGCTCCTTATGAAAGGGCAGACTATTGTCATTCACAGTGAAATTAGCCAATGGCTGAAGTGGGCTGACCCACTTAGCCCATTGTGTATTCTGTAGTGTGCTGAAGAAAAACGTGAATGGCACAATACAGACCAATGGATGGAGAGGGCTGGCTGAAAGCCCTGTATGTATATTATAGACATAGTTTTAGTTAAATCAAGAGGTCAACACTAGCTTCAGACCTAAAAGTCCTCCTGTGCATGACACCTCAATGACACACGCAGGGTGGCGCTGTGAAAATCCCTGCTTTATTAGCTACAGGTGGGGGATTCTTGATAGGCCTCTTCTGTCTGCAATTCTGCAGACAAAGGCTCATAAATAATGTGAAAGGGTGTGTGGGTGCGTGAATGAGTGAAAGGACGGATAGGTGGATGGATGTGTGTGTGTGTGAGTGAAAAGGTGGATAAATGGGTGAGTTAAAGGGTGGATGGGTAAATGAATTGGTGAATGAGTGAAAGGATGAATGCAAGGTGGGATGAGTGAAATCATTGATGAATGAGTGAAAGAGAGGATGTATGGGTGGATAAAAGGGTGGATGGATGAACGGATAAGTAAAAGAATGGATGCATGAAAGGGAGGGTGGATGGATGGATGGATGGATGGATGGGAGGAAGGGTGGATGGATGAGTGAAAAGTTGAATGGATGGTGAAAGAAAGAATGGAAGCATGGGTGAGTGAAAAGAAGGATGGATGGATGGATGGGTAGAATAACAGGGTGGATGGATGGACGAAGTGAAAGTGTGAAAAGATAGATGGATAGATGAGAAAAAGGATGGATGCTGGGGTATTATGAATCCCCAACTTAAGCAGCAAAAGTAGGGGTGAAGTTCATAATGGGCCTCTTCTGTCTGCAACTTGGTAGACAAAGGTGAGTGAGTGATAGGATGGGTGGATGGGAGTGAAAAGGTGGATGGATGGATGGGTGAGTGAAAGAATCGATGGGTAGATGGATGAATGAACGCCAGAATAGAAGTAAGGATGGATGAGTGAAAGAATGGATGGATGAGTGAAAGGGAGGGAGGATCGATGGATGGGTGAAAAGGTGAATAGATGGATGGGTGGGATCAGTGAAAGGGAGTTTGGATGGATGAGAGAAAGAATGGATGAATGAAAGGATGTATGAGTGAAAGAAAGGATGGATGAGTAAAAGGGATGAATGGAAGGGTGGATAAAAGTGTGGGTGGAGGGATGAGTGAAAAAATTGATGGATAGGTGAAAGGGAGGGTGGATGGATGAAAGGGTGGATAGAAGGATGAGTGAATGAATGGGAGAGTGAATGGATGGACAGACAAGTGAACACATGGATGGATGAGTGAGTGAAAAGATGGATGGATGGATGAGTGAAAGGGTAAATGGATGGAGGGATGAGTGGATATATGGGTCAAAGGGTGGATGGATTAGTGAAAGGGTAAATGGATGGATGGAGTCAAAGAGTGGATGGATAGATGAGTGAAAGGATGGATTGATGAATGACTGGAAGGATGGATGAATGGATGAGTGAAAAGGTGGATGGAGAGATGGCTAGGTGAAAGGATGGATGATGGATAGGTTTCATGGCTAGGTTTGGCGATGGATAGATAGGTTTGGATATGGATGGGCGGACGGGCGGAATGGTGATAGAATGAAAGATGGATGAGTGAAGGGGTGGATGAAGGATGGATAAAAAGATGGATGGATGACTGACAGAATGGATCGAAGAGTGAAAGGGAGGGAGGAATTCAGAAAATATATTAAAACTCTGCTTTTTCTGGCCTAAGTAGTCTCATTATTTTGTTATATGCTGTGTGGGGCTGAGATACCCCTCCCATGGTGATTCGCACACATTATAAATTCAGTTAACATAACATAACAGGGTGTTGGAGGGACAGATGGGTGAAAGCATGTATGGGTGAGTGGGTGTAAAGGATGGATGGAAGAGTAAAAGGGTAAATGGATGGATGGATAATTGGATGGATGGGTGGCTGAGTGAAAAGGAGGATGGGTGGAGTGAAAGGGTGGATGGATGGAGTGAAAGTGTTGATGGATGGATGACAAAGGATGGGTGGATGAGTGAATGGATGGAGAGATAGATAGCTGAAAGGGTGGATGGATGGATGGATGAATGGATGGATGGATGAATGGGTAGGTTTAATTGATAGGTTTGGAGATGGATAGGTTTGAATATGGATGGGTGGGTAGATGGATGGAAGGACGGATGGAATGGTGAAAGACTGAATGATGGATGAAAGAATGAATGGATGACAGAATGTAAAGGTGAAATGGTATAGATAGATATCAGCAGGTGGATGGAAGGTTGAAAGGATAACTGGATAGATGCTTGGATGAAAGAGACAAGAAAGCTCTTCTGGGGAGGGTCGTGATGACTTGCTTTGTTTGCTTGGCGCAATAAGAGCTTTGGTTCATAGTGGGGGGGGATTTTAATTTTCTGGCTCCTCCCTTGCATACGCAACATGATATCAGCAAACACTGATACGTGACAACTCAGTGATATCAGTGCTGCTTAGTAGGAAGCACATCATCTTTTAAAAACCATAGTGTACACGCATCAGAAACACAGATTACTAACCCATGCACAATATTTTCCGTACCAAAAAGACTGAATGGCACGAAAACAAAGAATGCCACTGATTCTTGTGCTCTCTGAGAATGGAACAATAACACAACGATTGCAATAACTTCCAATCAAGTGTGGATTGGATCCCAAGTAGAAATAGGCGCAATGTGCATCATGACAAACACCTCTGCCAGGAAAGTGATCCCTGACTGCTCAACAATGGCTGCCTCATTCTCTAAGCAATATAGAAACCCTCTGATCATTAACTGAATTGTAGACTTTTCAAGCCATAACGAGTGCTACTGTTTGGTAGTGCTCACAGGCGCTTCTGTCACTTTCACATGTGATGTACAGCCGTAGGTTATCAGCCTTTGTGCTGATGTACTACCTAGGATGGCTAAAAAGACAGCCATTATTTTATTTTGTGGCCTCCCTGTATTTTTTCCTTCATTCCCAGTTATTCTGTGCTGGCATGATGTGCTACAAATCTCAGATCACCATTTTAAATTAACAACACTCTTGCACATTTATACGGCACCCAAACTTTCTATTTACAGGTTTCCCAGAGGGTTAATACTCACACGAATGATGAAAGCACTTGACCTATTATTACTAATCGCGAAGAAATGGCCGCCTCTCTTATTTTAAAGGTTTGAATTCTCAAATGTTTTTTTAATTCTTTTCAGTTTTAAGTATCACGAATTGTAGCTAGTGAGGCTGACAGTCTCAAGGCAGATTGTTGGGAGAAGAAACTTAAAATGTCGTTTGTTTCCAAAATAATATCAGCTTCAGATCGACCCAGTCCTGTCAGACATGCGCGCGCCATGAAGCCTGGCATTGAGACCGTAGCCCCGAGGTCCAGTTATTTCGCAACAATGATTACTGAGCCAGACTACTCATTTTTGTTTTATTGAACGATGCTTTGTCACCAGTTTATTGTCCACATAAAAGGCAGCGCTATTGATTCCACAGGCTTTAGTGTGACAACTAATGGGAGAGCTACACAAGGGAGACCTTAACCATGGCACATCTAAGGTAGACAGCAAAAGGGGACTATTTTTACCCTTTGACGTGAAAGCTGTCCATTCTCAAGCAAGCTTGCTTGCAACGCGGCCTGCTGACTTTGCGTCCGAACACTCTAACACCGTATAAGGAAAAAAACAGACATGACTGGCTCGTTTGTTAGTGTACCGCGCAAAAAATATGGCGCTGTTGCTTTAAAACGGGAGCCTTTGATTAGCTTTGTAGCTTGATTTCTCTATTGAGAGCAAAAGACGGAAGGTCACAGTATTTAACCTTCAAATCACTCCGGCTCTGCGTGTCGGCTAATTTCATGCCACACTGCTCAGCTGCTGATAGCTCCTCGAGCAGAGAAAAGTTATCTAAAGAAGGGAAATGGGATTGCAGATTAGCACGAGCCTGTCCTCAATCATTTAGCAATGCCTAACAGAAACGGGCCTTCAGGGGTCCCTGAGAGAACAGGCCAGTTTAACCTCCTTAGAAAGAGGTGGCAAATCTCTACTCTTGTTTCGTGAATTCCCTAAGTAAGCAACAATCCACATACCTGCTCCATGGTACTTCCAAACCCAGTGTCAACTGGCTCATGTCTATAAAGGTCGCGAACGCAGCTAACGTGCTACCGATTGTTACCAAGTATTTGACCTATATTCAGCTGCGGCCCGTTCAGGTAAGAGCGGTGAGGCCGGGTTGGTTAGGGATTCAACAGAAGACCACGAGGGAAAATTAAATAATGAATTATCCCTCGCCGTAGTCTGTCGAAAGCCCCAACCACCTGTCCCCACCACCCCACTGCTCTTACCTGCATGGGCCGCGGCTGCCTATATTCTATGGAATTAAGTAGCGCATGGCTACCCCACGGGCCTCCTAGGGCTGGTAATAAACCTCTGCTAATGGTGCTGAGTGCCTGCCTAGTGCTAGAATAGGTATGTTTTCAGCTGTTTCCTGAATCTGATTTCTGATCTTTCCAGTCTTATGTGCACTGGGAGCGTTCCAATGTTTGGTCACTAGATATGGGAAGGAGCTTCCACCGCATCTTGCTTTATTGACCCTTGGGACCAGTAGTAGGTTGTGACCGGTGCTTTCAATTTAAAAAGAAAAGTTGCAGTGCTCACTAACTTGATTGGGTTGAGCTTGGAAGGGGCGTGTCTGGGGGCGTGGCTTTGAGGCAGGCATGTACAGTTTCAGTATTTTCTTTTTTAATGTTCAAGTTCAGCTCATAGGTGCACAGCGTAATTTGTATTTTTTGTAATTTTATATAGCGTGAACTTGGCCCAAGGGCATTAAAGCGTTTTATGTGAGAAGCAGAAGTTTTACGTTAAAGCAAACTTTTTGTTTTGTTTTTTATGGCACGGGGAGATTTAAGTGATTTGCCCAGAATCACAGGTTGTTGAGCCGATGCTTGGATTTCATCTCCCTGTCCCATAAAGACCAAAAAGTATGCTTTCATGTATAATTTGTGCTCCACATGTAAAGCGCTTTAATGCTCTCCTGCCGAGTTCACCCTTTATATAACTGTAAAAAAGGACCAATTGTTCCCTGTGATAAATTTTAACTTTGCTGAAGTGCATTGGGCGCTTTGATAGACACTGGTGAGTGTATTCCAGCGCTGCAACCTTACACTATAACTGACAGCGTGACTGTTCCACATATTCTTATTCCTGTCGCCCTGGCAGTTAGAGTGTAAGGCTCAAGCAGCAACCTAGCGCTGGAATGCTCTCGCCATTAACCGTCGTGCGCCCATAAACCCAGCGCCTGACCCCAGTAGGCACCTAGGAGTACAAGTACTCTCTTAACACAAGGATAAGTCCCAACTCAAGAGAAGTGCTGGTACCAGTGAGTACCGGCCCATTTAAAGCACTGGTTGTGACCCTCGGATCGTAAAGTTCTTCTTGGCATCAAGAGGATTACCAGATGTTGGATAAGCTGGGGGCCTTTTTGTTCACTGCTGGACCAAGTAGAGGGATTTGTACTGCATACTCTTCTGGATTGGCAACCAGTGCAGGGCTGCCAATGCAGGTGCTTCTGATATACGCTTAGGGATTTTCTAAAGAATACGTGCTGCGGCGTTCTGGATTACATGCAGTCGATTTGTCACATATTTGGGGCTGTCTAGGTAGAGGGAGTTCCCATATTCCAGATGTGAATTGATTAGTCCCTGTACTGCCACTCTACGGAGTGGAGCTCGGAGCCAGCTTAGAACTTTTCTTAAAGCACGAAAAAGTCCAAAAGCAGCAAGCGGCGAAATTCTTGGCTTGGACTTCCATGGATAGCCTGTCATCTAACCAGAATCCCAGGCTCTTGACTGAAGGGGAGGGCACGGGAAGTGGTCCAAGACAGTCAGGCCAATTAAGTTCCAACCAGCAGGATGGATTGCTTCCTACGACTATGATCTCTGTTTTATCCCCGTTCAGTTTCAAGCAGCTGTCAGACATCCAGTTTGGTACTTGTTTAAGGCATGCGTTTAACTTATTTGAGGTATTATTTGTGTCTGCAGAGAGCGGGATGTCGAGCTGTGTGTCATCTGCGTAGCAGACCAGGGCGACCCCATGAGCCTGCACTATTCCTACCAGTGGGCGTACATAGAGATTGAATAGTGTGGGACTTAAAGAAGATCCCTGTGGTACTCTGCTCATTAATGCATATGTTGCGGAGCGTGAGGAGTCTTCCTGGACCTGAAGCCTCCGATGCTCTAAAAGCTATGTGAGCCATTTGAGCGTGCTTTTGACTGTTCCTGCCTCCTGTGGCCTTTGGCTAAGGACCGGGTGTGAAAGGGTGTAGAAGGCCACACTCTGGTCCAGCAGAATAATTGCTGCTGTGCCACCTTTGTCCAGAATGGCTCTAAGCTCTTCTGCTGCAGCTAAAAGAGTGGTTTCATTGCTGCTGCCCGGCCTGAACCCAGTTTGAGTTGGGTGAAGGACAGAGTGCGCCTCCACACAGAGTGGACTTTAGCTCCACCCATAGGAGTATTACTCTTGCACCTCATGCTGTTAGCTATTGAGTATATCATTCCATCCTCCAACAAGAATTTGCAGAGCTAATAGGCCTCACTTATCCAAGAGCTATTGGCTTCCCCAATGTGTTTTTGCCCAGGTTGTATGTGATTTCATAGAAAAACGATTTCATGGAATACCATTACGGAGAAACCATTTAATCTAAAGTGTTTAATAGAAATTTCCAGAATGAATGTCATTTACCTTTTCGTGGAAACCAATATGGCCGAAATTGGCTTTTGATTACTTATTATGTGTAAATGCAATTGTTGCCGGTCTTAACTTCAGAAACATTTTGTTGGAGATATTTATTTCAGTGCTTTGCTTCAGTGGATATTATTTATATTGTCTACATTGTCAGACGATTACTTGGGATGCTTTTAATTCTCTGAGCCATCACCACCCGTAGCGTAAACAACATCCATAGCTAACCCCTCACTACCCCTGAACACCATCAATCTCTGCCCCCTAAAACTCTTCACCACACCCAAACAACACTTATCCCTGAAGTCTAAAAGCCCTTTGTACCCAAAAACTCCATCATTACTGAACTCTAAAATCACTCATTACCCCTAACCCAGTGCTTAATTTGAGCAGGTGCTTTCCAGTGCTGAGCACCGGCACTTAATTGGTTTCCGGTGCTCGGCACCGGCACCTAATTGTCAACACCACACTTAGGGCAGTCTGCCACATGGTGGCGCTGCTCATGTAATTTAGAGATGAGCAGTATAACAGTTGTTTAGGCAAACAATATATATTAAAAAATTACTAATACCTGCCTCCCCAGCCATTCCTTTAGCTTTGGGGACCTGGCATAATCTGAACTGTCGCATTTAAATGCGAGAGAGATGGTTAGTAGTTGTTTTGGCAGCAATGACAAGGGCGATGGGTGGTGCAAACTGCAGTTGCCTCCTGGTCAGAGCCCCAGCACTTAATATTTTACAAATTAAGCACTGCCCTAACCACACCAATTTGTGAACCCTAGAACCCCTTTCTAAGCCTAAACCCCACCCACTTAAATACCCCTTAAAACCCTCAGCACACCAAAACTCCACCCTTCCGTGAACTCTAAAAACCCCTCACCACCCTTAAACACCAGCCATCCATGACTATGTGAACTCATCACCCTAAACTACTCATCTGTGAACCCTAAAAACCCTTTTCTACATCTAAACTCCATCCATCCCTGAATCCTTAAAACCCCTCAATACCCTAAACTCCATCCCATCCTGAACCCTAAAAACTCTTAACCACCCCAGCCGCTACCCATAATTGAACCTTAAAAACCCTCACCAGCCCTAAACTCCACCCATCCATGAACCCTAAAACCTTGACACCCATACACTCCAACCGTCCCTGAAACCTAAAAACACCTCACATCCCTAAACACCACTCATCCGTGAATCCTAAAAAGCCCTCACCACCCCTGCACTCCACCCATCTCTGAACCCTAAAAACCCCATTCTATGCCCTAACGTCAATTATTCCTGACATCTAAGAACCCCCTCATCACCCTAAACATGATTCATCCCTGAGCCCTAGAACCCCACAGTAGTCTTAGACTCCACCCAAGTTTAACGTCATTTTGGATTTTCTTTAAAATTATCTTTCCTTTAAAATGCAAAATGTTTCCTTTAATTTGGGATTTTTTTTGTATTTCCTTAAAATTGTCTTTCTTTAAAATTGTTTTTCCATGATTTGGTTTCCTCCATTGTGGTTTCTATGTTTTTGTTTCTCTATGAATTCATCTACTACCGTTTTTAACATTTTGTACACCAGCTTGGCTGCTGTTCAGCATGGCTAAACGTTAGTGGCGCAGAGAAAAGTGGTGTGGAGTGTCATAGAGTGGAGTGGCGCAGAGTGTCGTAGAGTGGAGCGTCATGGAGTAGAGTGGAGTGGAGGGGCAAAGAGTGGAGGGGCATTGAGTGGAGGGGCGTAGAGTGGAGTAGAATGTCATAGACTGCCATAGAGTGGGGTGGCACAGAATGCCATAGAGTGGGGTGGCATGTAGTGGAGTAGAGTGGAGTAGAGTGTCATAGAATGGAGTGACATAAAGAGAAGTAGAGTGTCGTTGTTAGAAATGGGATCTCTAGTTGGCAAGGGCTTGCACCTTTGTCCAAGTAGGGACCCTTCTTCCTAGTCAGGGTAAGGGTGTTACACTCGTGAAGTAACCCCTGCTCACCCTCGTGCTAGCTTGGCACGAGCAGTCAGGCTTAATTCAGAGGCAGTGTGTAAAGCATTTGCACATAACCAACAGTAATACAGTGTAAGCACTACAAACGGACACCACACCTGTTTAGAAAAATAACCAATATTTTATATACTCAAGACAAGACCAATTACGACAAAAATCCACAATACTATACTTTACGAATGAATGCTTGATACGGTAACTTCTTCTTTGCAGGAATAGCACAAAAGCAAAGTTCGTACGAGTCGGTAGCTCCGTCCGAGCCTACCGCGATGCTGAAAACCACAGAGTCTAACAGTTCCAGCCGGCCGCGTCGATACGGGCCAGCAGAGTCATGAACAGACTCGGTTACAGTACCTTTCTCGTTGTGGCTGGTACGGAGTGTACGAGCCGGTCGGCGTTCGTCGCGGTTCGGTGCAAGACGTAGCGATGCAAGGTGCGTTGTCCCTCGATGCGGTGCAGGCAGCGGCTCGATGAGCGTCGTGCAGACGGAGTCGGTGAGTCCAAGGCGTGCGATGCAGGGTGAGACGATGCTTGATGCGGTGCTGACAGGTTGCGATGCAGGCGACCTAGCCGGAGTGCGGGAGCTGGCGTCGGACAGCGGTGCGAGTCGGAGCGGTGCGTCGCAGACGTGCGAGCGGTGCCCCAAATGCGGTGCGGTCTCGACTCTTGAGCCAGCTGCAGCGACCGCGTCGGTCGGGTCCGGTTGGTTCAGTGAAGCGATGCGATGCGAACTGCGGTGCCCACAGGTCACGGTGCAAGCAGCGGCTCGATGTTGGTGGCGTCGGACGTCGCCACGGTGAGACCAGGGTTGCGATGCGAAGCGGGGCGATGCGGTCTGCGGTGCAAACAGGTCACCGGCCAGGGATGGATTCGGTTGACGGAGTCGGTTGCAGTTCCCTTCCTCTGTGGCAACTGAAACAGCGTTCCAGAAGCGGTACCCAGAGGCTTGTGAAGTCTTTGTAGTCCCTGAGACTTCTTAACAGGAGGCCAGCTCGGTTTCAGGCCCTTGGAGATATTCAGCACAAGTTTGTAGAAAGTTCAGTCCAGTCCTTTCACTGCCCAAGGCAGAAGCAGCAGCTGCAGGCCAACCCACAAAGCAACAACACAGCAAAGGGGCAGTACTCCTCCTGGCAGCTCTTCCAGCTCTTCGTCTTGGCAGGTTCCTTGATTCCAGCGAGATCTAAATTCATGGGGTCAGGGCCCCAATATTTATATCCCAAATTCCTTTGTTCTCTGAAGGCAGAGAGGCCTTTGCCTAGTCCAAACCAGTTCTGGAGCACTTTGTTGACAAGTCTTCGTTCCTTCTTTCAGTGAGTAGGCCAGGGACATCAGACGCACCACAGGAGGTGGAGCCAGCATTGTGGAGGGAAGGCACTGTCCTATTCAGGGCCCAGGTGCGACCCCTCCCACCCATCTACATGTAGATCTTGCTATTCAGCCCTGTCTCCTGGCATCCCCCAGCCCCTGTCACTCACACTCCAGACAAGGAATACACAACCTCGCAGAGGCAGGCTTGGATGGTTAGACAAGAAAATACCCACTTTCTAAAAGTGGTATTTTCAAACACAGAATGTTAAAACCAACTTCACTAAAAGCTGCATTTTATCATTCTGAGTCCAGGCATACTAAACTCGAATTTCTACCACGTTCCCGGGGTCAGTTAGGATTATAAACTGTAATAATCAAAACTGCCCGTTCTGGCCTAGGGGGAACAGGTAGCCTTGCAATAGTGAAAAACGAACTAGGCTGTAATTCACTATCAGGACATGCCGCACACACCAGGGCATGTCCTACCTTTCGCGTACAACGCACCCTGCCCACAGGGGTACCTTGGGCCTACCTTAGGGGTGACTAACATGTAGCAAAGGGAAGGTTTAGGGACTTGCAAGTGTGTGCACTTGCCAAGTCGACATGGCAGCCCCAGGCTGCGCACAGGCTCTGCGATGGCAGGCCCGAGCTACATTTTACGGGCTGTTTGCGTGGGTGGCACAATCCAGTGCTGCAGCCCACCAACAGCATTTGGTCTACAGGCCCTGGCACTCGCAGTGCACTTTACAAGGGACTGACAGATAAACCAAATAGGCCAATCATGGAAACACCAATCCATAACACATTTTATACAGGAGCACTTGCACTTTCCCACTGGACCGCAGTGAGGAAAGTGCGCAGAATCATTACACCAGCAAAAACAGAGTCCAAACCGGGAGGTCAGAAAGCAAAAAGTCAGGGGAAACACGCCAAAAGATGCCAAGTCTAACAGTCGTAGAGTGAAGGGCCGTAAAGTGTTTTAGAGTGGCATAGCTTGGAGTGGAATGGCGTGGAGTGTCATGGAGTGGAGTGCTGTAGAGTGGCCTAGAGTGGCATAGAGTGACGTAGGTGGAGTGGTATAGAGTGGAGTTAAATGTCATAGACTGAAGTGGTGCAGAGTGAAGTAGACTGGCGCAGAGTGGAGTGGCGTAGAGTGGAGAGGCATAGAGGAGAATGGCGCAGAGTGGAGTGGCGTAGAGTGGAGTGGCGTAGAATGGAGTCAAGTGGCATCGAGTAGAGTGGCGTGGCATAGAGTTGAGGGTCATGGAGTGGAGTAGCGTGTCATACAGTGGAGTGTCGTAGAGTGGAGTCTGCATGGTTTGGTATTGCACTGCTAATACAGACAACACATTTTCAATGGAAATGACCATTATATTGGCCATAAATACAGTTTTACTGATAAAACTGTACAGCACACAAACGATAATGTGTGGAAATGGCATCACCTAGTGTATTAGTTTGTTTTGATCATATTAAAATATTTGTTTCCAGCACACTTTAGAATTACAAAAAAATTAGCTTCATTGTGTTTTCCTAATTCCGATATATTCTGAAATATTTGCACAGTTCATTCACAGGCATTTAAATTGTATTCTGTGCTAGAAAATATCCTTTCATTCACACCCACAGATTGTCAGATAAATCCTCTCACTTTGAAGACAGAGAAAGAAAAGTAAACACTAAGCTTCATTTGAAAACAGTCTGACATTTGACCTCTGTCATTGAATGCAAAGCAAATGTGACAAGAACAAAATTTATAGGCCTGTTCACAGAAAGCAGGTACTCCTGGAAGAATACAGTAAACACTCTGTGCTCCAGCCTAAAACAATTAAAGAAAGCAAATAGAAAGCAAGCAACTGTTGAAACAAATAGAAAGCAAGCAACTGTGAGTTACAAAACACACAGCTAATGGTAAGCAATGGGAGGAATGCATTTCCAGGGTAGTTTACAGTATGTCCACAAGAAGTCCCAAGCAAACCAAACTGCCGCGCAGTCTGGTAGGCTTCAACCTAAAAAGGGCTTCCTTTGTAATGCGTGAGGGACTATTTGAGATCAGAAAATTCCAGTCAATCATCACGCTGTTTGTCACATTCAATTCTTTATTTCATATGAGCATCCTACGCAGAATGCAATCCGTTTTTGCTACATTTCTTACTAGCATAGCCAGTGGGTCTGGCTTTTTTTTTTTGTCAAACATATTTTTATTGACGTCGTAAATAACAATACAATGTCGCATAAAAGCAGAAGAACAAAGGCAAAAATGTAGAGTACTAAACATAGTAGTGCCTATTAAGGCCCGGGTTGCAGTGTATCACAAGTCGAACAGTCCAAGCTTTTCCTCATTCTATTACCTAAAAGAAAAGTACAGTTTGCAGTATCTTGCAAGCTCGGAGGTAATCTATTGAAAGAACACTACACCCGACCCGTCTTTCTTTTGCGACGAGTTTTATATCTCGGCACCTCCCAACTGGGAAGGTTTCCCGAGAATAAAAAATAAGACCCCTGAACAACTCAAATAAGACCCCAAAAACAAAATGAGAAAAAAGAAAAACCCACCCTCAAACCCACCCACATAAGATGGTGGCGGCAACCCAATGTCAGGATAACTCAGGATCCTATCTGGTATGTTGTTAGAATTGAAAGAGATGCATGTTTCGAATGGAGGGAGGACAGACGGCTTGCGGTAATCCCCGGGTGAGGAAGGTGACTAGAGGGCCCCATTTGTACTCAAAATTTTTGTATTCATCTCGAAAGATATCAGATAGTCTCTCGAGGCAGAATAGCCTCCAGAGCCGAGAGTGCCAAAGTGAAATAGCGGGGGCTTCCGTCTTCTTCCAGGCGGCCGCTATCGCTATTTTAGCCGCTCCAATGCATGTCCACATAATGGCCTTATCTGATTTAGTTTGATGTTCCAGAGAAGGGCTGCGAAGACCCAGCAGTGTCTCTGCCATCGTAGTCGGGATGGGGTAACCCAGCATATCTTTAATGTGAGCAAGGATTTCTTCCCAAAAGGGACGTATTGTAGGGCAGTCCCACCAAATGTGGCGAAAGTCTCCCACCAGCCCGCATCCCCGCCAGAAGAGATCCGACGTGTTGGGGAAGATTCGCCTAAGTTTCGAGGGGTATAAGTACCAGTCCATCATGATTTTAAGATGAGCCTCCCGTAGCTCCACGGAATGATTAAATTTTATAATGTCCGACCATAATCCCTCCCAGTCTTGGACAGAAATGTCGCGTTGGAGGAGCCCCTCTCACATGTGTATATATCTAGGCCGCGGTGTGTGCATAGTAGTAAGCAAATACTTGTAGAGGAAGGAAATTACCCCTTTCATGGAGGTGGTGTTCTGTATATATGTTTCAAATTTTGTGAGAGGTCGGGTGGCTGCGTCCCGAATCTGAGGCGAAGTGGCCCAGTGTTTGAGTTGAAGGTAGTGAAAGTGTTCAGTCGGATCCAGCCCGTACTCCCGTCTGCAGTTCTCAAAGGTAAGGATGTCAGAGTTATGAAAGAGGTGCGTCAGTGCTAAGCATCCCCCCTCCTTCCAGGCATCGAAAGGTCCCTCCCGAATAGCTGGTGGGAAATCTGGATTAAAGTGTAGTATAGGGCGAAGGGAAAGTGGTCCATTGGTCATTCGTGGAGAGGGTATCCCATACTTTCAGTGTGGTGCGTGTGGGAGTGCTCAGGTACGCATTCTTTGGTCTGTCCCCTCTGGGACGCCAGATGAGGTCCCAGATAGACCGACCCGCGATGGAGCGGTCCATATGGAGCCAATGCTTCTCTGACTCGCGTTTAGCCCATTCTGTCACCACTCGTAGTTGTGCAGCTTTATAGTAGAGGCCAAAATCTGGTAGCCCTACCCCTCCGGCTGTTCGTAATCGCCGAAGTATCGAGTAAGAAAAACGCGCCCAGCCCCCCTGCCAAATAAAGCGTATGATCAGAGATTTAAGTTTAGGGAGGAATTCCTTATCAAGTTCTATGGGTAAAGCCTGGAATAGGTAGAGGAGCTTAGGAAGAATGGTCATTTTGACCGCGTGAGGAGATAAAAAGAGGCTTCCATCTGGTGAGGTCCGCTCGGAGCTTGCTGAGGGCGGGCGGAAAGTTAGCTTTATACAGCTCCTCCACTCTAGGCGTCAAGTGAATCCCCAGATACTGGAGAGAGTGCGACGTCCATTGGAGCAGGGTATGCTGGCGCAGTCCCTCTACCTCGTTCACTGGGAGAGTCAGATTAAGGATGTACGATTTGTCTAGATTGACTTTGAATCCCGCGACTGCCTCGAATCTCTCCAGCTCAGTCTGAAGTGTAAGGAGAGAGCTGGCTGGCTCAGTAAGGGATAGAAGTATATCGTCCGCAAAAAGCGAGATTTTATGGCTCTCACCACTAAAGGGGATACCCTTGATATCCGGTGCTTGCCGTATGGCCATCGCTAACGGTTCAATACTGAGAGCAAATAGTAAAGGGGAGAGCGGGCAACCCTGACGCGTTCCCCTGGTGTGGGAGGAGGGGGCAGAAACTATCCCATTCACCTGCACTCTAGAGCTCGGCTGTGCATAGTTGGCTCGCAGCATAGTAAGAAAGCCATCCGCAAAGCCAAAGTGTTTAAGTGTTTTAAAAAGAAAGGACCAATCCACCCTGTCAAAAGCCTTCTCGGCGTCCAGACCTACAAGTACCGCCGGAATCTTTCGTTTGGTAACCTTCTCTATCAAATGCACTATGCGTCTGGTGTTGTCATGGGTCTGGCGGCCTTTAATAAATCCGGATTGATCAGGGTGGATTAGGTCCGGCATGAGATCATTCAACCGAGCAGCTATGATGGCCGAGTAGATCTTCGCGTCGAGGTTTAAGAGAGCGATGGGGCGATATGAGGAGCATAGGTGCGGATTCTTCCCAGGCTTGGGGATGACCGAGACTATTGCCTCGCTCATCGAGGGGGGCTATGCCTTCCGTGGCCATTTTGTTAAAGAGGCGTGTGAGATGGGGTATAATGTCCGGGGCAAACGTTTTGTAGAAGTACGCCGTATAGCCATCGGGCCCAGGGGCTTTATGAAGTTTAAGGGATTTTATGGCGTAGCTCACCTCTTCTGAGGTGATGGGCTCTGTTAAAATGGCATTCTGTTCAGGGGAGACACGGGGGAGCCGCAGCGGTTGCAGGTAGCTGTCTTGTAGGTCAGTGTCTCTTGAGTCCCCCATATACAACGTCCGATAGAAGGTCCCAAAGGCAACGGCTTTCTCAGAATCTGTATGAGTCAGCTGTCCCTTCTCGCCGACAATCCCCCTATGTATTCCCGCTCACGTTTCTCCTTTAATTGTCTGGCCAAGTGTTTGCCTATCTTGTTACCCTGGGAATAGGATGTTTGACGTAATTTTAGGAGGGTAAACTCTGCTCTGTTATCATAGATAGCTCTAAGTTTCCCTCGAAGTGCGGTGAGAGTGCGTAGGGATTCCCTAGAGGAGTTGGCTTTGTGCTGCCTTTCAGCTTTCTCTAATTCAAATTCCAAATCCACCCGCTCTTTGGCACGTTGTTTGTTCAGGGTGGAGTTGTAAGCAATGCAGTTCCCCCTAAAAACCGCCTTAAAGGCATCCCAGTTATTAAAGACAGTAGTATCTTCAGGTGCATTTAAGATAAAAAAGTCAGAGATAGTTTCGCGAAGTGCAGTGCAAGATGCTCTGTCCCTGGTGAGTGAAGCCGGGAAATACCATTTGGGGGTAGTGGGTGCAATATGCTTCCAGGACAGACAGATCGAGATCATGCAGTGATCCGATATGGAGAGGGGAAAGATCTTGGCCGCCCGTAAGGCCCCCATCAGATTCTGGCTGATGAGAATATAATCAAGTCTGGAGTAGGTGCGATGTACATGGGAATAGAAAGTATAATCGCGTGTCTGGGGGTAAAGGGTGCGCCAGGCGTCTAAAAATCCCATGTCCTGAAGCTGTTGTTTAGCGTCTGCAGAGAAAGAGTTAAGTTCTGCTCTACGTGAGTGGGTGCTGTCTATATCTGCCTGCCAGGTCAGATTGAAATCGCCCAAAATGATCGTCTTCCCTTCTGCAAAGTCTCGTATTTTCCCCAGGGTCGTGTTCAGAAAGTGTGACTGCCCCGTGTTGGGGGCGTATGTTGCGATAAAAGTGCATAGTACCCCCTGTAGAGTGCCCTTGACCATAACTAGTCTACCGTCCTTATCTGTCGAAACATCCCTAGGCTGGAATTTCGTGGAGCCGTGAAAGAGAAGGGCAACCCCCCGATGTTTTGTAAGTGCGGAGGATCGATAAATCAGTGGATAATGTCGATGGCGAAGTCTGGAGTCCTCTGCCCTGGAGAGGTGGGTCTCCTGGAGGGCTACTACATCAAGGTGATGATCTGTAAGATATTTCCAGATCTTCTGCCGCTTTTGGGGGGAATTAAGACCCTTCACATTCCATGAGCCTATGGAGAGTACCATTTAACCGGTGTGTGTTCCCCTCCCCTCTCTCTAGACCTGCGGAGCATACCTGGGGAGTCGGCCATTCCAGTCAGGTATGGCGTTTTTCTCCTATAAAGTGGTTGCGAGATAAGGATTCTGATTAGAGCATATGCCTGCACAACACAATTAAAAAGCCGCCACCATCGCCAAATCCCACCCCCGCCCACCCACAAAAATAAAAGAAAAACCAACATTACCAACAACAGTTGAGGACACCAATGACCGTGTCCCGTCCAGAGATCAAGTGTCTCCGGTGTGTATGTTGGGGGACAGAAGGACCGAGGTCCCCGTCCGCGCCCGTCCTGAATCATTCGTACGTTATCTTACTTTTGGCGCAGTCTGTATAGCCTGGCAAGACGAGACCAAAGCAGCTCAGCCCCAGCGTCAATTAGGAACCAGCCAAGCCTGAAATTGTCATTAAATCAGATCCATGAGACTTGTCGAGTTCTGAGGCGAGGCCTCCTTGGGTGATAAGCGTTAGGTGGCCTTGTTTGCAGAAAGTGTCCGCCAGAGAGAGCTGCCAGTAGCCAAATAGTTAGCACACCATAAAAGAGAGATCCGTGTGCTCAGCCATAGCAGTTCGGCGGGAGTGCTGACACCTGTAAGCACGAAGTATACCTGACACCAGCGTGGCCTGTTATGAGCAACGGTCGGTTGCAGCACCGCCACTGTGACAGTTAACAATAGAGTGAGTTAAGTTCGTCAGCCCTCATTTACGGCTCCTCCTGGAGCCAGCCGACCATTGATATCTTGAAGGGCCACTCCTTGGCGGGTCTGGCGTCTTGCCACGAGCGGAGTCATGGTCGTCAGAGGGAAGACCTAGGAGATCTAATCCCTCCCGCAGTTCCGAGATGTGTCTCTGTTTGTTGTTGTATTCGAAGGCTAATCCAAATGGATACGTCCATCTGTATCGGATGTGATCGTCACGAAGTTTCGACGTAATGGGCCTAAATAATTGCCTCCTAGCCAGAGTGGCCGGCGCCAGGTCTTGATAAACGGAGCAGGAATGATCTTGAAAGGAGACAGTTCCCTTTTTCCTGGCAGCTATCAGGACTGCTTCCTTAACTTTGTAGGAGTGGAATTTAGCCAACACGTCCCGTGGCCGCTTCCGTTCTCCCGTCGGCTGACCTCCGACGCGGTGCGCTCTTTCCAATTTGATCTTGAAGGTCTGGGGGCCGAGGACGTCCGCGAACAGCCCCTCCAGGAAGGCCCCCAGATCCGACCCTTCTGCCCCTCCTCCAGGTCTCGGATTCGCAGGTCCTCCCTTCGAGCCCTATTCTCGAGATCCTCGGCCTTTAGTTGCGTCTGGTGCAGTTGGTCCTCAAGGATACAGATGGCCTCCCGCATGGTGGTAGCGTGTGTTTTGATATCCTGAGATTGCGCCTCTAGGTCCAGCACTCTCGTGCCCACCGAGTCTACATCTTGTTGAAGGGAGGTGAGTCGTCCGGTGAGATCAGATTTCAGTTGGTCGATCGAAGCCCGGAGGTCTTGACCCAGTTCGTTCCTAAGCTCCGTCTTAAATTCCCGTAGCGTAGCCAGGAGATCGTCCTTAGTGAGGGCCATGTCGCCTGTACCTTCGTCCCTTCCAGTTGGAAGGCGTGTGTCCGTTGGCGCAAAGAAGTCAGAGACCCTGGTTGTTGCCTTACTCGTTGGCTTCTTTGGCGGCATAGAGGCCGGTCCAGGTGGACCCCCGTGCTGTGGTGGTCGGACTGAGGAAGTGCGGCGGCAGGTGGCGCGGAGGTCCCCGCGCCGGGGGCTAGGTGCTGATGCTGAGTGTCCGTTTAGGTCCTGCTCAGTAGTGGATGGATGGCGCCGCCACCAGCCCGGCCATGGCTTGTAAGTTGAGCACTTGAGAGATATCCCATTCTGTGCCAGTCACCTTTGCGTATGGGGTATAGTCTCAGCAGCCAGTAGAGGCTGACCAAAAAGAGGGGTGAACAAGATTCTCGATGGGGTATTGCGCCCAGTTCTCATGTGGGAGACCCTCCAGCACCAGGAGGACACCCGGCGGCCAACCACTTCACCACCACATATCTCAATGCCCCCAGATGCTCAAGGACACTCCGTCGCCACTCAGGGGGCACTGCAGTCGAGATGATCACGGGGCCCAGCATCTGGGGGCTCCTGCAATCGTTCGAGAGGAAGCCCGGGGAGTAGTCCTCACTCGGCAGGGTGTCTTGATGTCGCCGCAGTTTGGACGCAAACGCAGAGAAAAGGCCTCCCTCGCAGAACGCTGTCAGCGCGCGGCCGCCATCTTAGGGTCAGGCATGGCGCTCAAGCCGCGAGCGAAATCATCAGCCCCCAGGTAGCAGGTAGGGGATGCCTCTGTCTCTATCCCTGCCGACAGGGATCTGGGAGTGCTCCGGTCGCCCTATACATCGTCCACATACCTAGCGGGCGTCACATCTCAGCCCAGTCGGTCGGAGCCTCCCAGGTCGGCTCCGTCAGCGGCAGCGTGACTCCTCCAAAGCGCCCCAATGCACCGCAGGCTCCCGTCTCCTTCAGTAGCGCCAGCGCCGGTCACCGCATCCGCTCAGCACTCGGTGGACAGAGTGCCGAGATTCCGTACTTCTCACAGGGTGGCGGGCGCCATTTTGTCGCGCTCCGGGCCTTCTCTGTCGGGGCTCCGTGTCAGGTCGCCATGCAAAATGGGAAGCCTGTCAGGGCTGCATTACATGCTCCCCATGTTCCGAAATCCAACAGCGGTGCTTGTGGCGCTTTTCCCCCTGAGTAAGCGCCGATTACAGCTCAGGACTAAAGCGCGGACCGGGAGCCGAGACGAGCTACGTCCGTCCGGCCATCTTGCCCGGCCACGCCCTCAGTGGGTCTGGCTTTAATGTGCTAAAAAACTTGTTCACAAAACTCCTGCATACAGTATTCGTACATGCTTGTGTTTGCATACATTAGCACATTAAAGCCAGACCAATTGACTTTCACATTGCTTGTCAGGGGCGTAGCTTGGTCAGTATGAAGGGGATGGGTGAGTTTCAGATTTTCGAACAATCACGCTGGGACATCGTGTTAAAACACATTATTTGAGAAGCAGGACATGACGGGAGCTTAAGTGGCAGTGTAAAGAGAAAGGAGTGCGGATTATTAGATGTACTTAACACACAATATTTTTCAAACTAATCCGCATTTTTTCAGGCCATCAAAACATAGAGGAGCGAGAGTTTGTGTTTTTGTCAGTGTGGGCATGTAAAAATCCCAGGTTTAATCTGACAGACACTTCGCATTAGTGACAGTACCCGACTAAAAGCACTTGTACCCAACTATTTACTACAGAATTCATTTTTTTGGGGGGGTGTAACACCCCAACCCCACCATACCCTCCCACCCCCCAAACTCCCCCCCCCCCCACCGGAGCTACACCCCTGTTGCTAGTTATAACTTCCAACTGTGCTACCTAGACACAGCATCTGCCAATTTATATTGGAAGCGCAAGTTTACCACATTTATTTTTGTAAATCAGTGGGTCTAAGACTTTTTACTGTGAAATTCATGTACAGTGGATGCAGATTGTAACAAGCAATGGCAAATACAGTACATTTGTAGTTCCTAGGGTGAATGTTCAACTAACGCTATAAGCGGTGAAACTTTTGAAATGGGAGGCAGGTATAACATAGTCATCCTCAGTTGACAACCCTTAAGCTAAGCCCAATGGAAATTCTACTTATTTCTGAGACTGTAAACATTCTTCACCATTTTAGACTTTTTGAGGCTCAAGAGCCTGGAAATGAAAGAGGTACAGACCATGAAGATACTCGATATGTGATGCAGGCAGATCACTTGCCAATCCCAGCACTGCCTAAATTAATAACAAAAACCTGCTGCAAGCAAACAGGGATTGCTTTGGGTGATGAATGCATGCATGAAAAATAATTAAATGTGCCAAAAAGTGTTCTGATTCAGTGTACTTTTCTGATGTAAGACAGTCCCTTATTCATGCATGTGAAGGCAGAGAGATAGACTCAACCAGCCAATAGAAAAGTGATGAACTAAAATACTCCTGTGGCTGATCTAAGGTGTGATTGACAAGCTCTGAAGCCAATGGCTGAAGGGTCCTCGCCCAAAGTAGCCAGTGGCTGAGGGAGGCTGACTGAAGAGCCTTTCTGCATGTATTGACTATAGATAGAATAGAATACGTTCGCCATGATTGGTACAAATGTAATTAAACCAAAAAATGTGTATAATGTCTTTTAAATTTCAGATTAGTTGCTTTATTTCACAGATTTTCTATAGGGAATCTGAGAAACTTAGCAGTACGCAGAAGGAAATAGATCATTTGTTAAGAGAAAGAGAGGTGTTGTTTTTGTAATAGATATTAGTTTGAGTAAACAAATATAAACCTGAAAAACAAGGATAGGTTGAAGAGTCACACAGCGCTTGAGGCAATATGGCAGCTATGGAAGTAGAATGTATGAAAGTTTATCCAGGTTCATTCCAACAGTGTGCACATTCTCACACAGTCTTTATTTATAAGCATAACCATTCATGGGAACTGCAGTGCAACCAATTTTGTAATTTGTAAGTGCTGTAAACAGCAGGTTTTACTAACCCTCAATTAAACAGTCTTTAAAGGATGCATGGTGAGCTACATTTACTAAAATTCTAATTTGTGACCTGCAGGTTACACACAGATGTCAGACAGCGAGTTCTTAACTCACTAGGTCATTAATACTAATGGCTAAAACCAAGAGTGTCTGAATGCAACATTGCCAGATAACTCCATGTCATCAGGGACACCGGTCTGCAATACTGGGCTTTCTATAACAATCTAATGCATTCTGGGATTTGAAGTCTTGAGCCAGTTCGCCAGAACCAACTAGACTAACTCACCTAAAAGCAATGATTTGTAAAAGGCATGCCCAGGTCTGGGCTCTGCTGTCCTTGATGAAAGGTTCATCTGATAACCTAGCTTGAATGTCAGTCTCATGATAAGGGGCAATTTGAAATCTGCAAGGTGAAACTCGGATTACTTACCAGTAATCTTCATTACTAACAAACCCTGGAGGTAATGAATACCAAAGCCAGAGCTCTCAAGTATCCCGTCAAGGTCTATGCATGAAGAGCTGATGTACTCCACGTTTATGCTTTTCATTATATGAATTGTAATCAAAATTACAGTAATACAAAACAAGGACAACAAATATCAAAATGAAACGAAAAAACATGCACTGGATAAGATACTCGGGTACGAATAGGGAGAGTCTTCCGTAGAAGTATAGGTATGCCAGCATTCAGCGGCGGTTCCTCCACTGGAGCGAAGGAGCGTCGCCCTCCCCCCCCCACCTCGCGGACAGTGCAGCAGGCATGAAAAATAAAAGGGTAATGAAGAAATTTTATTACCATTTTATTTTTCATTTCAGCCGAGCCAAGGGGCAGCGCTGGGCGGGGCCATTGATGCTGATGGGCAGAAGGGAGCAGTGGGAATTATTTTATTTATTGCATGATTAATTAAAATCTTACAATTCGAAGATCACCAGTACTCAATCAATAAAATGTATCTACACCTAAAAATTCATAAAATACATTAGATACGCAATTCAATTCTTCATTATTACGATTCATTATTACAAATATTAAAATAACAATTATTTACAGGTATAAGTTCTTTACTTTTGTGCAATGTCTCATATGCAAATGTTGCTCTAACTATCAATAACTTCCATTCCTAATACGCTCGATTTATTAACTTCCAACTTCTTTTTACAAGGATCATAAATTTAGTAAAGTTTGCAATCATTACTATATCTATTGGCTTAAAACAAGCTAACAGAGCTTGTCTGCATGATCGTATCCCTCTTTCATTAAAGCAGGTTTTTAAATAACTCTTTCTTTCAACCTTCAATGATGTACATATGCAAACCAAATGTATAATATTTTCTTCCCATCGGTTACATAATCTACAAGGGGTTGGCTTAGTTGGTCTCAACCATGGCTTAGCGTGCATTAGACCCGGCAAATTGCCAAATCTTGCAGTCATAAATAAGTTCTTTGTTTGTATTGTCCATGGAATTTCTAGATATGGTTGCACTTTGAGGGTAGTGTATTCATTCACGATCATCCAGGCATGTGATCTTTTGATGAATAACTCTTTATCCTTTAGAAGTGATAGATGTTTTATTACTCTATTAATTAGTTTTTTAAAAGATAATGGTGTTATTGACATCTCCCAAATCTCGTATGCAGATAGTTCTTCTAGTGCTGTTTGAAGATATGTGTAAAAACGAGATGTTTGGTTCTGTTGCATTTCTTGCCAGAGTAGGCAGCTCATTGGATTAAGAGTATTAGTTTGTATTTGTTTCCATACCTTTACATACTGGCCCATCCTCGCAACTTGCTGATTACAAAAGCCAAATTCCAGTCGGATTTGGGCCGCTGATGCATTAACCGGCAGTCGAAACAGAATTTAAAATTTTTTGTTATAGCATTGTTTAAAAGTACAGAATCCATACCGCAAAGAACTTCGCTTCCATAAGTGAGACTGGGCATTAATTTCACTTTTATAACCTTTAATAGTGGAAGATAAGTTGGACCACCCAGAGAGCTAGGTAATGAGCGAAAGGCCATAATCAAGCAGTTACTTCTTTTTTTCAGCTCTGTTTTGTGTTGGAAAAATGAGCCCTTCTCGTCAAACCATAAGCCCAAATATTTGTAGTGTTTCACTTGTTCAAGCTGCCGACTATGTAAGTACCATTTATGTTTACTGTGGCTCGATGCCCTATTGCAAACTGCCATTACTTTTGTTTTTGTTTCATTTATTACCATCTTATTCTTAGTAGAATATATTGATATTTTATTTATAAGTCGCTGCAGCCCTATCTTTGTTTGGCTGAGTAAGATAACATCGTCAGCGTACAATAAATTTGAAATTTGTTTGTTAGCCAATTTCGGTGAGTGAGCCAACTCATTATCCAGCTCCTCCGTAAGGTCAGATAAAAATAGATTAAATAAGTACGGCGCTAATACGCATCCTTGCTTTAAACCTTGAGATGTATCTATTCTTCTTGATAACCGTGAGCCATTACCTAATCGAACCCTTGTCCAAGTCTCGGTGTATAATAATTGAATCGCTCTTAAAAGGCCTGCATTAATACCGTAATTTTCCAATTTCCTCCATAAGATTTGTCTATCTACACAGTCAAAAGCCGATTTAAAATCAACGAAACATAAATATAGCGGTTGTTTTTTCACTTTATATTTTTCTGTTAACATTCCAAGTATTAATATATTCGTTGTCGTGCCTTGTCCTTGTATAAAACCTGATTGGTTGGGAGGAATTAAATGCTTTTCCACTGCCCATTCTGTTAGTTCTTTCAAAAGAACTGATGCGAAGACCTTAGCTTCGATATCTTGCAGTGTTATTAGTCTATAATTAGAAGGATTTGACCACTCACCGCTCTTATAAATAGGTGAGATTATGGAACCCCTCCACGAGGAAGAGATGGTTGATGTTTGCACCGCTTGATTAAATACTAATGTTAGGTATTTAGCCCAGAGTAAAGCATTCTCTTTATAAAAGGCCGCTGGAATCCCATTTGGACCGGGAGCACCGTCAGATCTCTGTTTCTTTATAAATTTGGATACTTGACTTTCCATAATAGAAATGTCAGTATTCTTTTTATCCTCTGACTTTCTTAAATTATTCACGCCGGGACTCCATTCCGTGCTTGTGTTTGTATTGGAGTTTAGGTGTAAATAAAGGAAGTTGACCCAATCTAGCTCAGGGATGACAGAGGATATAGTTACTCTGCTTGATCTATTTAGGTTGTTAATTAAAGACCAAAACTCCCTTGCATTATTCTTTTTACTGGTATATAATGCCTTGGTCCATAGTGCTTGTTTTTCTTGCATTTTCTCATTCCAAATTCGTTTTCTTACTTCTGCATTTATTTTCTTTAATTTATCTCCATAGATTTGATTCCCTGGATGTTTCTTAACCAATCTCAAGATTTTATTGCGCTCTTTTTTTAATAGGTGACTTTCCGAAGACAGTTTGACCATCGCCATTGATTTTATACCCTTCCACTCCTTATTACTAACTTTTTGTTTCTGACTTAGGACTAATTTATTTGTAAAGAGGGACCATTTTTCAATAGCGTTCGAACCTTCTCCATCAAAACAAATTTCAACCATTATTTTCGATGTTGCTGTGCTCGATTCTTTGGTGCTTTCAGTCCAATAAAGTTTCTTATAGTTTACCGTATTTATATCTCCCAGCAGTGTCACATATTCTCCATGCCTTACACAGTTTAAATTTAACTCAATTATTTGTTGATTATGGTCACTTCCGTTTGCTTCACCAATCGTGAAGGTTGAAATCTTTTGAAATAATTCTAATGACGCTATTGTGTAGTCTATTCGTGACTTGTTACTCAAGGCTTGATAAGTCCAGGCCGGTGGTCTATCTTGCGGAAAACGTCCATTTAGCACCCTTAAACCAAAAGACTCTAGATCTTTTAGAAATTTCATTCCAATTTTCCCTTTCCTCTCTTCCCTAGTGTCCGATGTGGGGCAGGGACTTGGAATTGCCCATAAGTAGTTCTGTTCTTGTATTTCTTCATCTCTCACGTAAGACCATAACATGCTCATATTAAAATCGCCCGTAATGATGACCTCAGGTTGCGTGTCCTTTTCCAGTTGCTGCAGTATTATAGTTGACAAACTACTAACCATTGCTTTTCTTGAACTGCCATCCGGGTGTATATATACATTTATTAATAGAAGTGTTTTATTTGCCCGTTTATCTTTATATCGTAGTTTTACAATCAAACAGCCGGTTATATTTTGTATTTCCTCCTCACTTTCCATATTTATTTCTGTTGAAATAAAGGTAGCCAGTCCCCCACAAGATCTGCCGAATTTGCTTGTTTTCGTGGCGGGCATATATTAACCCTTAAAGCCTTCTAATTTAAAGGGTTCGTTTGCCCAGGTCTCTTGTAAGCAGATTATTTGAAAATCTTCTGACCTTTGGGTCAGTTGTTGTTCATTTTGTAATTTAGATTGAATTCCTTTTATGTTCCAGGAGCATAAACGTATTGTATCACTTAGATTTGTTACTTCCTTCTTGGGATCATCATTTGTAAGTTGTCAATCCTCCCTTACTCCGTGCAATGCTGTCATCAACCACCCTAGTTGTAGCTCCTCCATTGGTTCTCTTTTGTTCACAGTAAAGAATTTTGATGTTTGTCCCATATTTTGTCCTATTGGATTTTTTAATATTGAGTATGCCTGGTCATTCTCCGTTCCCGTCCGATATTTAGTTGTTTTTTTTGATGATTTTAACGGGCTTGGGTAGGAGGGTTGAAGCGGTCTCGAAACTTTTATTCCCCAAGCCAAAAAAAGGTCATATTCTTGTATAATAAAATCTACAGAGGTGGGTGAGGTCCAAGTTACCAGGGTTGGTTCTTGATTGCTGCTTTCACTTCCTAAAAATTCAATTGATACAATATCAGTGCTTCTAATTCTTTCTAGCGACGGTATTGCTTTACACAATCTCAAGATGTTACCACGATTCAGGATGTCGTTGTTTCCCCTGGATTTATATTCAGGTTTAAAAATCAATTGGACACCTCCCTCCTTTTGAACTGGTTTTTCTATTTTGGCTTTTTGCAGTGGATTACAATAATTTAGTAGCTCCTGCTCCTTTGATTCACCTAAATGTTTCAGTGGTTCCTGGGTCCATGAAGGTTGTTTTACATTTTGATTAACCTGAGATATTGCATTTGACGTATTAGGAATTTTTATTCTTTCTGTTACGCACTCTCGTGCTGTCTTACTTTCCTTCTGATTTTTTATGGTACCTATAATATCTTCAGTTAATGTGAATTGGTCAAATTTTATTTTTGTCTTTTCATTGTGAGATAGTTCGCTTCTCACTTTTGTATTAGTGTCCTTAGTTTTTGTGCTGTCCATATGGTGTTGTTTACTTTCTAAGTCATCCGATTTTTTATGATCTACTAGGTCTTTGATGGTTTTATTCATTCCACCGGACAATCTTTTATTAAACATATGATAGAGGGGTTTTGTTACTTCTATAACTTTGTCTACATGTTTCAAAGTTACGTTTGTTGGTCCTTTTGAATTCAACAGGCTTTTCCCTGTTTTTAATAACTCAATATCAGGGGAAGATTCAATTTTTGAAGCTTTTGTTACTTTGTTCCTTGCTTTCCGTTGTTTCTTTTTCTGTCTTTTTGATAATTGGTATTCCTGTGGTGTTTCCGATTGTATTGTTTGCGAGGCGAATGAAATTCTTCCTAGTTGGGCTTCATTTCTTTCATCAACTAAATCCTTGATACTTTCATCTTTTACTGTTTTGTTGATCATAATTTTTTCAGTTGCGCTCCCATTTTTGTTTCCGGGGGTAAATAAATTTCCTCTTAGATCTTCAATTATTGTATTTAATACTTCCGGAATCGTGGCTAGTTTGTTAATCAGTGGAGCACAACTACAATCTGTGTATGAGGATATTGGTTGTGACTGAGCTCTTATTACCAGATTATTTAACATATCTATCTTGTGGTCAATTCCCGCTACTGAGGTTGCCATAGTGCTAAGAAGGTCTACCTGCACCTCCATTTTATTTGACTGATAAGTCAGGGCTTCCAATATTAATTGTGAGGTTTTAAAGAACAGATCCCATATTGATCCTGAATCCCAGTTGACCACACAATGTGCGTCCTGATTTTGGCTGTTAACAGAAGAGTGTTGTTTATTTGATTCTTCGTCTTTCTTTCCTAATTCGATAAATTCTAGCTTTTTATTACGTTCATCCTTTTGATACGGTGTACTCCATCGCTGCAGATTATCCGATTTCATAATGTAATCGTCCATATTATTTTGAGATATGTTAGTATGCTTGATATTCTCATGACCCGATTTTTGCTCTACATCCTTAGACATTGACAAAGTGTCGATTTGAAGGGGGTTCGATAAATTCATATTGGCCTTTGTTGTTACTTTTCGGCTAACCTCCCCTTTTAAATTGTCTTGTAGACTTTGGTTTGGCTGCACCTGATTCGTTGGGTCGCCTGTTATAGTAGTTTTTTTTACATTTACCTGCACTTCAATTGGCAATGGTGCCCTTGTTACTAAGAGGTGTTCGAAATCTCCTTGCTGTATTCTCGTATCGATTGGGTCATCGTCTTGCACATGATCTGTTATGGGAATTGTTAACCTCTCTAGATCAGTTATTTGGCCCCATTGATTGTCAGATTCCTCATTTATTTTTAGCTCCTTTCCGTACTGGTCAACCTCCAAAACATCATGCTTTTGGGATATTGCACTTGATTCATTTACTGGCTTGATTGGTGTTTGAAGTCCTCTTGAGTCGCTGGGTCCTTCATAAAGTCAAACTTTGTCGGGAGCTTTGTTGTTTTCCCAAATATATGTATCATAGCCGTTTTAGAAGCCTGGTTTTCCCCTACTTGTTTTATTTTTATTTTGTTTAGAATTGCTGTCGATTGTAGTTTTTTTTCCCTTCTAATTGGGGGGAATGGTGGTCGCTCCTTTCCCGACCTCATACTTCCCACTTAGTTGTACGGGTTGTACGGATATAAAAACTACTTCTTAAAGCCTCACCTCTCGCCACTTGCAGTTGAGTTACAGCTGTTCCTCGGTCACTGTAGATGTAGGTGTAGATGTAAATATAGATGTTTACCATTGATATCACAAGGGCCACGTGAATTCCAGTACTCCAGTACACCGGAACTCAGTACTCTATTCGGCTTGTTTTGGTGCAGCTCAGAAGCAGGATGGGGAGGGTTGGGGGGCAGTGCATGCCGCCTTCCTCTCTGCACTGCACTGTACTGCAAGACAGAGAAAGTCAAGATGCCCCCTCCCCACCATTGAGTTATCCCACCAAGACTACCAGGCGCCAACCGTCAGAGAAGAGCCCGTCTCCGCCCTTCCTTCCTCCGCAAGCTACCGCTCCTCGCTTTCTGCTCTCCGATCGAGGGGTGCTTACAACAGCTTGCAATGGCCTCCTGGATTCCTCGCTTCCCCGCTGTCAGCGCAGTGCTGCAAGCAAGCAAGCTTAATAAGCTGATATGCGGCTCCTGCCGCGTTAAACAGCCCTTCTGATATGCAGCTCCTTCCGCATTAAACAAACTTTCACGGGTCCCACCATGCCCGGCAGCACTGCCACGGCTCCTGCCGCACTAAACAAACTTTCTGATGGGCGGTTCCTGTCGCGTTAAACAAGCTTTCGCGGCTCCCACCGCGGATCCCACCACGCCGGGCAGCACCCCCGCGGCACACACAACTTTTCCAATATGGGGCTGATGCGGCTTATGCGGAACGGATAGACTTTACTGATATGCAGCTCCGCGTTAAACAATCTTTCACCCACTTGGCTCCTGACAACACCACCGCGATACAGAGGGTCGGTCGCCTTACCTCTGGTGACGGAGGGCCAAGTGGGGAGCCGAGCCAGTCCCGGCTCACTGTCTGCGGCTTCGGCGGCTTCGGCAGCGTTTCGGCGTTTTGCCGCGTTCACGCTCACAACCGCTCGCAGCTCTGCTGCACTGCCGCTCTGCTCCTCACTCCTCGCTGCAGTGTTGCTGCTCGTTTAAACTGTGCATGTCACTTAGGCTAGCTGTCTTGCGACGGCTAGCCTGACATGCGCAGTTTAAACCTCTCCATTCGTCTGTCTTAGACAGCTGGGTGGAGAGCAGGCACAGACAACCAGTGCCTCATGTAGCGTCAAGGCAGCCCACTCCAACCTATCCTGGCGCTGCTCTCATGCTGCTAACATTATCAGCAGCATGAAATCAGCATCCAGATTTGTTGAGGGGAGTACATGCGGCCCCCTGGTGAACAGCAGCACAAGCTGCTGTTTATTAGCTGAGCAACAATATTCAGAAAAAAATGTTAAATAAACGGGCATGCATTTATTAACCTATAAATGCTTGCCTGCTTATTTAACATGTTTTGACACCTCCTTACACAATCCCTGACCCACCCAGACCCCCTACCCCACCCTACTGGCATCAGTGCGGCCCTCGGTCACACCGCAGACCATACTTTGCGGCCCCTGGGCAAATATTTGTGAGTACCCATGCTCTAAACAATAATTTGCTCGATGCAAAGGCGAGTTATCCCTTTGCACAGTTGGGTTCTCTCTTGCGCTGCTGTTGTGAGAGAGAAAGATATGTGTGTGTGCGTGTGTGTGCATGCGTGCGTGCCTGTGTGTGTGTGTGCCTGCGTGCAAGCTTTCACTGCAGAGACTCTTCCATGTTGTTATTGGATTGATATGTTACTTTTGCCCATACGGTGCATATAGTGGTATGAGTGCCCAGGGAGCAGTGCCCACTGACCCCTGGTATAGATGGCCGGGTGCTCTGATAAATGTATGCCTGCCGGAAGAATTATTTCTGTAATGTCCTCTGATCTGCAAGATGGAGTGTTTCAATACTGCTCTGAGATTGCACTGGAGAAAGGTGGTACATGGGAGGACTGATTACTTGTGAAAGTGCTAATTTTACAACCTATAGCATTGTTGCTGCAAATATTTATACTGACTTTCATCGTCTGCTCACCATGGCACTGCGTCGGCTATGATGCATCGTGTCTTTCATTTTATATACCCGTCACTTGTTCCACATGGCAACATAGCATCCATTGTGTGCTTACGAATGTAAACTCTATTTACATTCCATGTATGTATGTTTTGTGCACACTTAGCCTGCCAGACAATTTCTCATTCAAAAAGGCCTACTTTAAAAATACTTACATATGATTTTCTTACAATGTTGTCAAGAATGTTAAAACACACCATTTGCCAATCCATTTGCCTATCATTTTTCAGTTTTTCTCAGCAAGAGGCTCCCCTCAGACCCCATGTTTGTCCATTAAGCTTGCTCGCTTCGCTCGCTACATAAAAGTCATACTCATCTTTTACGCCTCACCACTTTCAAATGTCACCAGCCACCACTGCCAGCATTACCCGCTCCTTTCCTTCCTCGTCCGAGTTCCTGCATCATTGAGAATGTACAACACTGGCATGTCATTATTCTTATTCCATCGAATCCGCCAAAAGTCCACCACTAGAACCGGTGTTTATTCTCAAAATCAGCCTCATGCACCCAAAAATATTGCAAAAACTCCAGCCATTATTTCTGTGTCCCTTTGACAAACACCTCATCTCACTGGGAAATGAGAAACAAAATCAAGATGGTGAGAGAGGAAGAGAAGAATCCTTGCCATAATAAGTGGCTCCCTGCCACATGGTATACTTTCAGCTAGTCCTTTCTTTTTAGTCCGCGCAGCATTCTGCAAGTGAGTACTTGTTGGCCCATACTTTCAAAGGGAGAAGCAAAACTACAAGTCGCAGCATGCAAAATGCTGCTGGGCAAAACGTTAGAACTGCTTGAAGGAGTCATATATGACTTGGCATGACTCAGCAGCTCTTGAGGATAGGTTGGTAAAACAAGCATTGGTAATGCATCAGTTTCGCCTATGTAATAAATAAAAGAGCTGTTTTCATCAGTCATCCTCCTGAAGAAGGAAAGAGCTCCCTGACACATAACACAGGAGTGGAGAGGATGTGGCGCAGTGGCCAGAGCTGCTGAGTTGAGAGCTGGGGATCCTGGTTCGTGTCTTGGTGGCGCTGCACAACATCCTGAGATTCTTTGCAAATCAATCACTTAATCTCTCGGGTTGATAAAATGTTATATAAATATGCTGCAAGAGTAAAAGGCAAAACTTTATGAAAATATAGTTCCACCAGAGCATATGTTAACAGTATTTCAGCAGCGGGAAACTGATAAGAGAAGCAGACGAGGAACAAGAATTGGTAAATGCAAGAAAATATGCTTCAGCCAATAGAAATGGAGGAAAGGTAAGTGGCATGCACAGGAACCAATGAGAAGCCAGGGAAGAAAGGAGGCGGGATGTAAGTCGCTTTTAAGTTGATATTAAAAACAATAGATTTCTCAAGCACAGCGCAAACGCTGTGCAGGCGAAACCTAAAAAGGAGGAATGTGTATGGTTTGAGAGGGTATTAGAAGAGGAGGGATTTGCAGCAGTGGCCGGTGCAGGTAAGCATGGTGGGGCGGGGCTGTGACAGACGATGGGATAGGGCAAATTAAATAAATAAATAACTCCTGTTCCGTTGTCTGTCGACATTCCCCCTGCAGCGCCCCGCCCACCACACTTGCCTGCACCGGCCGCTGCTGGGGATTTCTATTTATGAAAGTAGAGGAGATATGTCAGTGAGCCAGAAGATTTTTTGAAATGTCTTGTACTTACATCTGAGAAAGGGGTTCAAAAGATTTCATTGGATTTTCTGCTTTGGCAGAAATGTCAAATGTCAGCTATGAGGACATATCAGGTCTTGTTGCTTTCTTCATGTTTTGCTACATGCAGACCTGCTTTTAAAATGAGAAGATCAAAACTGTACCAGATCAAAAAAGTACCAGAATGCAGAGAAAAAAAACAGGATTGGATGAACCTCTTCTACCTGGCATGAAGTGCTTTGACAACTTGGCATTGGAATCGTTTCTCGTTAATCTGACACCTAAAGCCTTTTATATCGGTAGTATCCTCAGCCATACATTTGGATATAACAAGGGTGTAAGTGGTTGCTTAGCATGTGTTTCACATCCAGTTGGTCTTACATGCCTCTCAAGCTTTCTGTGCCCATGGCTGAGTGGCTTGTCGATTCCAAGCTTCTGCTTTGGATTCTGGGACTTGTGGTCCCATGTACCCAACTATAAAATCAGGACTGTATGTCTCACAATGCAATTACTATTTGGACTGGATGAGCTACTCACATGTGGCCCTGGGAAATGTGTGAGCTCCGCCCTATAGACAGCACTGCTCTGCATTCAGGGGCTCTGCATTCAGCAACACTCTGCATATAGGTCCATATTTATAGCTGGACAAGTGAACGTTAGTACCAATGCAAAATGCAAAGATAAACGCCATGGCTGGATAAGGGGGTCACATGTGGCCTCTTTATCCAGGTGTCCAGGTTCACAGCACTTGTAGCGCTGCCAGAGGCACAACTTTTCCAGCTCTGATCTTTACTTTTATTAAGTATTGTTGAAGATTTTTTTAGTCCAATTTGTTGAATCAATCTGAACCAAGACTACTGCTCCCGGAATGCACTGGAGACCTAGTTTCACAGTGATATGGATGCCACGCCCAGGTGCTTGGTTTTACATCCTTTTTATTGTGAAACAAAAGTTGTACAAGCGATGACTGTACCTCTTTTATCACATTGCTAAATGTTCCCTTTAGCAAGAAATAGTGATGAAAGTATTCGTGAAAAAGCAGAAGGATGTTTGCGTTTTTCAAAACAGCCAAAAAAAGAACAAGGGCACATTTCTTATAACCAGTGCTTTAAATGGGCCGGTACTCACCGGTACTGAGTACCGGCACTTCAGAATTTTCTGGCCGTCAGTACCGGCACTTTTCTTAGGTGAGGGAGAGTACCGGTACCCTCATTGAGAGCACAGCAGGCTCAGGTTACTTATCTCCTCCTGCTCAGGGCAGATGCCGCTCTGCTTCCGAGGAGCTTGCAAGTCACTGAGCCCCTCAGTGGCCTTTTGCACAATCGCTGCTGGAGATTCCAGCACCTCTCACTTGAATGTCTCCAGACTGCAGGGGGTTGAGAGGGCTTGCCTTGCGTCATGCTGTGATCAGCAGGACAGGGTCTAGACAGACCCTGCACTGTTGATCAGGTGCGTAATGGCTATTAGGCTTAAAATGCTTAATGCCCCTCCACCCCCTTCCTCCATCAGGCGTGTGAAATGGGATGGGGCTGCCAGTCAGTAATACTGTCGTAATACTGTCCCATTTAAGGAACTGTACTGGCCGTGCTAAAGTGAGCGGCAGCGACAAACAATCCTCTACCTTCCCCAAACCCGATTTTTTTTCTCCATCTTTTTGTTCAGGACAGAGGCTGCTTTCCTTTGTGTGCCCCTCTGTTGTGAAGCAGGAAACGAAGATGTAAAGTGGATAAATGATGTTTACTAAACGCATTTCTCATGCGTTTTGATATGTGCTGTAACTGGTACAGAGGTCATTATGTATCATCATATCTTGCCCTTAGCACAGCCCCTAGCCCCGCCCATTTGCCACACCTCTAACTCATTTTATTGAGTACCTGCACTTATTTCTTTCCATTTAAAGCACTGCTTATAACCACACTTAGAATCATAGTTTGGCTGCTTTTTCTGCATTTTGTGCTGCATGACTTTCGTGGCTGAATCTAATGTGTGTAGATGTCCTCTACGCATATGAGTTGGGTCTCATACACTCTATGGGCCTCATTTATGAGGTTTTGGCTCAGGGCAGCATCGCAAGGAATCTCGCTGCGCTGCGCTGCCCTGCATCAAAAGAAAAGGAAACAAATGCACCATATCTGCGAGATATGGCACATTCCTGTCCTTTTCCCCTGCGCTGGCGCACAATGGGCTGCCATGTGCCAACACAGGCCCCCTTGCACCATGGTACAAGGGTGTCTGTGTTGTAGGGGCGAATGTTTTTTTGCAAGAAGGGGCACCTTCCTGCACAAAAACAATCACAAGAGGTGTTTTCCTCTTTCTATGTGTGCTGCAGAATGCCACCCCTGCAGTAACGTTAGAATCTGACGCATTCTCAGGTTTACAATTCCTCGTAAATCTGGGAATGCTTCAGATTATATGGGTGTTACGTGGGAACACCAACAGCAACACCCATGGAACGCCCCTTTTTACGCAGTGTTCTGCGTGAAAGGGGCACATATTTTCAAGGGTATGAAACGTCACTTAAAGTGGCTTTGTGTGGCCTTGTTAATATGCTGTGGCATATTGCCCCAGCGGAGCGTCTAATAAGTGATGCTCCAGCGGTGCAAAAGTGCCGATAGGGCCTCGTAAATGAGGCCCTACGTGTATGAGACCATTGCTGTCTGACCACAAGCTTACTTACAGCTTCTGAGGAGAGCCGAATGGCCCGTTTTTCAGGACCCGCTGGCTTGACAATGTTAGCGAGGGGAATAAGAAGAAGATTCGAGAACATGAAGCTTGAGCAGATGAGCTTGCTTTCTTGGTATAGTTAACACAATTACTGTCACTAAAGATGCAGTGCTACAGTACGAAATGTGAGTTATCGTCTTGGGTCACCATCCAATTAAGTAACACTTCTGAAAATATTGATTTTTAGAAGAAAAGCCCAGGAGTGGAATATTGTTTCCTTCGTGACATCAAATCTTCTGGTAAGCTTATTTCTTGGACACACATTAGTACAATATCCCTACCCAATTTAGTTCGACCACCATTTCCTAGAGTGACCTTAACATTGACTGACCTTACTTTGAATTGGCTCTTGTACAAACATTGTAGTCCTGTTTTATAATGTACTAAACAAGACTGCAAATCCCAGAATTCAAACAAAAAAGCTGGATGGAAGCAACACATCACACATGGACCAGGGAAACTTAGCAGGGTTGCTGTCATGGTACAGGGAGTTGTGATCATATGTTAACGCGATGGCACTGTGTAACAGAGGGCCTTTAGCAGTAGCGGCTGGGTTTGGGGTCGGAGTGGTGAGGCGGGGGGACGATGGGGAGGAGGGGGGAAACATACAACACACATTAAAAAAATACAAAGAACTTCCCTGCCGCCCGACGCTCATTTCCATGTCCTCACTGCCGCAGGCTCTGGATGTGGTCTACTTCCTCCTGGCTGTCCTTGGCTGACTCGGGTGGAAAGGGAAGGACTTCCGTCCTAGGACAACGCGAAACCAGCCAATCCTGGAGCTATTCTGCAGCTCCAGGATTGGCTGGAGCAGGCTAACCCAGCGCTCATTTTTAGGCTGGGGGCCTTCGGCTGCAATCCCTCAGCTGTTTCTCAGCCTTGGGATTGCAGGCTCTGAAGTGCACAGGGTCAGTTTGGTCAGCTGTAAGCAGCCGGCCAATCTGACCTGCGCACTGGCAGGGGGCTGCATTACTAGTGCACTCGCACTGATAAGCCCAGCCCCCCTGCCATCGCACTGTAACAGCACGAGCCTTAAACACATTAATAAAATGGTGTTTATTACCATTTTATTAATGTGTGTGCCTGCTGCGCTGGCAGCAGGCGGGGCAACGCTCCTCCGCCGTAATGGAGGAGCCGTTGCTGGCCTTTAGTACTAAATACAAATTTGGTAAAAGTGGTTGCAATTTGACACCGACATTTTAACGAATGCATTTGTATTTTGTGAACCGGCCTATGCACTAACAGGTTGGGTCAAGAAATACAGAATCATAGTGAGTCACAATTCTACCTACCTCATTAATATTAAAGAGGTAGGTCACAATTTGCAACCCACTACAATTGGCTACAATCCCAGGTATGGTGGCCTGCTGGTGTTAGCAGACAACCATGTCTATGATATATTAAATAAATACATCTTTGTTTCAAATGCAGCCCATTTTCCTAAAAGGTAAATGGGATAAGTTTTAAAAAAACATGAAAAGTTTAGCAAACTGTTTTATTAGCAGGCAGTGGTCCCATGGACCACTGCCTGCTCGTAGAAAATGTTTTGTTAAAATTCGCAAAGGTGAAGGGGTACATTAGGGACCCCTTCCCATCCGAATGGGTTACCACCTCCTTTGATGTAGTGGTAAAATATTAATGTTTTGCGACTGGATTTCAGTCACAAAACATTAATTCATGCCATAAGGAATCAGTATTTTTAAGGGACGCTTTTAACATGCCCCGTCCAAATACTTATTTGAGCTGATTTCCAAAAAGCATCTGACCATTTGGAGAACCTTTTCCCAATCGTTAAATGAGCTTAGTACATTGCAGAAAGGGTTTTAGCATATGCAAACCCTCTAATTTACCGAACCAGAGGAGTTGAGTACTCTAAAACCCTGTATACATGAGGTCAAGAGTCTTGGTAATGAATATCTAAATGTGACTTACATTTTCCAGAGGACTACCAATACTATGAGTGGCTACACCTCAATGAAACATGCAATGTCTGGGTGACCCAAGGTGCTCCTCACTGTGCCAGCTTGATGTCAGTGGCATAGGAGTGATGTTCTGTATGCCAAGCTGCTACCAGAAATGCAGATTTTTTTGTTTTTGTTGGCATTATTCCAGAATGCAAATCAATACACCAAGGTGCTGCTCAGTGTACAAGAGCGCGAGAAAGTATGTCAGAGCACCGGTTAATAGACCAGGGTGATGGTGATTATAAAGTGCTTATAAATAGACCTTGGTCACAAGCTTCTCAATATGCTCGTCTGCTCCACAACTGGTCGGAATGTTGGCAAATGTGCCTGGGCTCTTTACAAATACGTAAAGAATGCCTCATAGTATGCCAAGAGTGCTGCTCAATAATATCTGTAGTACTGCTCAATATGCCAGGAGTATTACTCAATGTACTAGAAGTCTGCCATTGTCATAGCTTACTGGTCTCCGATGCCTGCTTTCCCGAATATTGAGATTTTAACATCGATCTGCCAAAATATTCTAGCCAACATATCAACTACCACAATATTATATGTATTTTATTTATTTATTTATCCATTTATAGAGCGCATGGTTACACCGCCGGTGTGTCCCCGCGCTAGTAGCAGAATTAGCGGACAGCAGGGGTAGAGAGTCCTGCAAAATTCAAACACTCCACCCTAGGCATGCAGGAAGTCTGGGAGAATATATTAACTAACTGGTGGGAAAAGCCATGTCTTTAACTTTCTACGAAAGGTCGTTTCACAGGGCTCTGTTCTTATTTCTATATATTGTGAAGGTCAGACTATTTAGATAGGTTCAGATATACTATTCCACATATATGTAACTTGACAATAGATATACATAGCTTCACAATATTCTGGTTGTCTAAATTTTGGAAACCACATTTTGGCAGGACAGTATTTTTGTCCTCAATACTCTGGCATCCATCCCTACAGACTAGGGAGCTTATGTGCAAGCCCCTTGCACCGGCGGTACGTCACTTTTTTCCTTATTAAAAGTGATGCACCAGCGGCACAAGGGGCTTGTAAATAAGCCCCTAGATGTTTATGAGCCTCGCAACAGCTATTTGCTGCTGCCTTCCAGGGTCGAGACTGCTCGAGGAGTCCAGAAAGCACACACAGGCTCTCATTGTGGGCAAAGGTGAGAGTTTAATTGTATATCTCTCCACAGTCCATCCACACTGCTACCGCCACTTTCAGTCCTTATTTTGGTACTGCCAGGGAAAGAAGTTTCCTTTTCTTGTCCCAAATTCACGCTTCATGCAGCGAGTGGGGGGGTTACTTAGAGGACTGGAGAGGATGTGCCATAAGGGCCAGAGCTGCCGACTTTGGAGCTGGGAATCCAGGTTCGACCCTCGGCTCAACATCCTGTGATTCTAGGAAAATCACTTAATCTCCCCGTGCCTACCAAAAATGACTGTGTCGTTGTGTAATGTAACTGGTGCTCATGTAAAGCACTCTGATAACTTCGGGTCAAGTTTGCGCTCTATAAAACTGCAAAAACAAACAGACTATGAATGCGACCTTTTCAGGAGCTGTGCCCCCTAAATATCGAATCAACAGTATTGAGGGGATAGAATATCGAGTACAGAATATTGAAAGTAACATATTAATAGGTAAGTAAAGTCTAGATTTTGTATACCTAACTCCACATATATATACACCTAGGCCAGTGGTTCCCAAACTTATTCGACCCACGGCTCCCTTGACCTATTGGCCATTGGCCGCGACTCCCCATTATGTTACCTTTTTTTGGCGGGTGGGGGGTTGTTAGCCCAGCCTTGGAAGTACTTACATTTTTCACCCTGAAAATATTTGGGATGAAGCCGATGAAGGTATTATAATCATAGATGATGTAAAAAATTAAAAATATAACAATTATTTAATTAAAAAACTTTAATTGGTTATGTCAGGAACAATACTCTTTAGCAGTGGGGTCTACATATGGAATTTTTTTAAACAATTTTTTGTTTTTAAAAAATTGCCTTTAGAGGGAGGGGCTCACTGCTGGAAACCAAGTGGAGAGGGAGATAGGCGGGGGTGAAATAAATAATTCTCATTGGCACCTTTTGTGAGATCACGTTAATGTGCCAATGCATGCCAGCAGGAGTAGAGTGAACATAGAGTAGTATAGTTATCCATAAATTAGTCATGCAGTTCAATGCAAGCATTCAAGTGGACATGGATAGATACACTGAAAAAGACAAGCATTAGTTAGCAATAATATAGAATAGCCGCATCTTTATTAGCAATTTCTCTTTTTGTCCTGAAAAAGAAAAAAAGGAAATGGTTGTAACTTTCTGTATATGTGCCTAAAATTGTTTTATTAAATACTGGCCAAAAGCATGTACAAACTGTTTTAATAAATTGACCACCTGTCTAATTATTACAGACATATGAACCGACTCTACTTCCCTATTGTGGCAACCCAGAATTTACTGAATTTAGAAGTGCCACTCTGTTCCCATTTACAAAACCGGTTCAATATATTTCGGTCAGGGAATGGAATAATCTCATGAAAAAACTATGCTCTACTACACATCTGTTCCCATTTGCAATACTCCAAAAACTAACGTTTTAACCTTTCTTATTAACTCATGCGAACTCTGCCCCCTCTGCATGTTTAGCACCAAGACACTTCGGTGAAGCTGTGGTTACAAATAATAAATCCAAAATGCACAGATTTAAATTTTTATCTTTAAATAGCTACCAGGAACTGGAAATGTTGTGGCATACAAAAACCTGCAAGCCCAGGGTCTTGTGTGGTAATTAAAGTTTGAAAGGAAATACGAACTATTCTAAAATAAGGAAATGGCACAGTAACCATATTAAATCTTGTTCGGTGGGGCGCCCTAAAAATGTAAAACATCAATCCTAATGATGCGTGCGACCAGCTCTGTCAGTCTCCAGGATAACCTTTAATTTTACCGTACGTACAGCAACCGTTTTCACAATTTCCCCGCATAGAAAATTGTTTGAGTGTTGCATTTCCTGCCAGTCCGAGCATTGTGCTTACAAAACTGTTCAGTCAGGCAGCCAGCTGGCTTCTAAGAGTCCGTGCTGGAGGATGCAGGCCTGTGATTTATGCTCATGGTTTCTTCCAGTAGTTCCCAATCTGTTTGCGGCGCCCCTAGCTAGATTTTATGGCGCACCAGGGTGCCACGGCGCACAGATTGGGAATCTCTGACCTAGGCAATACATATATCTTCAAGGTACGTAAATGTGGAGTTAGGAATAGTAAGTCTATACTTCCCTATGTGCATTTACCTTTCAGTATTGTGTCCCTCAATATTCATTCCTTGATATTAATATGCCACGATATTGAGGGTGTCGATATTCTGAAGTACAATCTGTTCAAGAACTAACTGCAGAAGTTGGCTTTGGCTGTTATGGTGGTCAAATGCCTGCCTATGAAGTGGACCGTCGAGTCAGGTTTGCTACAGCAGGTGCCTCTTAATGATGTCATTAACTTATTGTGCCACAGAAGTCCAGCCCATTGGTTTAATAGTGGACCCTACACAAGAGGGAAGTACAAAGACACCTATGCCCCTGCTCAGTTTAGGAAATCAAGAAATATTTTTGTTTTTAAATATTGCAATGCTAAATATTTCACAGACAGAAATACAGTTTTCGATGAAAAGCATAGCAAGTTGCAGTCTTGACTCATGGTGACCCGTAAATACCCCTTCGCCAGTACCTCTAGAATCTTTTATTAAAGAGCCCTAGATGTAGATTGACAGCAACTCTAAACACTGTCAGCACTGCATTGATGAGCTGTGCTTGTCACAGTTTGGACAGGACAAGGAACAACACAAATAACCCTTTGTGCAGGAAGCCAGAGCCTTATAGTGTGAGATATGATGGCCTGAAGTATATTCCCATCAGAATGGTGACAAGTGGAAGTTGGCTGCACCAGCACTATGCTGTCACATGATCAATAACATGTAAAATGAGACACATCATTCTTGAAAATGGCTTAACATACCATTGGTGGACAGTTATCAAAATAAAAATATCAAGGCCTGTTGCCTGCTATCCCACGATACACACCCAACACCACTCCTCTTGCTTTTTCTGGTTTTAGAAGCTTCTACGTTATTTGTATTCTCTGATATGGTGCTTTATGTATCGCTGGGGATGCCCTTCCTACCCCAGTGTAGCATTTGTTTCACTTCAAGGGGGAGGAGGAAGTGCTATTTAAGAATCTGATTTCCTCTTGTATTTTGACGCATACATCACCATTCGAAATCATCGTAATTGATTCAAATTATTTTAAGTCAACTCATCTTTTGTCTTCCATGGTTTATGTTTATTGATGGCATCTTTGTATTGTTCAACAAGTTATCCACACAGCCTATCGTATATCAACTGCATCAATGAATATCGCTGTACTCATTGGTGATTTATTTAAGGCAATTCCTTCATATATCATTGATATCCTTCTGACGGTTATGATAAAATTGTTTTACATAGTAGACACATGGTTTGCTGATGAATATACATGCACCGATAAGCTTTGTCAAGGCTGTGGTTTGTTCGATCTGCAATCGTCCAATCATTCAGTAACAATTCATCCATTCAAACGAATACTTAGTATGTTTCAATTGTATCCACTAATATCATTACCTGGTAGTTTTTCTTGATCTATGCAGTTCTATAATATTAATATCTTTCTAATGGTTTTGATAAAATCTTGGGTGTTGCAGACACATGGCTCACTCATGAACTCGTAGAGGTGGCTGAGCCAACTAATTAACAGGGAGAACAGAGCAAAAGCCGAGCCAAGGGTCTGGGTTGGCTCTAAGAGGCCATGCACGAGTCGAGCCATGAAAATGTTTGGCATGTAAATTGTGCAGCAAATATCACGTAAAATTATGACAAGTCTCCTCAAATTCAAACAAGTACATTTCTGCAACGTATAGTAGCATGTCACTTTAGTCCATCAGATTATATCACTGCATTAAGAGGCATTTATTGGTAGCTTTTGAAAATACATTTAGAAGCATTCATTTATGCTGCCCTCCTCCGACGACATTGCCATTAGTGAAATAAGAGGCAAGTCTGCTGTCATGTGCACCCTATTTGTTGCCTAAATTCTAATTACTCATGGAGCAAATTATAGTCAGTTAAATCAAACACAAGAGTTGTTTTGTACAGTGCACATCCTGAACTTAATTTCAAGATGCTCTATGTAATGATAAAGAAAAAGGAGGCACTTTGAAATAAAATATTTGCCTATGATCACACAGTTTGGTCAAGCAGGGAAGCCGGGATTGATCCCAGGTTTTTAGTAGCACATTGTGTAATTCAGCTACTAGATAGATCTCTCTTTCTCGCACCTGTTTGACATCAAATGTTAATGTTAGTCTTTAATTCTTGGCACATGAGACAAAAGCCACATGAAAGAACTTGTTTTAAGATTGCTGGCCCAAATGGATCTCTAGCTAATCCAGAATTAGGCATCAGGCTCGGGCCTTCAGTGACATACCCACTTCTGTGAACATGCATGAGCTTTCTCACGGCTGCAGTTATCCTCACGCATACAATTATCCAGTAACAATGTATCCATACAAAGCCTGCTAACCACCTTTCAACATTGCCCACTGTAATGAATTTATATCACACATGTGTTTCCTAGTGTTTAATAAAATCTGATTGTACAGCTGACTTTGCTCAAGGACATTATGACCTCATAAGCTTTCCTAAAGCTGTAGTTTATCTTCACACATACAGTTATTCAGTATCTTGATCCCTGTTTGCCCTTGTTGCTGGAAAATGAATTTACCTTGAAAAAATGAAAGACAAGAGGCGTTTGGCAAAACAGGAACAGTTGGCTTAATTAAACGCAGCAGCCGGGAGAACAGGCAACAGAGTCGGGGTCTGAAGATTGTCTCAAAGCACACTGGTTTCAGCCATCTTTTTATACATTACATGAAGTGTCATAAAACAATTTGTACATTCTTTCAGAGACAGAAATCTGGGCCTAGTCACGGGCCATAAATCTGGTCATTTGATAAGAAGTGCAGGTGGGTCTCGACCTTGCGTGGCACAATGTGGGGCCAGTGGGTACATGTCCAGATGTCCGGCATGGGGAGCACGTGATCACTGTGTGTAGAGTGCATGCGGTGTTCTGATTGGCTAAGTGTTCCTAACTTAGTGTGGCATCTGACTTTATGGTGTTTTGGGAATGTGCGCCCCTCCGGCCAAACGTGTTTTATAGGGGCCAATCTACTAAGACCATTGTGATGTTGCTGCCTACCTGTGGGATCGATCTGTGTTTTCATGTTTGTGCGTTTGTCTAAGGGTTACGGGTCACCTCACCTATGATCTGTCAATCAGTTGCTTCAGGCCTAGGTCACAGAGCCTGCCTGACCACGTTTTTCTGACTCGGAGTAGATGGGGAGGTCATATTGTGTGGATTCGACAACAGTGATGTAAGTTCGTTGTTATATGTACATATATCATGGTGTACATCAACATCGTATTTATCAATATTAACACCCTAATGAGAAAATGTGATATGAAGAACATCAGTACCACATATAATAGACTATTATACAGACTCTTAATGTAACTTGTTATCAGCATAAATGTTTACATTGCATTTGAATCCCACTTTTAACATGGCATTTCAGCCTTTGCAATCATGATTCCTTTTCTGTGCACACTGGCCAAAAGCTTGCTTTCTGTGTGTTTAGTGTCAATTGCGGAGTGTGTGCAGACACTACTGTCTCCTGGCAGACCATAAGAGGGAGGAGATGTAGCCTAGTGAGTAGATCTGCATACTCTGTAGCATTAGGGATCAGGTTCAAATCCCAGCTTCGGCTCAACACCCAGTGATTTGCAGCACTTAATCTGCCTATGTCAAAAGGGGAACAAGCCCCACGACTGGCTGGAGGGTTGGCGACAGGTCAACAGATCTAAAAACGGCAATGGGCGACAACAACGCCACTCCGCAGAAGCAGCATCCCAGGGCCGGAGACACATGGAAGGAGACGAAGACCGACGCCAAACGGACACAGAGGACTGACCTCCTACGGATGGCGATCGCCAACTTGACAGTGATGGGACTTCATTGATGGAACCTCCACCCACCCCATGCCAAGATGCCTGGCCGCGGCTCGGATCGCCCGGGGCGGTCCAGAAATGAACTACTAGAGACCTACTACTGCGATTGAACCTTTAATTCAGATGCTATACTTATTGTAATATACCCTTTCAACGTCTTGGAGTGAAGGGATGTTCGAAATGCCCCGGATGTCCTCTCCCCCCTCACGCAAGTACTGTTCATGGGACTAAAGCACTCTGCACAGTTGGGGTGGCGGGTAGTTGGAAATCCGTCTAGCAGGGAGGGGGGCGGAAGGGGGGGTTTTGATTAAGGTATTGTTAGAGTTTGTGTTCCCTTTTTTTGGGGGGGGGAAATGTATATTTGTTTCATGCTGGTACCACACACTTTAGGGTTAAGCACAGGGAACCCATCAACTCACACACACGATTCCAATGTCCCAAAGTTGCCTCAACATCCTGAGTGACATAGTTCCTGACCCCTCACAATTACGTCTGGACGATACTTATAAGCCCTGCCCCCCCCTTACCCTCATATTGTGGAATGTTAACGGCCTAGGCAACAAAATTAAAAGAGGGCTTGTACTACAATATCTTAAGAGACAAACTCCATCTGTAGTCCTCTTACAGGAAACTCATTTGGTGGGATCAGCCACTAAAGCACTGGACAGATGGGGGTTCAAAATGATAGTGCACTCCGAATTCACTACGGGATCTAGAGGGGTGGGGATACTGATACGAAAGAGCTGCCCGCTAATAATACATAGCACCCAGACGGATGACCAGGGGCGCTTTGCGGCACTATCCTGTCAATGGGAGGGACGAGCCTACAATCTAGTTGCCGTATATGTCCCCCATGCGCTCCATAGTCTGGCCCTCCCAGCTCTCGGTAAGTTCCTGCTCACCTTACCCCCTGGGGAGCTGGTTGTAGGAGGCGACTTTAACGCCGTTCTCGACGCCTCCTGGGATCGGTTACCACCACGAGACCAGGGGAACCCCCTCCCACATCTACATGACTTCACGGAAGCTATGGGACTTGTAGACGTTTGGAGTGCACAACACCCCTCGACGCGCCAATACACATATCACTCTGGAGCCCACAATAGTTTGTCAAGGATAGATTATATCCTCTCATCCCCGACAAGCCTTGCAGCAATCACAGAGATCACACACCTCCCTAGAGGAATATCGGATCACTCTCCCTTATCAGTAACTTACACATCGCAGCACATGGGATGTAAACGCATCTATCCAATTTACCCGGGGTACTTGAAAGTCCCGACTATCAGGAAACAACTGCGCAAAACCACGAAACAATATTTCCAAGAAAATACACACTCTGTTGCTTCCCCTAGTACTCTATGGGAGGCATACAAGACGGTTTTGCGAGGGCAGGCAATATCCGTAATAACCTCACACAAACGAGACAAGGCCCTACAAGTGCAGGAACTTGAGAGCGCAGTTAGCCTAGCCGAAGAAGAACACACAAGAGCTCAGACTGATGAGACAACGCACATTCTAAACTTGGCCAAACAAGCATACAGGGACTACACATGGGAGGACGCTAAGGCAAAAGCCGCAAAAACGCAACACACGATATATGAGGCAGGGGACAAGGCCGGTAAGTTGCTAGCCTGGCTAGACAAGAAAGAACGCGCTAGTCGCTGGGTGGCTCACCTACACTTACCCTCTGGGGAGGACATAACGGACCCACCAGACATAGTAACTGCCTTTGCACGGCATTATGAGGCAGTTTACGCACCCACCACAAACGCCACGGTAGAAGAGAATTTGGCCTTTCTCAAAGATATCCGTTTGCCAACTCTGACACCCCAAGACGTCGACACATTAGACGAGCCTCTCACGGTGGACGAAATTACCGCTGCGCTTAGCGGGCTGCAATCAGGCAAGCACTAGGTCCCAACGGCATTCCGGTAGAACTCTACAAAACAGAAGCGGAAAGGCTGGGGCCTCACTTATTAACAATGTACGAAGACAGACTAGATAAGGGAATACTTCCCAGGGATCAGAGGATAGCGACTTTAGTGACGATCCCAAAACCTGGCAAGCCCCCTCAGGACTGCACCTCCTACCGTCCAATCTCACTCCTCAACGCGGAGGCGAAAAGCCTAGCAAAAATACTAGCCTCCAGGCTCCAACCACACCTCACGTCTCTTATACACCTCACGTCTCTTATACACCCGGATCAGTCCGGTTTTATGCCAGGCCGCAACACAGCTATGAACCTAAGACGGCTACACGGAGTGATGGCCCGAATGTCCACCATCCAAGAAGAGGCAGTCATTCTATCATTAGACGCCAGTATGGCCTTTGATCGGGTGGAGTGGCCATTTATGTTCGCAGTGTTGCAACACTTTGGCTTTGGGCCTAATTTTCGGGTGTGGGTCCGGTTGTTATATACACAACCCATGGCACACGTAGTGGTCAATGGACTCATATCTGAGGACTTTCGTCTGGGGCGCGGGACCAGATAGGGATGTCCCTTGTCCCCACTCCTATTTGCCCTGGTGCTTGAGCCCCTCGCGACTTGGATACGATGCGACCCGGTGATACGGGGACTAAGATGGACGGAAGGGTGGGAAGACCGTATATCACTGTACACAGATGATATACTACTATACATGACCTCCCCCAGCCGCTCAATTAATCGTTTATTAGATATCTGTGCATCATATGGCAGATACTCGGGGTACATGATTAACTGGGCGAAATCGGTTTTGTTTGTCCTCCACGGTCCCCCTCCGCGCCTACCCAGGGGAGTAACGATGCAGCTTGGGAAAGACGGTTTTAAATACCTGGGCATCCATATTACGCCAGACCATACGCAATTCTACGAGCGAAATCTCGTGCCCCCTCTCCTGAGACTTAAAAATGACATAAAACACTGGCATGCACTACCCCTGACCCTCCTGGGCCGTGCAGCCTTGTTCAAGATGATGGCTCTCCCGCGGTTCCTGTACGCCCTGCAAAATACACCTACCCCGGTCCCAAACTCTTATTTCAAAGCCATCGAGGCTGAAGTGGGACTGCTCCTCTGGGGAAGAAAACCCCCCCGCATAGCACTATCCAAACTCACTAGAAGCTGGTACGATGGTGGAATCGCCTTGCCCAGCGTACAATTGTATTACTGGGCCTCGCAACTTATCATAGTGAACCAATGGCTCCATGCCCCGCAGGAGGAACCGGCTCTCCGGCTTGACAGGCACACTCTCGGGGCCGGTGGACCCCTAGTGGCGCTTTACCACAAAAACAAAAAAGGCGCATGGATCGGTCCCACTGCACATATAATAAACATATGGTTCACAGCGCAGCGAGCGCTCGGCTGGGAGGGAGTCCTCACCCAACTCACACCACTGTGTGATACGCCAAACCTCGGTATGCTCCGCTACAGTAAAGGTTTTGCACAATGGGACCTTATTGGTATCTCGAGAATTGGGGATCTCTGGAAAAAGGGAGAAGTAGTGACGTTCGCCCAACTACGAACAACATACCAAATGGCTGACTCAGAACAGTTTCGCTATACACAAATTAAGCACGCACTTACAATGGCCATAACCAGAGGCACCGATCTCCCCGAATCATCGCCACTCGAGGACCGTCTCCTTACAGACCATCTAACTAAAAAAGCTATTTCTCTCACTTATCGCAAACTAATTAATAATCAGAAAGATCCCACGCAAGCCTTACGAGACAAAAGGCGGGCTGACTTGGGAGACATGGACGAACAGGATTGGCAGGAAGCATTGGCATCCCCACGAGAGGTGGCAATCCCGTCTCGATTACAATTGGTGCAACTGAAGATCCTGCATAGGACGTATTACACTAGAACCATGCTCCACAAAATCGGCCGGACTGAGACACCTCTCTGTCTGCGGGGATGTGGGACGCGGGGCACATTTTACCACACGCTATGGGACTGTCCTCACATAACACATGTTAGAAATGGGGGTCTCTAGTTGGCAATGGCTGGCCACTGTCCAAGTAGGGACCCTTCTTCCTAAGTCAGAGTGAGAGGGCTACCCTCTTTAATACCCCTGCTCAACCCTGTGGTAACGTAGCGCGAGCAGGTAGGCTTATCTTAGAGGCAGGGTGTGAAGCATTTATGATCATACACAGTAACACAGTGAGGAACACTACAAAGGGACACCACACAAGTAGTTATTATAAAAAAATAAGTATCTTTATATAAAGGCAGATTTATCACAAGACCAATAACTGTAAAAGCCGCAATACTGTCAAGAATAGGCTAGCTGTTGAAAGGTTGTCAAAAATAGTTCAAAGGTTGCAAAAATAAGGTTCAAGTTCAAAGCAGTGGTCTCTGCGACCCTTTCTTTCACAAAGTACCTGGGTTTAGTAGCAAAACCAACAAAGTGTCGCAAATAAGCTGTAGCGATGATTCTCGGCACGCGAGGCCGGCGATGCGTTGAAATCCTTGCCGCAAGGGAGGATGATGCGCCGATCTGCGGGATGCGTGCGGAGACGATGCGACAACTTCTGCACGCTGGACCGCCGATGCGATGACTTTCTTGCCGCGTGGGAGAAGTCGATGCGGTGATCCTGTTGCGCTGTGCGATCGTGTTGCGATGCGAAGACAAGACGCTCCGCGAGGGAGCGACGAAATTCGGTGCGATGCGATCAAAGTGGCGAACGCACGGCGTCCGCACTGCGATGTCTCGAAGCGATGATTTCTTTAAGGGTTGCGAGTGCGTGGCGACAGCAGCGCGATGATCTTTCCAGCGCGTCTCGGCTGCAGCGGCTCGCAAAGGGGCGTCAGCGATGGTTTCGGGTTGCGGGCCCTCGGCAGCAGTAGCGCAATGATTTTCCCAGCGCTCTCGACTGCAGCGGCCCGCAAAGATGCGTTAGCGCCGATTTCTTACCCTCTTCTCTCTGATGCAAACTAGAGGCCCTGGAACTCACAGGAGCCTCCTCAGCAGATAGCAGTCCTCGCAGGGAGGAAGCAGGAGGTTGGTGGTGGAGTCTGTTGTGCCTGAGACTCCAGCAGGAGGCTAGCTCTTTTCCTAGCCCTTGGGTGATTGCTGTACAAAAATAAAAGTTCTCTCAAGAGTTCCTTTTCCTCTTCTTCAAGGTCCAGTGGTCACTGCTGCAGGCCAGTGCAAGAAACAACACTCAGCACAGGGACAGTCACTTCCTGCAGATTCCTCCAGTGGCACGGACAGAGTTTCCTCTCCAGATCCAAAAGCAATACAAATGTAGGGGGTTTGAGCACAGATATTTATACCCCAAAAACCTTTGATCCTTGAAGCTACCAGTCCCTGAACCTAGCCAGAACCAGTTCTGCTCAGGCCTGGAGCACTTTGTTTACCAGGCTGCATCCTTCCTTTCAGAAAGAGGGGGTCTGCTAGCAGACACACAGTGGGAGGTGGAGCCAGCATTCACCTTGCCAGGCACAGCCCTATTCAGATCAAAGAGCCACCCCTCCCCACACTCTAAATGCAGATCTCTCTATTCCACCCAGGTCTGACTCAGCCTGTCCTGCCCCTCTAAAACCAGACAGCCAATACACATTACGGCAGAGCACACTGGAAGGCTTAGGCAAGAAAATACCTACTTTCTAAAAGTGGTATTTTCAAACACAGAATATAAAAATAAACTTCACTAAAAGGTGTATTTTAATATTCTGAGCTCAGGCATACTAAATTCGTTTTTCTACCATGTTCCTGGGGTCAGTTAGGACTATAGCATGTAATAGTCAAACTGCCCATTCTAGCCTACGAGGAACAGGTAGCCTTACAGTAGTGAAAAACGAAATGGTGCATAATTCACTACCAGGACATGCTACACACACCAAGGCATGTCCTGCCTTACACATACAAGGCACCCTACCATAGGGGTGACTTACAGGATGCTAAGGGAAGGTTCAGGGGCTGGGAAGTGAGTGCACTTCACAGCCAAGATGGCAGTTCTGGACTGCACACAGACACTGCAGTGGCAGGTCTGAGACACACTTTACAAGCTGCTTCTGTGGGTGGCACACATCAGTGCTGCAGGCCCACCAGCAGCATTTGGTTTACCAGCCCTGGGCACACATAGGCCACACTACTAGGGACTAACAGGTAAACCAAATAAGCCAATCAGGGATATACCAATTCACATAGACATATTTATACAGGGAGCATTCGCGCTGTGACACTGAATGGCAGTGGCACAGCGCCCAGAGCATCTAACACCAGTAAAACAGAGGAGACAACAGCGAAAAATGGAAGGGAGACCCACGCCAATGGTGCCAGGTCTAACACACGTCCCCTCCAGCTGAAATGTGGGGAGAACTACCCATCCCCTTGGAAGTTCTCATCGCTAAGGCGGAAAAATCTGGACAGACCATCAGCATTGGCGTGTTCTGTACCAGGGCGGTGTTCCACCGTGAAGTCCATACCCTGTAGGGAAATGGACCACCTCAACAACTTGGGATTCTCACCCCTCATCTGCATCAGCCATCTGAGGGGCCTGTGGTCTGTCTGAACCCGGAAGTGAGTCCCAAACAGGTATGGTCTCAGCTTCTTCAGTGCCCAGACCACTGCAAATGCCTCACGCTCAATTGCACTCCACCTCTGTTCCCGTGGAAGTAACCTCCTACTGATGAAGGCTACAGGTTGGTCTAGTCCCTCCTCATTTATCTGTGACAGAACGGCCCCCACCCCATGCTCTGAAGCGTCTGTCTGGACAACAAATTCCTTAGCAAAATTGGGCGCCTGGAGTACGGGTGCTGTACACATAGCAGTTTTGAGGGCATCAAAGGCTTTCTGACAGGTGTCAGTCCAGTTCACAATCTTTGGCCGCTTCTTGGAAGTCAGCTCAGTCAAGGGTGCAACAATGTTGCCATACCCCTTGACAAACCTCCTGTAATAACCCGTGAGTCCTAAGAAGGCCCTCACCTGGGTCTGGGTCCTTGGGGGCTCCCAAGCCAGGATGGTTTCAATCTTGGGCTGCAGGGGCGCCACCTGGCCGCTCCCCACCTGGTGTCCCAAGTACACCACAGAACCCTGCCCAATCTGGCACTTACTGGCCTTGATTGTGAGGCCTGCTCTGCGCAGCGCCATCAACACTTCCCAGAGGTGGCGCAAGTGGTCCTCCCAGGAGGAACTAAACACTGCAATGTCATCCAGGTAGGCGGCACTGAAAGCCTCCAGCCCAACCAACACCTGGTTGACCAATCTCTGGAAGGTGGCAGGGGCATTCTTCATCCCAAAGGGCATCACACGGAACTGGTAGTGCCCATCTGGTGTGGAGAATGCTGACCTCTCCTTTGCCCCATCAGTTAAGGCGATCTGCCAGTACCCAGACGTCAGATCAAACGTGCTGAGGTACCGGGCAGCCCCTAACCGGTCTATGAGCTCATCAGCTCTGGGGATGGGGTGCGCGTCGGTCTTGGTGACCGAATTGAGACCTCGGTAGTCCACACAGAACCTCAGTTCAGGAGTGGCACCAGGCGTCGCAGCTTTTGGTACCAAGACCACGGGGCTGGACCAGGGGCTGCTAGAGGACTCAACCACCTCTAGGGCGAACATTTTGGAGACCTCCTCCTTAATGCAAGCCCTGACCCTGTCAGTTACCCTGTAAGCCTTGTGCTTGACAGGAGAACTGTCCCCGGTATCCACCTCATGGACGCACCAATCAGTGACACCAGGTACCAGGGAGAACAAATCAGAAAATTGCCCCAACAGGTGGTGACAATCTCTCTGCTGCTCAGGGGTCAGTGTGGTGGAGAGGATCACACCCTCCACTGACCCATCCTTCTCTTCTGCACACAGGAGGTCAGGGAGAGGCTCACTCTCCTCCTCAACCCCATCATCTGTGGCAAGAAGCATGCCCACTTCAGACCTCTCAAAGTGGGGCTTTAGGCGGTTCACATGCAGGACCCGCAAGGGGTTCCTGGGAGACTGAAAGTCCACCAAGTAGGTAACTGGACTTTTGCGCTCCACCACCTCAAAGGGACCGGTCCACTTATCTTGGAGCGCACAAGGCTCCACTGGGGCCAGTACCCAAACCTTCTGACCAGGTTGAAATTCGACCAGAGTGGCATTCTGGTCGTGCCAACGTTTCATTTCTTCTTGGCTGGCTTCCAGATTTGCCTCAGCAATTTTTCTGAAACGCCGAGTCTGGTTCCTGAAGGCCAACATGTAGCTAAATACATCTTGGGGAGGTTTCCTGGGAGATTGCTCCCAGCCTTCCTTGACCAGACTCAGAGGTCCTCTAACCGGGTGGCCATAGAGGAGTTCAAAGGGACTGAACCCTAAGGACTTCTGTGGCACCTCACGGTAGGCAAACAACAGGCATGGCAAGAGGATGTCCCACTTACGCCTCAGGGGCTCTTCTAGGCCCATGATCATGCCCTTCAAGGTCCGGTTGAACCTTTCAACCAGACCATTACCTTGGAGGTGGTAAGGAGTGGTGAACTTATACGTTACCCCACACTCCTTCCACAGAGACTTCATGTACTGGGAGATGAAGTTGGTCCCCCTGTCAGACACCACCTCTCTGGGGAATCCCACACGGGAGAAAATCCCCATCAGTGCACGTCCCACCACGGGGGCCGTCACTGTCCTGAGCGGGATGGCTTCAGGGTACCGGGTGGCATGGTCCACCAAGACCAGGATGAACCTGTTGCCCATGGCTGTCTTGGGGTCCAGAGGCCCCACAATGTCAATGCCCACTCGCTCGAATGGGGTACTCACAACTGGAAAGGGCTGGAGTGGGGCCTTGATCTTCCCCCACTCTTCCCACTTGCCTGGCAAGTCTCACAGGTCCTGCAATGAGAGTCTGAACTCTTGTGCATCTGGGGCCAATAAAAGTGGGCGGCCAGCCTCTCAAAGGTCTTGGTCTGCCCCAGATGTCCTGCCAATGGAATGTCATGAGCCAACCCCAGTAGGAAGGTTCTGAAGCACTCGGGTACCACCAGCACACGGGCTGACCCGGGCTCAGCAACCTTAGGCTCACTATTCAGGAGACTGTTCTCCCAATAAATCAGATGTGAACCAGACATGTCACCTTCTGCCTGGGCTGCAGCCTGTCGCCGCATACCCTCAAGAGAGGGGCAAACTCTCTGCTGCTCACAAAATTCCTCCCTGGGGGGTCCCCCTTCCTGCTGCCAATGGGTCAGCTCAGGCAGGTCCCCCAGTTTGGTGATCGGCTCCCCGGTAGGCTCCAGGGCATCCCCCTCAGGGTCTGCTCCTTCCTGGGCCGTGGGAACCAAGGGGGCCGGCTTCCCGCGCCCCCTGCCCCTTCTCTCTAAGGCAGGGATCTGGGCCCTACTCTCAGGCTCCAGATCCTTTTCAACACCCTCCTTGGCTGCCATGGACCGAGTGGTAGCACACGCCCACTCAGGCAGACCCAACATCCTTAAGTGAGCCTTACTCTCCACCGTAGCCCACGGGGAGTCCTCTAAATCATTGCCCAGCAGACAGTCTACAGGCATGGCGGGCCTCACAGCTACCTGAAGAGTTCCTGAGACCCCCCCACTCAAAGGGAACCTGAGCCACCTCACATTGGCTCTCTGAGTTGTCGGCGGACACTACTGGGTAGAATGCATGGGGGACAACCTGCTCTTTGGACACCAACCGGGAGCTGACAGCAGTTACACTGGCCCCTGTGTCTCTTAGAGCCTCCACCCTATGGCCATTGATGGTCACCCACTGCCTGTATTTTTTAGTGTTAGCAGGCAGTGCAGGCTTGGGGACCATCTCAAAGTCCCCTAATGAGACAAGGGTCAATTCTACGGGATCCCACCCCTCTTGGGCACCCATCTCCTCCTCTCCCAGGGCTACACTAGCAATCTGGCGGGGTGGTGCACGGGGGGTGCACTGGCCCCCTTTGGGGGCACTGGGGATCAAAATATCTGTGGCCCACTTGACCACAGTTGTAACACGTGGGGGCCCCCTGGGAACAGGCCTACCTGTTGGGGGCCCGGTCCTCCTTTCTTGGGGGGGCTGGGACACCACGGCTTGGTTCCCTGGGGGATTACTTTGGGGCCCTCAATGGAACTCCCTCTGTTGACCCTTGTCCCCCCCACTCCTCTGCTGGGGACCCTGCCCACCTTTGGCGACGTCTCCCACTGGACCCTTGCGGACCCGGGTGCTCACCCAGCGGTCCGCCTCCTCAGCAAGCTTTCTAGGGTTAGTCAGCTTGCAATCAATTAGGTGCTGGCGTAGCTCAGGAAAACAATTACTAGATAAATGCTCCCATGCAATCAAATCATAAAACTGTGCAAAAGTTTCTACTTTGCTACCTTTTACCCAGCGTTCCATGGCTCTGCAAAAAAGGACACATATTCAACCCACGTGGTACCCTCTAGCTTCTTACAGACCCTAAACCTCTGTCTATACATCTCAGGGGTCAAACCATAGCGGGTCATCAACGCTTCCTTCATGTGGGCATAAACCATCCTACTTTCTGGGGGCAGGTCCAACAAGGTATCCCTCCCCTCACTCACAAAGCTTCCCCAAAACCTCGCTCCCCAATCCTTCTCAGGGACCCGGTGGGACACCATGGCTAATTCATAAGCGGCAAACCATTGCCCAATATCTTCACTTTTGTGGAAATCTTTAATAACCTCCTTGGGTATATACACCCTACTCTCAGGGTGCACTACAGGTACGCTGCCACCAGAGGGGAGATTTCCATGCTCTTAGCTTTAATTCCAACTCCCTCAATACTCTCTCATGCTCAAGCTTCATCCTCATAATCTCAATTTCTAACTTCTTGTTCTCTAGGTCCCGGTGACCATCCATTTTAAGCTTAGCCATCTCCATATTATGCCGCCTATCTCTCTCCCTGTCCTCCAGCTCTTCTGGGGACAGACCCTTAGCGGACACACTAGAGCCCGGGTTGGAAAGGGCTGGATCTTCTACTAAGTCTACTACATCGCCCTGCTGCTCTCCTCCCTCCACAAGCTCTCCTAGATCCTTAGGGGCATCCCTGGCTTCTAGCCAGGCCTTCAGCGCCTTGTAATACTCCTCCCTTCTAGTGAGACCTGTGATAGGGACTGTGAATTGCTTGCAAAAATATTTGAGCTGCTTGGCATTGTAGGTTTCTATTTTCTCTTCTTCCCAGGAGAGATCTTCTGAGGCATTGGATCTGGGCTTGCCCATTGTAGAAATAACTGGCAATATCAATAAAGGACAGAAGAAAACTTCTCAAAAATGTAAGCGGGTGAAAAATCACCGGCAATATCAATCACAATATAGGATCCTAAAAACTCTCAGAAATGTGCGTGGGTGAAAAATCACCAGCAATATCAATCACAATAGGGGATCAAAAAACTTTCAATAAATGGGCGCGGGTGAAAAATCACCGGCAATATCAATCACAATATAGGATCCCAAAAACTCTCAGAAATGTGCGTGTGTGAAAAATCACCAGCAATATCAATCACAATAGGGGATCAAAAAACTTTCAATAAATGGGCGCGGGTGAAAAATCACCGGCAATATCAATCACAATATAGGATCCCAAAAACTCTCAGAAAATGTGCACGGGTGAAAAATCACCGGCACTATCAATCACAATATAGGAGCAAAAAAAATTCTCAAAAAAAATGTATGCGGTACGTCATGGTCTGCACTCACTAGTAGTGTACACTATAATTACTGTATGCGATCATAAATGCAAGTCCAGATCCTCACCGCTGACCACCAATGTTAGAAATGGGGGTCTCTAGTTGGCAATGGCTGGCCACTGTCCAAGTAGGGACCCTTCTTCCTAAGTCAGAGTGAGAGGGCTACCCTCTTTAATACCCCTGCTCAACCCTGTGGTAACGTAGTACGAGCAGGTAGGCTTATCTCAGAGGCAGGGTGTGAAGCATTTATGATCATACACAGTAACACAGTGAGGAACACTACAAAGGGACACCACACAAGTAGTTATTATAAAAAATAAGTATCTTTATATAAAGGCAGATTTATCACAAGACCAATAACTGTAAAAGCCGCAATACTGTCAAGAATAGGCTAGCTGTTGAAAGGTTGTCAAAAATAGTTCAAAGGTTGCAAAAATAAGGTTCAAGTTCAAAGCAGTGGTCTCTGCGACCCTTTCTTTCACAAAGTACCTGGGTTTAGTAGCAAAACCAACAAAGTGTCGCAAATAAGCTGTAGCGATGATTCTCGGCACGCGAGGCCGGCGATGCGTTGAAATCCTTGCCGCAAGGGAGGATGATGCGCCGATCTGCGGGATGCGTGCGGAGACGATGCGACAACTTCTGCACGCTGGACCGCCGATGCGATGACTTTCTTGCCGCGTGGGAGAAGTCGATGCGGTGATCCTGTTGCGCTGTGCGATCGTGTTGCGATGCGAAGACAAGACGCTCCGCGAGGGAGCGACGAAATTCGGTGCGATGCGATCAAAGTGGCGAACGCACGGCGTCCGCACTGCGATGTCTCGAAGCGATGATTTCTTTAAGGGTTGCGAGTGCGCGGCGACAGCAGCGCGATGATCTTTCCAGCGCATCTCGGCTGCAGCGGCTCGCAAAGGGGCGTCAGCGATGGTTTCGGGTTGCGGGCCCTCGGCGGCAGTAGCGCGATGATTTTCCCAGCGCTCTCGACTGCAGCGGCCCGCAAAGATGCGTTAGCGCCGATTTCTTACCCTCTTCTCTCTGATGCAAACTAGAGGCCCTGGAACTCACAGGAGCCTCCTCAGCAGATAGCAGTCCTCGCAGGGAGGAAGCAGGAGGTTGGTGGTGGAGTCTGTTGTGCCTGAGACTCCAGCAGGAGGCTAGCTCTTTTCCTAGCCCTTGGGTGATTGCTGTACAAAAATAAAAGTTCTCTCAAGAGTTCCTTTTCCTCTTCTTCAAGGTCCAGTGGTCACTGCTGCAGGCCAGTGCAAGAAACAACACACAGCACAGGGACAGTCACTTCCTGCAGATTCCTCCAGTGGCACGGACAGAGTTTCCTCTCCAGATCCAAAAGCAATACAAATGTAGGGGGTTTGAGCACAGATATTTATACCCCAAAAACCTTTGATCCTTGAAGCTACCAGTCCCTGAACCTAGCGAGAACCAGTTCTGCTCAGGCCTGGAGCACTTTGTTTACCAGGCTGCATCCTTCCTTTCAGAAAGAGGGGGTCTGCTAGCAGACACACAGTGGGAGGTGGAGCCAGCATTCACCTTGCCAGGCACAGCCCTATTCAGATCAAAGAGCCACCCCTCCCCACACTCTAAATGCAGATCTCTCTATTCCACCCAGGTCTGACTCAGCCTGTCCTGCCCCTCTAAAACCAGACAGCCAATACACATAACGGCAGAGCACACTGGAAGGCTTAGGCAAGAAAATACCTACTTTCTAAAAGTGGTATTTTCAAACACAGAATATAAAAATAAACTTCACTAAAAGGTGTATTTTAATATTCTGAGCTCAGGCATACTAAATTCGTTTTTCTACCATGTTCCTGGGGTCAGTTAGGACTATAGCATGTAATAGTCAAACTGCCCATTCTAGCCTACGAGGAACAGGTAGCCTTACAGTAGTGAAAAACGAAATGGTGCATAATTCACTACCAGGACATGCTACACACACCAAGGCATGTCCTGCCTTACACATACAAGGCACCCTACCATAGGGGTGACTTACAGGATGCTAAGGGAAGGTTCAGGGGCTGGGAAGTGAGTGCACTTCACAGCCAAGATGGCAGTTCTGGACTGCACACAGACACTGCAGTGGCAGGTCTGAGACACACTTTACAAGCTGCTTCTGTGGGTGGCACACATCAGTGCTGCAGGCCCACCAGCAGCATTTGGTTTACCAGCCCTGGGCACACATAGGCCACACTACTAGGGACTAACAGGTAAACCAAATAAGCCAATCAGGGATATACCAATTCACATAGACATTTTATACAGGGAGCATTCGCGCTGTGACACTGAATGGCAGTGGCACAGCGCCCAGAGCATCTAACACCAGTAAAACAGAGGAGACAACAGCGAAAAATGGAAGGGAGACCCACGCCAATGGTGCCAGGTCTAACAACACACTACTGGGAGGCGGTCATGGAGACAATTACTCAGGTGTGTGGCTCTGAAGTTCCCCCTGAGCCAAAAAGGTGCCTCCTCAATATATGGGAACCAACCGACCTTAATCACGCAGCACAGGACTGGGTGACCCTCGGGATCACGTTAGCTAAACGCAATATCGCACAGCACTGGGGCGCGCCCACTGCCCCCCGGCAACAACACTGGTGTCAAGACATGGATAGAGCAATGGTGGCCGAAAAAGCAGTCTTCATACACAGAGGGTGTCCCAAAAAGTGGGAGCGGGTGTGGGGCAAGTGGAATTCGTTCCGTGGTAATATTTGTGCCCCCCCGGCAGAGGAATCAGACCCAGACTTAAGCGACTAGCCCACAAGGTCTATTAGAGGGCCGGCTACACGCCCAGGATCAGGGGTCTAGACACTTTGATAAACTGAGCCGTGAATTAAGGCAACTATGTACAATGCATTACCTGTGTATATAACCTGTAATGAATGTATCATGCTAATGGACATTGCTAAGCGTAACCAGCACTGTTTGTTTTATTTTTTGAACATATGACAATAAAAAGTTTAAAAATAAAAAAAGGGGGAACAAGCATTGGCATAGCCAATAGGTCTCGCCTTTGGGACTTTATCAGTGTCAAGTCATGCAGTCACGGCATCCCGTTTATAGATTGGCACACATGCAGTAATGGTGCCCTGTTGCATAGATTGGCACAATTTGTGTGATGATGCCCACTGTATAGATTGGCACATGTGCAGTGATGGTACACCATTGTTATGCGCGAGGGGTGGATGGAGGCCCACATGCACATTAGTCTACACACAAAAAAACTACAAAGATGCCAGAAACTGTAGAGCTTCCCCCCACCCGGAAAGCGTCCATCGGTATGGTGTGATCCCTGGCCACGAGTGAAGAATAACCCATGCATGCCGCACCTGCTGGAAGGGACGCCACACCCGACACCTACCACAGAGGGTGGACAGCATGAAAAAGTATTTCTAGCTGCACAGTAATTAGTGTGTGCAGAGGTAGAACACGCGGAAATTATGCTGTAGAGTGCTCTGCAATGAGGACGGGATAGGCAACTGGTGCGGGTGGGTGCAGCTAGAGTGAGCCGGAGACAGCAAGAGGGGAGTAGGTGTTTTTAGCAAGATGGAGATGGCAGGAAAGTGTATAGCTTAGTGGCGTAATGAAAATTGAGGGCCCCCCCAGCAAGGTACGTGGAGGGGCTCTCTGGCCAAGGTATTGTACTGAGGGGGCCCCTTGCAGCTTGGGGTGCCCCCCGCATTGTGGGGGCTGCGGGGGCCTGTGTTACGCCACTGGGATAGCTTTGAATGCAAATAAATATGTAGTGGTGGTGAGAAAAGGAAGGATGTAAAAGGGGAAGGGATTTTAGCGAGTTGGTGATAGCACGGAAAAGGCCAGGGAGAACGTATAAGGGGAGAGCAGAATAAAAGAGGTGAAGCTGGCGAAGAGAAGGCGGGAGAGGGATGGTGAAGGAGAATCGGGGGTGCGAATGAAATGAGAGACTTCAGAGCGGGAGTGTACAGAAAAGAAGTGATGTTGGAGTGAAAGGGGGTTAAAAGTAAACCAAACTAACTAAACAAGCAGCAACCAGAGGGAGGCAGTGGGGGGGGGGCAGGGATGGCACGGGGGAGATTAAGTGAATTAACACTTACCAAAGACCTGTGCAGCTGGGAGAAGCGACATGCAAAGCTGAACAAATGCCACGCAGTATACTCTTGCAGAGTCTGATTAGCTGGCTGGCTGTTTCCGTCCTCGGCTGCCCCCACGGCGGGCCCGGCGCTGCTGATTCACCCATTGCAGAGGGAAGATGGTGGGCATGCGTAAACTGTAAGTGTTACGGCCGCCAGGGAAATGCAGGCTGCAGAGTTGATGGCCTGATGTGGGCTGAAAAGTACTGAAACAACCGCTGATGCCCGCGCGGGACATATTGTTAAGCCAGAGCAGACGCAGCTCCGGGTCCTTGGGGAAGGTGTAGAAGTGCAACTCCCTGTCGCGGTGCGAGTTGCTATAGCATCCAGGCATACAGCACGTGAAACCAGGCATCGCGAAAACGCAGGAGAGGCCTGGGCCCTCAGAGCTGCTATTGCGGGGCCCAAAAGTTGAAAGCAACAAGCGAACCGGAACTACAAGTCCCACAATGCTAACTGGTTACGGGGACAGAGGCGAGCTCGACGGCCGAAGTTTGCATTTAAAGACCTAGATATCCCAGAATGCAAACGGATTCTGGCGATAAAAACTAAATAATGCAGTGATAAATTAGACAAGCATTGGCCGCGCGGCCGTGAAAGTAACGAGGCCGCGCGGCCGTGAAAGCGAAAGTTATGGCAGGGACGCGCTCTGTGGTGGGGGAGGGGCAGAGCGAGGCGCTTGGGAGAGCAAGGCTTAATGAGCCATGAAAGCCACATGGCGGCTGCGCTCGTGCACGCGCTCGTGAACGCAAGCTTGAGGCCAGGAAAAGATTGTGGTAGCACTTTGAAAAGCCACTAACTAAATGTCTCGCAGAGCAGCGCATGCGCTGGCTCAGCGAGACCTAAAAATGTGTAACCTGGTCTGGTTCTATTGTAAAGTGCTGTGAGGCCCTTGGGCTAGGGCTGTGCAGTAAAAGTAGCAAAACAATCTTTGGATGATGGTAGAACTGCCTGTTCCTGCAAGGCTCCATTCTCCACGGTACCTGTGTTATTGTCTCCCCATTTCATTACTATTTCTTCCTCTGCTCTGTTTTGTACTGCTGCTTAGAATACAGCACTTTGAAAGTTTATATTATAACATCAAACGTTTTTCTGGAGCTTTTATTGAGTATAAGAAACATCAAGTTTACATAACTTGTCCAGATGTCACTGTATTAAAGCTTAATTAATCACTACCAGCTAACACACGGAACAATTTATGATTTGTATCTCAGAAAAAAGGGGCATCAGTTTGAAGGCCGTTTGGTCCAATTGTTAAAATTATGTCAAAACATTTGCATTTTAACATTTGTGATGATTTTGATTACTTAGGCCAGTCATACTAAGGCGGTAAATTGTGCCTTTACTCTCTTTTCTGTTAGCTTAATCTGCCCAGGTCACGAAGTTCAAGTGATTTGTGCCCACCTCCAATGCACCAATCATTGGAGACATGGCAGTCTTTGACATCTGAACAACAGCTAATCACATTGTCCCTAAGGCTTCTCATCCCCTCTGAGAAGAGACACATCAGGCTTCTCACCAGTTCCGGATTACCAAATAGGCAAAGTAGGCACCGGCATATGGGCCCCACTCCTTTTTGAGGCCCCGCGACAACAAATCAAAATAATATTGATTTGTTCTTGAAAGAAAATTACAATCAAGCTTTCTTAAATATTGTTTCCAAAAGATAGAAATAAATGAATCAACTCAAAGAAACGAAAACTTTACATTAAAGACCCTATAGAGAAAATACTGTATTAATGTAATGTCCCCATTAACAACTTAAAGTACACATACCAGAGACATCAGATTCACATAACAGTTTGACTCTTAAAAGCTCGTCTTCTGGCAGCTGAAAGTTTGTAAAAAAATCCGGTGCATTGGGTTTTTGGAGATAATTTGCGAGGGGGGGCCCAGGAATTTTGACTGCTTAGGGGCCTCCACAGGGTTTAATCCAGCACTGCTCCTCACCTACTTGAACATTCAATGTTCCCACTCTATGTGAGGTGTGATGAGACACGAGCATGCTACTAACAGGGCTAGACTGGGAACGCAAACCGGCCCTGGCAATTCAGTTGGGCTGGTCGCGGGGGGGGGGGGGTGGGGTGGTTGCGCATAGAGTACAGTGCAGCTGCTTTTGTTACAGGGGGCCGATATTGCAGCTATGTTGCAAAACCGGCCTCTGGTAACATAAACGGCCCCCCAAGGGTCCAAAACCGGCCCCCACCCGGCCAACACAGAGAAGCTAAAACAAATCCATCCCCATAGAAATCAAAATGGTATTTCATGCAATGCAACAGCATATAAATAGCTCTTAATTTCTATAAGAGCTCTGCCCCCTTTAACAGTGGAAACACTGGATCAAAAAACAACACTAACACCCAAAACATCTTACCCAAATGAAAAACACATCAACCTCACTGCTCTCCTTTACTCCATCCACACGCCTTCAGAAGCTGTATTTTTGTTGCTGCCTAAATATTCACCAGCAAGCGAAACCTCGACCCCATCACATATACAGTGCTCTCCATCCCTTTTCCGGCATGCATAAAATGTAAGTATAAATGAATTATCTAAAACGACATCCACACAAACAAATCAGCCGAGTCAGCACAAACCGATAGGATTTAATTCACATAGGTGAACCAGCAGCATCTATAAAAACAGTTCAGCAAAATGGAAAAGAATGGTTAACCCCCAAGTTCCCAATACCTCTGTGGTATGCAGTAGCAGCAGTAAGTGCTATATTTACACAATTACAATTCAACATGGTCTGCAAAAGTCATTTTGTGGTAAATTCTTCAGCGTTCGAGATGGAATTAGGGCAGAGGTTCTAAGAAAATATACTGTAATACTCGTGTGAATTGGGTGATTTTCAGTGTGCCAACAATCAAGATGGCAGAGCCACTGTTCAGGTATTTGGTCATCATCGTCTGTCAACTACTCTCCCACAGCATCCTCAGTTTTATCAAGCATTACTTAAATCAGACAATAGTTAAAACATCCAACAAGCTCTGAGGCCACCGTTGGGTGTTTTTTTTTAGCAATTTGTAAAAACCGTGAATAAAAAATAAATACCTAAATCAGTATGCTTACTCCATCTTTCTAATTGTGATAAAATAGCTCTATTTCAAGATGTTTCTTAAATCGTTGAAGGCTGCCTTGGGAATGCAATTGATTAAAGAGTAAGGCAGATATAGCTGTTATTGCAATATGTAGTCCCATATTGAACCTGCCAATTTATGCAAAGGATATGGGGATATTGGTCACACAGCAACCACAAGGATTCCTCTGGGATTTTTGTCTTGTAAGTCATAATGAGATTTTCGATGACAACATTGCAATGGTCAGTTCCTCGTGTTCAATCTAGATTATCAACTAGGGGTGCCCCAACCGCCTTCCCTTTACCCTCCTTGCCTCCACATATATTTGCGAATACCTGCGTACGTAATGCTAAGGTTTGCTTGGCGAGATGAACTGGACAAATCACCAAAAGTGTCCATCTAAAGTCTGTACTTTTGGGGCAACTATCAACGTAGGTCTATTTTTTGAACTCTCCGTGAATCGAGGTGTTAAAAATCGTGTTCCAACCCAAACCTGGAAGGGCTGAGAGTCAGCTCAATATTTTGCCTTGGCTATCCTTCGCCCAGATGGCATAAACACAGAGATCTGTTGGCTTATGTTCTGATCCTTTCAATAACATTTAGGGCATCTCTGATTAAGTAGCAAGCATAGGGCTTGCTACTTGCAGTACAGTAAAATAGTTGAGAAGCATGCTTATGCCCCACTTACCAGACTCCGTCACCTGGACTCACAGGAATGTGTTGTGACAAGACGGATGTAATACTCAATTTTTTACTGTGCAATTACTTTGTACTTGTGGTAAGAATTTGTGATTTTAGATTCATGTGTTAGATATTAGATAGTAAATAGTTACAATGGAGTTGAAATTGAACAGGATTTTTGCAGAAACAGCAAAAGTCTTTAGGTTTCACCTATCAGACAGCTTTTGTCTGTTTGTAGGAGACCGTCTCTTGAGGATCATACCAAAAACTTACAGTGGGCTTAGAGCCTATCCATTACTTATATTGGTTGGGTTTACTGTCCCTCTCATTTGCTTCCTTCTTATTCGCTGGCTTGCTTTACTCTTCTTGTGGATCATAGCCACTTTACCATACTTTTGATTGGCTGATCAGTATTCTTCCACAGCTCATATATAGGGAAGTATTTTTTTCTGCTACATTAAGCACTCCATGAGTATGCATGTGTTTACTTACTTTCTTGTCTTGTGCTGCTCCCCTCCCCTCAAATATCCGCCACCGCATGTTGCTATGCCTTCAACCACCCCAGCAAACTGCCCCGCCATTGCTCCCCTACCCACCACGGTAGTTGAATTTTTTTTGGAGAGCCTGGAAGCTGTCATTTGTTACCGGACCTCTCCGAATTGCCTGAAGCGCTTCCACGCGTCACCTTGCTTTTTTAGATTTTCTGATGATGAACAGCATGGGCAAAAGCATTTTGATTTTCGCCGGTGCTGCGCAGCATGGACAAAAAGCATTAGCAAAGCCAATAGGTTCATAAGCCGATAATTATTGGGTTTGCCAATTCTTGTTTTTCTTCGCAGTATCTTGGAAAGGCAATTCTGTGTACAGTGCTGTAATGGCCTCGAATTTAGAGTCATTGAGCAGGTAACCCAGAATATGAACATAGCATTACAAAAGGTATGCAAACATTTAGGCTGTGTAAACTGGAATGTCTTATGTATCTTTAAATAGAAAAAAAAAAAATACTTGGCTATTACAATGCATCGGCTTTTACGTCGCACACCTGATTTTAGCTGAAGCAAAATAAAAAAACTATTCGAAAGGTTTCACAAAAAGCTTAACATTTCTTGGCACGTCATTTTGTCAATGGTTTCATCCTTCTTGGAACTGACATGCTATAATTTCCATAACTGCCACTTGTTCCACTGTTTTCGAAATCGTGTTTGCGTGTCTTTGTCCTCACTTAAGGTCGAGGAGACCCGACACTCAGTCAGCTTTTCATGCATATTAAACAGCAACCACGCTATCCTTAATTTTTCCAAGAACGTAGCAAAATGAGGGTAGAGAGCACAATTGCAGGGACTCGTGTCCTCGTCAAGTGCTGAGGGGGCTCTTGACGCGCTGGTTGCTAAGCAGTGGAGCGGGCTGGAATGCGTGGCTCACTCGAGGCCTCTTGTGTGCGTCTCCCCTTTGCCAGAATGAGGCTGCGCGCACGAGGGCCTGGGAACAGGAAGTCCCTGCACAGACTGTCTTCTGGTAAGCGTGATTAATGAAAAGTGTGCGCTTGTGTGATCCCTTCCATAGGGTTCGGGCTAATTGTGACGTTTTAAAACAGGAGCAATGTTTACCTGCCCTTTCGGATTTAGAAGGCCTGCGGATTTATGGCAACCTAGGCCCAGATTTCCAAAGGTTATGCGTTGGGTTATGCGTCGCATTGCGCTGCCTTACTTTACTTTGTGTCAGGGAGGCATTACATGGTGGTGCATAGGCTTTCCAGTGCATCTCCACCTGCGGATTTTGACACAAACCCCTATCTACAAAGACTTGTAGACATGGATTTGCACCAAAATTGTGCGCCAACCTGAGGCTGGTGTAGCAAATAGAAATATTTGTATTTCTCCTGTTTATTTCCTCTACGCATGCATACTGCATTTCGCAGCACACATAGAAATAGGAAATAGCCTCAAAGGATGGTTTCTGTGCAGAAAAGTACCACTTCCTGCACAAAGACCATCCTGACCACAACGCAGACACCCTTGCACTATGGCGCAATGGTGCCTGCTTTGGTGCTAGGCAGCCACAAGTGCACCAGTGGAGGAGAGAGCAGAACGCCACTGTTTCTTTGAAGATTTGACTCAGTACTTCTTACTCCAGATGATGCAACACGGTGCAGTAACTTTGCTTGCTGCTCTGAGGTGCACCACTTGTTAGTAAATCTGACCTCTAGTGTTTTTCTCCTGGCGTTTTCAGATGCTCCTGCTCCAAGCAGGTGAACTCTTAAAAAAAAAACTGTGGGAAAATGGGGAATTGCGAGGGCGTGTCTATGCTCTGATTTACCTATTCTTTTGGTAATTCTTCTTTTCTAAGGTGACCCTCAAGGTCCCATTCGTAAACAGTTGTTTCTGCTAGCAGCATGCAGCAGTTTACAAAATCCCAACATAAAACTAAAAACATAAAGTATCCCTTGGTGTAGCAGATAAATACACTTCTTTGTCTTCCTACATTTTTTTTTTGCAAAATGTTTTTATTAGAGTTTTTCGTTAAACATAAACACAGCAATGCAAGAAGAATCCTTAAATAGGGAGTCACAAAAGTAAACATGGAGCATGAAATACCATTAGAAACATAGTATCCTGAGCATAACCGAACCTTGTCATTGCCGGAGCAAAAAAATAGGAAAATCGGGTATACACGTCTTAGGGGTATACATGGCTATACAGCAGTGTATTAAAATCAAACTAATAAATATTCAGTGGGTAGAATCCACAACTTGAAGAGGAGAGGGGTGGGGCACTGAGGCAGATTGAGACGTAGTAAGGTGAAAGACAGCGTGAATAATATGTATTGATTTGAATAGTATACTAACAACGGTATCGTGAAAGTGGGGAGGAGGATTTGCTGTTTTTCGCTGCATGAGGGGTCAGAGAGTGGAGGTAGGGAAGGGTCAAAGAGTTTTTACATGCAATAATGGACTGTGGGGGGGTCGTTTACTTGGAGCTCCCAGGGCAGGTCCGCAGTGCAGTCTGATTCATGGGGGAAGATCGTCTGGGACATGAGGTGCAGGAATTGCTTTAGGAGCGTGTCCCACTCTTGTGAAATTGGGCGTTTGTGAAGGTGGCGTGCTTCTTCACAGTGTAGGGTGGACCCCTCTACCGTCCCCCATTTGCGCACTGCACCTTGCCATGCCACCAGTGGTGGAGCATTTGGGGCCCTCCATTGGAGTGTGAATGTCCTTTTGGCAAGTAAAAGGGCCAACCTTATGAAGCGAGTACGTACTGTGTATTTCTTCTTGAGATAAAAAATGCCTAGCGCAGGCTTCCCACGTATATATGTCCGTGAGTTCATTGATCTGGGGTTGTGTGGTGTGCACTCCCCTCCAGTAGGTGATGAGAGCGGTACAAGACCATAGCATATGGCGGAGGTCCACGACCCCCGAATTAGAGCGGGAGCACTGTAGGTCCGCCATGGGGAAGTAGCAGTTGAGTTGCGCGGGGGTCAAATATGCACGATGAAGGCTATGAAATTATATCTTTTTTAATCTGGCATTGCTTGATACGCTCTGAGGAAAAGTTAGGGCCTGGTTCCATTCAGTGTCATTCAATGCCCTCCCCAGGTCTTCCTCCCATTTGACGCGTAAGGGCCCTAACAGGGTCCCTGTATGTTCTCGTAGTGCTCTGTAGAGCCATGTGATCAAGTGACGGTCCTTCCCCATGGTGAGGAGTGCCTGGAGGAGAGCGTGTGTTCGAGGCTCCTCATCTCGTGTAGAGCATAAGGTATGGCAAGTATTATGTAGTTGGTGGCAAGTGAGAAATTGTCCTGGCAGGAGGTCATAGTCCGTCTGAAGATGCTCGAACAAAAGGAGGTGGCCATCTGAGAAAAGGTCGCTGGCTGTGGTCAGAGACCAATCGTGCCAGCTTCGTAGTTCTGCAGCTGAGGATGTCCCAGGGTAACGTGGGAGGCCCAGCAAAGGGAACCCCGGAGCATATGGAGGAATGTGTTGTGTGTGGAATTGCACTTAGGTGTTACATATGCGGCCAACCTGCACTTGGAGAGAGTGCAGGGATTCTGGCAAGAGCCGGGGAGCTGGAAGTCTCGGATTGTGGCAGCTGTGAAGGGCTGCAAGCCATGGTATGTTTCCTCCAGATTATGGTTTGCCAGCCATCTGGCACATCGATTGCAATTGTGCCACCAGCAAATAGGCTTCAAATGATGGGGCACCTAAGCCGCCCCCTTCCGGTAGGTAACGGTAACTTTTTCAGGGCTATCCGACAGCCACCGCTGCCCCAGATAAAAACTATCATGTTTGATAATGATTCAAGTCCACAGAAGAAGCTGTGGGGGGGTACCACCGGTAGGTTGGTAAAGTAGTATAGAAAGTGAGGTAAGATCACCATCCTTGATAAAGCAATCTTCCCCGTGGTAGCAAGTGGTAATCTCTTCCAAAATTGCACCAGCGACCCCAGTGCTGTTAGTGCGAATCTCAGGTTGCCTTTAAGGTGGCCAGTGGGGGAGTGATACGGGTGAACTACTAAATACCAGACTGCAGAATTCCACCAGGTAAGCGGTATTCCACTCAAACAGATCTCCTGTGAGGCCACGTTAGGGTGTAGCGGAAAGACTGAGGACTTGTCCCAATTTACTGTGATGCCTGTGTTTTTGGCCAATGTCTGGAGCGCATGGAGGATAGATCTGCGCAGACATCACAGAGGTACAATAGCAGATCGTCAGTGTACAGCGACACTGCATGTGTCCGGTCAGCAAGGGAGATACCTCAGTGTTGACCATCCCTCTGGAGCTGGATGGCTCCATATCGATCGCAAATAGCAGGAGGAGAGAGAACACCCCTACTGGGTGCCACGCTCTACTGAGAACGTAGATGAGATGTATCATCCCAGCCGGACCTGAGAAAGAGGCTTCGTATACAAGAGCTATGAAAAGGCCAAGAATGCATTTACCTATACCCATCTGTGCATGGACCTGAAACAGGAAATCCCAATCTAGCAAATCAAACGCCTTCTCCAGGTCAAGGACCAGGCAGGCCGCCAACAGGAATCACCCCTGAACCTGATCCTGTACATGAAAAAGACGATGAAGGTTGTGCAAAGTGCTTCACCCAGGGACAAACCCATTTTGATCTGGATCGATAAGGTCTGGAAGGATTTGCGCATATCTGTTTGATAACATTTTCCCCAGTATTTTAAAATCTGCTTGTAATATGGCAATGGATATGAGGATGCGCAGGTGTGGTCTCGGTTTGGCTTGAGAATGGATATGAGCAAAGATTCCCAAAGCGAGGCTGCTAGTTTACCTGACCCTAGGGCATCATTGTACATTTCAGCTAATCATGATGCTTGCCTGCCAGTAAAAGCACTGTAGTATTCTATAGGAAGGCGATTGAGGCCTGGGGTCTCATTTCTGGCGAGATCCTGAATTGCCTGCTTAAAATCTGCTGCTGGGATACAGTAAGCAGGCTGTCCGGTCGGGCTGCAGAAATCTGAGGCAGGTAAAGGTGTAATTGGAATGTCCCTTTACCGCTACCCAGCATTCGGCTGGGTGCCTTATAAATTCCAGAATATTATCTGTACAACTCTTGAAGGATATCATGTTGCGCGTGTAAGATTATGCCAGTGGGGGAAGTGAGCTCCAAGATGGGAGTTCCCGTCTTCTCCTGTCGGATCAACCAGGGGAGGAGGTGACCGGATTTATCTCCCTCCTTGTGGGTCTTAGCCTCATTGGCAGTAAAGCTAAAGCATCGTAGGTGCTCCAAGAGAGCCGCATGTTGGCGCTTTGCCTCTTCCAACGCGGCTTGGTCAGTAGCGTCCCACTCTCCCTTTCACTCCATCAATGGTAGGCGTTGTTCCGCCTATGTAATTTCCCTACCGAGGGTCCTACGAACCCCTACAATATTTTGGATACAAATGCTGTGTATGACCACCTTAAAGGCGTCCCACTCAAGTATTCTGGTGGAGGCGGTGCCTCCATTTTTATAGAAGTAATTACATTTGTGTGACTCCTGGAAAACAGGGTCATCCAGGCAATCTCGGGGAAGACGCAATGTGGGGGGTCGGGGGACGCTCCTTTGTATATCTCCTATGTGGGCATCATTGTCAGAGACCACACGGCCCACTTAGTCTGCAGTACGGACCAATGGCAACAGAGGTAGTGAGAATACTATACGATCAAGGTGCAAATATAAGTTGTGGGGCACCGACTGGAATGAATAGACTCGCGAGTCGGGTTATAAGGCTCTCAACATGTCTGCAACTCCCAGTGCTCTACCCAGCCCGCAGAGCCCTCTCCCTGTGCTAAGGGGGGTGGTGCCTGGTAGGGGCGGGTTTTACGTGCTAAGACATCCGAGAACGTCATCCAGCATGTGTCCTGATTGGAGTTCGGAGCGTATATGCTCCCAAAGAGAATTTTGATACCATCCAGCCATCCCTAGAGCAGCACATAGTGTCCCTCTTTGTCGATGGTCGCATCAGATAACCGAAAGGGAACACGCGGATGGATCCACACCATGGCCCCCCTGGAGTAAGCTAAGTGGTAGCGTAGACAGACAGACGCACGTTTTTTGTTTCAGAAGGCGTTGCAGTTCTACTGCTGTAGTGTGAGTTTCATGAAGAAAAATTATTTGCGCCTGTTGCCGTTTGATGTATGAGTAAATGGAGTTACCGTTTTTGTGCTGTATGCATCCCCTTGAAATTGAGCGTGAGGAAACCTAGTGGTGGTAAGCGGAGCCATTACATGTGAGGTAAGGGTAGTCTGTCCCAGTGAATCTGGGGAATATCAGCGAGCACCTCCATGTAGCCATGCCCATCTCCTTGTTCTACAATTGTTGCCTGATGCATGTCTGCCTCCGGGGTTCGTGTAAGGGGTACAGTGGCTTGAGGGATTATGTGTGTAAACAAAAACTCGTAGAGTCTACGGTAACCGGCAGTATGCCCAAACTGGATACTAGGGGCAACCATCTGAATATGTGGGATGGTGGCCGCATTGTGGAATAGAAGGGTGCAAGAGCGTTCCACCCTTTGTGTCAATATTGTGATCGGTCTGGGCCCGGCGTTATGGGCGCGATGAGGTGGAGTGTTGAGTCTCCGAGGCAGCCATGCACAGACAGCTGGGCCGGGAGCCTAATAAACGGTGAACTCTCGGAGAAGCCGGCGGGCAACTGGGAGCAAGTTTGAATCCAGGGAAAAGTGATCTAGTAGTGCTGTGCCTACCTGTGTCCGTCCTTGAGCTAGGCAAGTGTGCCATGCAAAGGTGGAAAATAGGAGAGGGGAAAGGGGGAGAAAGATGGGGCTAATGAGTTAGGGTAGGGGTGGAAGGACAACTGTCCACTGCAAGTGGCGACTAATTAGATGGTCGGGAGGTAGTCGATAGATCTCCCACAGCAGATAAAAGAGTATTTCTTTTGGTTAGAGTTGGTCAGTTTGTTTCCCACAAGATGTCTGCATTCTCCGAGAGGTGATGGAGAAAACTATGTACTAATGAACCTTGTTACCTTTTATGTGTGGTTCATACAGAGTCAATTTATCATATTTGATTGTTTAGAAGTTGAAAGAGAAACTGTAGTCTCATCGTTCACTGGAAATGCATATAACAGATTAGTTTAAAGAGTTGCTGCACAATCCTAGACATCTCGAAATAAAAAATAAAAATAATGTGACTTTTGTCATATTTAACATGATCACTATCTAAATTGGAAAAATGATGGTTGAATTTCCTGTGAGGATTAATATTGTTTTATTTCTTTTGTTCTATATTCATACACGTTGGTTTATTTTGAACTGATTCGTACTTGTCAACAGTAAAAAAAAAAAAAAAAAAACTAAACTAAAATGCGCATTTAAATGCACAATGACAAAAATCCAAAGTGTGAAATTAACAAGAGATTTATTTGATCAGTAGAAACGTAGAGATATATGTGCTGCTTCATCGTGCCTGCCGAGCGGGTGCAAATCCTGTTGCTTCTAAGCAACTCGATTGAAATCCTGACGCACCTCAACAGCATCTGCCGGCGACACACCCAGATGATTGGTTACTGCTTCCTTCCCTTTTACTAATCTGGTTCAAACACGTTTTTTCCTCGTCGTATTTATTCAAACGTATTTTCCGTCGTCGAGTGCCACAAATATAAACCACGGAGGACACTGACTGTTGTACTTCGTATTTGCCAAACAAAGAATTTATACTGCCTTATATCGTTACACATTTTTTTCAAGCTTTAGCCTATTTATTTTGATAAGTACTGATCTGCCAATTCACACAGTGCCACCGTGTGTCACACGATATTGGCTCCCTTCACACGGTTACCCTGCAAGGTTGCCGTGGCAGAGAAAACGAGCTGGAAACCACTGCAAAGAGTGGATTTTGTTACAATACTGAGTCAAGTTACTTCGTATACCCAGTTTTTGTAAAATACAGGCACCGCAAACAGTGCAGTCTGCCAGTACAGCTCCCTGTCTCCAACTGACATTCAGCAGAACATCATTACAATGGAGACAGTCAACATTCCTGGCATGAGCTACATTTAAAGCAGCTATGCCCACTATACCAGATTTCTTGTTCATCTATTGAGGCTTTGAACGGACAATGACAAATGCGAAAATAACCTCAGGACATCAGCACCAGTCTCAGCAAGCTTTTTATTTTTTGAGGCAGTGATTTGGTGGTGGTGAGGGGTCAAAAGTGCACGAGACTCCACCCTCTCCAAGCCCCCCCCCCCTTCACTTGGTGAATTATTTTTTGTAGTTGGTAGGTCTCTAAGTAGTATATAGAGCGCTATGTCTGTTGCCTCATCACCACTTCAGAACATTTTTAATACCTGGATTTTTGACAGATAGGTGCCAGTAGTCAATTATTGGAGTTCTAGATGAAGGCTTACTGAGGAAGGTTGTGTTATTTACACTTGAGTCCAGAGCCAGGTCAGATGTCCTCATGAGGTGGGCGATGTGCATCATAGGTGCAGCTTGGTGTCCTGTTTTGTTTGACTCGGATAGGAACATGGGTTAGGGGATCACATTAAAGCAACAAAGGGTGATGGATGTGTTGCTGAGAGGTGGTCCAATGCTCACTATCACATAGGATAAGGCTCAAAAATGTAAAAACAGGTGTGGGGCTGCTTATATTTCCTTATTTCCTTCTAGAGGAGATCTGTCCTAGAAGCTCAGGCCAGACTGTTTCTCTTGGGCCAGAACTAAGGCAGATTTGCATATGGGTAGTCTTCGCCTAGAGTGAAGTAGTTGTTAATTATTGATTGATTGGAATGTGCCCCAAAGTAATTACCCATGGCTGAGATTAATTGAAGCATTCCAAGAGTGGAGTGCGGTAAGAAATGTATAAAGCAGTGGATTTCTTCTACATAACCCAATCCTATTGTGAGACGTGTTGAATGAAGGATTGGTTGAAGGTTTACTGTCCCCAGAATGTTACAGTAAAATGCTTGAAAGTCTATTATGACAGAATTTAGGATCTAACATGTCACTGTACGACCACCACATGCTTTAAAAATGAGGCCTCACTTTCCAAAAACTGGGTGCTTTCCCTCATCTGAGATACTGGAGCCAAAGCTGAAATCTGCAGCAACGACCACTGCTCCTTGAAGGCAGGTCCAACTGGACACTGGCACAAACATTTAGTGAAGTCCTAAGGCCAGAGGAACAGCCTACAGGTTTGGGACCAGGAGACTATTTCAAGACTAGGTTTAGGTCATACCCTCACCACCTGGCGAGATTGTGTTCACCACCATGGAGTCTAGCACCATCACATGAAGAAACTAGCTCCACCTCCTGGAGAACCGATTCTCACCATCTGATGGGACTGTCTTCACCTCATGGAGAGACTATAGTCCTTACCTGGAGAGTCTGTCCTCCCCCACGTGACAAGACTGAGCTTGCCACAGAGTCGAGCACCACCGCCTGGAGAATTTATCTGCACCACCTAATGGTATTATTATGGCCACGTCATTAGTCTATGCTCATCTACATTGAGAGAAAAACCTCAACACCTGATGAGACTGCGTTCACCAACCAGAGAGTCTAGCACCACCGAATGGAGAATCTAATGTGACTACCTGATGGGACTTTCCTCATGTTTACAGACTACTGTCAGTCCATGAAAAGAAAATCCTCATCACCTGGAGTGTCGACCTCCTTTACCACTGGAGAGATTATGCGTACCACTCAAATGCATGTAGTTCCGTCACATGCCAAAACTAGTCTTACCACCTGCAGAGGCTGTCCCCAGCATCAGGAGACACTGGCCTAATCAACGGGAGAGACTATCTTCACGACATAGACATACTATATTTCCCTAGTGCCCCAGTGGAGAGACATTTACACCTTTATAGTCCTCTCCCTGCTAAGGTTGCCCGTTAACCGAAAAAATGCCAACCATTACTCCAGTGCCCCAAATCTTAATTGTAAATAAAATCAAGAGGCTTTTGCTTCAGGGTCACCACTCATGCAACCCTCCATCTAGTCACACTTACAGATTCTGTACTGGGAACAAACAAGAAATCTAACTGTTAAGTTTTCTTATATTTTATTTTCTTAAATGAAAGAAGTTTGAAGTCACTCAATGTAGTGTTCTCCTCTGTGAGTATCTTTTCACTTTTTCTTGGCTGAATGTTGGGCCTTAGTTATTTATGTCAACGTGGGTGATGCACAGCATCTTGAAAGATCAGCCTGCGGAGGATGGTAGCAGTGCTGAAAATTGAAACAATTTACTCTGGGGCCCCAGACCTTAGGAGTAAGGAGGTAGAAACAGACACAGGGTGCAGTCACAAGTGGTGGAGTCACGAGGAGCGGAGCCCTGCAGTCAACTTATAATTTTTTTTAAACTCTGCACTCCAAAGAAATTGGCAAATGTGATAGTATATCTGTTCTGGAATGTTTAATTGATCACAAACACATTAAAATAGCTTACCAGATTCAGGCACTGGATGCAGAGATCTTTGTGTTCCCAGCAAGGTCTCCTGTACAATAGCAGTAAGATGACTCTGGTGTTTAATGCGCTTGCTTGCTAATCATAGGTTTGACTCATCATGAAAGTGTATAGACTAGAGGGTTAATGTGCAGGGGGCAAACACTGGCCTCGGCCGCCCTGGGGGAACCCTTCAGGGGCCCTGGAGTTAGCCTAGGCCTATAAATATACACAAGTTGCAGGTGCAGTGCCCTCACAACAATCTGGGGGACGTTATCATTTTGCCTTACACCAGTGTTAATGTGCCTGCTGCAAAGCATAAGATGCCACAGATTTGTATTTTATGTAGATGACTCAATGGGGTACCGCTTCCGTTGCAGATACCCTGGTGTTACCTGCAGGTCACAAGTTACAATGTCTTGCAATATAGCTTAGTGAGCATAATGAATTATGAACCAGCACAAAGGAGTTGCATGCTTCTCGCAAGGCTTAAGTTTATAAACTTACTGTTCTTTTTCTTAATATTTTGCTATGCAAAGCATACTAAAAATGATTATTTTCAGTAGTAATAAAGATTTATTATATGTTCTATGTAAATGTTTGCTGGTATAATTGCTTCTAGGGTCAGATAGATATTGCATTCTTACATTGTATGCATATCACTTTCCTTCAAAGCTTTGAAGAGTTAAATACCTGGCTTGATATCACGATTCATCTCTCAAGACTTGTGAAGTGACAGCAAGCTCAAGGCCTTTGTTTCCTCAATAGCAAGGGCACTAATGTATTAGGCCCCAGCCTATTACAGGCCGGGATGGGACCAGCTGGAGCTAATTAGAGGCCTCCATCATTCCCTGGAGGTTGCTGCTCTGCGGGCACTACCAAATGTGTCCTGGTGTCAGACGATTGCACCAGAGCAGGGTTCCTACATTTCACTGGGGCTGGCCAAATCCTGGATCTGGGCCAAAAGTAGCTGCCGGATCAATGATCCGAAAGGATCCTACGAATTTCCAGCACTGATGGGTAGCCAGAGTGGTTTGCCTAGAGCCTGGTGAGAGTCTGTCATGTAGAGCATGTCGTTTTTGGGTCGCAGCCTACCAGACAGTGCAGCTGTCTGGTTTGCTAAAGACCTCTTGAGGACTTTCATAAAGTTGACCTAGGAATGCATTTGCACCCGTTGCTTACCATTGGTTTTGTGGTTAGTAACTCATACTTTCCGGCTTTCTTTTTGCCTGCTTTATTTGCTTTTGGTTGTCTAGGTTCAGTTTGTCCCTTCCATTGCCTAAACAGTGTTTACTGTATTCTTCCACAAACTCGCATTCTGTAAAAAGGCCATTAAATCTTGTTCTCATCCTGTCACATTTGCTGTGCATTCAAAGACAGAGGTCAAATGTCAGTGTGATGGTTTCCCCTCCTAGCTGATAGGGATCCCCGAACGTAGAGCCTTTACTGAGGGTAGAAAACTACACTACACGTGGTCTTGGGAGGTTACAGTGTAATGCTTTATTACAGAACCAACAGTCCGATAGTCGGTGTTCACCACAATCACTGTCAACAAAACGAGGGTTAACGAGGTCCTGAAACTCAGTCGTCCCGTGGAGGGCCTTCTTCCTCAGGCCAGTAGTCCTCCAGTAGGCTCAACCAGGACCGACGTCCCCAAAAGGCAAACAGAAAACAACAACACTGTCACTGTTCTGACTATATGTTACCACTGGCTATGGTGCTCCCCATCACCAACATTCCTGGGTCACCGAGAGGTAGTGAGAGGGAGGGTATAAAGTAAGGAGTAAGAAAAGTGGTATCCTGTGAGGGTTATAACTCAGGAATTACGGATACATTATTTGTGCCATAGACCATTCAAGCCCTTCCCCGCTAACCGCCTCCAACTTTCCCTGAAAGACACTTGCCTGGGACTACGGCCCTCCAGGACCGTAGCGTCGGGTATCGCGGCGTCCTGGCTCCTCTGGGGACGGCCGGATACGTGCGCGGTGTTTGTTGGGGAATCCTCCCTCTTCGGTGCTGTTCCGAAGTCCTCAGGTCTCCCGCAGGTTCCCTCTGTCCTCTGGTCTCCTTCCCCGGCTCCGCCAGCTCCTGCGGTGTTCCGACCCTCGTGCCGGTCCTCCTCCTCTTCCTCGTGGTTCGCCGCGTCCACCTTCTCTCCCCACAAAATGTCCTCTCCTCTTGCGTCCTCCCTCCGTGACGTCATCCCCCCTGTGCCGGGCGTTTTTGTACCGCTCACCTCCCTGTTTATTGGTATCCACCCAGGCGCCATCTTGCACTTCTCGGCTGCTCCGGTCTCGCCACAGTCCATATCACATTGCCTCTCTTCCCAGAATGGACGATCGGGCCATTCTGATGTAGGAAATCGGGAGAGGTAGTCAACTTTTCCTTGCAACTTTCCTGGCATGTGTAGAGTCTGAAAGGAAAAGGGCTGTAAGGCTAAGAACCATCGTAATACCTTAGCGTTGGTGTCCTTATGGGTGGCTTGCCAAGTCAGTGGAGCATGATCCGTCAACAGAAATAAGGGGCGCCCTAGTAAGTAATACTGTAATGACTCCATAGCCCACTTTATGGCGAGGCATTCTTTTTCCATAGTAGCATACCTTGTTTCTCTGGGAAACAGCTTTGGGCTCAAGAACAACACCGGCCTAAGCAAGCCCTGGGAATCCGGTTGGGATAGTACTGCTCCTAACCCTCTATCAGAGGCGTCGGTTTGTAACACAAACGACTTACTGTAAACCTGGACAGGTCAGAACTGGGGCATGACACAGCAAAGTCTTCAGTGCACCGAAACTCTCCTCTTGCGGAACACCCCAGTCTATCTTGGCTTTAGTGGGTTTGTGTCTCAGTAAATCAGTGAGAGGGCTGGCTACCTCCGACAATTGAGGGATAAATCTCCGGTAATACCCCACCAATCCCAGAAAGGCTCGCACCTCTTTCCTAGTGGTAGGTCGTGGAATGTTTTGGATAGCCTCCAACATATTGTGTTGTGGTTTAATAGCCCCTTCACTTATGGTGTACCCTAGATAGTTTATCTGGTGTGTGCCTAGTGTGGTCTTCTTTGGATTCATGGTCAGCCCTGCTTGTGTCAATGTGTCAAAAAGGTTCTTAAGATGTTCCAAGTGGGTCTCCCAGTCCGGGCTATACACCACAATATCATCCAAATAGGCTACCGCATACTTTTGGTGTGCCCTTAGTAGGATGTCCATAAGTCTTTGAAATGTAGCCGGAGCTCCATGGAGACCAAATGGCATCACCTTGAAATGAAATAACCCAGATGGCGTTGAGAATGCTGTCTTTTCTTGTGCTGACCGCGTCAGCGGAATCTGCCAGTAAACTTTGGTTAGGTCAATCGTGGACATGACCCGAGCCTCCCCTAGTCTTTCTATCAGTTCGTCCACTCGGGGCATAGGGTAATTGTCAAATTTGGAGTGGGCATTCACCTGTTGGAAGTCTATGCAAAACCGGAGACTCCCATCCGGCTTGGGCACTAACACAATCGGAGAGCGCCAATTGCTCTTGGAGGGTTCAATTATGCCTGCCTTGAGCATCTCCTCTATTTCCTGTTCTACCGCCTCTCTTCTAGCCTCTGGTATTCGATAGGGTTTCACATTCACCACCTTTCCGGGTTGAGTGACGATGTCATGAGCTACTAGGGAAGTCCGTCCAGGACTGCCTGAACTTAGGCCCGGGTACTGTTCTAACAGGTGTTCCAATTGTTGCTGCTGTTTTAGGGAGAGCTTGGATCCCATCAGGGGTTGTTCCCTCTTCCTCCCTTCCCCTAGGTCCATAGGTATGTCCAATGTTTTATGAAGAGTTACATGATTCACTGTTTGGACGATATCCAGGCTATTGGAGGGAGAGTTAGGCTCTTCCCATTTCTTAAGAAGATTGATATGATAGGTTTGCCCTATTTTATTAGTGTGAGGGACCGCGACGCAACAAGAGACAGGAGTCACTTTTTGAGTAATGGTATATGGCCCTTGCCACGTGGCCAACAACTTCTTGGAGGAGGGAAGAAGTATTAGAACCTTGTCCCCAACAACTAGTTCTCTCATGTGACTAGTACGGTCATACTGCTCTTTCTGTCTGGCTTGGGCTTTATCCATATTCCGGTGGACATTGTCCCATAGGGCAGCTAACGTCTCTTTTAGTGTCTGCATGTACCCTAGGAGCGGTTTCCCCTCATCTTCCTCTTCTGTCCACTGTTCGGCGGCCATTTCCAGCAGGGTACGGGATTTCCTACCAAACAGGAGCTCAAAAGGACAAAACCCCGTGGATTTTTGCTCATGTGTTCGAATGGCAAATAATACCAGAGGCAATTTCCGGTCCCAATCTTTCCCTGTCTCTCCTATCAATTTCTTTAGAATGGTTTTGATGGTCTTATTGTACCTTTCCACCAGACCGTCCGTCTGGGGGTGGTACACGGCCGTCCGAATTTGGTGGACTCCTAGAAGTTTACAGATCTCCTTCATAAGCTTAGCCATGAAAGGAGTTCCCTGGTCAGTCAGGAGTTCCAACGGAAAGCCTACCCTAGAGAAAAAAGACACCATCGTCTGAGCTACTGCTACTGTGGTCATACTAGTGAGGGGTATAGACTCGGGGTATCGGGTAGCATAATCCACTAAAACCAATATGTACTGATGTCCCCGGGCTGATGGTAGTAATGGTCCTACAAGATCCATTCCTACGCGTTGAAACGGAACATCAATAATCGGTAGGGGATGTAGGGGTACCTTTTTATCTTTTGAGGGGTTGACCAACTGACGTTTGGGACAAGAGGCACAGAACCTGGCGGTCTCTCGATACACCCCTGGCCAATAGAACCTTTCCAATAGGTACTTCAATGTCAGTTCCTGTCCATAGTGACCCCCTCCCGTTTGGTTGTGGGCTAACTGTAATGCCTGTTCCCTGAAAGCTATGGGTACTAGTAACTGTTCCGTCTTACCACCCTGCCCTCCACTTGCTCTATACAACAGTCCTTTTTTTATGAAAAAATAGGATCCTACCTTATCTGGCTCGACTTCCTGCACTTAATTCCAGGCATTCATAAGGGTGCTGTCATCTCTCTGGGCCGTGCGGAAGCTCCGGGCTGGAGTATTTCCGTTTTCTGGGGAAGAGCGCAAACATGAGGAAATAGATTGACAAGCATACGTGTATCTCTCTTTTTCTCGTCTTTTCTCGTTTTTGGATTTCTTTTCCCTGTCTCTTGGGCTGGTTATACTCTCACAGGAAAAGGGCGCCTCTTGTAGCCATTCCACCTCAGTACCTTGTTTCGACACCTCGGTCAAGTACTCATGAAAATGAGGTAAATCGGTACCTAGGAGAATGTTTTCTGGGAGCTCAGGGACTACACCCACCTTCCTAACTTGAGGATATCCGTCTATTTCAATCAACACTTCCGCTAAGGGATATGATCTAACATCTCCATGGACACAGGAGACTAGCACTGTCTCCCCTTCACATACAGCGGTTAACAGAACCAGTTCCTTGGCCACCACCGTATGGTGACATCCTGTATCGAGCAGAGCCTCAACAGGCCGACCGTTTAGTCTGATGGCTTTCTTGTACCTCTGTCTCGGAGCTCCGGTGACTAACACCCTACTTCGGGACCAACCCACCTCCATAGGTTCTGAACTATCAGCATTCAAAGGGCAATTGCGCGATGTGTTCCCATTCCGCACACCTAAAGCATTGGGGTCCCATGTGAGCTGGTTGGGCAGGCCTCGGGAAAGGTTTAGGGGCCAGTCTAGGGTTAGAGAAGGGTCGTTTTTCCCCTCCTTCTGCTGGGGTTCTGAGGATAGGTTTAGGGAAAAGAACAGGTGCTCTCCCTGTTTGCACTTTGAAGTCGGGTGATCTATGATAGGCACAAGCTAATTCGATGGCAGATTGAGTTGTCAGTCCGGGATGCTGTTTCAACCATGCTCTCGTGTTGCTAGGTAGGGCCTCTAGGTATTGTTCTAGAAATATTTGCTCTGTGACCTCCTCCATTGAGGAAGAATGAGGCTGAAGCCACCAGTTTCCCAAATCTCGAATTCGATAGAACAGAGCTCGGGGATTATCACCAGTGCCCCACTTCTCCTTTCGAAAACGAGTCCTATAATACTCATGATCACATCCCAATCTTTCTAAAATGGCTTTCTTTATTTCCTGATAGGGGGTTACCCCTGCCGGATTGGCAGCTTGGTACGCAGCTTGTAACTCCCCGGATAACAACGGTGCTATATACTGACTCCATCTCTCAGTAGGCCAAGTAGCGGTGGTAGCAACCCTTTCAAAGTTTGTAAAGAAGTAGTCGGGGTCTTCGCCTTCTTGAAACTTTTGCAGCACACTTCCTGGGACATTGGGATGCACCCTAGCACTAGAGATGGCATCTGTGAGGCGCAATATCGCCGTGTCTTGCACCTTCTGATTGTTAGTTAAGAGAACCGCTTGCTCCTTCATTGCCGCGTGGAAGGAGTCCCTTTCTTTTTGGGCATTCTGGTTCTGTTGCTCGAGAACCAATTGTAAATATCTCTGTCCTTCCGCTAGTTGAGTTATTATATCCTGTACTGTTACGGGTTGAGTCATCTTTTTTTCAGATGATGTGATCCCACTTCTGACACCACTGTGATGGTTTCCCCTCCTAGCTGATAGGGATCCCCGAACGTAGAGCCTTTACTGAGGGTAGAAAACTACACTACACGTGGTCTTGGGAGGTTACAGTGTAATGCTTTATTACAGAACCAACAGTCCGACAGTCGGTGTTCACCACAATCACTGTCAACAAAACGAGGGTTAACGAGGTCCTGAAACTCAGTCGTCCCGTGGAGGGCCTTCTTCCTCAGGCCAGTAGTCCTCCAGTAGGCTCAACCAGGACCGGCGTCCCCAAAAGGCAAACAGAAAACAACAACACCGTCACTGTTCTGACTATATGTTACCACTGGCTAAGGTGCTCCCCATCACCAACATTCCTGGGTCACCGAGAGGTAGTGAGAGGGAGGGTATAAAGTAAGGAGTAAGAAAAGTGGTATCCTGTGAGGGTTATAATTCAGGAATTACGGATACATTATTTGTGCCATAGACCCTTCAAGCCCTTCCCCGCTAACCGCCTCCAACTTTCCCTGAAAGACACTTGCCTGGGGCTATGGCCCTCCAGGACCGTAGCGTCGGGTATCGCGGCGTCCTGGCTCCTCTGGGGACGGCCGGATACGTGCGCGGTGTTTGTTGGGGAATCCTCCCTCTTCGGTGCTGTTCCGACGTCCTCAGGTCTCCCGCAGGTTCCCTCTGTCCTCTGGTCTCCTTCCCCGGCTCTGCCAGCTCCTGCGGTGTTCCGACCCTCATGCCGGTCCTCCTCCTCTTCCTCGTGGTTCGCCGCGTCCGCCTTCTCTCCCCGCAAAACATCCTCTCCTCTTGCGTCCTCCCTCCGTGACGTCATCCCCCCTGTGCCGGGCGTTTCTGTACCGCTCACCTCCCTGTTTATTGGTATCCACCTGGGTGCCATCTTGCACTTCTCGGCTGCTCCGGTCTCGCCACAGTCCATATCACATTCAGGCTCTCTCTTTCAGGGAGCTTGATGTTTATTTTTCTTTCTCTGACTTCAAAGTGAGAGAATTTATGTGACAATCCTGCTAAGTGCCCATGTAAGATGAGAAGGGATGTTCTTTTTTTTTTTCTACCACACAACAAAAAAATTAACTGTGCTGATGTTTTAGAATATATCAGAATTTGTACAAATGAAGCACATTTTCTTTGTTATTCTGAAGTGTGGTGGAAGCAAATATTTGAATACGATCAAAACACATCAATACACTAGAGGATGACATTTGCACACATTATCATTTGTGTGCAGTAAAACCGTATTTGCTGCAAATGTCATGCTCATTTGAATTGAAATGTGTTTCTGTAATGGCAGTGCGCTACCACACTATGTATACTCCCCACTACGCCACTCCACTCAATCTAACACAAGCAACCCCACCCTACTCCAAGCTACCCACTCATCCCAAATCTACTGCACTCCACTTAAATCAAACCCACTCTGCTCCTATCTACCCTAGTCTTCCCCACTCCAATCTACCATACTCCAATCTACCCCAATCCAATGTACCTCAATCCAACCCACTCCCCTCCACCCCACACAAATCCTCTCTAATCTACCCCACTTCAGTCTACTCCTCTCCATTCCAATCTACCCGAATCTACTCCAATCTACGTGACACTTCCCGACTCCAATCTACCCCACTGCACTTTGCCCCTCTCCTTTCTAATTAACCCCACTCCAAACTCCACTGCAATCTAGCCAACTCCTCTCCACTCTATTCTACCCCACTCCAATCTACACCACTTCCCCACAATCTACCCCACTTCAATCTACCACACTCCAATTTACCACAATCTACCCACTCCATTCTACCACACTCCTCTCCACTCTACCCAAATCTACCCCACTCCACTTCACTCCAATATACCCCACTCCAACCTACCACACTCCTCTCAAATCCACTCCCACTCCACTCCAATGTAACCCACTCCACCCCACTCCAATCTACCCCACCTCACTCTACCCCAATCTACCCCTCCCCAATGTATTCCACCCAAATTAACCCCATTTACTCCACTCCAATCTACCCCACTCCAATCATCCCTCTTCAACCTACCCCACTCCAATCTACCACACTCCATTCTACTCTACCCAAACTACCTCACTCCACTCTAATCTACCTGATGCCACTCAAATCTACCCCACTCCAGTCCAATGTAACCCAATCCACCCCAATCCATCCCCTTCAAGCTACCCTACCCCACTCCACCCCAAACTACCCAACTCCAATCTACCTCATACAATCCGCCCCACTCCAATCTATCTCACCCCAATCTACCCCACTCCACTCAAGACTACCCCACTTCACTCCAATATACCCCACCATAATCCACCCAATCTATCCCACTCTAATCTACCCAACTCCAGCCTAATCTACCCAACTCTACTTCAGTCTACTCCTCTCCGCTCCAATCTATCTAAATCCACTCCAATCTACCCCACTCCACTGCAATGTACTCCAATCTACCCCACTCCACTCTACCCCAATCCACTGCACTCCACTCTTCCCTAATGTACTCAGCTCCAATCTACCCCAATATATCTCTCTACTGTACCCCGATCTACCCTACTCCAATCTACCCCACTCCAATCGACCCCACTCCAATATACCCCACTCCACCCCAATGTACTCCACCCCAATCTACCCCAATTCAATCTACCTCACTCCCTACTCCAGTCTACCCAACTCCAATCTACTCCACTCAACCCAACTGTACCCAAATCTAATCTACCCCACTCCCATAGTCTATCCCACTCCACTCTACTACACTCCACTCTGACCAAATCGAACCCACTCCACTTCAATCTACCCCACTCCAATCTTCTGCACTCCATTCAAATCTACCCCACACCCCTCCAATCTAACCCACTCCACCCCAATCCACTTCAATTCACTCCACTCCAATCTACATTACTCCAATATACCCCACTCCAGTCTATCCCACCCCGCCCCACTCTACCCCACCCAGTCTACCACATCCCAATCTACCCCACTCCAATCTACCACAATCCAAATTACCCCACTCCAATCATCCCTCTTCAATCTACCCACTCCAATCCACCCCACACCATTCCAATCTACCCTACTCTAATCCACTCAAACTACCCCACTCCACCCTAATCTACCCTACTACACTCAACTCTTCCCAATCTAGCTCACTCCAATCTCGAGTCCACTCCAGTCTGTCCAACTCCACTCCAATCTACCCCATTCCACTCTACCCCAAACTACCCCACTCCAATCCACCCAATCTACCCCAGTATGCTCTACCCCAATCTACCACACTCTATTATATTCTACCCAGTCTACCCCACTCCACTTTACACTACCACATGCCACTCAAATCTATCCCACTCTAGTCCAATCTAATCCACTTCATCCAAATCCCTCCCACTCCAGTCTACTTCACCCCACTCCACTGCAAACTACTCTATTCCAATCTAGCCCATCCAATCCTCCTCACTCCAATCTACCCCAGTCTACTCCACTCTAGTCGCTCCACTCCATTCCAAGCTACCCAACCATAACCCAATCTACCCCATTCCAGTGTACCCCATCACATCCCAGTCTACCCCACACCACTCTATCCAAATCCACTCCAACCTACCCCACTGCAATCAACCCCACTCCACTCCAATTTACAGCAATCTACCCACTCCTATCTATCTCACTCCAGTGTACCTCACTCCACCCTAATCTATCCCAGTCCACTCCAATTGACCCCATTCTGATCTACCCCACTCCACTCTAATCTACACCACTCTTATCTACCCCACTCTAATCTACCCCACTCCAATCTACCCCAATCCACTGTGCTCCACTCTTCCACAAACTACTCCATTCCACTCCAATGTACCCCAATATATCCCAGTCCAGTCTACCCGATTCTACTCCAATCTACCCCACTCCACCCCAGTGTACCCCATTCTACCCCAATCTACCCCAATTCAATATAACGCACTCCATTCTACCATGCTATTCTACCCAGCTCCTGCACTTCAATCTACCCCAATCCACCCCACTCCATTCTACCCCACTCCACTCTTACCCACTCCACTCTACCCTGAATCTACCCTATTCCACTCTACCCCAGTCTTTCCCACTCCAATCTACCCCACTCCACACCACTAGCTTTTAGCCATGCTGAACAGCAGCCCCACTGGTGGACAACATGGCTAAAACACAATCGCATAGGCGAGACCTATTGGCTTTGTCAATGTTTTTTTGCCTTGTTGCTGGATTTATGATTATTTGCAGTGATCGCAGTGATGAGATTGAGTCTCCCATTTGCGTAGTCTAGCTATGACGTAACACGGGAGGCACTTATGTGGGGTTTCTCACGGAAGCCTTGATGTGAGGAAACCTGTCATCAGGCGGGCATGGAGTAGAGGGCCCTTTTCGCCCCTTGGTTTACCCAGGGTGGCACTGATAGGCTGAAGTTAGGCTTCACGGGTGTTGTATTTTTTATAAATGTGAATGTGTCTGCGGACGTACAATGGATTCATTTGCATGATACTGGAAAGCCACATTTGATCGTGAAATGGGACGAAAGGATAATGCGGTCCAGGATGAAAGTGAAATAAAGGAAGATTATTTTGGGGAAACAGTGTGAAATATGTGACTTTTATTATGGGTACCATAATGTGTACATCTGTTTTAGTCTTCGCTTCTTATTTTATCGAGTCAAGGATGCCACATCTGCCTGTGGAAGGACGGCTGTTATTGGATGGAGATGACAGAGGGTGGAAATTAAAAGAATTAATATGTCAGCATCTATTGTAGCATGAGCAAACAGAAGGGCTTATCTGCACGCTGCTCAAACTTCAAGTTGCCATATTCATAACCTGGCACCAACAGAAGCAATCAATAGTGAGAAATGTGAGCTCCGCGACAGAAGAGTGTTCCCTGGTCTGCAGGATGCTTGCATTCATTCAGATTTTTCATGAGGTGATTTTGAACCATGCTATATTTCTTATTTTGGGGTATATTTCCCACCAAGACAGCTCAGACTGTATTACTATGCGCACATTTGGACAGAGAACGTAAAAGAGAATTTCCAAAGCAAATCTGTAGTTTAACAAGTGACAATGCAAATGTGTAGAGGGCAGGAAGTGGTGGAAAAGCCGATTTAGTGCAAGAATCTGTGTTAGGCATTTTATCATTTTCCCAATGCCGTGAGGTAGAAGTATGCTGAGCCTCTTACGGTGCACATCCTAATGAAGACGTGGTCCTTTAATATTTTTTGCAATAATAATCCAAACCATATTTCCCATGGTTTGCCTTGCATTGATTCATTTTGGTTGGATTAGAAATGCACTCTTGCACACGCAAGCAGACAACTAGCAATTGAGCAAACTGGTGAAGGTTAGAAACAGAAGTTCCCAATCGAGCCCATACTACGTGTTACAATGTTTATCACAAACAAGTAATAACAGCACGCATTACAGAAAAGTATCACCCAGCTTAACTAGGTGTAGGGTATTGCCCTACATCCAGGTACTAATGGTGCTGTGGAAAGGAATTGCAAAAAATTATATTTTTCCTTCCAGGTGGGCAGACAAAAATGGCAGTGTACCTCCCCCCTCGGCCCATTCTTGTCATATTTATCTGGTGTTTCATAAAAGCCCAGGCAGGAAATGTGACCGTCCGTTGGAGGACGTTCCCCTGGTGTGCCTCCACAAGGGGCGTTCTTTACCACCTTCTTAAGGGTAAGTGAGGAGGTCCCCCCGTCACACCACCTACACGCCAGTGGGCTTTCAGGAGACCAGCCATTGCCCTCCTAAGTTGGTCTATGCCCGGATACCATAGGCTCCATAGTACAAAATTGTCCTACAGAATCAGTGCTGGCAGGGGGTCTGATTTTCAAGGGGCAACACCGGGCATAGTACCAGCATTGGCAACCTACCCCACCCCTAACGTAACATGCATGCTCATAAATAATCACACAACACATTTCTTGTTTGGGTACAGATTGCTGCAGGTTTATTACATACACCGTTACGTAATATGGTGGGTTATCTTACGGGCGATCCAAGGGCAGGCAACCTTCTAGGCCGCCTGCCCGCCTGATGAGCCAAGCAGCACTGGGGCGAACCCCATCTGTGCTGCCACTTCTAGTGATCCTCTTCCCGGATCACGTGACACATGGTTCCTTATTACTCACGCCCCTTTCAGGGCGGAGCGTAGCATAGCAAACCCCCGGTTGTTCAGGCCCACAACCGCCCGAAGGACTAACGGGGCGCCGACACGGTTTTCTAGGTACCTCCCATGAGGCTCCTAGGATTTGGCTCTGGCACCCACCATGGTGCCGCGCAGAGGTACCCTTCTGTACCCCTCTGCTTCCAGATCGCCCTGTAACTCCGCCTGCAACGAAAAAGACAACATTACAACATTCTCTGCCTCCTGCCTGCCACGAAACACGCCGGGTAAGCGGTAGGGTGGGAGACGGCGTGTCCGGGCGCGCGAAAGAGGACGCCAAGATGGTGGGGGGAGGCCTATATACCCCTCCCCTGTCCTCGCGCCCGGACGTGATTCTCGCCTATCGCGCTGCGACCAGGCTTGGGGGACTCCTCCCTGAGTCCCTGCCCCTACGGGGGTGTGGGGTGCCCAGCTGGCACTAGAGGGCTGCCCTCTTTAGTGGCCCCCTGCGGGGCCTCGGGCAGCCGCATAGTACCAGCATTGGCAACCTACCCCACCCCTAACGTAACATGCATGCTCATAAATAATCACACAACACATTTCTTGTTTGGGTAAAGATTGCTGCAGGTTTATTACATACACCGTTATGTAATATGGTGGGTTATCTTACGGGCGATCCAAGGGCAGGCAACCTTCTAGGCCGCCTGCCCGCCTGATGAGCCAAGCAGCACTGGGGCGAACCCCATCTGTGCTGCCACTTCTAGTGATCCTCTTCCCGGATCACGTGACACATGGTTCCTTATTACTCACGCCCCTTTCAGGGCGGAGCGTAGCATAGCAAACCCCCGGTTGTTCAGGCCCACAACCGCCCGAAGGACTAACGGGCGCCGACACGGTTTTCTAGGTACCTCCCATGAGGCTCCTAGGATTTGGCTCTGGCACCCACCATGGTGCCGCGCAGAGGTACCCTTCTGTACCCCTCTGCTTCCAGATCGCCCTGTAACTCCGCCACAGCTCTGGAGGTGGCCACCGTCGCCGCCAGACCCCCCACCAAAACTCCTTTCTTACCTGCAACCTCTCATTTCCAGGCCTCCTGCAAAGCTAGGGAAGAGACCCCTCCCACTGGTGATAGATGAACCCCATCTGTATCACAATAGCCCTTGCCGATAGCCTGGATCAGCTAGTGTCTAATGCAACACAAAGGCCCTTCTGCCCTGTGAATTTGTGCCAAAAACTATCCACCCTCCTGTGGGAAAGTTCCACTACTTCACATACATAACCAGCCCCGTGCCAACTCTGGGCGGGGCAGATCAGATTCCCTTGCTCACATTGCCCCATGAATTTGCTGAGCTCACCTAGCTGCCGTCCTACTAGGACGGTGTGTCTAGCGCACCTGTGTCCCCACTTAGGGACAGCTGCCCGCTTGTTGGGAGACCGCTCCCACACCCACCTGCCTACTTCTGGCTATTCGGGCGAGAAGGCTTATACTTTAACCTTTGCACCGTCCATTTGCTTTCTAACTCATGACGCACAGGAGTGTCCATAACTAGACGTGTGTGACGATGAGCCAGGGTGCCCTCCTACCCTTGCCGTGCATCCCTTAATTCTTATAGGAATTTCGACAGCTCAGCTCCCTTCGTGGTGAACCCCCTAGGGATACCAGCTAGAGAATCCGTGTGATTACAGTGCGCACTGGCTGCCATATGGTGCCTAACTTTAAGGATTGGCTAAGTCCTACTTTGCCCTTCATCCCAGAATATTCCCGAATAGGAAGGGGGGTTCACACTGCTCGCCTAGCCTTTTGTGCTTGGCACCTTGTTCCCCCTTTCTTGGGGACGCAGCACAATGTGTTAGCTGACCGCACCCCCGCCCAGTGAGGCTGATATAGCTAACCGGGCAGGGCATTTGACCTTAACTGCAGGAAAAGTCGACAGGCTAGAACCCTCCCTGCGGGGCCCCGGATAGGGGGCAGGGGTGTTCACACTGCCCACCCCAGGGCAACCCCAGCGGTGGAAAATTACCTGCTCAGTTAAATATAGCTTTTTGTTGAGCACTGGACATGCCAAATGTTCTTTTACATGGTAGCCTGTTGTGCTTGACACCTTGTGTCCCCATTACTTGGGACGGCAGCCACTGTTGGCTGACAGCGTCACCACCCAGCGTGGCATCTATTGCTGACCGGGCGGGCGTTTGCGCCTAACTGCAGGATCATAGTCAACTGCCCTTAGTTCTGGGGTGCACTTATTTCGCCCCTTTGCCCATACTTATGCACAAACCCCTTTGCTTGCTACCCTGGTGAACACCTTAATGGTATCGAAGCTGGTTTGAAACAATGTATGTCTTGCGCCCACTACTGGAGACACCTCACCCTTTCATGTAATTACAACTTACGCCGCGCACCCCGCTTGCCTAACTGCCATCGGATCACAGATGCACAGTACCTGCTGTGCCTCTCCTACCCTGGATGCTTTAAACCTGCCACAGTGACGGAAACCAAGCTTCCCAGTCCCCTGTTTAGCTGCAGTACACCGTCAGTGGGTCCGCTAGGAGATACCACAAACAGACATGCATATGTATTGTGCCCACTATTGGAGACAATTCACCCCTTCGTGGAGTGACAACTACATGGTGCCTACCCAAGTCACCCAACAGACAAGTTGGCCCTGACTACAATGTGTTCTGGTGCCAGGTTTGGGAAGATCCTTGCCTACTAGCTGCCCCTCTGGGAAACACAAAGACAGTGCTCTGGCCGCAGCGATGCCCTCGTGTAGCATCGAACCCCTGGTCAACTAAGAGTGACACTCCAACTTACTGAAGACTACACCATGACCATGGGTGGAGTTTAGCTCTTCCCCAAACTTCTGCTAGCGTAACCCACGGTCGCGCCTCCTGTTCAGTTCACTTTAGTAATTCATGGCACTGACCCACAAGGGCCTGATACTGGGCTGTGTAAATGGGGCCCAGTGTGACCTTAACACTCGGCTTGGTGTGGATGGGTGCTATTAATGCCTGGCTGAAGTGCAATCCCTTTGACAATCACTCCTGACAAGATGTGCCAATGCAGGTAGAAGCAAGAGATATCCAGCCCACCTTACCTCCTGTCCCATTGATCTGGGTAGCTTGGTGAAAGATGCACCTTTGAACTGGTAGCGGAAACTGTTACTTACGCCTGCAAATGCTCAGAGCAGCCCACAAGACTAATGAAACGTTGTCAATTTGGCTGTCACTTTGCTGCCTGTGCCACCCTTCCGCCCCATGGAAATTGTTCTGGGCTCTCGCTTACTACCCTGCTGAGTGGGGCCACTGTATTCACCAGATTCATTAACGATTTCCGCTTCTGACTGTACTTGGTAACACGTACACCCATGGTATCTTGGCGCTGCATAACATGTTTGTTACTCAGCTCCATGGTACTTGTTTTATCGACCTCAGAAGGATGAAATGCTTGTTGATTGCACCTTGTTGGTGCACATACATAGAAGAGCAGACTGGACACCCGAGTATGAATTACTCTTGTGCAGCATACTGCTTTTTAAATTAAGCCCCTGCTCGCAAGCTGGGAGAGGGATAGTGCAGTGGGCACAGTTAACAATGCTTCCCTCAGGGACACCATCTTGCTGACCCGGTTTGAGGAGCAAGCACGCTGATGCTGATCATGGGCGGGCCCATGAAATCCCACCCTTATCCGCCCCCCCGCCAAATTCTGGTAGTAGTGATCCTAGCACAATTGCAGCAATTTGGTGACGTGCCCGGTTTGCAATGATGTGTACTCGAAAATACCAGGACTGTGGAAGGTTATTTTGATTACCCTTCGTATCGTCCATACAAGAGAAACTCAGTTCCATCTGCCCCTATTACCCTGTGCTACCAAACCTCATCATGACATCACAGGGATGACATAACTCACAAGGTCAACCGGGCCACCGTCCTACCGCTCAGTTAGCACAACCCCGTACCTGCCGGCAGGAGCTGCACTTAGCATAACACAGCACAGAGTAAATATAAAATTGTACTTTCCCACCATTGGGCTGGTAATAGACGGCCAAAAACGACAGTACCTGGGCATGAGATCCCAGTTTCTTAGAGTAAAACAATTATCCTGCACCATCAACAAATGTGCCACCCTACATAAACAAGAATCTAGTAGGCTAGTTACTCTCCTGGGGCCCAAGTGCCACTGCACTTGCGGCACTAAAGAACGTTGTCAGGTTGGCCGTCAACTTTGCTGCCTGTGCCACCCATCATCCCCGTGGAAATTGAGCTGGGCTCTCGCTTACCCTGCTGGGTGAGCCCGCTGTATTAACCAAATTCAACAATTTCTGCTTCTGCCTGTACCTGGTAACACGTTCACCCCATGGTATCTTGGCGCTGCATAACATGTTTATTGTTACTCAGCTCCATGGTACTCGTTTTATCGACCTCAGAAGGATGAAATGCTTTGTAGATTGCAACCTTGTTTGCCACCCAGACGAAGTATTTGCTCAATGCGCCTCTGCGCTACCGCTCATGCTTCACTAACCCTGCCACATGTGCACCATCCCGCGAAAGGAATGGCTCCTATACTCAAATTAAAAGGCAAAGTGCACCGCACGCACGTCTACAATGTGCCTCTGTGCTACAGCTCATGCAGTTCTATCTAGCACATACTCCAGCTGAAGGTATCGAGGCGCCTTGCATGAGCACCCGTTACATAATACCATGACCTACGCCATATTACAGGCACAGTTAGCTCTACATGGCAGTGGGCCCCGCCAATTATTGCACCAATTAAGCCCCTGCTCTCAAACTGGGAGAGGGAAAGTGCAGTGGGCACAGTTAACAATGCTTCCATCAGGGACAAATAGCTTGCTACCCGGATTGAGGAGCAAGCACGCTGATGCTGATCAAGGGCGGGCCCGTGAAATCCTTTACACTCGACCAAACCGTGGGGGTAGGGGCCCCCTAGTTTAGCAGAGGCTGTAGGCAGTCCACCAGCGCAAGGTCCTTGCGCAGGTTTGGCACCACACTCCTTTCAACTGTTGAGCAATGAAGCTACGCCAAGGTATAAAACGCTATACTTGAGCGCCAGTTACATACATATTCAGCACAACTATCCTTGTGCTCACAGCAAATGAAAAGCAAGGCCTTCAGTGGAAATGTGCTACGCTCACCAATCCAGGTGCGTCCCTCTTAATTGCAATGTTTTGCAGCAAGTACGGAATCATGGGCTGAGTGGAAACAGCACCCTATCTGGCTCATGGCTTAATGACCAGGCTTCCCCCGTGTCTGGTTGCTGCCACACAGTTCTACCCCGAACCACCGTCCGGAAAGTATCAGGAAGAGCAACCAGGGGTATTGTGGTTTCCCACTATCTTAATTGAACGGAAGGAAAACCTGGCGCTCCGTCCCTACCCCAGCCACATTCACCAAACTGAGGTCAGCCTACCTCATTCTTAACAGAATCAAAACTGTAACCTTGTGTCTGGCCTTCCTTTCTAGCATGGCGAAGCCAGTGAGGACAAACTGCTGCGCCCGCCGCCGCAACACAATCTGTGCTGCAACAAACCAACGCATGCATCAACAGGGCCCAAGGCCAGCTGACTTTGGGCGAAAGGAACCTGCATTAGTGTGCCCTAAAAGTGGCTAACCGGCACCGGGACTCGACATGGTCCCCACCCCCAGACACACAGTACCGATGGGTGGCCACAGCCAGGCGTTGCGCCACGCTCAGCTCGGGGGCCGCCAGCCACCAAAACCGTGCAGCTAGGTTCTGAATGAAGCAGTGAAAAGTAAATAGTACCTTCTACAGTGGACCCATGTCCGCCTCTCCTTCACAATACCTGCACCGATGGGTGAATGTCCCTAACTGCAACTGTGTTCGCCAAAGTCCCCATGCGGCGCTGGCAACAGTGTCAATAGGAACAGCTGTCCTGTACTCGAAGCACTCCGAGGATGCAGTACATGCAACGCGGAGGCCGGAGTTCCCAGTGCTAGTACGGAGACCGCCCACGCAGAAATCTCCCCCCGCCGCATGATCAACCAGGCTCAGTGTGCGCATGCGCTCGTGCGGCGCACGAATCCCCATCAAAGCCCATCCACCCGATGCCATGACACATAGGGACCATCTACCAGCGTGTCCCAACCCAAGGCAGTGGACAGAAATCCATTGGAGGCCATACCGGACAAGTAGGCAGCAAAATTTTGTAAACATGCTAAACTGCTCAACTCTCCCGGTGAGAGTAATTGGGCGATAACCGTCCGAACGAACCATGACACGATGGGATAACCTGGTTGTGTGCGCGCCTCTGCTCCCAAGCACCCTGCTCAAAGCGTGTAAGGGTTCAGATGTCTGTTGGGTACGTCAGCTGGTAGGCTGGTCAGCGGCACTCCGAAGGCCCCCGCACCCAACTCGACGAAGGAAACCCCAATTAGCCCTCACAAATCCCTTCCTAAACAATCCTTGGAAGGGAGCTGCACAAGGAAAACTTTGCGTGCAGCTGGGGAGCCGCACCAGTACCGGACGCAGAGGACACACTGGAGCGTGGGCAACGAGCTCCACGCAGGGGATCGAGTAGCGCTACCCGCTGTGACATTGTATCATCACGGCGACCTGCAGAAACACTGCCTCCTGAATTGAAATTGCAGCAGGGATGCACTATTCACTTGCCGAAAAGACATTAACGCCCACATCCTGCTGCTGGTAGAGACCTGAACCCCCAGCGTCCCTGGGCAGTCTGAGGGCGGCTGTGTCAGGTCCACCTTGGGAGCTCGGGGGCACCCTAGCGCCTGGCTCTGTATGTGTGTCAAGGCCACCAAACAACCCACATCGGCGGAAAACGCGGCACATGACCTCCCCAACAACAAACCCCACGGTCAACTACGCTCGCAGTAAATGATAACCCTGCAGAAGCTGGGTTGGTGCCCATCAGAGGCAGGGATCACGGCACCCCAGGAAAGCTTCGGGGAAGCTATAAACTTACGACGAGCAAAGCAGTGCTGCGCTCCACCCCAGACACTGCATGTCCGTGCCACAAGTGGAGGCCCGCGCACCGACAGGGATGCGGGCCACCTACCATGCTGCTTACTGTTCACCACTGCCAGACCACTCCATAGCTCTGTCGCACCGGAGGCCAGAGCAGCCGGCCTGGCTCACGCCCGCGAGCCACGGCACAGAGCTAAAGCCCATGGACCCAACAACGGCCATACAAAATGACGTGGGCCCTCAACCCATGCCGTGGGCCTCCCATGCTAGGCTCGTAGGCCGCCGATCGCGCAGCGCAGTGGCCCGTGGCCGCACTCGACCGTCATCCTACCTCGGCACATTGCCCCCTCTAAATCCTTATTTCAATAGGATGGGGGGGGCAACTGTGGGCCTAGCTATACATGCCTATAGGCAGGGGCATCCGGCCCAAGGGAGCGCCGGAGACAACACAAACTGCCCAAAGGGCCCAGACTCCCGCAGCAACTGCCGATCAATTGCGCCCCCTCCCCCACATGCATGCCCCCCCAAGCAATGACCGGTTGGTGACGGTGGGGGGAGGGAGAGCGAGGAACAACGACATTAACATCTGCGCGCGCATAACTCCATGCCCTGCATTGTAATGTTGCGTCGACTGTGGGCAGAATAATGCACGAGCGGCCACAGGTCCCGGGCATCAGAATGAGAGAGATTACATCCTGAGAGGGTAAAGACGCAGCGGCCACACATGGGAAGGTTCCTGTACACACAAAGCAATCACATGCAGTCAACGCTCTAGAGCATCGAGCGCAATTGATGTCTTGTGTAAACGCGTGGTAGGAGACGTCACAAACTGGAAGACATATGCGCGCGCATAACTCCATGCCCTGCATTGTAATGTTGCGTCGCCTGTGGCCAAAATAATGCACGAGCGGGCATAATTTAGAAGATGCGCCAAGCACACTGTTTAATTAGATCTCTGGCAGCTGCAACACTTAGCACGTGCCAGGAGAGGAGCGCCCGCAAGAGCGCAAAGTGGTGTGGGTTTTTTTTTTTTTTTTTTAAGCGCCACTTTATTTAGCACCACGCGCGGCCCCCAAAAGGAACGATGCTGGGGCTACCGGTCATGAAGTCCACCGGTACCAAAGTCAAACTCCCCCATCCGCCCAGTTTCGCCGCCCGACATCACCTAGGAGGCTAAAACAAATTGTCCCAAAAGGCCCCGGACTCACCGCCTACAACACCAACGCTGCCTACAGCCGCAAAACGGTGCCGAGAAGTTAGCGTGTCCACAAAGCACTGTGGACACCACCAGAACAATCCTCCTACTATCGGCCGCGTAACCTCCGCCCCTCCCGGGGCACCAGCTGACCGTCGACATGGCAGGCCGCCCAGGCCTCCAGCCAACTCGTCTGGCCCGACCAGTCCGCGGGCCCCCAACAAGCAGCTCCTTCTCTTGCCCCACCAGCCGGGAAAACAGGCTGCACTCCGCGACCCAGCAGGTTTACTATGCCCGTACATATAGCCCCTCACTCATCGGAACACCGACGCGAGACCAAGGACCCAACCGCGTGTCCCGTGGGGGCAAGGCACCCATGGCTCAAACCTCCACCTCGCTGTACACCAAATAAACCAATGAGCCACCAAAAGGACACTGGGCACGCCCCAGTCGGCCTGGACTCACCGTAAAATCGCCAACACGGCGCCCTGACAAACGGCGCGACGAGGCACAGCGAGGGAGCACCCATGGCTGCAGACGGCGTGTCCGGGCGCGCGAAAGAGGACGCCAAGATGGTGGGGGAGGCCTATATACCCCTCCCCTGTCCTCGCGCCCCGGACGTGATTCTCGCCTATCGCGCTGCGACCAGGCTTGGGGGACTCCTCCCTGAGTCCCTGCCCCTACGGGGGTGTGGGGTGCCCAGCTGGCACTAGAGGGCTGCCCTCTTTAGTGGCCCCCTGCGGGGGCCTCGGGCAGCCGCAAATAAGGCCCTGTCGCCTCCCGGGGGTGACAGTCGGTGGCTCTAACTGGCAGGAGCCCCTGACTGTTAGAGCTCATGTATTTATAACTGGAGCTGTAGCGCCCACTTACCCTTGGAGGCGCTCCCTCCTGAGCTGAAGCTGATATTTAAGATTTGCAACCAGTAACATCATATCAGCTCAAGCCTATTTGTCACACCAAGAAAATAAAGCAGACCTAGTTTACTTTTAGATACAGCATACCTGCCAACTCACATGGTGCCAAGGTGTGGTGCACAGCATAGGCTCCCATTACAGGGTCTCCCGGTGCGGAGCCGATATCACACGGTAGCAGGGAATACGAGCTGAAAACCACAGTAAATAGTGGTTTTCCAGCTCGTTTTTCAAGGTTGACAACTCCCGACGTCCATTATGGGGTGTGAAAACACCCCAGGATATCGACACCAGCCTCAGCATGCTTTTGTTTGGGGGGGGGGGGGGGCTTGGGGGCGTGGTAGGATTCAAAAGTGCCTTGTAGGTACTTCTGGAGACGAGGCCCCGCCCCCTTCAAGGCCCCGCCCCCTCATCACACTGTGAGATTGTTCTTCAAGTTGGCAGGTATCATATAGTAATCTCAGACCATCACGCTTAAAAATACTTTGCACGTTTCTACAGTTACACTTAACGTCTGTAGTTTCTTTCAAACTAATCCTTCGGCACCAGGGGCTGCATCGGTGGTGCACAGCACTCCAAGTCAGGAGGAGCTGCTGGCCAACAGCCAGACCCAAAAGTAATCTTGATTTATTTTCCCAGCTAAGCCGGGGCCTGCTTTAGCCACCGTGGATCAAGCGCGCGATAACCATCTGTAACTCAGCATCTTTCCATTCACAGAAGCCCCGTGATGTCATCCTTCTCTGAGGTCCACGCGAGCATCAGATGGGACATTGTTTCTGCTGGAGTCTCTCTGGCTGCCGCTGAACACCCCTGCAGATTACACTTCAATAGAGTGAATAATTTATAGGTAAGGCTATCACAACAGCGGCACAATGGCAGCTTTATTCATGCCTAATTATGGAGTGAGGCCGCATCCTCTGGCAGCTTCCAGGGATTTAGCACACTAGAACCATGAAGTAGCCAGTTGCGCGAGACAGAGACACGATGTCATTATAATTTCACGCGTCAGAGTTGGAACTAAAAAAAACAAAACGCGAAGGATTTGTGCAGCTCTAAAATAGTTGTTTCAGAAACCAGCAAGTTTGGAGACAGTAATCAATGGTTATCAGGAATAGACATCTGCGGCGCAGTGTGCAGGCCCATTGCCACGGACACTGAGTGAACCGAGCTACAGAGGAGAAAAGAGGTTAACCTGTTTTTATGATGCTGTAGGAACTGCATTTATTGTGCAACGAAAGAGGGTGCAAATGGTTATGTTGACAAGAAATTATGTCGATTTAAAAAAAAAAAAAAGTGTCAGGTGACTCAGTTCTCTTACCGTAATTTTGTTGTTACAGTGCTTACGCTTTTCACCAGATCTGCCGTAGTATTTATTTATTTATTTTAGCATTTACAAAGCGTCACCCTAAAGCCACCTCTCGGTTCTTAGGGGTCGATTAGTGATTCAAAAACGTCGTCAGGTATTGAGGGGCCTGTCAAGTTATTACCTCAGGGGTTTATCGAACCTAGTTAGGATGGCAAATGAGTGTGGGTTCCTGATCGCAGCTGAAAGAGAATGGCTCTCTATTGAAGGGTCGATGGTGCCAATGGTCACAGGGAGGGGGTCAGATGCCTTCATAAAACAGTGCGTTTTTGGGGTTCTCTGTAAGCCTTGTAAGATGGGTAAGTCCCACAGATACGGGTTAGGTTTATTCAAGAGTCCAGAGCCCAGAACTTGGATGGTTTGTCCTCTGTCTTTCTTGTGGTTGTAGCTCAGTTGTGTGGCTCACTTGACAATGACTCTTTTACAGGCACATGCATCAATAAAAGCTTTTGCGAGTCCTTAATTGCGATTATTAAGGAATCGCAATTAAGGACTCCCAAAAGCCTATGGGGCACAAGCATCAAGGTATTATTTTGCGAGTCCTTAATTGCGATTATTAAGGAATCGCAATTAAGGACTCGCAAAAGCCTATGCATGTAGGAATCGCTATAAAAATAGCGATTTCTAAACATTCCTTAATTGCGACTCGCAAATTGCGAGTCGCAATTAAGGACTGGCTCCCCATTCATTCCTATGGGCCTACAGGCCCATAGGAATGAATGGGAAAGTGCATGCGCAATTTGCGAGTACCAATAGGTACTCGCAAATTGCGCTTGCAATTTCAAGGGTGCAAGGGTGTCAAAAGGACACCCTGTTACACCCCTGGAATTGTGATGTGCACCCATGTTGCTGCATGTGTGTGTGCAACATGAAACTTTGAAAAATGCACTTTAGTGCATTTTTCAAAGTTTTAGCAAATTACCGACCAGTTCAATTGCTCTGTAATTTGCGGCCCCAAATAGCGACATCGCTATTTATAAGTGGTTATTGCATTGCATTTAAGGAATCGCAAATTAAGATTCCTTAAATGCAATCGCAATTTAAGAAATCGCAATAAATTGCGATTTCTTAAATTGCGGGTGCCTTGAACCTTGATGCATCGCAAAAGCCCTTTTTGCGGGCGCAAACGGCCGATTTTTGCGAATCGCACCGTTTACGCTTGCAAAAAACGTTGATGCATGTGCCTGTATGCATGTAGGAATCGCTATTAAAATAGCGATTCCTAAATATTCCTTAATTGCGACAAGCAAATTGCGAGTCGGAATTAAGAAATGGCTTCCCATTCATTCCTATGGGCCTACAGGCCCATAGGAATGAATGGGAAATTGCACGCGCAATTTGCGAGTACCAATAGGTACTCGCAAATTGCGCTGCAATTTCAAGGGTGCAAAGGTGTCAAAATGACACCCTGTTGCACCCCTGAAATTGTGATGTGCACCCATGTTGCGCACACACATGCCCCAAGGGCATGTGTGTGTGTAACCTGAAACCTTGAAAAATGCACTTTAGTGCATTTTTCAAGGTTTTTGCAAAATACAGACCAGAATAATTTCTCTGTATTTTGCGGCCCCAAATAGCGAATTTGCTATTTCTAAGTGCTTCTAGCATTGCATTTAAGGAATCGCAAATTGCGATTCCTTAAATGCAATCGCAATTTAAGAAATCTTAGATTGCGAGTGCCTAACACTTTAGTGCATCGCAAAAGGCCTTTTTGCGGGCGCAAACGGACGATTTTTGCGAATCGCACCGTTTGCGCTCGCAAAAACCTTTGATGCATGTGCCCCTTAGTGCATGTCGGGGTGTTTGGGGACATGCATTGGAGGTGTTCTGGATCTATATTTTGAAGGCGCGCATAGAATCAGGAGTGTGGTTCTTTTTCCATGACGGGGTGATATGGTTCCGTTTCGTCTGATTTGGGCAACGCACGTCAGCTTGATTTTGGATGCTGTGCATCTTCTGGATCTCATTGGAGCTGTGGTTGTAAGCTCTAGGCTGGACAGAATGTAAGACCTGGTAGATCCAGGCTTTGTCAGTAAGAGTGGAAGCACTTTTCTCAACATCATCGGCTAAATGTTCCTACTTTTAGCGAAGAAAGGTAATGTCATGATCAAACAACATTTCTCTTTTTTTGACACTTTCTGTGTATGAGTCGAGGTTTGCTTCTAGCTCTGCAGGCCACAGGAATCAGAATGAGTTATCAGCAGATCCACCACGAATGAAGGCTTTGTGATTGACTCCATTCAGACACAAAATTCATTCATTCATTCAATAGTAGATGAGTTTCAGGCAGCCCAAAATTTAGTTTTAATGTTCTTCTTAGTTCCAAGTCTGGATGTGGCTCTGAGAGTCATCAACTTACACGTGGAACTGCAGTTTATAAAGCAAAATTACCTCTGCCAAGGAACGCGTGTAGATATTGAGTGAGAAAACTTGTGGAACGCAGCTAAAAATGAGTGTGAAATAACCCATTCTGATCCGTTGACTATGGTTTGACACGGTAACTAAAATGGAGAATACAAACACCTCTCAGCAGACCTGCTACATTTTCAGGAGACTGTGTGTGCGTTTAGTAGAACAGTATCTAGACTCAGCAGGACTGCTGGATAATGGAGAGTACAAGCATATCTGAGATGGGTTTCTATACCAGTACCTGTACTTCTCTTCAGGGCGACCATACCTCTAATGGGACAGAAGCAGATCTTATCGGCAGGACAGCAATACCAGTAATAAATGCATTAGCAGCACTTATCAGCCGAGCTGCTTTACTAGTAATTGACCAGAAGGTCTCAGTAAATGGTATTTTGTTGACGGCCCCCTGCAAACTTTGGGCAGATATCAGGGGCTCTTGAATAATCAAAAGAGGCAAATAAGTATCAAAGTTTCAGGAATGGACTCACATCCAAACCAAGGGAGGTGTGGAACCCCGGACTCCATCTGGCAGATTAGCAATAATTAAGGGTGCTGCGGCAGAGGGCAGAGGCATGTCTAAGAGAAGTGATTTTTTTTATCACTACAACGAGGGGCTTGCCTGCCAGGCAGTCACTGCTTAGACTTTCTTCACTTGTACTTTTCTTGAGGCGTGGTCAAAATTCTCTTGCACAATGGGATCTGCTCATCCAGTGGCGTAATGAAACCTGAAGGCCCCCCCTGCAAAGTACATGCAGCCCCACCTAACCCCCCACACACCCCGGATCCAGTCCGAAGCTCTCAGGCCAAGGGCCTGCCAGTGCCGCAGGGGGCTGTGGGGGCCTTTGTTACGCCACTGTGCTCATCTACAATCTCTTGTTTCTCTCTCAGGAAGTTCCCACATTCTCAGAAAGATCGGCCAGGCCTTCTGTCTGGCTCCTCATGCTGGGGGTTCTTCTGGTTGCCTTCGACGGCTATTCAGCAGGCTGGCTGTCCGTCAGGCACATCGTTCCCAGCTTGGTTTGTAGAGGAAGGACACCAGCTACTAAAGTAGTACATCATGAGAAGATCCAGTACACAGCTCCTGCAAGTTAAGATGAGGTCATACTTTTCTGGTGTGCAGAGCACAATGGAGAGTAGATATCTGGGTTCTGGAATCTGGTTAGTGTCCCAGATGTCCAATCAGCAGTGGCGCTTCCTTCCACATTCTGGTAATAGGGGCGATCAGAGCAAACCCAGATTCATGGACTTTCTAACCCTCTGGTCACCCATGACTCACCAGAGAGGTTTCTCTCTGAGATGATGAATGAAGGAGCATTCGTGTACTCGTCATCCAGCCAGAGCCTAACTGTGACAAGTAGCTCCATGGAAATGGCAGCTGGGGGTTCGGCGGGTAGAGATCTTGGGTGACAAATTCACAAAACATGGGAAAACAGAGGTGGAAAACTCAAAAGGTTACAGGACTGTAGACTGCACAAGGTCTACTGGACTTCCTTCCTGATGACTCCTCACGCGTAAGAGTTTAGAGAATTTTGGGAAGCATAGGGCAGGCTGTTGATATGCACTTGTGCTGGCAGAGCATTTTATTTACCTTATGCTTTCACTAGGGGTATTGATATTACTTAGGCCTACATAGATTAGAGTCTGTAGAGGAATACCTCCGGCTCATGCAAATATACACTGACGCTAAAATAATTAAGGCAACTCATTATCAATACAGGGGAAAACGTGGCTCATGTATACTCAGGTCAGATTTGATGTTACTAGAAGTGTACGAGTATGCTAAATCCCATAAGCAGTTTTGGCTCCCGTTAGTAATAAACTTTATCATGAAAGTGTAAATTTTACATAAGTCAGATTGTATGGCACTGGCTGCTGTACTTTGCCATGAGAGTGGAATTATTGCACCACAATGAATTTTGCTTTTAGCAGTTCCTTTGTTTGTATTACAGTAACGGTGCACCATGCTACTGTTTGACAGGTGCAGGAAAATGCTCCTGCACCTCTCTCACATCAGAGTATGGCCCCATATGCAGTAATGGAGCCCAGGATATGCGCCAACACACATTCTGTTTGGGGAAACACAGACGTGCCCTCAGTTGGCAAGTGCATCTGCCTGGGGCAGGAGTATGGAAACTCGGTGGAGGACCAGGATGTGCCTGGTGCCTTCGAACACTGTACTTTCTTCCCAGTTGAGGAATACCCTTAGTGCACAGCACCTGTGTATTTTTAGGTCAGGCATTAGTCAAGACCTTTGATTTTAATAAAATTATTCACATAATATGCTTACTTATGGGGGCTTTTGGTTAGCCCTCTAATCCGATTGGTCTGTGGTTGTGCCACAAGTAAGAAATGTTATTGTATGGTTAACTAAAACCTTAACAATGTAAACATTTAAAAGAGACATGTTATGCAAAGGAAAGAAAAAAAAAAATAGGAGCAGAACAATATAAAACCATCTGACATAAACGAATGCATGATGTCAGAAAATAAGGCATGTTATTTAAAAACAGCTATGGTTAACTTAAAAGCAGTGTGATTATTTAAAGTCAATTGCAGGTAAGCCAAAGTGCAGAGTGCATGTGGTCCAGAGTGTGTAAATGTGTGTTAAAGAGTTAAGCGTTTAATAAAAAAAAAGTCTGGCAGCCGACGGTCTTCTCTGAATTTTTGGGGATTTTTTTAAAGAAGGTCCTGCACTGCTTTACAGTATTTGCCTAGTTTTGCCAATTCGTAAGGGACCATGGAGCTAAAAATCCAGTTTGTGGCTTTGTTACAAGACCTTATGCCACGAGTTAAAAAGAGTTACTTTAATAGTGACCACCTAAAATGGAGTAGCATCAGGCAGCAACATAGTAAGTGCATAAAAGTTTCAGATTTGGAGCCGCACAGCCTGCACTTAACAATGTTGGAAAGGAGCGGCCAATTTGGATTACAGTCTTTAATTTGTAATGCCAACATCCTTGCAGCCAGTATTTGGGTAAGACACCCTTTGCCAATTGCACAATTAAGATATGGTTGTGGCTGCAGTCCAGCATGACGATTGTTATCATACGAGGTTCCCAGGGCATTTAGTGATGAAGTGGACTTGATATTTTCCATATCCGCAGTCTTCGAGAGGCGTTGTATCAGTATATTTTTCACTGCAGTGTGCGTGAGCGATAAAGCGTTTTGTGCAGTCAGGTCTATTCGGAGGGTGTCTGCTGCCTCCATTAGGTAGGTGGACCAAGGGCTGTTTTTAGTTTTAAATATGTTTTGAAGGACCGACTTCAAGGTGCAAGGCGTGGCCGAGATGCATCTGTGATAGTATTTTAGAAAGGCCTCCATGTTGGCCCACTATAGACCTTCCAGTCTAAATTCAAGTCTCACCAGAGATCCCCTCGTGTATTACGGCAACCTGAATACTCTCTTGTAGACTTTTAGGTATAGTTTTTCCATAGTTTTAATGAGTTGTCCCGGCCTCACTGCCATAAGTAATTGCGGATGGTAGGACGGACCTGGGCATTTTTCCAATTGGGACTGAAGTCAGGCTTTCGAGGGCGGCATTCAGTTGGCAGAACCTGGTAGTAATTACTGCAACCTTATCCTTGAGATGGCTCGAGTGTCTTTTGGGGCCGCTATTTGTCTAGAGCCAGATGCCCAGATAGTTGTACGATTTTGCTCCAGTCATTTTTAAGGGGCCAAGGGACCAGTAACAATTTGATAGCTTGCATATCCCCCCCCGAAGGATATCACCTTTTTTTTTCGAGGCATTTACAATCATTTTGTTTGCCATGTTGTATATGTGAAGGGCATTTAGGGCTCTCTGGATCCCTATTTTGGAGAGGTCTAGCAAAACAATGTCGTCCGCATACTGCAATATCGTGATCTTGGCTTTTCTTATTTTTGGAGGAATTAAATTGGGGTGGTTTAAGGCAGAGGACATTTTTGCTGTGTATAGATTAAATAGCATTGGAGCAAAGACGCATCCTTGCTTTAGCCCTTGATTCGTCTTGATCTTCCTGGTTAGTGCGGAGTCTGACAGCTTGACCCTCACCCAAGTTGATGTGTACAGCGATATGATGGCATTAGGAAGGTTACTAGGAATGGCCATGTCTGGAGTTTGTTCCATAGATTGCCCCTGCCTACCAGGTCAAATGCCGAGGTGTAGTCGACAAAGCATGCATAAAGAGCTAATGACTTCTGGCTGTTCGCCTGATGGATGAGGTAGGAAAGAGTGACTATATTATCCAGTGTGGAGGAATTCGATCTGAATACTGTTTGGTTAAATGGGATTATCGTATTGGCTGTTGCCCAAGACTCCAGATCTGTTAAAATGGCAGAGGCGTATATCTTGGCCTCATTGTCCAACAGGGCAATCAGGTGGTAATTGATGGGATTCTGTCTATCGCCCTTTTTAAAAATTGGGCGCAGTATTGAACCTCTCGAACTATCGGGAACTTGGCAGGAATTAACACTTGCAGAACAGTGGAGTAAGTATTACAGGCCACAGTGCTAGGTCGTCTTTGAACAGTTGAGCTGAGAGCCTGTTTGGGCCTGGCACCCCTGATGCTCTCATTTTGCGTACTGCTTTTTGAATGAAGTTAGTTGTGTACTTGGGGTCGCATCCTTTTAGATCATCTGCAGAATCTAGAATTTCGGGTGAGAAAGCACTCAGTTGTTCGACTATGCGTAGTTTTTTTTTATATGCAGGGTCCACATGGCTTCGTCAATGGCATTAGATCTGGTGTCGTCCTGGCGTGTTTTGTTTTTGATATGCCTACAAAAGGCAGCCTGATTACACTTGCTCATAAGTGAGTATACATATTGCCACTCCTTGTCCCTCTGCTGGTTTTGTAACAGCCATACCAGTTGGTTATGCTGTTTTCTTGCACCCCTTAGTTCCTGTTGCAAAACAGCTTTGATTTGTTGATTATGGGTTTTGTAGCTTGCTTTAGCCAGCCTGTGAACATTCCGTGAGCTAATCAGAATGAAGAGGTTTTTGTTAGAAGTTTAGTGCTTTAGTGTCTTTAGTGTTTAGTGCAGATAGTGCCCACAACCTGGGACAGAGTCCAGTGATTTATGGCTGTCCCTGACTATGGATTCCCAATGGGTAAATAGATATTCACCGTTTTGGGCCCACAGGGACTGGTCAGTGGTAGCTTTCCATGCTATTAATTTCTGCAGACAGACCGGGCCCCATTTTATTCTCTGGATTAAAAATGCAGATTTGTTGTGGAGAGATTTGCCCAATGTCTTATAACCTTCATGTTTGGATGAGCTGAGGTTGAAAATTGTGCGGTGGTCGCTTTCGTGTACAGGGAGTACTTCAAAGCTCTCGAGGTGATCCACAACTTTTTCTGAGGCAAAGATGTAGTCGATTGTACTTATCCCCCAGTGGTTGTGCCATTCACAGTTTCCTTCCGCCCGCTATAGCATACAGCATGGGGCTGTAGGTCAGACCACTTCTGCACTGTCTAACTTCCTTTTGAGTGACAGCATTCTGCTTTCACAAGAAGCACATTTGCACACCAAGTAGTTCTCTTCACTGCCAGGGACTGCAAACCCGTGCTTTTTGAGACTAAAAAGTGTTTTACTTTTAACCAAAATGGTTTTATATATATTGGAGAGGGCCTAGCAGCTAATCATACAGCAACATTTTTGAAAACTCATGACAAAACAAGCATTAACAATGCGAAAATACTGGCATCCAAGATCATACGTATTGGCTTTCCTACCGGTACCAGTTTCACTTCATTTACTACTTTCTTGTTACATTTCATAGTGCTTAAATGTGTGCTTCTGCTTTCATGCACGCAGACATAGGCGTGTATTTGTGTATCAGTGGCCTTCCGGACAATTGAGCGAGGAGGACTAAAGTGTGGAATTTCAGAGTAACTGAGTTTCACTGTGTGCATCGCAATTGTGAAAGGACATCAGGCCCCTGTTGTTGGCTCTGTAACTCACCTGGCATAGGGCTTTCCAATACCCACCAAAGTCCACTCACTTTAAATTGGTTGTAGGCTTGTCCTCTAAGAACAGGAAGAGTGTAACACATCTTTGTGTTTTCACCTGCTTGAGATCCATGTGTTCAACACAGAGGAAAATAGTGTCTTCAGCATGTTTACTAGTCCCAAGTGGAGGCCTTCCTGTATTCACACATGGGTGAAGGGATATCTTTTCCCCAACCAAAATGCTTAAAAAGACTACCAGAACATAGGATTTGGCTAGTAATGGAACTGAAATTACTTTGGGCCTTATTTAGAGTTTGGTCAACGGAATACTCCGTCAAAACAAGATGAATATCCCATCCACTGTATTACAACTGCCATAGGCTATAACACATTTGTAAGACTGTGCACGAGACATCGGCTGCACTTGTGATGGAGTATCCCATTTGCCAAACTCCAAACAAAGCTGATCTTAAAATAGTAAAATGGGGTTTGTAGCATGAATGACCCCTTTCAAATATTGTTTCATGTCATGTGGGGTACCCATATTAAGCACACAAGTAAATATTGGCAGCACATCAAATACGTGTTGAAGATAGTTTTAATTTGAGTATCACAGATGCACGAGGTATTGGGCCTGTTTAAAACATGTGCCAGTGCCCCTTTATTTAAGGACATTCTATTTAATTGCTTGCACATTGTATAAAAACAAGCAAACAACGTCTTCACTCCAGAGTAACGAGAGATCCTCTGGCCCTGTCTTGAAGTTCAGGCTTTCTTCCTGGGTGGGGGGCTGCCATCTTTCTCTGGTTTAACGTGTGCAAGTTCAGGGGTCACCCTATATGGGTATCAGGAGAGTGCTCAGCTAGAACTAGCCTAGCTCATGAGGGGACACCGGGTGATGACATGTCATGTCCCTGGCCTCAAAGACCTTGACAAGGAGAACTAGGAGAAATTCAAATCTTAAATATGACAATGCGGTACATTAAATTGAGCTTTTTCTACAAACTATGGTTTGAAAGCCCTCAAAGCTGAGAAGAGGCCAAAGACAAAGCAGAGCCCCTTATGCTAACATATGTCCATACAAAGCTGGTGTCTCATATTTTCCTGGGGTTGCTTTCTGCAGAGTACTCTAAAGAAGGATGTGCAAAGAGATGTAAACTGACCTTGTACATTTTGCAGTGCCTCTAAAACCTATACACACTCATCAACCAAAAGGCTTTGGATGAGGGCTTCCTTGAGAATTCTTCACTGGCAGAGAATTGGAAAGGTTTGCAAAATTCATTAAAGATGCAAATGCTTAAGAGATCCTACTGATCTTCTTGATCAGTAAAAACTTGATACTTAAGAAACAAAAAAAGCCTGAAGCAGCCATAAAAAGAAGGGTACTGCTGTAAAATGATCCATCACAATCAGAGTTTCTCAAGTGGTGGGGGACTGTCTCGCTGGTAGATTCGAGGTATGCCCATGTGAAAGAGATGGAGGAGCAGGGGAAAAACATTGAGCACTAACCCGTTATGAGTACTGAGTAAACTCCATTGTGGCTGGTATCTTTTGTTATCACCTCCGTCAGAATTTCAAGCACTATGGATTTACTCAGGAACTGCTATATTTCCTATGGGAGGTCTAGCTGCCAAAAGCGGCTGAAATTTCTGAGTGAAACTCCAGGAGAGAATGAGAAATAGCCTGGGTAGTTTACTGGTGTCCCGACCCCCCACTGCAAGCTCAGTCACCAGACACTGCAGGAGCGAAGCACAACCCAATCCTCTACCCATGCATCCAACTCTCCTGCCCTTGATGTATCACAGACAGGAGTGAAAGGATACCTCGGGAGAAGGGAGGAAAAGAGGGGAAAAACAAGGACCCACAGCACGGACCTCCAGTCTAGTCTCCTCAACCTGACGGGGGCGACACTCCCAATAACTACTGACACTGCAGCAAAGAGAGGAAAAGAAACACAAAGAAAGAGTTAATACATATGAAAAAGACCACGTCCCCACCCGTCCCTTTAAGCACCTGGCTTACCCCCACTAGGTCAAGATGTCCTCTTAGACGTGTCTTGTCTCCATAAGGTCCATATGCAGAACGTATCGTGGGTGCAATAATCAAGGAATGAACAATTCTATTCCTGCTCAACTTCTGGGGAAAAACCCAAACGAGGGAAAAAACCTGTGACAGGAATACTATAAACGGCAAGGGATCCCTTCCGGTGTATAAGTAAATAAAAATAAACACAGGTGGGGAAAGGGCAAAGGTACCAAGCAACAGATAACCTCAGGGAGCAATTCTTCACTGTTCGTAAATGATACCCGGCAGGAGGGGCACTCAAAATGTCCAGGACGGGGAACACTCCAACGATGTCCGTGAAATTCCACAGAGGACTTAATCCCAGCTCCAGTCTCGAAATAGCGCTTCCAAACGCGCACGAAGTACCCACCGAGAAATGTCAGCGTGTCAAACACAGCTGACGGCAAAGTCCTTCCGGGGGCCAAAGACCGGAAACAAAACCAAGCACAGAAGCACTGACGTGCTTGGTTTAAATGCGGAACAAGCCGCCGTGCGTCTGAGAACTGCCCTCCCACAACCCCGTAGAACAGCAAAACAGAAAGCATAGAAAGAGGACAGGGAGAGTAGCGAAACAAAGCCTATTCTACGCTACCGCCTCCGAGACACAACAACTGGAAACACCAGTATCAGTAATTCTGGGGGGGGGGGGTGAGTCCTCGGCCGATAATCCTGATCACTGGTAATGAGGCCCTCAGTGGTACAGCATAGGAACATGCTTTTGGTTACAGCTGTGAAGACACCCTTCCGGATTTACTTGATGTGAAGTTTTTAGAGGTGGCAGCACCCATGAACCCAGTACAATGTTCGACATGGTGGGGTCAGTATTCCAAGACGCTTAGACATTAAGCCACCTAAGTAACAGGGCAGAAAAAGGTGTGTGACTGAACATTTGTTTAGCTGATGGCATTCTCAATTCTCCTACAGTGAATCTTCAGCCAGGAAGGGACTTTAGCAATTTTACTTGTCGCAGTGTACAAAGGTGCAGAGAACTAAGGTTTGTGCAACCAAGCGTTTTTTGTGCTTTGTGGCTAATGGAAAGAGATGCTTGTCTTAAGGGAAGAATATGATCATCACAAGACGTGTGTCAGCACGTAGATACAGCAATGCCTTTTCCCACTGTGTGACTTCACATCTGTTGAGCAGAGGATGTTGATGTAGGTCTAGATCTTTAACCAGAAGGGGTATCCTGTGTGGTCACTCAAAGGATGAGTAAGGCAAGTATCACTTCTCACTTTGGCCCCATCTGAGAAAAAGATAGACAGAAAAACCTCACTCGCATTGCGAAGTAGGAAAAAAGGTGTCACTCAGTCTACAGTCACTCGAGTTACATCTCATGCATTCTATGCTAGTCCTATACCTCCACCAGTGCTCATTGTCTCTATAATGGCTTAGCGAAAGAAGGCTGCGCTTTTTTGTGTCAGAAGCAGGGGATGCTTATTAATGGACTCCCCCTAGTATTATTTAAAAGGACAGTTTTCACTCATTTTTCAATCTCAGCTCGGTTGGAAACTTGAGGCATGTATCATTTTACAAAACCTCTCGTCAATTAAAATGTATTCACAGGATCATCATTAAATTCATGCAAAAGTGAAATTGTATTATTTGAGATTTCCCTTTTAAAAAGTTGCAACACTCCATCCTTCATTTTATTTTGTGATATTGCTATGTGCTCCCTAAGTGGCCAAGGGTATGCCAAGACGTGGGTCCCTAGCTTACTGTGCCAATGGATTCAAGCTATCATGGCTGATGAGGGGTGATACTCCGAAACCGGTCCCAGGATGCTTATTTCCGGTCCAGGGGGACGTGGCTTGGCAGTTCGGGCTGCACTGTTCCCATGAGGAGCAGGGTCAAGACTGAATTGCATATGGCTGGGTCCAAGCTAGGGTGACATGGCAAGCAAAATAATGATAGATTAAACCCAGATCTGTGACTGGGAGTGAATGTTTGAAAAGTTTCAACACTCCGTCCATCATTGTATTTTGTGATGTTGCTATGTGCGCCATAAGTGGCAAAGGGTATGCCCAGACGTGGGTCCTTTGCTTGCTGCGCCACTGGATTCAAGCTTGCCTGGCTGATGAGGGGTGATACTCCAAAACCGGTCCCAGGATGCTTGTTTTTGGTCCAGGGGGACCTGGCTTGGCAGTTTGGGCTGGACTGTTCTCATGAGGAGCAGGGTCAAGACTGATTTGCATATGGTTGGGTCAAAACTGGGGTGATGTGGCAAACAAAATAACAAGATCTGTGACTGTGGGTGAGTGTTTGAAAAGTTTCAACACTTCGTCCATCATTTTATATTGTGATGTTGCAGAAAAGAAATTCAAACACCTCTCGTCATCTATTTTACTGTTTAGCCCCGCGATGTTCCAACTGGCTAATTTTAGCATGGACCCCGGTCTATGGTCGGCCTGTGCCGAGTGGCCCCTTTGCCCATCGTCTCTGCTATTACTGATCTTCACAGGAATTGTAAGGGGCAGGTTTAGTCAATCATTGCTGTCTAGCCTGCTCAGGGGCTCAAATCTATTCTTAAGGGGATCGGCCTGATATGTTTGCTTCCCAACATTTTTGGACCTGGACTTTGCTGGTCAGGAATCTGCCTTGCACTGGCGTAACAATAGTCCCCCCAGCCCATCAGATGTTTGGGGGGGGGGTGAGGTCCAGGGGGCTCCCTCACCACAAATACAAACTGACTCTGAGACTGAGCTGAGAGCAGGACTTGGTTGGGGATGACGCCAACCACGACCGAAGGGGTGGGGGCCAATTAGTTTAATTAGCAGCAGCAGTGCCACTGAGTGACATGAAAACTGTCTGAAGCTCAGCCTCTGCGCACAGTCTCTGCACCATGTTTTAATTGCCTGCCACCACGCTCGTGCACCGCACATGCTGTATTATGGCAATGGCCCTGGGTGGCAGGCCATTATTAATTTAATATGCGTGCACCTGGGCCTCCCTGGAGACGAAGGTTCGGCTCGTGCTGCTGCACAGTGCCACACACTCACATTTGTGCAAGGCACGCACACAGCGCTGTACCGCTGCTGCACGTTAACGGCGACCACACGCACCATGATCTTCAGAGTGGGGCACAGGAGGGTGAGTCACTCATGTGCGGGCTGTGGTTGCGTGCACCTCACAGTGGAATTCGAATCTGGACCCGACCGAACCAGCGGCGCGTCTACTCTGAGCCTGGCCCCGCCACTGCTCAGACTGCTGCCAATGCCACAGTAGTAAGTGTGAAGTCAGCGAAGCAGCACAGCCTGCAATGCAATTGGTACTACTACGCCGGCACCTGACCCACCAAGGTGCAGACGTGCAGTATATTTTCAGTCACCTCACCCTGCTGTCACGACTAAGACCCATTGAATGGTGCTGGTGGCAGTGCAGGTTATCTGTGGAGTGTACCGGGCCAGCGAGGGTATTATTGATGCCTCATTCCCCGCCCCTCCGGCCTCCCCTATTAATATAATGAAAACATAGTGGCACAGGGCAGGCTGCTTTCCCTGTGCAGGACCCAGTTACTGGCCACAGGGCAGAAATGTGCTGCTGGGAGAGGGCGAGTCTTCCTATCAGGCACATTCAGAGAAGTTTTAAGGCATGGGCAAAGTGGGCTCCAACCCAAGGCCCCAGCCTTCTGGGGGGCGCCCTGATAGAGTCAGCTCTGTTCTGCAGAGTCACAGAGTCTTGCCCTGGTGACCTTGAATGGTAAACAGATAGTTTTAAATACTGTTTTCATGGATTTATTCTTAATGTGGGTGATGTGTGAGAGTCTCTTACATGCATTTTGCAGAGAAATGTTGCCTTTATGTTTCATGCAACATCCATAAATGTTTATTTTAGATCAAACCAGGAGCTCGCATATGCGGTTGGATTTTTATGCTGCTGAACAGGTTGTTTCACCAGTCACTTTAAAATGTTTGCACCATCAAAAAGGGAATTGTTTGTTTAAACTGGTTTGATTTTTATGCTGCTGAACTTCTTGTTTCATTAGTCACTTTGAATATTTGTGTCTTCAAAAAGGGAATTGTTTGCTTAAACTGCTTTGATTTTTATGCTGCTGAACTTGTTGTTGTTTCACCAGTTACTTTGAAATATTTGTGCCTTCAAAAAGGGAATTGTTTGCGTAAGGGTTTGATTTTTATGCTGCTGAACTTGTTATTGTGTTGCCATTCACTGTGAAATATTTGCACCTTCATGCACAAACCAAAGGGGCATAGGTTGACTAAACTGGATTTATTTTTGTATTCTGCAGCCTTCTGTACTTGTTATGGTTTTAAAAGTCACTTTGAAATATTTGGAGCTTCATGCACAAACCAAAGGGTCATAGTTTTATTAAACTGGCTTGATTTTTGTAAGCTGTTGCACCTGTTTTTGTTTGATAAGTCACTTTGAAATATTTGCACCTTTATGCACAAACCAAAGGGGGAATTGTTTGACTGCCCTTGCTTCATTTTTGCATACTGCTGTACTTGTTTTTATCATGCACTTTGAAAGTATTTTCAACTTGATGCAAGAAGAAAAGGGAATTGTTTTACAAAACACACTTGATTTTTGTATATTGCTGGACTGGTGATTGTTTTATTATGCACTTCGAAAGTATTTGCACTTTTTCCGTTGCTTCACCAACTACAATTAGTATAGATTATGTCTTTAGGTACTTGCTAGTAAGGTTTGTTTTTATTCCACATGATGTGTTATTAACGGTGTTGTTTACACTTGTCTGTATTATGTGTGCCTTAAATCTTGTAATTGTCATTATTTACACTACAGACATGATAAATACAAACAGACCAACATCTGCATCAATGTTCTGAAGCATCCAAGCAATTTTTATCCTCAGCCTTGTTTGCCTGCCTGTTTTTGTCCTGCTTTAAGAAAGCCAGGATGGTTGAAATTGCTTCCTCAGTTAATTTTAAATACACTAGAGTGGTTATTATCATGCACAACCCCTGACAGACGCAAATGTGGCATGCAAATAATTCACACCAGTTTATTTCTGTTGGAGCTGGCAGGATACTGAGTTATATCTTGTGTACTCCTTGTGTATATTGTCAGTCGAGTCTGTGAAATTGCAAGTTTGGGTTTGTCTTTCAAATTTCCAAGATATTTTCCATCAATGTCAATTCGAATTCAGACCCTATGTAGTTGTTCTTTGTTCTTCAGCGATGGGCCGTTCTTGAGAAAATATGACTGCTCCTTAGCATTGTTATGATTGCTAACTCAGTTAAATAATCTGCTCTTGAAAATAATGCTTCAAAATGGCGTAGCTTACATGTTGTGAGTGCTTCTCACTTTCTTATTAGAACTTTGAGCAAGACAATATAGAGGCATTTCATTAAATGTTGGAAGTTTCAATTAAAAAGATACCAGATTTTTTGACAGTGGGACAAAGTGATAGGTGGTAGGCTGGGGGGGGGGCCCACCGTGTACTTTGCAGGAGGGTCCCGTCAAGTTTTGTTACGCCACTGCTGCCTTGTGTAATGCAAGAGTTTTGGCAGATAGAAAAAAGTCAGGGAAATGATCTTAATCTCAGCAATGGATTTATGGATGTATATTATACTTTGCATTAAATCTCTTGCGAACCCAGGGTATCTCAAATTGATTACTATGCAAACCAATTTGTTGCTTTTTACTTTATATCCGACTGAGCCAACTGGTCTCACCATAATTATATGACAGGGCAGGACCATTTTCCAGTGCTTCAGTATTCGACTTTATGCATTATCTCTGGGGTTGACTCCAAAACGCACTCTAGGACAGCCACTAAGGGCATCAAGTTGGGCGGGCATCTAGTAGTGCAGCCTGTCAGTTCAGGGTGCTTTGTTTTCGCCCCCACTGACTTGATAAATTCGAACTAATCAGATTCGCAACATTATGGTTGGGCCCAATTTGCTCCCTCCCCTGCTGGGGTTGCAATGACCCACTTGGCACTTCCTGTGGAGTGGGCCTGGGCCCTCGTGGCTCCTCCTGTGTTTCAAGACACACTGTGCCGGGATACCTAAAATCCCCCAAATTCTGCCCTCTTCAATGTTAGCAGGACTGGATGTAAAGGAGGGGGTACTGCAATGGCCTGGGCAACCTTACTGCTTTTGGACAGTTTAGACAGGCTAGGCTTTATGACATCCAGTTGATCATGCAATGGTTTTAGAAGGATTTTTAATATGGTTTCGACTCTACTACAAATTTAATCAGAAATGAGCCTATCTTGGATACACACCTCCCCCCGATTAGTTCAACATTAGCCCTTTTGTCGCCAAGCAAAGCCTTCTTCTTCGCCACCCCTCCTTTTTCTTCTTGCCAGGGGGTTCAATATGTAAAGAGGTAGCGACATGGGCATCTTCAACATTATTAACATTGTCCATACCCTCTGGACGTATGTGCGAACCATGAGACTCTACAATGTCATTTGAGCCCTGCCCGGCATCTCCACGTGCAGGTGAGGGGCGTAACCCCTTACCTCTTCCATGGAAAGTCTCCTTTCTGTTAGCTCGATTTTCTTAATAAGGACTCGTCGCCCAAACCAGAAAAGAGTCAATCGTGGCGATTGTGTCGCCCACCGCAGATCTGTTCCCAATCTTTCTTTTACCCATTGTGATTTGCCCCCTAGGCCACTTCGGTGAGCCACAAGCCGGGGCCTAGAGAGGTGGCCCAGCCCAGCCTCTTTCGGTCACAGGACAGGCCAGCCCTTAGCCTGGGCTTTGCCCGGGCGCGTCCTGTGCCACAAGATGATGATAGACGCTTTATAGCGCTGTGGCGGCAAAGGGGGAAGCAACAAACCTGGCCCTTCTTCTAAAGTATGGTGCAGGCTGGGAATCTGAGTCCCCCTGTCCATGCCAGAAACAAGGCACATTGGACAGTCATTATTGCATGCTGTTTGGCAACTGTTGAACTATGAGTCTCTATTACCCACAATACCTTCCTGACAAATCTTTGACTGCTAGCACCATTATCCTGAGGGTCAATGTACTTGGTGTTCAGTTGGGAGTGTCAGAACGGACCTTGCAGCGGCAAAATGACTTGCAAGAAAGTGGATTATTTTTATGGGTGGGCAGTCACCTACTACAAGGAATAATAACATTAAACTTGTATGGGTGAACCCCATAAGTCACTAAATTAACCTGAGCTTAGCCCCACGGTTGCTATGTTACTGAGCAGATAGGCTTAACTTAGGACAATATGCAAAGTATTTGTGCAGTACCAAAACAGGAATAAGTTCAAAATACCAAACAATATATAATTCCCATTCCAATTTGGAAAAATTGAGTAGAATATAATAAATAAAATAAACCAAATCAAAATGACAAAATCCAATTAAGAGAACCAGAGATGATTGTCTTTAACGTTTTAAATGAAAATAGTGACAAAACACTTCGCGCCAAGGATAGACTATGGTCGGGGTAAGCTGGGACCTACCGCAATGAATCCTAAATTCAAATACACAAAACGGGACTGCCTCTTCAAAGATTTTACAATTGGACTTAGTCTGTAAAATGGAGGGAATATTCTTCCAGTGAGGCTAGGCAGCAGGGTATGTCTGATGAAGTCGATGAGATACCATTGGATGAGGTCCTGCTGAACCAGTTGGTTTAGGCAGGAAAGGCGCCAAGCAGAAGAAATTGTAATTTTCTGAAAAGTCCAGCTGCGTTGCTGGGGCTGGAGAGAGCAGGCACAGGCTCCCAGTCTGCCTGGGAGCGCAAGTTGCCGGTGCTCAGGCCAATCCTGACGCTGCTTTCCTGCAGTGTCAGAATTGGCTGTAGTGCATTCTGGGAGCATGTGCCCAAAAGACGAAAGAGCACGATGTGGCAGGAGACGGCGGCGATCAGGTAAATTTATTTATGTACTGTACCCGAACCCCCCCCCCCCACCCCCTCACCACCTCCGGCCCGCCCTGCCACTTTGGCAGGGGACGGGCCGCTACTGTGTATCTAAGGTTGGTCCTTTCATATGAACAGCCAGGAGTGCAATGCAAAGGGGTGTGAGGGATATTCTTCTCACCACTGGTAACTAGTGAAGAGTTTTGAGAGCGGAAGCAATGTGGTCCTTTCTGTTTAGGTTAAGGTCATGTCCGGCTGCTGCATTCTGGATTTTTTCTAGATTTCTGATTAGTTCTCTATGGAGTCCACTGTAAAGTCAATTTGTATTTTCTAGGCAGAATATCACTAAGGCCAAAGGTACCTTTATTCTGTGTGAAAGGCTTAGGTAGGGGAAGATATGCCAAATAATTTTTCTCATTTAGAAGATGTGTCTTGTCACACTGTTGATTTGGTATTCTAGAGAGATCTCTGAATCTATGATTATGCCGAGCATTTTACTTCACTTGATGTTGCTGGCCTGTGCTCCTTTTTGAAGGTCAGCAGACCAGAGGTTTATGAGTGTTCCAGGACTTCAGGTGAGTATTTGTGTTTTTGAGGAGTTAGGTTTGAGGGGATTTGTTGGACTTGGCCCTTTTTGGCTAAAGTTCCTTAAACTTTTTGCCTTCCTCCTAGACCTTTTTCTGACATAATGTTGCCGACTTAGATGCTTTGGGCACTTTGCCACTGCTGATCAGTGTCAAAGTGCAAGTGCTCCCTGTATAAATTGTTATGGTAATTGGTTGTCCATAATTGGTATGTTTGCCTTCCTAGTGAAGTCCCTAGTAAAGTGCACTATGTGTGCCAGGGCTGGTAATGCAAATGCTACTAGTGGGCCTGCAGCACTAATTGTGCCACCCACACAAGTAGCCCTAAAGAGAGATCTCAGGCCTGCCACTGCAGTGCCTGCGCGCAGTTTGTTAACTGCCTTGTTGTCCTGGCAAGTGCACCCACTTTCCAGGCCTTACCTTCCCTTTTTATGCACATCACACACCCCTATAGTAGGCCAAGGTACCCCTCTGGGCAGGGTGCAGTGTATGTGAAAGGTAGGACATGTACTGAGGTGTGTACCATGTCCTGACAGTGAAGTACTGCCTTGCCCATGGCCTTGCCTATGGGCAAGGCCATCTTGGCCATAGGACAGAATGGGGAATGCTGTGTCCCATGTTTTCAGCATATCTTCCCATAGGCATAAGATGGAGAGATGGAGTTTAGTGTGCCTGAACTCAGAATTGAATAACACATCTTTTTGTGAAGTTGGTTTTTGAATTGTGTGTTTAGAAACCACGCTTTCAGAAGTGGCTGGTTTATTGTCTTAAACCATCCTGTGTGCCTCTGCCTGGTTGTATATTGCCTGCCTGGGTTTAGATGTGACAGGGTCTGGGAAGTGTCCAAGGAGGAGAAGGTGAGACAGCAACAGGATGGCCTGCATTTGATGTGAGGGGGAGAAGTAGCCCCCTGGATGTGAAGAGGGCTGTGTTGCTGCCACAAAAGGATGGCTCCACCTCCTGCTGAGCGTCTGGGCCCCAGACCCTGACTATCAAAGGAGGAGGGTGTGCACTGGCAGGAAGACACCCAGGTCTGGTTTTGGACCGAGGTCAGAGCCCCCTGAACACAAAGACTTCAAAGGCATTTAGGGGTATAAATGTAAGAACTGAAACCCCTGAACTCAAGACTGAAATCCATATTGAAAAAGGATTGAACCTACTTGGTGCTCAAGAGGAACCTCTGCCAAAGAAGAACAGCTGAAGAGACTGAAGAGAAGGACTGCCCTTGCTGTGTGTTCTGGGGCTGGCCTGCAGTTTGCTGGTTTGACTAAGGAGAGGACAAGGGACTTTTCTGTGTGCTGTGTCCCCCTGCTTGTGAGGACTTTGCGGTGTGCTGTGTCCTGAAGTAGCGTGTCTCCAAGGGCCAGAGGAGAGCTGGTCCCCTGTTGTGAAAACTCAGGAACACAAAAGTTTCCAACCGTGTCTCAGCGACGCTGTGTGCGTGGTGCTCTTGCACGCCTGAGACTACCGTGTGGTCTGTGGTACTGTCTACGAGGTGTCCTTGATCGCACTGCCCCCGCAGCGTGAAACATCGTCCATGCTGCTGCCTTGCTGTTGTGGTCCGAACCGTCATCGTACCTGAGGCTGTGAGGAAGGATCACCGCCGTCTGCCCGACCCGCAACGTGCCAAAGGATTGTGTGAAACTAAGAACTGTGTCTCAGCGACACTGTGTGCATGGTGCTCTTGCACGCCTGAAACTGCCGTGTGGTCCGTGGTACTGTCTACGAGGTGCCCGTGATCGCACTGCCCCCGCAGCGTGAAACATCGTCCACGCTGATGTGTTGCTGTTTGTGGCCCGAGCCGTCATCGTACCTGAGGCTGTGAGTAAAGATCGCTGCCGCCGGCCCGAGCCGCAACGTGCTAACCGGGCACTTGAAACTGAGGACTGTGTCTCAGCGACGCTGGGTGCGTGGTGCTCTTGCACGCCTGAGACTGCTGTGTGGTCCGTGGTACTGTTTACGAGGTGCCCCGGGATCGCATTGCCCCCGCAGCGTGAAACATCGTCCACGCTGCTGTATTGCTGTTTGTGGCCCGAGCCGTCATCCTAACTGAGGCTGTGAGTAAGGATCACCGCTGCCGGCCCGAGCCGCAACGTGCTAAAGGATTTCTTGAAGCTAAGGAAGCTACAAGGTGAAGGGGATCGTGATCGTTGTTCGTCGAAAGGAATCTGCCCAAGATCATCAACGACGGAGAAGGCCGCGCCGTAACCTGTCCGGCTACAGCGTCGCCTAGCAACAGAGTCGCAACGTGATCGGGATCGCCCAGCAGGACGTCCGACGAGCGGGGAGAGAGTGAGGCAGCGCACCCCCCCCCCCGGTAAGGCTTGGACTCCGGTCGGGAGCCGCAAGCGTGTGTGGCCTGGGGAGGCGTGCAGGAGGAGTACAGGAGTGCTCCGAGCTCTCTCCCGCTGCACCGCGTTAGACGCACTGAGTCCCCGAGCGGCCCAAACCTGCCCAGCAGGACCGGGGCCGCCCTTGTAAGCCTATGACCATTGTCTCTGCTGTTGGGGCCTAGTGGTGCCCGAGTTGATCGCGCAGATTGCATTACGAACCGCATTATTATTGCATTACGAACTGCCTGATTCTTGCATCACGAACCGCATTATTATTGCATTACGAACTGCCTGATTCTTGCATTACGAACCGCATTATTATTGCATTACGAACTGCCTGATTCTTGCATCACGAACCGCATTATTATTGCATTACGAACTGCCTGATTCTTGCATTACGAATCGCATTATTATTGCATTACGAACTGCCTGATTCTTGCATTAAGGACTGTCCTAGTATTACATTACGAGCTGCATTACGAACTGCATAGCATTGCATTAGGACTGCATTAGAGATCGTAAATTGCTCATTAATACCGCAAGAACCTACAAGTGATTGCTGGCCTAATAACCGGCCAAGTGAGTTATTACGAATACGCATATGTTGGTTTTCTATTGTTTGGCCTCATCGTATTCCTTTTTATAAAGACACTGCTATTTTTATGAAACCAGTGTGGTGTCCATTTGTGGTGTTATCACTGTGTCACTGGGAGTGTGGTTGCAAATACTTTACACATTGCCTTGGAGATAAGCCTGGCTGCTCGTGCCAAGCTACCAGGGGGTGAGCAGGGGTTATCTAAGGGTGTGTCCCTCCTTACCCTGACTAGAAGCAAGGGTCCCTATTTGGACTAAGGTACATACCTCAGCCAACTAGAGACCCCCAGTTCCAACAGGATACCTTAACATTCATTGTTCAACCACTAATAGACATTTGCCGAGTCCCGATGTAATGACATAAAAAAAAGTCTCAATTTTAGAATGATTTGGATATCAAAGCCCAGGATACTTGTGTTGTAAAGTCCTTTGTCTATTTATTGTCTGTTGATCAACTATGGCAAATTATAATAGGTCCAGTAGGAGTAAAGCACCCACTCCATTTGTGTTGCCGGATTTCTTGAAGTTGTCTCAGGCTCAGATTAGTGCCAATTCTGTGCTGTGGTCTGCCCTCAGACATGGTATCAGTACGATGGCCATCTCCACAGGATGCGGTTGACAGACCTCCCCACAGACTGAAAAGGCTTTCCTTCCAAGGAACAGAAGGTTCAACCCCATCTCTAAGTTTGCGATCTGGATGCCTGCTTGGTGATGAATAATAATAATAATTCATATAGGGCTGTACTACAACTTGATTACAAGATTCTGGCTAAAATACCATAGTATTAAAAAACAATGCAGCTTTTCATTGTTGGCATGAAGGTGAGCATATGTTAAGCTTTGGTTACAGAGATTCAGATTTCAACCAATTTTCTCATGATAATGGTAAATAAGCAGCACTGGCAAAATCAATAGGCCTCAACTGTGGGACCTTTTGGATGTGTCATCATCTTTTGCTGGTGGTGTAGAACACCGGCAAGAATTTTTGCTCGGGCTGTACAGCATTTGCCAAAAGGAAAAAAAAGACCTGATGATTTTCTCTTCTTAACGCATGCATGATTAATGATGTATGAACATGCATGATTTGCAATATATTCATTAACTTACAAATTGAAACCGGCTCCGTTTTATTATTTACAGATCGGGGATGGGTCATAGATAAAAAAAAATTAAACTGGAGGAGCACAGAAGCGTGCGTTTTTAAGGCGGAGTGCTAGGCAGCAACTGGCTGCCTGGCTCTCCAAGAAAATAAAATGTAAAAAACCACAGGGTTTTGGGGCAACGAGGAATGGGTGAGGAAAGAAAAAAATAAATTATATCAACTGGGGGGAGAAGGGCAAAACCAGCACATGACGGAGAGAGCAACATGCGGTGTCAGGGAAGAAGCACCAGAGAGAGAGATCAACTTGGACAGCGTAGGTGGAGGAGACACACACAGGAGAGAGAGCAGTGCATGAAAGAGACAGCAACATGGATAGCGGGTGGAGAAGCACAAGAGGAGAGAGCTGGAAAACACATGTACTCTCATTGAGTCCTTAACCAAATAAAAAAAGTTGTTCCCTAAAAGTAAGAAGTGGAAGAATACAAGTCAGGCAACCCAAAAAAACGTAAAGAGAATGTGCTCCAGGGAGGGCCATGCAAAAGAAGACTAAGGCAAGCTAACGAATAAGAAGTATCAATCAATCAATCAATCAAAAATTCTTTATTCGGTAACTATCATAGCAACCATAAAAGCACAGTACTTATATTAAATTACTAAAAAAGGATAATCATTTTAAAAATACAATTTCATGATAGTTAACCTACTCCCAGCAAGATTGTTTTACTGGATCTTAAGAACATTCTTTAAATAAGCAGTCACAGAAGCAATAAGAAACACATCATCTAACATTTGCAAGGTCAAGTATGCAGGTTTACATTTTTTAAGCCCAAATTTTTAAGTAACGGAACAATCCAAATCCTCCTAGGAGCGGTATAAAATTTACAGAAAAATAAAATATGTATCGAGGATTGCACCGAAATATCGTCGCACGGGCATTTGATTAAGTCCCGTCCCCAATCATTTACCAAAGGGAAACTTAATAAACGATGTAAAACATTCAATCTAAAACGGCACAACAGGAATCTATCATAGTCGCTAGTGGTTAAAACAAGGTAAAACTGTATAGATGGGGTCGCTAATGTCATAAAATGTGCGTGCACCGTTGATTTTTTTCAATTCTATAGAAGTTCTGGAATCATCCAGATGTTGTAAACATGTAGGGCCCGATTCTGATGCGGGTTGGAAAAGCTTCCCGACCGATGGCCTGATTCTGATGCGGTTAGGAAGGCCTCCTAACGGCATTTGCTCCTTCCAATTCGGATCGGGAACGTGTCTTCCCGACCGAGGGCCCAATTCTGATGCGGTTAGGTACAAATGTTCCCATTGAAGTCAATGGGAGTTCAACCAAATCTTATCTGGAAACATCCGGATGCATCCTACTCTGCCGGTTGGACTTTCCCGATCCGAGTGGGTCGGAAACCATTTCCCAACCGATTCGGTCGGGAAGCTTTTCCAACCCGCATCAGAATCGGGCCCGTAGTTTTAAGTTCTTTCCTAGACACGTTTAACATATTTTCTGGGTCTGAATAATATTCAGGGTGCCCTATATTGGACATAAAGATTTTAATATATGCCAGCCATTTAATTTTTCTAATACCATCACATAATAGAATATCCTTCAATACTGATCGGTTCAAGGAAGTTTCCTCGGTAATCCAAATTCTATGCCATAATAATACTGGCTGTATTTTAATGACATCTTCTAAGAATAGGATGCCTAATTCCCGGTGGCATATATAAGCAGAGGTACTGGCCGGGACAGATAAAAGAGCCCTCAGAAACTTATTTTCTGCAAGCTGCAGAGAATGAACCCCTGCATAACCCCAAATACCAGCTCCATAAGTCGCAATCGACAGACATTTAGCCCTATAAATCTGTAAAATTTCTACTGGGGCACGTCTACTTAATTTTTTACTAAAATTAGAAAGGGCCATCAATGATTTAACAAATAGTAGTCTTCTAGTTTTAATTGCCGAGGTCCAGGTGCCAGTCTGATTGAATAAGATCCCCAGATAAGAAAAAGTCTTAGTGACTTCAATTGCTTTTGAATCAATGAATAAGGTCCTTATCTTATTTTTAGGACCTGCCCCACAGGACATAGTAAAAGTTTTTGAGCAATTTACAGCCAGACCCAGGTTTGTCATAAAATTTGAAAAGAAATCCACCATCCTTTGCAGACTTCGGGGTGTACGGGCCATCAATACCGCGTCGTCCCCATACAGGAGTGCCGGTATGGGTCGATTGGCTGCCATTGGTAAATCCTTGCACTCGTGTACTAGAACGGCTTCTAAATTATTTATATAGAGCGAGAAGAGAAATGGGGCAAGCATACACCCCTGTCTAACTCCGCTTCCTACCCCGAAATAACCAGTGCATTCACCGCCTCTCCCATACCGAACTCGTGCCTTCGCCCCTGAGTACAATTGTTTTAAAAAAGTTATAATAGCGGCATCTAAGCTCATTCCTTCTAAAATCACCCAGAGCTTTTTATGTATGACACAGTCGAATGCCTCAGTTAGATCGACAAATGTCAGATATAATCTTTCTCCTTTTGCTTTAGTATATTTTTCTAGGATAATATGTAAGTTGAGACCCTGTTCGATTGTGCCCATACCTTTACAAAACCCATATTGCAGGTCGCTTAAAATTGAATGTTCCTCAGCCCAAGTTTGCAGCCTATTTAATAAAACCCGCCCTACTATCTTCACTGTAGAATCCAAAAGTGAAATTGGACGATAGCATGCGGGATTATCCCTATCCCCTTTTTAAAAATAGGAACTATTATCGATTCGCACCAAGTACGTAAAAAGCCCTTTGAGCCGCATACATTAAAAACCTGAGTTAAAAGTGGACCCCAAAGTGCAATGTTGGACTTAAAAATGTCAACGGGGACCCCATCCGGACCTGGCGCTTTCCCTCCCTTACTTGCATTAATGGCCGAGTTAACCTCAGTGAGTGTAAAATACAATAATTGATCAGTAGGGGATATGAATTCCAAGTTATCAACCCCATTCATTAAAATTACATTGTCCTCCATCATTGGGGTATTATATAAGCAGGAGTAATGTTGAATCCACTCGGGTTCAGAAATGGCAATTTCAATAGTGGCGATGTCCTTATCGGCCAAAAAGGGAGCATTAACTGCCCTCCAAAACGCAGAGGGATCCTTGTTGACCGAAGCGTCTCGTAAGGCTTGCCATGCTTCCTCTTTTAGGGCAATCTTTCTAAATTTCTGTGCGCTCTTATATTCGATTCTCGCTACTCTTATATCAGCCTGATTTTTCACCTTAGCTTGGAGTGCCTTTTTCAATTTGGAGTGTGCTTTGGTACAACTTGTATCAAACCAGCCCTTGTTTTGTTTACTGTTTCCCTTTATGCAGACATGCAATGAGTTTTTAATAAAAGTTGTAATTTCATAAAAATTCTCTAAAATTTCCTGGTGCGAAGAACTATCATCCAAACACTTTAAAAACATATCTTTGCAATTTATAGCCACCCTGTTAATAAAAACCTCCTGATCCACTTTTTCCCATTTTAAGGCATAACCATTTTGTTTACCCAGTGAGATGTTTTTCACCACATGGTCTGAAGTACCTGTTATTCACTGGCTTATTCTGAAACCTTAATTCAATACTGATGGGGAAATGATCACTCAATGCGATATCATGAGTAATAAAATCTCTAAAATATGAATTAAATCTTTGTGAGGCTAATACATAATCAATTGTGGAAAACATGCCTCTTCCATTAAAAGTGGGGTTAAAAGAAATCACAGGAGCACATAAATCATTAACAAACCCAAGGTTGATAGTAAACATAATATCATTCAACATGTCACCAAAATGTGTATGGGGAAGTGGGGACTACAATAGCCTAGTTCATAAGATAACCCACATAACCCATTATTAACATGCTGACATAAGGATACATTAAAATCACCGCCCCAAATAACACAAAACTCTATTGATGTACTGGATTGTAAATTATATAGGTCACTTCTCAAATTTCTCATCACTCCATAAGTTAAGTCTAATGGAATATTATTATAAAAATTTACTAACGCTATACCGGTAGCTTGGTCTATAAAAAAACTGATGATGTGGTAGTACTGATTTAAATTTTTAAAAACAATATTCTCTATATTAAAATAATTTGAAATAAAAGTACTAAGACCACCTTTCGCTCTGCCATGGGGTGAGGGCACAGCTGGAGTAAAATAAGATTTATATCCATTTATATGTACAGGCTCTCGCATCCAGGTCTCCTGCAGGCTAAAAATATCAAAACTAGTCACAAAATCAATCCAAACCGTATTATCCATCTTGCTATTTAAACCCGCAACGCTCCAAAATAAAAATATGACAACTTTCCTCATTCCTATAACCTCTTTTCTCTGTACCAACCCTACCCTTGTTGGTGATATATTTTCCAGGTGACTAATATGGGAAAGGGGTACTTCAGCAATGGAGTTACATTCCATAACGGGATTACACATATTAGCCACAGTCAAACCTATATCTGAGGGAAGAATATTCGTGAGGCTATTTGGCGGCTTAATTATAGACAAGTCAGGAGGTTCACATACTACGGCTAAAGTATCAAACTGATCGGATGTTTCCAGTTGAAGTCAATCCACAGGATCATGCGTTACCAGAGCCTCAAAACGGTTCTGTGTTGAAAGATTAAACCCACTCTGGAAATGCTGAGTATGGGGTCTCACAACACTTAGAGCGGCGTGTGAAAAGGACTGATAGAAAAACCCAGTGGGACTGCGTTGACACTTTGTCCCATAATGTGCTGTGTGCCAACTCTACTCAAAATCAATTCCACTAACTGTGGTGTCTTAAATGTTAATACCATACAGTCCCCCGGCAAAGTCTTTTTCCCCTTTCCCAGCCAACTCACTCTCCTGACCATTTTAAATTCATCAAACAGCCTTTCACTTAAACCGGACCTCACTCCTAACCAATGTAATGACTTGTTCCTCATGGTCTCCCAGGATTCTTCCCCTTAGTTTGTTGTTTAGGTATGTTAGTTAGTACCACCACATATGGTGTGGCTTCTGGCGGTAAATCCAAGCATATTGCTGCTTCTACCTCCTTATGTTGTATATTTAAGCTGTTAGGACCCTTACTTCCTTGGTTGACGTATGTATTACGTACAATAGGGCAAATGGAGGATGAAGCAGCCCTGCTTTTTACAAGACTATATTGTACCGACTCTTTCCCTAGATTTTTAAGGTGACCCCTACTTTCTAGGGCATCTGGGCACACCTGACCTGAAGGCTGCGTTTTCTCCAGCTTACTTGTCAGAACTTCTTCTATGACACCAACTTTATGTATTAAACCACTTAGGGTTTCTCGAAGGAATTTGTCCAAGTTATCAAGCTTTACTTTTATATTTATAACCTCATTCTGGATACATAGATTAGTGTAGTAGGTTTTAATTTACCCGCTTTATTTCTTACTACTGGTAATTTGTCCTTCTTGTTAATCTTTTTACTTAGTTTAGGATTAAGGTCACTAGACATATCACGGAACTCTCCTCTATCACCTGTAGAACTAACCGGATTTCTAGCTCGCTTGATCGGTGGTTGGATATCCTGCTCCTGTTCACTTTCCGAGATATTATCCTGTAAATTCATGATACAGCCATTTGAGCCTGGAGAATTAATGACTATCGGTAAAGGTAACTCAGGCCCTTCCCTCATTAGGTCAGTAGTTACAGTGTTACCTTCTCTTTCTGTACAGTCCAAATGACACAGTTTGAGCGCCTCTTCAACTGTTACAATCTGGCGCTCAATAGCCCCCATCGCCCCTGATAGGTAACTTAACAAAGTGTGTTGGGGGTGAGCTTTCACACTTTGTTGTTTGGTGGACTGCATGCTAGCAGCCTTTCTCTTCCCCATCTTATTTGTTAAAATTATCACTGCCGTGCCCTACTATTAACCTGCCAAGAACAAGCAGAATATGCAATCATTAACTCGTACTAACTCAAGTTACCAGCAGACCCACTATAGCAAAAATACAAGATACAAAATGCAAGTTCCAGGGGCGAGAAATAGGGGATAGCAAAAAGTTACCAACTAGTTACCAATATACAAAGTATATACTCAAAAACAGATAGTCCAAAATGTTCTAGTAGAAATGGCTATAGGTCCGCCCAACTAATACAAACAGATGTTACGTCCCCCGTACCTTTCCCTTCAATTCTTAGGGCTATGGCCCAGTCCAGTCTCTGTCAGTCTATGACGGGCTAAGACGGGCCCGTCTTGGCCCGGGCGCGTCCGCGCTGCGAGACCGCGGGGCGGCTTATCAGCGTGTTGCAGCCCCTCCAGGGGCTGTGTGCAAAAAACAAGTTTCCAGGGACCAGGGGCAGGGGATAGCAGCAAGTTGCAGGCCAGCAGCAAAAGTTGTTCCCTAAAAGTAAGAAGTGGAAGAATACAAGTCAGGCAACCCAAAAAAATCGTAAAGAGAATGTGCTCCAGGGGAGGGCCATGCAAAAGAAGACTAAGGCAAGCTAACCAATAAGAAGTAAGCAAATGAGAGTGCAGGGGCGGCTCCTGCATTTGAGCAGAGAGGAGCTTTGCCCCACTTAAAAATCCCACCAAAGATGAAAAATAAAATGGTAATTAATTACCATTTTATTTGTCATCCCCCATCCCGAGCGTCAGGACGGGGGCGGGTCACTGCTGAGTGATAGAAGCACGTCACTCAGTAGGGAGGAGAGTGGGCTGATATGGCACTGTTTAAAGCGCCCATGTCTATTTGGCCAGATGTCTTGCGACAGCCAGCCACACATGCACTTTAAACATTTCTAACCCAGCTGTGAGAAAGCCAAAGCCTCCAGAGCGCTTTGGAGCGCCGAGTGAGGCCGCTCCCACCAATCCTAGGGCTGCTCTCATGCTGGTGAGAGCAGCCCTAGGATGGGCTGAGGGAGTTGCTGGCCTCCTCCCCACCGATGCCAGCCGCTACTGTGAAAGTGGCAAAATAAAGTCAGCCAGTGATAAGCAATGGGCAGGCTGTAAGCCCACTATAAGTTCTTGGCGAGCTCACAATAGGTCTTTTGCAACCAGACAGGTAGGCAAGACCTAACAAGCATTGGCATAGCCAATAGTTCTCGCTTTTGGGACCTTATAAGTATTTAGTTATGCAGCACAATATCCTTGGTGCAACAACATCAACTGTTGCATGGCTAAACACTTATAAGGTCCCAAAGGCGAGACCTATTGGCTATGCCAATGCTTGTTTTATATTTGCTGGAAAGGTTTAGGTCTTCAAACAACACCAGTGAGTGGTTTGCTGCACAAAGGGCCCAGGGCTGCGATGAGGCTAGGACAAGGAGGCTGTGCCCGAGAACTGCCTATTGCTTGTAACATGGAAAGGGTTCAGAATATCTGCATTCATCTGTATTTTATTAATCCCACCAAACATCAGCATGAAGAATCCCAATAAACATCTGCATCAACTCACATACCTCAACCACTCCCCCACCCCACTAATGTTAACACCCAACTGCTATTTATTTCATCTACCCCAAGGAAATTCTAGTGAATGAATGGAATAGTTGCTTGAGTCACTACACTAACCCCAATAACCAATAACATGACTAGCCACTAACCTTGGGTTCGGTAGCAGCATGCTGCCCAGGGTAAAGCGCTTCAGCACCTCGTCAGGGGTAGTAAATGTTATATAAATGCAATTACAATTGCACCTAGTCCTGGTTCGCAGCGCTGGGAGGCCCATGGGCAGATATGCGCTTTACAAAATCCATAAACATAAACATAAACAATTTACCAAGGTTCCCCAGAAATGGATTTCTGAGGCTTAGATATCTGTGTGAGTGAGAAGGGGTGGGGGATCGAGAGAAGGGGAGAAAGAGAAGGCTTTGACTGTTGAAGAGAGGCTAGAGAGGGCGGGGCAGGCAGAGAACAAGACAGATGGAGAGTCAGAGGAAGGTGAGAAGGAGCAGGAGGGAGAGAGTGACAGGAAGTGAAGTAAGAGTGTGTAGAGAGAGAGCGAGGGGGGTTGGGTGAGGGAGTGGGCTGAGGGCAAGGTGTGTTTAGGAACATCAAAGGTTCTTGAAATGAAGTGACGTCATTGAAGATGGAGTAGGTGGGAGAGAAGTGTCATGGCGAGGTGCGAAGAGAGATGAAAGAGAGGTGGGATTGGTAAGGGCAGAGGGGGCTGGAGAGTGTGAAAGACAATAAGGAATTTATGAAGGGAGAATGATGGGAGCACGGGAAGGTAATGTAAAAAAGGAAAAATATGGCAGAATATGAAAGACGGGCAGGATAAAGAGATGGGCTATAAAGGGGAAGAAAGGTGTGACGAAAGGAGCGGTCAGAAGAGGGTAGACATATAAAGTGGGAGAGAGGTAGGCGACAACGTAAGGGAGTGAGTGATGGAAAACTACAATGCAGATATAAAAATAGGAAAGGGAAAGAGGAGAAGATGAGGGTCCGAGAAGATGGTGAAGTGAGGGAGAAAAGGGGGCGAAGAAAGCACAAAGTAGAAACAGGACCAGGGAGAAGAAGGGTTCAAAAGAGTGATGAGCAGGAGATGTAAAGGGGGACAGAGTGGCGGGAAACTGGAATGAAAAAGACAAAAGGTGGAGACAGGGCAAAGTATGAAGAGAGCTGAGGTTGAGAAGATAGGGAAAGCAATGAGAAAAGGAGGAGCTAGTGAGACCATGTATGATGTCCTGGCTCGTTCACGTATGGAGCGGAGATTCTGGGAGAGTGAGGGGAGGAAAAGTGGGGAGAGCCCGTGAGCAAGGGAAGAGAGTCTGGAATGAAAAAGACCAGCGAGAATAAGGGGTCTAAGAGGGGAGAGAAAGAGATGTCAAGGGAGCAGGAGAGGGTGAGAAAAGGCGCTTCATGCGAGTGTGTGAAAGTGCGGTAGATTGGGTCGAAAGGGACAGAAAATAGTTCGGGAGAGCATCAAAGAAAAAGAAGAGATACCCCGATAAAGAAAGGGATGAAACAGAGAAGATAGGATGGTAGGTCTAAGGGGGAAGAGAGATGGTGACTGAGAGAGCAGGATAGAAAATGAGAAAGGGGAACGACAGGCTGGAAATTAAGAAACGCGGTGGCGACGGAGAAGAGTGTTAGAAAGCGAGGAGCGAACATGTAAGAAGGAACGAAGGAATGGAACATGGAAGGGTGAGATAAACCAGGGAAGAATGAAGAGAGGATGTTTGGAAACAAGAACAGGGAATACCTTTTGTAGTCAGAACTCCTTAAAATCACACGTTCAACCCTATCAACAGACGCCATTCAGATCTTTCTTGTGGCGATTACATATGATTACAGCACACAAATTATAGTTTTGGCCTGCAGGTGGCGATAGGCTACCACGTCCAGAAATTGGTTTGGGGATGGTAACTTGTCTCCGTAACATCCCCCTTTTGAGTGTGCCCAAAAGTGTGATAAGGGCCCCACACAAAGTTTGCGGCATTTATAAAACATATTGTGTGGCAAGAATGGCAAAATTATGCCACATATACAATGACAATGTTCTTTTTTTATTTTAACACCAAAGCAATCGCCAAATAAAACAAGCATTGCTTAAAAGCGGATGCCCATTACTCTCAGCGAGTGTGCTCAGACGGAGTGACAGGCGCCGGAAGGACAGAAGCAATGACTGGCAGAGGTGTGAGCGAGGAGGCGCGCGCTAAAAGGAAATAAAAACAAGCATTGGCCGCGCAGCCGTGAAAGTGACGCGGCCGTGAAAGTGATCGCGGGCTGTAAGGGTGCCCGCGAGCGATGCACTTAATGAGCCATGACGAGACAGGAAAGCCAGATGGCGCCTGTGCTCGTAACTGTGCGCGTAACCGCACGCTCTAGGCCACACAAAAAGCTGTAGCCGGCTTTTTGAAGCCCACTTACTAAAAGTCTTGCCAGAGCAGCGCATGCGCTGGCTCAGGCGAAACCTAAAAACTACAGGCGTTACTCCTTTTGATGATTTCCTGCTCGAGATTGTTGGAAATCAGTAAAGCCTACAGGCTTCCCTTGGTCACCACCAGGCCAGCGGTGCCAGGGAGAGCCACAGGGATAGTGTGTGATCCTGGTATTCAGGGTGGGATACTCCTGCAGGCTGCGCTGGCAGGCCACACTGTTGGGCAAAGCAATACTGTTGGGCAAGGTAGTTCTTGTGGAGGTGGGAGAGCGGGCCTTACACGTTCTCGCTAAGTGGAGGGGCTCATCAGAGTACGGTGTTGGGCTGCCAAGTGGTACCAGTCTCTTTTCATGCTGCTGCTGAAAAGGGCTGATAAAACTCTCCGTCTTTGTTTACATATCTTCAGCTTCGTACTTTACAAATCGCAAACGCACGAGTATTAAAGCCACGTAATCGGACGCTGCCGCGACTGCATAACCAAACGTGTATAATCCCTTAAGAACGAATTCTACACATCTTCCTACTCCCAGCTGGATGCGTCCTATTCAGTTAACCGTTTTCCTAGTGCATCCACAGGAGTAAATTCGGAGTCGCAGCCAATGTTTCAGGAGAGTGCCGTAGAGCTGAACTGAGCCAACACCCACAATATGAGACCGCATCATCTATCTGTAAAAGCGAAAAACAACAGCCTCCCCTGGGCCCAGGGACTGCCACACACTATCCGAGAGGACGAGGATGCCTGAGAGATCAGCTGAAGAGGCGCGCGCAGCCCTCCTGCCTTCTGTCAGAAGTAACTTGGAAACAGCTGTTGCTAGCCCTCCTCCTCTCGGGGAGCTCGGAGGCCGAGGAGCCAGGCAGCGGCTCTCCTCCCTCTCACCCACCTCCCTCTGCAGCAGCCTCTGTAACTCCGCCGGGGAGAGGGAAGGCTGGCGCTCTTCCACGTACGGACTGTAGCGTGAGCTGAACCAGGCGCCTGGCCGCCGGCGCATCGCTCCCCGGTTGAGCGCCGGAAATGCCCGTCTGTGGAGGTGGAGCGGGGACGTAACCCTGCCCCGAGGCGGCTAACATGGCGCTCTGCTGCCCAGCAGCAACTCTGAGCAGGCGAAAGGGAGCACCAGCCATCGCTGCCCTCCAGTGAGGCTCCATGCCGAGGTGAGTCGATAAGGTCTGGTTTTATTGCAATGTTTTAAAACTTGGTACTTTAAAATAGAGACGGGCTATTGCCTGTTCGTGCGGAGAGCCGGGGCCACAAAGCGGGACGCCTGGACCACAAATCTTAAATAATAATGTGTCAACCAAGCGCGTGAAAATAAAAGAGGAACCTTAACGGGCGCGCAGAGAAGCGTTAGCGTCCTCTCCGTCGGAGGGTGGCACCGGGAGGGAGAGCAGACCGTTAGGCGAGAGAGGCAGGTGCCTGCTCGGGGGTGCTCTTTGTCAGCAGAGGAGCAGGGCGCACCCTCAGCATCAGCACCCCCCACACACAAACGAGGGAGAATTGGCGACTGAGAAGTACGTGAATCGGTCTAACCTTGGCATCTAGGTGAGCATATGTTCAACAGGTGTGCCGAGGTGCAGTGCGGACTCCCTGATGTAAGGAAGCCGCGGCTGAATCTTGCTGGGAAAGGGTAACGTAAGGCGATAGTTAAATGGTGCTCTTCTTTTCATTCATAAACTATAACGCTGTGCCTGCTTTCGAGGTTTTCTCGTTGCGAACACTTTATAAGAGAAGATGCCGGGTGTGCTAGTTTCTCTAGGAATTAGTTTGTTAGAAATTTGGAGCGCTGCTGGTGCTTTGTACGGTACTTCTCAGCTGCACATATTTTTGGAAGGAACACGGGCTGTAGTATTGGGATACATTATGTCACAAAATTATGTAATGTGATGCATGCCGTGTTGTTTATTGTATTTAGTCAAACATCATGCCTTCATATATCCAGATGTCACCGTGTCAAAATGGGAATACTTCTGCAAGTTTTTGGTAGTCGGAGGTGTTTTCGAATAACAAAATGAATAGAAAGATGGAGGCGAGCTTTAGTCTTTAGAACCACTTGAGTCCATTCGTCATTTTTTGTTATTTGTATACTGTATGTGTTAAAGGCCCCAGATGCGTAAGAGCGATCGGCATGGTACTCGGCGTTGGAGTCGGGTCACATGCTTTGGGATTCCTTCTGCCCACACTTTACAGCTGAGACTACTTCCGGTGTGTGTAAACTTCTTGAGGTTTATGGGGTATGGGGGTATTAGAGTCTACCCTGACTCTCGCAGCAGCAGGGGAATTATCAATCTGGACTAGTGGGGTGCTTGTTGAGCCACAGTATAGTCAAACCCTGGAACATTTCAGAATGACCAGCACGTGGTCATAATTTTCTATTTAATTCGTTCCATGCAAACTTTCTGTAGTAAGGAAAGTCCACGCAGGTAGGATGTAATTAAGGATGATTTATTCAAGCAGGTAACATGTTGAATAGTTACAGACAACCGGTAGTTGAGTTGTGAAGGGGAGCCCTGCCCCACCAGGAGCAGCCTGCCTACTGCTCAGCCCATGCTCAACTGTCACTTCACCTCACAGGCACCCAACATTCCGAGGCACATCATGACTCCAACATTCTATTGAGCACACAGCACAAACACTGGCTGAGCAGGAGGTGTAAATCACATAAGAATAACAAGGGCAGAATACTACACTTTCCTCATTCAGATTCATTCAGGTGGGGGAAATGTCCTTGCATCCCATCACTGATGGGTATGCTGCCTTATGCTCACTTCTGCCAATGGTCGGAAACGGTGACAATCCACAGAGATGAAACTCAGTGAGTCATTCACAAGATATGTTTGGGCATACTTACAAGGGCATTGCGCCACAGGAACGTCACTTTTAGCGACGTTCCTGTGGCGCAGTGCCCTGCTCCATATTTACAAAGTGGCATTAAGGCACTTTTTGTGGCTTAACACCGCTTTGTAAATATGGTACCCTTTCACGGAGGTATCTGCATGAAAGGGGCGTGCATTGGATGTTGCTATGGGCATTCTACCGCACAACCATTTTTTTTTAATCACTGTCCCACATTTACAAGGATCTGTAAATCTGAGGTAGTGCCAAAAACTAACGCCATTCAAGAGCAGGCGTTAGAATGGCGATACAAGGAGAAATACTTTTATTTCTCCTTGATTTTGCTTTTTCTATGTGTGTTGCATTCCCTGCAATGCAGGCAATCTTGCACTATGGTGCAAGGGTGCCTGCGTTGGCGCTAAGCAGCTTATTTTAGAGCCAGCACTAGGGAAAACACAGGGGTGCACTGTATTGTTGTAAATATGGCGCATCCCTGCATTTTGGAAATGTCGGAGTGCGGCGCTGCCAAATTTGGAGCAGCTCCGCGCTCCAACATTTCCTTGTACATATGCCCCTTTGTTCCCTGATTGTTTCACACATTTCAGCCAATATGGCTGGCTTAAGTACTTTCCTCTCCGAGTCACATATGTTATTGCAGTGGAAGAATTAAGTAAGCATTGGCAAAGCTTAAAGGTTCCACATGCTGTTATCTTTGCCAGTGCTTATTTGTGTACTGTGGACCTAGTGTAGTCAAAAGCATCTGTAAAATGCATGATACAGAATACAATGCACGACTTTATCTTATGTAGGCTCCATTTTTCACATGATTTTATTAGCAATAACTCCTAGTGCTTTCGGCTGCTTAAGACTGTAAAATAGTCCCTCATGCATTACATTAGGGGTGGAAGACACACCTAAATATCTCATATAAAAATGGTGGCATGAAAATACTCCTGTTGCCTGATCCAAGACATGATTGACAATGCCGTAAACCAGTGGTTTAAGGATCCAAGTAAAAGAAGTCAATGACTGAAGGAGGCTGACCCTAAACCCTTAAGTAAGTTTAGAACACAATGTTCGCTATCAAGGTGCAAGAGTCCTATCGGTGAAACCGAAAAATAAGTAGAATCCACCACATTTCACTTAAGGGAGAGGGACCGAACAATTCAGACTGTTCCCCAAACGGATTGTTTCTCTACCCCATGTGACCATGGCACACTGGTTAAGTGACTTGTGATATGTTTCACCTTTTCCCACAAACCGCTCCATAAATCAATTCTGTTTTTTCTATCTCTCTTTAGGGCACTCTTAGCTGTTAGTTTTCTCTTAAACTGTAGCAATGATTAACATTTGATGATTTGTTTGATCTTGTACAAAGGGTCTCTGTTCTTTAAGATCCAAATTACTCAAGAGTTGGAGAAACATATCCTATTCTGTACTGAGTGTCTGGGTCTGGTTAGTAACACAAAGTGTGGGTCTGACTCATCCTTTTGACCTGCTATCTGCAGATAATCATGGCGGGCTAAGTGACGACTAGCCCTGTGTTATTGGTGAGATTACTCGAAGAGCCAGGTCTTCAGCTTCAAGCAGATCTCGAAGTAATGAGAAGGCTCTGATGTGGTGAGGGAGGTCGTTTCATGGCATGGTGGAGATATAGGTGTAGGCACGGCCTCCGGCTGTGGCTTTGTGGATGCAGGTATGTGTGCCAGTGAGAGGCAGGGCCAGTGTTGTGTAGTGCCTTGTATGTGTGTGTGAGTTGTTTGAACATGGTGTATTTGAAGATTGGGAGCCAGTACAGTTCTCTGAGATGTGGGGTGATGTGAGTGCTATGAGGTAGGTTGAGGATGAATCTTGCTGCAGCATTTTGAATGGTTCGGAGCCTGCTCAGGAGCTTATTAGTGTTCTCTGGTAGCCACTTGAAGATCTTTTGCAGCAACCTAAGAATGTGGAAGCAAGTGGAGGTCACTGCATTTACTTGGGCAGTCATGTCGAGCTTGTCTAGGATGATTTCAAGATTTCTTGCAAGGGTAGTGGGTGTGGGTAAGGGGTCATGGTCAGTTGGCCACCAGGTGGGGTCCCAAGCAGAGGCTTTCCCTTCTAAGCGCACCACTTTAGTTTTATCTGTGTTTAGATTGAGGCAGCTGGATTTCATTCAAGTGGTTACTGAGGTCATGCAGGTGGCAAGTTGTTTTTGTTGTGGAGGTCTTGTCTGACAGGGAGAGCCTCAGTTGGGTGTCATCTGCAAAGGAGGTTAGGTTGATGTTATGTAATCTGATGAGGTCGGACAGCGGGGTCAAGTATACTTTGAATAACGTTGGACTGAGAGATGCTCTTGGGGAGCTGTGCATATGAGGTTCTTGACCTCCAACATGTAGGGTGGCAGGTTGACTCTTTGGGTTCTTCCTATAAGGATGGAGCAGATCCAGTGGAGGGAGGGTCTTTGCATGCCTGTTTTGTGTAGTCTCCTGATCAGGGTGGAGTGGGTGACCGCGTTGAAAGCTGCAGAGAGGTCAAACAGTATAAGGACTGCCATGTCTCTGCGGTTGAGAATCAGCCTGATGTCTGTTGCTGCGATGAGGGCAGTCTCAGTTCTGTGGTTGGGCCAGAAATGTGATTGCATGGTGTCTCAGAGCTGGTGTGCATTGAGGTAGGGGGAGAGTTGTTTGTTTATGGCTTTTTCTATGACCATGGCCAGGCAGGGTAGAAGGGAGATCAGGTGGTTGTTTGCTAGTTGTAAGGGGTCTGCTAAAGGTTTGTTTAGCAATGTGTTGACCATTGTGTGTTTTCAAGCATCCTGAAACATCTCAGAGGTGATGAAGCTGTTCAGGATGCGGGTGATGACTTCGCTGATGGGGGCAGAGCTTATATTGTAGATTTAGTGGGTGCAGGGGTCCATTGGTGCCCTAGAGTAGATGGCCCTCATGATGTTTGCTGTTTCTTCCCCGGTGAATATTTCCCAGGAAGTCAGTGTTTTTCCATGGGTGTTTGTGGGTAGGCTAGGGGTGAGGGTGTAGGAGTTTTGTTGTGGGTCTAAGTTGTTACATATGGCTTTGATTTTTTTGTTAAAGAAATCCAAGAGGTTGTCACATATTCTTGCAAGGGGGTGATGCTGTTTGTGGTGGCAGCTGGTGGAGGGAAGTCTTTGATGATCGCGAAGATTTCTTAGCCACTGTTGGAGCTGTTGTCTATGCGCTCTGCTGGGGCCTACCTCTTGGTTTCTTTGATTTGTTGGTGGTAGCATCTCAGGGCTGTCTTGTATATCTTTTTGCCGTTTTCTAGGCGGTTCGTTTTCCACCTTCTTTCCAATTGGTTGTAGTGTTGTTTTGTTGCGTGGAGTTCCTCTGTTTACCAGCTGGCCTTCTTCCGTGTTCTCCTCTGTGTGTTGTGTGAATGAGGTGCCAAGGAGTCTTTGCATTTTGTGATCAACTCTTCCAGATCTTTGATGTTGCTGTAGAGGTTGTCGGTAGAAGTTGGTTGATTCAGGTGCAGGGTGTATACCCAGTTGGATCCCCAGAATCTGCTCTTGCTGCGCCTGACCATGGTTGTTGGAGGGGGTCTGGTTAGGCGGGGGGGGGTGCTGATTTGGAATTGAATGATGGCATGGTCAGTTAAGGTGAGGTGCGTGGTTGCAGTGATTTCAATGCCATTCAAGGTGGTGAAGACGGGGTCAAGGGTGTGTCCAACAGAGTTTGTGGGACTGGTGAAGTGCTGCGTCCATCCCAGGATCTCTAGGCTCACGAGGAGTCCAGTGCTGTTGGTGTCAATCTTGTCTTCCTAGATGGAAGTTGAAGTCTCCTCTTAGGGTGTAATTGTTGGAGTCGATAGTGAGGAGCGCTAAGAAGTCTGTGATGTCGGCGAAGGTGGTTTGAGGTCCCAGTGGTCGGTAGGCGAGGGTTCCACTCAGGGTGTATGTTGCTGATGCTTGTAACTTGAAATGTAGGGGGTTGTGGTCCCTGGGGATGTAGTGCAGTTGAAGTAGTCTTTGACTATTATTGGGATTACTCATTTTGGTTTGTGTTGGGGGTCCTGACATGTGACCTTGTATCCTGCTGAGATATCCGTGGTTATGTTGGATGCCGACTCAGAGGTCAGCCACGTATCTGTATGGAAGAGGAGATACGGGGCGTTGTTGTCCAGGATATCCAAGATTTCTGTGGCGTGTTAGCTGAATGAGTGGGTCTTAAGGAGTATGCATGATGATTTGTCTTGGTGTGCGTGTTTGTTGGTGGGTGTGGGAGGTCCATTGTTTGTGGGTTGTGTCGGTGGTGTAAGCGTGGTGGGTGATGTGTTGCAAGTGAAGTGGCAGTGGGTGCAAGGAAAGCTCCCTCTGTGTGGCATAGCATGGCACAGCAGCGGTGAGTGGATGGGTGCCCTGGGTTTATTGACTGGAGAAGCTCTGCGGAGTAGTGTAGGGGGGGGACGGAAGGACCAGACTTTGTGGCACTGGGGGCAGTCTAGGTGGGGACGGGTGCAGAGGGGCTTGCCTTTGGTGCACCCACTGCTCGTCCATGCTACGGCCGCCAATAGGTAGGTCCCAGGAGCAGGGAGGTGTGGAAGGTGTGGTGTGCAGGACTTGTCGGTATTGCGGAAAAGAGTAGTGGTACGGGAAGGAACAGGTAAAGAGCAGGGGAGTGGGTACACGAGGAGGGAGGATGGGAAGCGGTGTACGGGGAAGGCAGAAAAGGCATCAGAAAGGTGAAAAAGAGCAAAAAGGCACAAAAAAATGACACAAAGGCACAACAGGGTGATAATAGATCAAAAAAGCAACAGAAAGGTGAGAGAGTGGAGGGTTAACAAAAGGAGCGCAAAGACATTAAATGGTGGGAGAGAGCAAAAGGCAAAAAAGGAGCAGAATAATACGAAAGTGAGAAAAGAGCAAAAAGCACAAAAAGGAGCGAGAAAGCATGCAAGGGTGAGAAATAGGAAAAGGCACGAAGAGTGTCCGAGTGCTAGAGCAATAGCACAAGGAAGGCAAAATAAAGACAACAGAATGGCAATGAGTGAGAGGCAAAAGGGTGAGAGACAGAGAGAGCAAGAGGCGGAACAGGCAGAAGAGAGTGGGAGAGGAGGCGGGAGCCTCAAGGCGCTATAGCCAGGTCTGTAAGGGCCTCGACCAGTCGGAGGACTGGTCTAAGGTAAGTCAGGGAGCAGGAGCCGGGCACCTGCTTAATGGCTGGTCCGCGCTGTGGGTGCAATTAAGCATGCCCTGGGCAGAGAAGGAGCACAGGGGGCGGTGGACAGGGCTTGTCTGGTGCGTAGGTAGGAGCAGTAGTGGGGGAAGGAACAGTTAAGAAGTGAGGGGTAGAGGGAGGGGGCGCGAGATGTGGTTGGCCGGAAGTGGAGCCCGGTGGAGGCAGAAAGGGCAACAGAAGAGTGAAAAAGAGCAAAAAGGGTGCAAAAAGGCTCAAAAGGGTGGCAAAAAGGCAACAGAAGGTTGCGAAAGAGCGAGAAAGAGAAACAAGCAAGAAGTCAACAGGAGGGTAAGAAAGAGCAGAGAGGTAGCAAAAGGAGCGAAAAGGCATGAAAGGGAGAGAGAAAGGGCAAAAATGCACCAAAAGAGCAGAGATGCACTGAAAAGCAGTAACAGGAAGCACCCAGGCTCCTGACTCATCTAGCCAATCACAACACTGCAATGCAGCGCTGTGATTGGTCTGAGCGCCGTGGATCGGAGCTCAGGCAGGGAATGGGAGCCTGGGACATGTTCTGCACCCAGGCTGTAATGCAGCCTGGGTGCACAACATGCCAAGTGCGCATGACGGTTTGGCCGGCCAGAGAGGGCCTGTCAAAGCGTCATTGCGCATCTTGGAGTGGGAAAACCACTCCTCCCCTGCACTGCTCTGGCAGTCCTGCCCCGCCCGCCCCAGGAAAGGAAAATTAAAATGATAATAACACGTCATTTCATTTTAGTTTTCTTTAACTACTGCTCACAGAGCAGTGGGGCGACGCTCCTCCGCCTTAGCGGAGGAGCCGCCACTGCAGCAGGAGCCTCAAGGTGTTGGAACCGGGCTCCTGAGGGACGCGACCAGTCAGAGGACTGGTCTAAGGTAAGTCATGGGGCAGGGACCTGGACACTTGCTATATCTTGATCTAGCAGGCAAACACCTGTGAGAGGAACAGGCAATGATGAGAGGGCTGGGGTTAGGAAAGGCACAAGAAGCGGGAAAGCAAACAGGGGCACAGTTAAAACATGGGAACTGCAAAATCATGAGCACTATAAAAGCAGGTATATTAAAGGCACATTCTTTTGCCCTCAGTATCACATGCACGACCAGGTAGCTTGGTAAACTCTCTGACAGGGTTACTGCTTCATTTTATTATGTAGGCAACAACATTTGCATGAGTTAGCTACCTAGCGAGCTAGAGCTGCCTCTGTGCATCTGTTGGTAAGGCTCGATCAAATTGCAGCAGCTGATGATGGAGAGCCATGTAACCTGATGACGGTAAATTCGGATGGCATGTCAACCACACAAGACAGCTGAAGTGTGAGGATGTGATATTGTGAGCAGAAAAATAAACTCAGAGGGGAGGCAGATCACAAAGCTAGTTTCACCACAAATGCTGTCCTCAAGGATTGGGTTAGACAGGAGGAGAAAACGCCAGATGAAAGGGCACTGATTGACTTTGAGACCTTAAAAGGGTTGATTGGGGCACTAAAAGGGATCTGTGCGTCCCAGTTTGAGAAACCACTGTTTTCAGCCATATTTTCTCTGGCGTTCGTAGGTGCCTTCAGAAATGGTGGTTAGGGTAATTATATAAACGATTTCACGTTTAGGGCGTTGAAACTAGTTGACCCCACTCTGCGGAATTATTGGGCTCAGCTAAGAGTAAGGTAATCAAAAACTGGCCAGATGGGGAAGGGACGACTGTGCAGATAAGACAGTAGTGGGATCCTCGTTCTGCCTTGCACTTCTACATGGCATATCGACCCTGGGGAGTTCACTGGTCCACCGGGATGGAAACCAGTATCTCATTTCTAGTTCAGACCGATTTTTCAAAACCTGTTACCAAAGGAAAAAGCCATCCACCCACTCCTTTCGGATAGGATCGGCCACTAAAGTTCTTAAGTGCAATAAATTACAAGTAGATCCTGCTATGAACTGTATGCCCAACCTGATTCTAAAATCTAGGTTGCCATCCCAGGCTCCAGCAGAAAGTGGGTAATTCCTTTAAGGTGGGGGGTTTGTATGTCGTCTCCAGTGGCACTCATTGACGCACCTGATTTATCTTGGGCTTTGTTGTTGTGGTTATTTTCTCAGAATGCACAAAGAAAGCAAATTCTGCATTGTATATTTAAGCGTGACATTTAAATAAGGGTTTACCCTCGATTTACCACGAGTAGCACCCTACTCGAGAGCCCAGAGTCAATTCATTGGTTATTGGGGTTAGTCTTGCATGCTAAAGGAAACCAATCCAAGCAAATGCTTTCTGGAATGAATAGATATTGTTAAGTTGCAGGAATAGTGTTTCTAAAAATGAGATTAGGAGCAGTCTCTACGCAGAAGAGGTCCACATAAGGTAGAAGCAATATGAGTAGTTTAAAAATAAGGGAGGGAAAAAGTTAAGGTCAATTCTTCATGCAGGATTGTAAGGAATATAATAGGAGGTTTTTTTGTGAAAGCATGCAATATGTGGATGTAAACCATAGAAAAACATTTTTAAATTCTGCTTTAAAAAGGAATGTGGCTTTTACAGTCTTTCTAAAGACATTTTACTTTTAATGAAGTGGTAGATACTTACCTCACTTCAAAAAGCAATCTGAGTGCTTGCTAAGGCCTCTTTACGAGCAACCTTCAAGCAGTGTCTGCTTGCCAGTGCATCCCCTGGCAAGGGTTTGCTAATGCCTGCATTGTATTCCCTTGCTAACGACAAGCTTTGATTCTTTGAAGCATGCTGTACTGGTTTTATAAAGTGAGCTACCAAGAACGTACACACAGATCCTCAGGGTCCGTTGCACTCTAGGGCCTTGAACTGCAAATTCACTAGGCTGAATATTTTGTGTGATGGTGGTGTTATTCAGGAGGGTCAAAAATGTTTGAGTGGCCACTTTTTCATGGTTGTGGTGTCACAACGGGTCAAAGCGAGGATATGGAACGACGGGCTTGCTGATTTGAAATGTTTTGAATAGCAACCCCTGTTTGAAGTGAGACATGCTGGAACCAAAAGTATGCCAGCAGCTAGAGCAGGGGACACAGGGACCAGACATCCTAATAATCCGTCTGGGTGGCAAAGATCTGATGTTATGATGAAGTGGTCTGCTACTACATGCAATGTGGGAAACACTGAGCTGGTAGCCCCACTGGGACAATGAAACATACTTTGGTCAGAGATCATTCTGCGTAGGAACTGGTGAGAGGCTAGACCTTCAGCAGGCAGCGATTGAGTTGTCCAGAAGAAGATAAATCTCTTCACACAAAACGTTCAAATGCAGTCTGGTTTAGTTTTATCGGGCATAGACTTTTGAGAAGACAACTGAGTGGGAATTTCGTATTGGATGGGGTGCACTCGTCTGATGTAGGTATAGACATTTTCCTTCATGATATTTAGGAAGCTGTGAAAGACGCCGGCTATTCCTAACTTTAGAGGAAAGGAAGGTTGCTCAGGTGGCGATCCTCGGTTTTTCCAAGGTGCCATCCACGATGCATAGCGGAGTTACAAGGTGATCCTAAATCAGTATGGAACAACTGTCTCTAGAAAGTGGATCTCAGAAATGTAAATGGATCCTTTAGGTCACAGGCAGTCATTACTGCAGGCCTGACATTAAAGTGACGGCACTCCTTAAACCTTCAAGGTACACTTGGAGTCCTTAGCAACTCTGGAAACTGGGCTGGTTCACTCCAACTTGTTAGAAATGGTGAATTAAATGTTGGTAAGGTTGGAGCCCTTTACATTTGATAAACTTTGAATATTTGATTGGTAAGTATCTGTTACCAATGAACAGCAATTGCTTTCTCAGGACAGGTGTCAGTAGAATTACTTGAACTCCCGAATGACACCCAGATCACCCAAAAGTTCACTCAACCTATGTAGTCAATAAACATACAACAGATATTTCCACAAGAAAAAGATATGTTTGTATCAGTTATTGAAGTTGCCACGGTTGTTGGGAAGGAAAAGTCTTCTGCATGGTGATGGAAATGCACCCCTTCCCTGAGTGCCCCAGCTGAATGGATATATGGATTCCTGGTAATGATTTTTGGTCATTGGTGAGCATGGATTATGCATGTGCACCATGACCTAGGCCTATCTCACGGTAATGCTGTCTGGTTAGACCGGGATTTAAGTGACATGAAAACAGTAGTGGTAGCATATTTGCTTTGTGTTCAGTAGATTCAGAAGTCTGAGCAAGCCTTTTTACCTGTGTCACTGGAGTGGGGCTTGTTGACCACTTGTGTAAAGTTCCATGGCTGTGTACTTAACTCACACTTTGCCTGCATTGATTATGTGTAGCGCTGGATAGCGCGTGATACTTTTGTGTGTGCACTGGAATGCATGTGCGTGACTGTGTGTGGCACATAACATGGAGCCCTGTGGGTTCCATTTTGGAAGCAGAGCCTTGGAGAGGCTAGAGAGGTGAAGACTGCAACCCCAGACAGGAGATGTATATTGCTGACATTCATGAGGGCTGGGTGGGAGACACACACTCGAGGGAGATGAGCAAGGCATCCTATATGCACATCAAAGGTCTCTTTGATTCCAGGAAGAATGGCTGGTCTGTGGCACCTAGGCTCATTGTCTCATTGTCAGGGGGATGGTGGGACTGGTAAGGTTGGCACTGTGGACGAAGAAATCTTGATAGAGAGGAAGGCTTGGGCCTTTAAAGTCTTATGGGGCATATTTCAGTGGAAGCTGACAGCCAGGTGTGATCCCTGGTTACTCCCATGGCCTGTGTTGTGGGTCAATCAGAATTGGAGCCACTCCTGCTGTGGCAGTCTGTCCCTTTGACAAATGGCAGTGCAGAGAAGAGAACACTTCAAAGGAGCTGACACCCCCAATATGAATTTCAAATCCAGACACTAAATCACATGTGTGGATTTCGACTATAAAGGTGGGAACACGAGTCCCATACTTTGTTGAACATCATCATGTCACCAGAAGAGGGAAGATCCAGGGATGGGGACCAAGGTCTGCTAGTCTCCCTGCTGGGTGAGGGGCCATCACCCAGGAAAGCAATACCACTTCCCTGAAGCACCAGCCTTCTGCCTACCTGCCTGCCTTCCAAAATCAAAGTACCTTGTGAGGAGGAGAGTGTCTAGAATTGGCCTGCCTGGTAAGACAAGTGGGCCATGTGAGGAGGAGAGAGCCCAGAGGCAGTGAGGCCCTGCAGGGATCCTGTCGAGTGGGTCCAGGTGAGTAAAGTGTGAGATGTTTGGTCTTGTCAGGACTGTTGCAGAAGTGTGCACTGTCCACACAATTCTGCCAAGCCAATGACACCAGGGTGCAGTAAGGGGGTCACCATGAATTTCAGGCTGTCACCTGTGGTGTGCTGAGTCGGTTGGCACTCTATAGTCCAGGAGGGAGGCCATCGTGAAATTTGGGCCATTGCCGATGTGTGCACCAAGTTTTTTGCCCCCTCTGTGTGCCAGGAGGGGTACCACCCTGAAAGTCAGCCTGTTGCCTATGTATGTGCCAGTCGACCCCTACCGTGTGCTGGAAAGGTGGCGCACTGTGAAGGCGGAGCTGCTGTCTGCATGTGGGCAGAAGTGCGTGGACCCTGTGTGTCAAATAGGGTGCCACTGTGGAGTTAGGACCCTCGCACTGACTTGTTGTGCCAAGGGAACTGCTGGCAGCACTTGCCGATTACAGGAAGAGCCGAGCAGGGATGTACAACATAAACACGGTCGTCTGGAGACTGAGGAGGCTGGTGTGACATCGAGGAAAAAACTGCAAAAAGTTGCAGGCCCTCAGTGGGTGGAGATCGGAACCTGCAAAGGAGCTCCCCAGTTCTCTGGAGTTGCTAGCTGCCCTCGGGTCTGGTAAGACTGTTCAAGGCCCTTGAGTTTGCAGGAGACTTGCACAAACTTAGCAGCCGAGTGTTGTTGACTTGACTCTTAAAGCGAGCACTTTGTTTGCACGGAGTTAGCATGTGCCACATCTGGAAGTCGCCTCCAGTATCAAATGAGGACTACCAGATGCAACTTGATGGGACAATGCTCCTTTTTCATAAAAGCAAATATTTGCTTGGGCAATCTCCTTATTGTTGTTACTGTTTGTACTTTTAGTTGTGAGCCTGTGTGTGTGCTAGCCTTTGACTGCTCAACTTGTGCTACCACTGAGAGTCAAGTGCTGGACAAGGCAGTACTTGGCCCAGTTACTCAGGACCCTTAGTAGGCCTTCAGGACTCAACACCCATTGTTTGGTCCAGTAGCTCCTGCTTGCCTGTTTGTCCTCTGAAGTGGGTTCTGATAACTGAATAAAGCTTTTATTATTGACGAATTCTCACAAAGCTAGGGGTAGAAGTTCTAAGGTCTGGAACGAGGAATGGAGGGACATGAGAGGGGAAATCAAGCAGGGGCTCCTTTAAGCCATGGGAACTGCAATAGCATGGCCACTGCAAAGCAGATGGATCAAGGGCACATTTTTTGCCCATGTTATCATTCATCAAGCCAAGTGGCGTGGTAAACTGTATGACATGTTTACAGCTTATTTTCAGTATGTAACAAAACAACATTTTTATCAATTGGTGTAGCAGTGAGCTGGCGTGTCACTATAAAGCTGATGGTAAGGCTCAGGCAGATTGCAGCAGCTGATGCTGGAGGGCCATGTAAACCGGCGTGAGTAAATTCGGGTGGCATGTGGGCCACGCAAGACTACTGAAGTGCGAGGAAACTCTCAGGCTCATAATGAGAGCAGAAAAATACATGAAAAAAATTATATAGTTTTCATGTGCTATTGACTCCTAGCAGCTTCGAAGCACTGCATATAATTGTTGTACGGTATTTTGGACATGATGGAACCTATTTCACTCACTTCTTAAAAATGAACAGCCAACAAAACAGACCTGGTTTGAAATATTTCAGGCAGGAGCTCACTGGACAGTGCAACAACTGTACTTAAGATGGACTTGGCCAATGTCTGAGACTTGACCATTTTTGTGCTAACAAGATTAGGCTGATTTGCTGCTGTTGACTGCATGATAAACCATGCAGGCCTGAGGTGAAGTTGTGTTGTAAATAAGGAAAAGGGAAGAAACTGCTGACTGTTATTCTAACCTGTATTGAGTGTTCTTCTCCTTTATTTTAATGTCTTTCTTCTTTTGTATTGCTTTAGAGATCTATTTTGAACAACATATCTTTACAGTACACAATAATAAGAGGATGAGGTGATTCAGATGATTTATATATGGTTTTTCCAAAGCACTTCACTTAGAATATTTTATAAACAATTTCTATATCCAGCCGAAATTGGTACTTATTTCATTGCCCGCAGGGGGATGAAAAGCAGTTGAAGGCCCTTTAGGACTGGACCCCGGTCCCGCAGAGTTCACATAGGCCTACAAAGCCGATAGATGGATCAGAGCTTTGATTGCAAGTATGCCACTGGCATAAGTAACTGCCAAGTCGATTGTGGTTGGAAGTCATTGTTCTGATGCATATTGAGGTTTGATAATAACTGATATTTGTTGAACCTGTAAAAGAGCAAGTGGCACTTAGTCATATAGCTTTTGTTTGTATGGCAGTATATCTTCATTTTGGTTTGAGGTTTTGCAGAGAATTGATTTGCATTTGACCTAAGAATCAACAAAAACCTACCCATCCACGCTTTGTAAACTGAATTTAATCAGTTAATTGGAAACAAAGTTTTAATGAGATAATTACTGATAGCCAAAAGAGTGGTGGTAGGAAGATGGAAATTGTCTAAAAAACAGATAGAATACTGGATGAAGACTTAATAATTTCTCTAAGGCAGCCTTGTTTCGACAGAGGGGTTAATATGCATCTTCCCATTTCTTCTCTATTTCTTATCCTTGAAAACGGGGGTAGTAGTTCAAATCTCATATGTATTTAACTTATCTTAGTTTATTCATAGGTAAATAGTGTGCTATTTGATACTAATTTATTTGTTAGGCCAATACCCTTTGCAGTGTTTGAGCTTGAATGCATAATTTGTAAATAACAAAAAAAGAAAGTAAGACACTGCTTTCTGGTGACTGCTTTGTGATCAGTATGAATAACATAGTGATCCTGTAGAACAGATAGCGTTTCTTGGGCAGATGCATCCCAAAATCTGTAGACCTCTGTCTCCGAAGTCCAGCACCTTTGGGTGGATGACTTTGTCCTAAGTAATATGCTTGAGTATGCCTATGTGTGCTCTTGGACACATACATCTTCCCACTGGATATCAAGGATAGTTAAATCAGCGCTGTGATTTTAGAAAGCAGTAAAAGCAAGATATTTTCATCACACAAAGAAGTCTAGTATGGGCCAATGTGGCTCTGTGTATGGTTGCCCTCTTATCATCAGAATATAATACTTTAAGGCTTATGGTGATATGTCTCGGTATTGTATATTGTTAAAGGAATTGTTCAAAATCTGGTGCAGAAAGCTTGAGAAACAGGCATAGCCTGTCCGTACGAGCGTCAAGAATGGAAGTCTGCCAGGAAGCTCTGTGCCACCTTTCGAGGCTCCTGGGCAATCACTATTTTGCGGTCCACTAATGTGATTATGCAAAGCACTCAAATTTATAGGCCAGGAAGGTCTTCTATGCCATTATTCACCAAAAATAATTTCTTGCCTGCTCCTTTGTTCTTTTTCCTAAACCCTTTAACCACGCTTGTGTCAGTCATAACTGGCAGACCCTCAGACAAACCACTCACTCAACCAATATCATGCATTCGCTCACCATCGCTCATTCAGTTACTGTTGCCAAATTAGTAACTCTTACCAATTCCTGAGGATCTCCCGCAGTGATATACATGCTCGCTCACTCACCTCATCCACTCGTCTGTTTGGATGACATTCATTTTCGAACACTTGTCAGACAGTAGATCTATTTATATTCGGCGTTCCCGCAGTAAAATCTGGAAACAGAAGATTACATATTATTGTTGTACTTGTTAAGGTGATAAAGTATTACATTAATGATGGAAGATGAAATATTGCATCAGGCATGTAGGTGGCGTTCTAGATAGACTCTGGATCAGCAGTAGGACCATTGCAGACCAACACTTAATTCCACGTGTAACAGAACTGGCCATAAGTAGATCCTCCCACTCTATGGCCTTCAATTCTCAGTAGAGTTGGAAATAGTTAGATATTTACTGCACCTGATAAATATGTTTACACTTGGGTGGGTTGTTATCCAGTGTGGTGGACACCTCTTATTCCAAGTTCTTCACTTCCAAATGGAACATTAACATGTTTTGCTTTTTTTCAAAGCCCTTTGTCTTGATAAATTCAATTTTGGTGTTTTCAATCTGTAGAAAGCGGTTATTGGAAAATAGCAAGGGTGTGATAATTATCGCACAACCTGGAATGTCTGATCCCTGTGCAAACTCCTGTTTGGACAGGTTTAAGGATTTAACCACTAGCACGTATTCAAGGCCTGTTTGTTTCAAACATTCATGCATCTATATCAAATAATGCAGTTTGTTAATCATACTTGCTTCTTAAAAGCACAGTGAAACAGTAGAAAAATATATTTCCAGTGCCACAATCTGCACTGAACGACGCACTGTGGGCAATGAGTCAGTCAGCCTGTCTATTGAATGTGCACAGTGTGATGCAGAGGCAACAATCTAGTGTAAGTTAGTACTTGTGACGTGAGGGAAACGGACCAAAAAAGAAGGGGGGAGTGGGGGTACTTTTTAGGTCGAAGCCTAAGTTTGCAGACATCTTGGTGCATTCTGAAAGCTTCCCAGGGAATGCATTCCACCCATTACTTACTATTGGGCTTTGTGGTTTGAATCTCTCATTTGTTTGCTTTCTATTTCCTGGCTTTGTTTTAGGCTGTCCAACATGTCTTCCTCCCTTCCGTGGAGTATAGCTTGTTTACCATCGCTCCTTACATCCTACCATGAGTGCTAACTTTCTGTAACCAATCCTTTAAATTTTGTTCTTATCTTGTCCCATTTGCTGTGCATTCAAAGACCTACATCAAATGTCAGGCCCTGTCTTCTGAAGGAATTGGTTTTTACCTTTCTTTCTCTGACTTCAAAGTGAGAGGATTTATGTGACAATCTTACTGGGTACCCATGTGAGAGAAATTGGCTGTAGGATTTTGTTTTTATTAGAACACAACAAAATGTAAATGTCTGTAAATGAACAGTGAAAAATATTTCAGAATATATTACAATTAGGAAAGCAAAAATAAAGCTAATTTTTTCATAATTCTGAAGTGTGCTGGAAGCACATATTTTAATACAATCAAAACAAATCTATACCCTTGGTGATGACATTTCCACACATTATTGTTTATGCTCTATATAGTAAAACTATATATCTGTGCAAAGGAAATGGTAATTTCAATTGAAAATGTATTGTCTGTAATGGCAGAGCGCTAACACACCATACATACTCCACTCTACGCAACGCTACTCCATGACACACTATAACACTCTACTCCCCTCTATGCTAAGCCCCTCCACATCACTTTGTGCCACTCCACTCTGTGCCACTCTACTCCGTTCTGTGCCACTTCACTCTACGCTACTCCACCTATGACACTCTGCTCCCCTCAATGCCACTCCACTCTACGCCATGCCACTCCATGCTGCGCCACTCAACTTTGACACTTTACTCCACTCTGCACACCTCCACTCTACTCCAATCCACGCCACTCCTGTCCACACCACTCTACAGCACTCCATGACACTGTACATCATTTTACTCTGGGCCACTCTACGACACTCCAATCTACGCCACTCTGTGGCGACGACACTCTACATTACTCCACTCTATGACATGACACTCTACTGCAAGCCATTCTACTCCACTCTGACATTCTACTCCACGCCACTCTAGCCCACTCTATGAGACTCCGCTGTATGCCATGCCACTCTATGCCACTTCACTGTATTCCACTCTACTCTATGCCACTCTACTCTATGCCACTCTACTCTATGCCACTCTACTCTATGCCACTCTACTCTATGCCACTCTACTCTATGCCACTCTACTCTATGCCACTCTACTCTATGCCACTCTACTCTATGCCACTCTACTCTACGCCACTCTACTCTACGCCACTCTACTCTATGCCACTCTACTCTATGCCACTCTACTCTATGCCACTCTACTCTATGCCACTCTACTCTTCGCCACTCCACTCTTTGCCACTCCACTCTACGCCACCCATTTCCACGATACTCCATTCTACTCCACTCTATGCCACTCCACTTCACTCTGACACAACACTCTACTTCACTCCGCTCTACGCCACTCTATGCCCCTCCACTCAGCGTCAGTCCACTCTGACCCTCTACTCCGCAATACTCCACTCAACTCCAATCTACTCCACTCTATGGCAGTCTACACCACTCCACGACACTCTACAACACTCCACTTTCCGCCACTTCATGCTGACACTTTACTTTACACTATGACACTCCGCTCTACTACACTAATTCAGTCTACGGCACTCCATTCCACTCTACTCTAATCCACTCTGACACTTTACTCCATTCTGTGCTACACCACTCTACACCCCTCCGCTGTACACTACTCCACTCTATGGCATTCCATGACACTCTACGTTGCTTCACTCTAGGCCACTCTACGACACTCCACTCTATGCCACTTTGTGTTACTCCACACCACGATACTACCCTCCTCCACTCTACACCACTCCACTCTGTCACACTCCACTCTGTCACACTCTACGACACTCTACTCTACGACACTCTACTCTACGACACTCTACTCTACGACACTCTACTCTACGACACTCTACTCTACGACACTCTACTCTACGACACTCTACTCTACGACACTCTACTCTACGACACTCTACTCTACGACACTCTACTCTACGACACTCTACTCTACGACACTCTACTCTATGACACTCTACTCTGACACTCTACTTTACTCCACTCTATGCTATGACACTCTACCCTACGACACTCTACTTTACTCCACTCTGACACTCTACTCAACTATACACCACTCCACTCCACTAAACTACACTCAATGATTGTCCACGCCCCACAAATCTCTGCGCCCCTCCACTCTACACCGCTCCACTCCAGTCTACGACACAACACTCTACCCCACTCCCCTCTATGCCTATCCAATCAACAACACTCCACTCCACTCTACACCCTTCCACTCTGACATGACACTGTACGACACTCTACTCCACTCTACGACTTTCTTCTTCATGCCACTCTACTCCACTCTATGCCAGTCCACTGTGCTATACTCAACTCTACTCTGCAACACTCCTCTCCATGATACTCCACTCTTTGCCACACTCCTCCATGCCACTCCACTCTTTGCCACTCCACTCTTTGCCACTCCACTCTTTGCCACTCCACTCTTTGCCACTCCACTCTTTGCCACTCCACTCTTTGCCACTCCACTCTTTGCCACTCCACTCTTTGCCACTCCACTCTTTGCCACTCCACTCTTTGCCACTCCACTCTTTGCTGCACCACTATGCCCTTCACTCTACTCTATCCCACTCCAATCAACAATAGTCCATTCCATGCCACAAAACTCTACGTCCCTCCACTCCAACACCACACTCTTCGGCATGACCATCTATGCCACTCCACCCTATGCCACTTAACCCCATGTCACTGCACCCTACACCACTCCATGTCACTCTACTCCACTCTGTGCCACTTCACTTTAGGCCACTCTACTCCATTATATGCCACTCTGTGCAACTCTATGCCACTTCACTCTAGGGCACTCAATACCATTCTCAATACCATTCCATGCAACTCTACTGTATGCCACTACCCTCTGTGCCACTCTATGCCACTTCACTCTACTACACTGTACACCACTCTGTGCTAATCTATGCCACTCTACTACACTCTTTGCCACTTCACTCTAGGCCACTCTATGCCACTTCGCTCTAGGCCACTCTACTCCATTATATGCCACTCTGTGCTACTCTATGCCACTTCACTCTAGGGCACTCAATACCATTCCGTGCAACTCTACTCCACTCTGTGCCACCACCCTCTGTGCGCCACTCTATGCCACTTCACTCTAGGCCATTTTACTCCATTGTATGCCACTCCAATGTATGCCACTCTACTCCACTCTCCGCCACTACACTCTCCGACTCTCTACACCACTTGAATCTAGGCCACTCTGTGCCACTTCGGCCAATGCCACTCCACTCTACGCCTTCTGCTCCACCCCATGCCATGCCACTCTACGCCACTGTGTGCTGCTCTATGCCACTTCACTATGCGCCACTCTATACCACTTCACTCTAAGCCACTCTATGCCACTTCACGCCACTCTACTCCACTGTATGCCACTCCACACTCTGAAATTCGACTCCACTCTCTGCCACTACACTCTGACGCTCTATGGCACTTCACTCTACTACACTGTATGCCACTCTGTGCCAATCTATGCCACTTTACTACACTCTTTACCACTTCACTCTAGGCCACTCTATTCCACTTCACTCTAGGCCACTCTACTCCACTTTTCGACACTCCGCTCCACTATACGATTCTCCGCTCTAACATTCTACTGCATTCCACTCTACTCCACCCTATGACACTTTACTCCATTGTACACCACTCCACTCTCCGCCATCCTTCTCCACCACGCCACAACACTCTACTCCACTTCACTGTGGGCCACTCTACTCCACTCTATGCCACTCCACTCTGACCCACCACGACCCTCTACTCCACTCTACCACAGTCTACTCTATGACACGCCAGTCTGCAACATTCTATGCCACTCTATTGTATTCCACTCCACTCTGCGACACTTTACTCTACGCCACTCCACTCCAATTCACTCCACTCTGTGCTACACCACTCATCACCCCTCCACTGTACATCACTCCACTCTCTGACACTATACTCCACTCTACACCACTGCACTCCACTCTAGGCCACTTTCACTCTAGGCCACACTACTCGGCGCTACGCGATTCCACTCTGACACTCCACTCTATCACACTGTACTCCAATCCATTTTACTCTACTCTGTGCCACTCCAATGTATGACACTCCACTGAATGACCCTCTAAGGCTCTCTTCGAAACTCTACTCCACTGTACGACAGTCTGCTCTATGCCACTCCAAGACACTCTAGGCTACTCCACTCTATAACATTCTACTCTGCAACACTCTATGGCACTATGCCATTCTAGGTTACCTAAATCTACAACATTCTATGCCACTCCACTCAATGACACTTTCTCAACTTAACGCTATGCCACTCTACTCCACTCTACGGCATTCCACTCAATGACACTTTACTCCACTCTATCTCACTTTATTTTACTCTATGCTACACTACTCTATGCCCTTCCATTCTACGTTACTCCACTCTATGAAACTCTATGCCAATCCACTATGGGACATGTTACTCCATCCCACTCTATTCTCCTCCACTCTATGCTCCTCCACTCTATTCCCCTTCACTCCACTCTGACCTTCCACTCTGACCTTCCACTCTGACCTTCCACTCTGACCTTCCACTCCACTCTGTGCCACTCCACTCTGTGCCTCTCCACTCCGCTCTGTGCCTCTCCACTCCACTCTGTGCCTCTCCACTCCGCGCCTCTCCACTCCACTCTGTGCCTCTCCACTCCACTCTGTGCCCCTCCACTCTATCCCATACTCCTCAACTCTACACCCTTCATTCTACGCCCCTCCACTCTAGTCCACTCTACGCCACTCTACATCATTTCACTCTGCAACACTCCACTTTTTATCACTCTACACCACTCCACCTCACTCCACTGTACTTTACTCCTCGACACTCCACTCTGTTACTCCACTCTGTTACTCCACTCTGTTACTCCACTCTGTTACTCCACTCTGTTACTCCACTCTGTTACTCCACTCTGTTACTCCACTCTGTTACTCCACTCTGTTACTCCACTCTGTTACTCCACTCTGTTACTCCACTCTGTTACTCCACTCTGTTACTCCACTCTGTTACTCCACTCTGTTACTCCACTCTGTTACTCCACTCTGTTACTCCACTCTGTTACTCCACTCTGTTACTCCACTCTGTTACTCCACTCTGTTACTCCACTCTGATATTCCACTCTGACACTGTACTGTACAATACTCTAATCCACTCCACTGTACTCCACTCCACTTTAAGACAGTCTAGGCCACTCCCATCTATGATACTCCACTGTACAACCCTCTACGGCACTCTTCGAACCCTACTCCACTTTACAACAGTCTACTCTATGCCACTCCACAACACTCTACGCCACTCCACTCTATAACAATCCACTGTATGGCACTCTGTCATTCTATGCTACTCCAATCTACAACACTCTACGCCACTCCACTTGATGACACTTTACTCCAATCCACTCTACGCTATGCCATTCCACTGTACTCCACTCTACAGCACTCCACTATACGACATCTACTCCACTCTGACGCTTTATTTTACGCTATGCTATGACACCCTATGCCACTCACTCTACGCCGCCATACTCCTCGCTATGCCTCTCTACACCACTCCACGATACGACACTGTACTCCATCCCACTTTATGCCCCTCCACTCTATGCCCCTTCCCTCTATGTTCCTTCACTCTGACCTTCCACTCCTCTCCATGCTCCTCAACTTCACTCTATGCCTCTCCATTCTGTGCCCCTTCACTCTACTCTGTGCCCCTCTTCTCTATACCCTTCCGATCTACTCTATATCCACTCTACTCTAAACCCCTCCACTCTAAACCCTCCATTCTACGCCCCTCCACTCTGGTTCACATTACATCATTACACTTTAAAACACTGCACTTTATACCATTCCACTTTACTCCACTCTACTATACTCCCTGACACTCCACTCTCCTCCACTATACGCCACTCTGACACTCAGTTCTATGACACTGTACTCCATTCCACTCTACAATACTAAACTCCACTCCACGCCACTCCCATCTATGACACTCCACTGTACAACCCTCTGCTGCACTTTTCAAAACTCTACTTCACGCTACGACTGTCTACCCTATGTCACTCCACGACACTCTACGCCACTCCACTCTATAACATTCCACTCTGACACTCTATGCCATTCTACTCTATTCCAACTACAACACTCTACGCCACTCCACTCGATGACACTTTACTCTACTCTAGACTATGCCACTCCACTGCACTCCACTCTACGACACTTTACTCCACTCTGACACTTTATTTCACTCTATGCTATGCCACTCTATGCCCCTCCAGTCTATGCCAGTCTGACACGCTATGATGCGCCACCCTAATCCTCTCTATGCCACTCCACGACACTCTACTCCATCCCACTCTATGCCCCTCCACTCTATGTTCCTCCACTCTATGACCTTCCACTCTTCTCTATGCCCCTTAAGTCCACCTTATGCCTCTCCACCCCTCTCTGTCCCTCCTCCCCACTCTGTGCCCCTCCACTCTATACCCCTCCCCTCAATAATACTCTGCTCTACACCCTCCAGTCTATGCTGCTCCACTCTACGCTACTTTACATCATTCCACTTTACAACACTCCACTGTACAACATTCTGCACCCCTCCACTTCACTCCACTCTACTTTACTCCCTGACACTCCACTCTAATTCACAAAACTCCACTCTGACACTCCACCCTACAACGCTCTGTGCCACTCTGACACTCCGCGATACTCCACTCCCCGATACTCCACTCCACGTCACTACACTCTACACCACTCAACTCTGCTCTGCGCCACTCTCCTCTATGCCACAAACTTATAGCCATGCTGAACAACAGCCACGCTGGTTTACAAAATGGCTACAACACAATGGCAAAGCCAGCAACTCTTGCCCAGGTGAGACTTATTGGCTTTGCCATACTTCTTAAACCATGACTGACCCTGTAGAACTGCAAGGAAAGCAACTCCAACACACATTGACAGCAGATAAGCATCACCAGAGAAGCTAACGTGCCTATCCCGCTGACTTTAAATTCCTGTTAACCAGTGCTAAAGTGTATATGCTCTCTGTCTAAATTGTATTGATGATTTGTTATCCATGATTGGCATACTTGATTTACTGATAAGTTCCTCATAAAGTGCACTGTGTGTGCCCAGGGCCTGTAAATCAAATGCTACTAGTGGGCCTGCAGCACTGATTGTGCCACCCACATAAGTAGCCCTTCAACCATGTCTCAGACCTGCCACTGCAGTGTCTGTGTGTGCAGTTTTAAACTGCCATGTCGACCTGGCAAGTGCATCCACTTGCCAGACCCAAACCTTTCCTTTTTCTACATGCAAGGCACCCCTAAGGTAGGCCCAAGGTCACCCCATGGGCAGGGTGCAGTGTACGTGAAAGGTAAGACATGTGCTGATGTGTTTTACATGTCCTGATAGTGAAATACTACGACTTTTGTTTTTTACTATTGCAAGGACTCTCTCTCCCATAGGTTAGTATTGGAGGTGCCTTGTAACCTCTTACACGTGTGACTTTCAATTGGGAAGAGCTAGAGATTTGGAGTTTGGGGTCCCTGAACTTACAATTTGAAAATACATCTTTTAGTGAAGCTGGTTTTTAAATTGTGTGTTTGGAAATGCCACTGTTAGAAAGTTGGGCTGTTTGTGCATTCACTCTAGACAGTCACACAAAGGGAGTTTAGGTGTGCCCTGCATATCCTGATGGCCCACCTCTAGGCTGATGGGTCTTCCTGAGCTAGAGTGGTGGGAGGAGTTGTCATTGACACCTGTATAGGGCTGTGCCTGTCCTCCCACAAAGCTGTCTCCACCCCCCTGTAGTGTGTCTGGAGCCAGGTCAGGGAAAGGCACGGTCTTGTGCACTACAAAGACTTTCCTTTGAAGTTGGCATACTTCAAAGGAAGAAACTTGCATAAGTACTCGTGGCACCATAACTTCAGAACACTTCTGGACTAAGAGGAGGTTCTGCCAAGAAGAAGAGCTGTAGAAGCTGTAGGAGGGGAACTGCCACTCTCCTTGTTGCTGTCTTGTGCTGGCCTACTGCTTGCTGCTTCTGTCTTTGGCAGTAAAAGGACTGGACTTTGATTTCTAAATCCTGCTTGCCAAGGTTCTCTAAGGGCTTGTGTGTGCTTGCCACCTGTTAAGAAGTCTTGGAGCCATCAAAGACTTCAGCTGCAGCCCCTGAACTCCTATGCTGGGGATTCTTACCTACCAAGTGGTACCACTTCCAGTCTGGGCCCTTGGAGGTGGTTTTGCTGCAAAGAACTCAAGAAAATCCATGCATCGACCTCCAGCACCTTTTTTTCCCTGATGCAGCACTGCAGTGTGGTTGAAAAACCAATGCATCACCGTGGTGCGGCCGAAGAATCGACGCAGTGCCTGCCATGCGGCTGAAAGATCGCCGCAGCCCGAGTCCTGAGCACCTTGTCTCTGACATCCGAGGCACCCGTTCCAACTCAGATGCAGGCCCTGCTGTGCGGCTGAAGAAATCGACGCATCACCTGTCTCGCCGCTGGAAAATTGATGCAGCACATGTTTCGCTGCATCGACCCAGCACATCCGGATTTTCAACGTATGGCACCTGTACGGCAAGTTCTTCGACGTTGCCCAGCAGTAAGGAACTAAAGCTGCACGTACGGAAACCGACGCATCACTTCCCTTCACAGTAAGGAACCGATGCATTGCCTCCCCTGACAGTAAGGAACCAATGCATCACCTCCCCTGGGAGTAAGGAACCGACACATAACTTTGCTATTCCGGCGCCTCACCTCCCCAGCTCCTGTTTTTGTCTTTGATTTTGACGCATCTCAGATACTTTGTGATAAAAGTGACACATCCATAGTTATCTATGGATTGAACTATTTTGAACCTTTTTAAAGTGATATCTTTACTTGTGCATGTTGGATTTTCATTGTTTTGGTCTTGTTTTATTCAGATAAATATTTGTTATTTTTCTAAACTAGTGTGGTGTCCATGTGTATTGTTTTTACTGTGTTACTGTGTGTATGTACAAACGCTTTACACATTGCCTCTGTGAAAAGCCTGACTGCTCGTGCCAAGCTACCAAGGGCGTGAGCAGGGATTATCTTGGCTGTGCAATCCCCTTACCCTAACTAGAATAAGGGTCCTTACTTGGACAGGTTGCAAACCACTACCAACTAGAGAACCCCATTTCTAACAGTGGCTAAATGCATTTAAAAGCCGTTCTAAGTCCCAACAAATCTTGCATCATGATGTCATGTTATTCATCCACGCCTCTTTTGGAATCAATCATTTTTATTACGTGGTAGAAGAGCCATAATACACAGCTTAGCTGCCTACATCAGGACGCCGGCAGAGCATACTCTTAAAGACAGTACACAGCGTTTAGGTCTACACCCCAGGGGCCGACCCCGCGATAATATGCAGTCTTTAACACGATGATACGGCACTTATCTGAGATACCACTTTTATAGAGCAAATTGTAACCAAAAAGAAAAACACAAACAACCCTACCTCCCTCCGCCTAACCCCCTTATCCCCCCCCCTCCCTCCGCATCAGTTCAGGACCTATTGTTCTTCCTCCTCCTAACTATCAATCCCTGGCTAGTATCCTTCGCATTACTTAACAGAGGCACCTGGCGGCGTCAGTGGAATGAGTTGTAGTATTTGTAAATATTTCGGGCATGTCACCTCCCTCATGTCTTTGGTAAGAAGCTGCAAGAATGGGGCCCATATTTCGGCATATTCCGATCCTTTCCCATCTACACGGAGCGAAAGATGCTCCATCGCTAAGAGATGCCAAAGCCTCCGGATCCAATCGCTAGGATCCGGCATTGATGTGGACCCCCACTGCGCCAACAGCACCTGCCGTGCTGCCAGCAAAGCCAAGGCTATTTGCTTACCCCTCAGTGATCGCAAGGGGAAGGCCCCAGTGTGGGGAAGTCCCAGTAGTGTGTGCTCAGGCTTTCTTGGAAATGTAATCTGAAACGCTGCATCAAGGTCATCGAGAATTGCTGTCCAGTACCTCACTAGCTTCGGGCAATGCCACAGCAAATGCACCAAGGAGCCAGTAAGGCCACACCCCCGCCAGCAGAGGTCTGACTTAGTTCTATCCCATGTTTTGATGCGCTCTGGAGTATAATACCAATAAGTAACCACTTTATACGCAGATTCCGCCCCCGCGGAATTGGAAGCAGTGTGATGCGCCCGGTAAAAGATGTGTTCCCATTCTTTCTGTGTTAGAGGTCGTCCTAATTCAGTCTCCCATCGAACCTGTGCTCTTGTGCGTTGTGACTGGGGACGTGCAATGATCATAGCGTAGAGTTCAGAAATGAGTTTACGGTCATCCTTCTTATAGACCAGCCACTTTTCAAATGTCGTCAAGGGGCGGGACATGTGTGCGAAGTGCGAGGGCTGCGTCACCCAGTGTGCAAGCTGTAAGTAGTGGAAAGCGTCTGATTCAGGTAGATCATAGTGCTCTGTGCGCAATTGAAGAAAGGGAATCAAGCCGTCTAGGTCAAAGAGCGAACCCACCCGTTTACATCCTTCCTCCCTCCATCGGTGAAAGACTGGCGATGCACAACCTGGTGGGAAATCAGGATTATCCACAATAGGAGTCATAGGGGAGGGGAACGTAGTCCACCCCCTTTGGCGCGCCAACTGATCCCACACCTTAAGTGTCGGCGATGTAACCGGAGAGGAGTATAGGCCCCAGGCCCTGTGCTTACGCGGGAGCCACAGCTCACGCCAGATATTACATCCCGCCACAGTTTGGTCCATAAAGTTCCAGTGCTTACTGGACAAGGGCCTATTCCATTCCGTGATATAGCGAAGGCAAGATGCCTGATAGTATGCACTCACCAGAGGGAAGCCGAGTCCACCGCTAGCCTTCGGAGAGGTTACTAGGGATAGCGCAAGTCGCGGTTTTTTATTATCCCATAGAAATTTGGTTAGAAGCCCTTGTAATTTTCGAAGGGTGCCCGGAGGGGGGGTTACCGGAAGCATTTGAAATAAATATAGGATGCGTGGGAGCACCGTCATTTTCACTGTCGCTAATCTCCCGTACCATGTCCGGTTAAGACGGGACCAGACAGACAATGCCTTGGTCGTTTGTTCCAACAATAACCTGTAGTTAAGGGTCGTGATTTTGGTAATGGATGAGGTCAGGCGAACACCCAGATACGTTATGTCGTTGGGGGCCCAGTGGAAGGTGAAATCCTGCTGTAGGTCCTGGATCTCAGCTTCGGGGATCGAAACATTAAGAATTTGCGATTTAGAGAAATTAACTTTGAATCCCGCCACCTCTCCAAAAGCGTGAAGCTCTCTCGACAAATGTCTTAGGGTTGACTGGGGCTGCATGAGTGTGAGGATAACATCGTCAGCGTACAAACTGATCTTATGTGTGTTAGCGCCAAATTTGATACCCACCACGTCGGGATTAGATCGTATGCGTTGGGCAAAGGGCTCCATGTAGAGCGCAAATAACAGCGGAGACAGGGGACATCCCTGCCGCGTGCCCCTGGCAATGGGGAACAGGGCCGATTTACACCCGTTCACTCGCACTGCAGCCTTAGGGGAGGCATATAGGCACTGTACCCACCGGACAAAGTTATCGCTGAATCTGAAAGCCCGTAAGACTTCAAACAGATAGTTCCAGTCGACTCGGTCGAAGGCCTTCTCCGCATCAATAGAAAGGAAGAAGGCCTGCGTACGGGACCGGTGGATGTAGTCTAGGAGATGGAGAAGTCGTTTGGTGTTGTCCCCTCCTTGCCGTGTCGGGATAAAACCGGCTTGGTCCGGATCAATCAGGCCGTCCATCAAGGGACCGAGACGCGCTGCCAATATGCTCGCGAATAGCTTCGCGTCGACGTTAAGGAGGGAGATGGGCCGGTATGACCCGCACTCCTTAGGATCCTTTCCCGGTTTAAGGATGACAGAAATAACCGCTTCCGACATAGTGGGTGTCACTTCCTTGGTTTCAAGGAAAGAGTTGAAAAGCCTCGTTAAAAGGGGAGCCAGCTCCACACAGAATGTTTTATAAAACAGTGCGGAAAAGCCATCTGGGCCCGGGGATTTGGCCGGTTTTAAGCGAGCAATCGCCGAGATGACTTCCTCTATTCGAATAACAGAGTCCAATGTGTCCGCTGATGATTTAACCAGAGGAGTAATATCGCAGGAGTTCAAGTATTCCCCTATGTTATGGGAATTAGTGGACCCCTTAGCATAAAGGCTTTGGTAAAACTGGCGAAAGGTGTCAGCAATGAGGGTGTTTGTGGTGTTCTCCGCCGCGTCCCGGTCTCGAATCGCCTGAATCGCGGTCATCTGCGTACGCGCTCGCAATCTGTGTGCTAGCATTTTCCCTCCCTTGTCCCCACTGAGATAGAATTTATGTCGCAATCGCAGGAGGGCATATTCTGCCCTGTCTAAATCTAGGTGTTTTAGCATACGCCGCCGTGTTTCCAATTCCCTCCAGACTCTGGGGGCTCCAGTCCTCTTATGAACTGCTTCTAATTCTCCCACCTCCTTCTCCAGTTCTGCACGCTTTTCCCTGCGTAGACGCGCAAAGGAAGCGGCAATCGCAATAAATTCGCCCCGCACCACTAGTTTCAAGGCTTCCCAAATTGCCACAAGAGGAGTGCCCAGGAGATCATTGTCGGCGAGGTAGTGTACAATAGTGTTCCGGATTCTAGCCGTGACCTCCTCGGAGTGTAGAAGGGAGTCGCGAAGACGCCAGCCCGACGGTGAGGAGCGCGCACCATGAGAGGTTAATTGTACTGAAATGAGGGCGTGATCCGAAAGGGAACGGGGAGTGATCTCCGCCGTGTGCAAGGCAGAGCGTAGTGCGGGAGAGGCTAAAAAGTGATCTAATCGTGCATAAGTTTTGTGCGCTGCAGAGTAGTAAGTGTAGTCCCGTGTGTTCGGGTGCATTGTACGCCACACATCGCTCAGCCCACAGTCAGATAACCACTGCCTCCCTCCCTGAGACAGTGCCCCCGTTTGATGCGCCCTTTGCTCTGATCTGTCCATCGCGGAATCCATTACCACGTTCAGGTCGCCTCCCACCAAGAGTGCTGCATCCGGCGAGGCAAGTACCTCAGAGAGTGCTAGTCGTAGGAAGGGTTCTTGCCGTTCATTTGGGGCATATAACGACCCTATTGTCATGTGCGTGTCTCCCCATTGAACTCGGACTGCTAAAAACCTGTCCTTGATGTCTGCTACTGTGGAAATGACTTTGCATTGTGACCGTGCGCTAAAGAGGATCGCCACCCCATTTTTCTTAGCAGCCCCCGAGGACCACATCTGCAGAGGGAAGCGTTTATCTCGCATTCGCTTAGTGTCCTTGGGCAACAGGTGAGTTTCCTGCAGTAAACAGATATCCCCCTCAGCATTTTCTAAGCGAGAAAGTATTGCAGCGCGTTTGACTGGGTTGTTCAATCCACGGACATTTAAGCTTACAATTTTCAAATCCCTACCCATCGACTCTAACAAGGTGAAAAGGGGAAGCGTTGAATAGCCTACCTGCGCCTGGCCACACCTGCTGCACTCTGCTTAAGCTAAACACCTGCCAAACCTGCCGGAGAGAAAATGCGAAGTCCCCCAAGACCCACGGCCTGGGCTGCTGCCATTCCTGCCTATGAACTGATGCGGAGCCCCAAAAACAATCCCATAAACCCCAAGTCCCAAAAGTTGCTGAAAAAACAAAAGAACGAAGCAAAATAGCAAAACTGTAAGAACCAGTAAGGGGACTTATGTCCGTCAAAGAGTACAAATGTTCCAGGGGACGTGGCTTCCCCCCAGGTTGAGTCATGTCATACAGGGGAAGACGTGGTCGAAGCCCAGAACTCACGAAGATCACCGTGCTCAGCACACCGATGTCTAGGGTGCAGGAGCACTACGTTTCATCGAAGGGCCGCCTCCCTCCGGCGCCGACTAGAGTGCCCTTGTGGACGCCAATTGAAGAACCTCAGGGTGTTATGGGGTTGTCAGTTACTCGCGTGACTGATGAGAGGGCTTCCTCCCTCTCGAGCTTGCTAGTAGCTACGTCCGGTGCAGCGCCCGGCTGTGGCCCCCCCACTCGCTGCCATCCCGAGGAGCACCTACGCCCGCGGCGAAGTGGATGTTCCTCCATTGTTCCAGCAGATGGCCTTTCTATGCTTAGCTTCTCATATGCATCCTCTAGAGAGCGTATCTGCAATAGTTTGCCCTGGTACTTGAAGATAAGGCGGAAGGGGTGACCCCAGGAGTAAGGAATCTGTTGCTCTCTGAGATGGTTGGTGATAGGCTTGAAGTCTCTCCGTTTCATTAACGTTGAAGCTGCTAGGTCTTGATAGATAACTGGGTAGTGATCTCGGAATCGGATCGGATTAAGGTCTCTAGCTCTGCAAAGGATACGTTCCTTGAGCTGGAAATTATGGATGCAGACCAGAATGTCAGGAGGAGGGGCCTTCGGACCCCGCGGCAGCCCTACTCGGTGGACACGGTCCATTTGGACCTCTGGCGTTTCCTCATCCTCCAGGATCTGCAGGAACAGAGCATTGACATATTCACGGAGGTCATCACCTTCTCCCTTCCACGGTACTGCTCGGATCCGTATATTGTTCCGCCGAGAGCGGTTTTCAAGGTCCTCCGTGTGGGCCTGAAGGTCTATGTCTTGGTCCCGGAGACGCAGCATTTCCTGCTGCAGCTGGTGCATATCGTCCTCTCTACTTAGGTCATGCTCCTCTAGAGTCGCCACCCTCTCTCCAATGCCATCCACGTCTCGCCGCACCTCTCGGAGATCCGCTGACAGCTGCGAACGAAGCTCTTGTATGTCCTCTTTAATGGCGGAAAAGAGCTCCACCATAAAAGCTTTTGTTGCTGGGGCATCCTCTCCGTCCAAAAGCGCTGATCCCGTCATGGTCTGCGCTGCGGGATTCTCCGAGGTCTTCCGTAGTAGGTCCTTTAGAGATTTGTCCCTTCTCCCCTTGGCGGAAGTCATCGTGAGGACGTACACCCGTCAAGTGACCGCCCCAGGCCAAGCCCAGGCCCTTCGCTACCGCACCGGGGGAGCAGGCCAAAGCTCCACTCCTACCGGCTCCCTCCCTCCGCAGCAACACCCCGCGGCCAGCCGCCTGCAGCGCTGCAGTGATTCAGGCGCGTTCCTTAGTATGTCCATTCACCAGCATGGCTACTTCCCGCTCGCTGGAGCTCCTGCCAATGCTCACCTTGATATGCCCAGACCTGGTAGTATAGGGTGAATGCGGGCGTTAGGAGGATGCAATGAGGAATGTTAGCAGGGTGAGCCAATGTCCACCAGGGGCTGAGGCGCATGAGGGCCCCCTCTCCCCTTTGTGTAGCTTAGAAGGTGGCTCCGGTAAGACAGGGGGACCTCCTAGGCACTCGCCGCTAGCCACGCTGCAATCTTAAGTCTCTCAGAGGTCTCAGGCGCTCCCTGGGCAGTCCGAAAGGCCCCCCTCTCGACTCCGAGCAGGGCTACAGAGGTCGTCAAAGCTGCGCTATTTCCACCCGCATCCCAGCAAACCGGCACCGTCGCAGTGTGGTGGTTAAGGATAACAGTGCCGGGGCCAAAGCAGTGCCAGTCTCTGTCACTTCAGGGGGGTAGGCCCAGAGTAGTCCCAGCCCTGGTTTGCTAGCTAGGCACAGTCACCCCAACAACTGAAGGGTGGTAAGGCCATCCGCCTCTACAGTCACCAACATGAGCCCCCAGGGGCAAGCAGGACACCACTCCGTCTGCCGATCTGCAGACCGCGCTCACACGCCCGTCACTCTCATTGCTCCTCACCTGCGGTTTTCATCATATGGCACAGCCTCCGCAGATGGCTCCGTTTCTCTCCACTGCACCGAATCAAGGCCTTACCAGCAGGGCCCACCACCACCTCCGATATGGGTCCGTCTCCGGGTCCCCGCCCACGCAGCCGCGCCAGGCACCCGGTCTGCGGGGGACCCAACAGGCACACCACTCCCACGGGCACTCCGAGGGGCACAGCCGACCACGACAGCCTTGTTTCTGTCCCCAATAGCCCTCTCCCCGCCGGGCCGCAGCAAGGCCGGGGCCGGATGGGGCTGGACAGCGGGACAAGTCGCGCTGTGGGTGCTGGTGCTACGATGTCGGTAGATGCTAGGTTCCTCGCGATGGCAGCTACAAACCCGGCAAACCGCAGCGCAGCCCCACGTTACTCCGCTTTCACCGCTCCCAGCCTCCGGGGACCATCAGGGCACACCTCCGTCCGCCGACCTGCGGACCGAGCCCTCCGGCCACTCGAACGCCGCCTTCCTAGGCCCGCGTCTCTTCACCTGTAGTGTCTGCTGGGCAGCACCTCCCCAGCACAGGACGTAGCCCTCAGCCACCGCACCAGAGCAGGACTCGTCGGGCGGCCCCGATTCACGCACCGCTCCACAGATCTTTCACCATCTGGGACACCAAGTCATCCCGGCCCGGGTAGGCCCCGCTGCAGGCCGCAAAATGGCGCCGTCTCCGGATCGCGTCTCCACGGCCCCCGTCCCCGCCCGGGCCGCAGGGAATTCAACGCAGCCGGGGGTAGTGCGTTTCCACCACACGCTCTCGGCAAGTCGCCCCAGGCAGCACCGCAGCTCACACCGGTGCTCGGCTCTCCACCCGGCCGCGCCTCACCCGCCGGGCCGCAGCAAGGCCGGGGCCGGAAGGGATCCCACGGCGGAGCAGAGCGCACAGATCACAGTACGGGGCCCACCATCGGGTCCAGGACAGCTCCGCGATGCCGCTCACCCGTCTGCAGGGTCAGATGGGCGCCAGGTAGGGCGATAATACAATGCTAAATAATAACGGCGCCGGAGGGATAGGGACCCACGTCCTATCTCGCCGCCATCTTGGCCACGCCCCTCCTCCACGCCTCTTTTGGAGTATGCATTCCTCTTCTTATGCTTCCATATCATGATATTTCCTCTCTCCCTCAAAATTTGCATGCACAATGGTCATTTGTCCTTCATGTAGCGGCGCTTGATGCCAATTTTTTATGCTGATTTACGCAATTTTTAGATGTGTAAATGTTAAGCATCTGAAAGGACAAAATTAATTCCAGTGAGAATGGACAGCGTTTTACAGATCGCATAGAAAAATTAAAGTACATAATAAGTAGTAAAAAAGCATTGAAAAGCCAATAGGTCTTTTTTAATGTGCTAATGCATGCAGTGTTAGCACGTTAGAGCAAGACACAATAGGAAACGTACAGGAGCAGTAAGAGAAATCTAAAGTTGTTAAGTAGTCCCCCATGTAGTTTAATACAAGAACTAGTGTCGGGGCTGAAGGATACAGCCAATAACACTGGGTGAGAAATGAATACTCCACTCCGCTACAGTGTTTGACAAAGTCTCACAACGATGGTTGAAAGAGGCTGGTTGAACAAAGTCAGTTGTTTAAAGGGGAGGACCTAAAATCAACTCTATCTATGTTGTTAGCAGTGGGTTTGTTTTACATTAATGCTGTCAAAATCCATGCCTAATAAAATAGATAAGAATAATAACATGCTAGGATCACCTTATTAGTGAAGTTCAGTACGACCATGTTCGCTGGTTAAACCAGAACAGAAAATGCTCACTGTACAAATATACTATGCTGCATAATTATAAGACCTGTTGAATGAGAGACATTTGTTTGTGGATGAACAGTGTAATCAAGGATTAGACTGTCTTATACTGAGTAGAGCTGAGAGTGACAGATGCTAATCCAGTTCATTAAAACGTATTGTTTTATGAATATTCACGCGAAAACCATGGCCTTCCTTCCAACATGTCAATATTCTATGTATATTCATTGCATTCACATTACATTCGGTATGATTCAATATAGCCCAGTTGAAGTATTCTAGTCACAAATTTAAATTCCTGCAAACTTTTAAGAAAAGGCACCCAATTTATTTTGGTCATGAACAACACCACTCCATATAAAGCTGAGCGAACCTGCCCATGGACTCTTGGAGCCATAAGTAATCACCTTGGAGCAAAAGAGCTTTGTTCCTTTTGGGTCAGTGTTCTGAGCTACAATTTAAGTGCAAGTCTGCAGTGGTTGTGAGCACGCAAATCTCCTTTACCCTGTTTATGGATTCTATGTGACCTTTTTCAGCAATCTATCTAAAGGGGCATGTTATCGTCTTTCATTTTGTGCGCTAGTTATAACAGCAGCTCGTTCCAGTGACGGGCTAGTTGGCATTTTCTTAAACCTCTTCGGCTCTTCTCTATGTAATGCATAACTCTCAGTTACTGCCGAATAAGCCAGAATGGTCGTTCTTGAAACCCCTTCTGATAATCCTCCCTCTCCTTTGATGTAGCCCCTCATCTTGGCAATGGTGTTGGTCCTGAAGTCCATGTCCTTTGCCTTTTCATTGGCCTGTTTTTACTCGGGTAAAATCACTAGATTGCAGGTGTGTTCCTCTCTGATATCATGACATATTGCATGAGAACCGGATCGATTAATGTAATGTCACACATGCACTTTGTAAGAGCAATAACCGTGCCAAGAGTACCCTATTTTGGGAGTCTGGTCTGTTTCTCCTTAGAGATGTAGCTGCCATAAGAACACCCAAGTCGATATCAGGCAGATCAAAATCTCTCAACTATAGTAGCTCACATTTTTTTGTGTCATAGGAAAGATTGAGTTAATTTGTTGTCCCACTTTTATAATATTGTCATTTGAAAGTCTTTCCCTGGCTGCTCTATGGCATGCGTCAAAACGCTTATTTCCACTCTACCTTTTGTAAAAGAAAAAGTTTATTGTATTTCACAAAAACCCTGACAAATTTGCAGTAACTTAATACTCAAAGTAAAAAAGCAAAACAGCATCACCGATAATTTAGAAGTTTAAAAAACATGTACACAGAAGTTTAAAAAACATGTACACGGATTGCAGTATCAATTTTCCTACAAATAGCAAAGGGAAGACACAAAACAAAGAACAAATCGTCTCACACACCAACATCTAGAACTGTGGATTAGTCGGTCCTCTTTAAATCTTGTAGTTGCATTTCTATTCCATTCTAAATGCAAAAAGCAGCTCTACCTACCTCAAATCACTCCCTATTATTACTTTGGTATATTTGAATCACATCATTACTTTTCAAATCATCAGTTGTTTGCCCATCCACAGTTTTAATGCTCAGCCATATACCTTTGCACACAGAACTGTCCAACTCACTTTCTATTTTTCGTAAGCTTCTTGGTGTAATATTATTCTTTTACCCCTGGTGTTACGCTACAGTTCTGCTTCCATCCAATATTCTGTAGTTGTTGACTATTACATTGCTTTGTGTATGGTGTAAAGGGGCTTGTTGCATCTTGTTTGAGGGCGAAATCTCGGTATTGCGAGACAAACTGTTTGGGCAAAGCTTCTAGATTGGCAGTATCTTGAATATATCCACTACAAAGATGTGGTGGCCTTAGAGGAATGATCTCTACGAGATCAGATGTCCCCAAGGACTTGTCCTTCGACTGAGTTATTACACTGCCTCCATCCCATGTTGATCCCACAAGTGCTGTTCATCCTGTTCTCTCCAGCCACCATGGCTGCCTTAGGTCGGAACGTGCTGCCTTTGATCTCCTCTGAGACATAACCATGGCTGATCTGATGCCCATTAACTTAAGGGTGAGCAGGAGGCATAACTGGTGACGTCAGAGCAGATAAGACCACTTCCGAAAGGTGCAGGGCAGAACCCCAGTGAACTAGTTGTCTCTGTGTTAAACACCGATCGTCGACTACACCGCAAGCCTATACAGCACAACTACACAGTGCCCAACTCCAGAACAAAGACACCTGCCAGCTTAAGTGTGGCTTTTATATTTCCTGAAAAAAAGTATGTTCTACAGTGGTGTTTGCCCGTGTTTCGTCGACTTATATAAATAGTTTTGCTTATTCCGTAGGAAATTGTTCCCTCTTTTTCCTTCCCCAAGTAAATTAAAGTGCCTCAATCAATGTGCGACTTTCTATTTTTAGCCCCTGGACTTAATTATATTCTCAGCGTGAAGGGAAAACTTCTGCTTAGAGTATTTGGTGCATGACCAAGGGACACTGTGAAGTTCCATGAATTATTATAAAAGCACGTGTTGGAATCTAGCCAGATATAGTCGAGCAAACCAGTTCAAGAAGAAGAATCCGCGCATTAGCAAAGGCTCTACACTGACGTACTAACATACCAGATTCAGCAAATCAGGACCCTGTGTTTTTAGCTTAATTTGACTTGCTTAATTTGACTTGCTTAATTAATCTCTTCTTTGCCATCCATAAGTAAAGGGGAGGGGTTCAGTGAACACTGATCACTACAGTTAAGGAGGAACTGACCCAGTGACGGCAAACATCTGTGCTTGCTATTTTCAGAAATGCGTGCGGTCAATGAAGCAATAGCATGCTTGTCAAAATGGCTCCCTGTGTAGTGAGCGTGCGGTGCAGTATGTTATATCTCTGGTGGGCATGCAGTCTGCCTGCTCAGTGCCTGCTCTGCTGGACTTCTAAAGATCTAACATGTTTTTGCGCTCCATCATTCAGCACTTTTACCACTCCGCTATAGAGAACAAACAGCCAGTTGTACGTGAAAATTGATAGAGTTGTCCCACTAAACAATTTTGGAATCAGAACCCCCCTAGAACACTACGTTCCTGGTGAAACTATTCAAAATATTGAAAAGGCAGCAGAAACAAAGCAAATGAAGGATCCAATGGTGTGAGTAACATCTGCCTAAGGTGTGAAGACTAACGCCTGCATGTTATGTCGCAGTAAGAAGAAAATATTGAGGTTAGGATCGAGGGCACATGCTCTGTCTTGTTGGAAATGAAGATGGCTGTTCGATAATCCTACATGCAGCCTTCCATAGGCTAGATAGACTGACAAACGTCAGCAGCCATAGTTGTTTGGTCAACTGTTTTGTCCTGTGGGGAACAAGGCTGGGTATTTGATAGTCCAACATGCAAACTTTCTTAGGCTTGTCAGCTTGGAACCTGTAGCCATAGTTGTTTGGGACAGAGGTCACTTGTTCTTCCATGTGGGGCAGTGAACTTAATATCTTATAAACCGATATGGAATCTTCCATAGGTTTCTTTAAAAAGCTTTGAACCCGTAGCCATGGTTTTTATGGTTTTAATATCTCACAGCTCTGCCGATAAACTAGAGCTGCAGTTAAAACTGGGTGGCAACTGTGGGCTAGAGGCCCTTAGATCTGAGAATTGGAATAGTGTTGGGTCTATGCCTTCCATGGCTTGAGACATTATAAGTAAGGCTCCCAGTTTTCCGTTTTTACTGATTTCACAGATGAATACAGACACAAAAAATGGGTTTCCTGACTGTATTTATTTTTAAAAGCAGAAAAATACAGAAAATTGTAATTCTTGTGAGTGACTCTCTACACTATTCTTCATGAATTCCAGGCCAACCGCTGAGCAGGTAGACAACATGGGGAGGTAAAAAGCAGAAGGAGATTTCCTTAAATACTGGCATATATTAACATATATCTGTATTTAATGTTAATATTTACTTGTGGGTGCAGTGTTTTGCTGTATATGGTTGCTTAATTTGCTAAAATGCAACAGGCATCAAAGTATGAGTGTATGTTTATCAGTTAAAACACATGGTTATCAATTAAATAAATGTGGAAATATACCATTTATGACTCTATTCGCAAAAGACAAAATAAATATGGATAAATACCAATAAATAAATATGGTTAAATACAGATGGAAATGTTACCAAAAAAAATACCATAAAACCGGGAACCCAAATTATAAGTACTAAGTTGATGTACTATTGTCCTTCAGAGAACAAGGCAGTTCATCACATGACTTTACTCCTAGGCCTCTCAGCAGTTCGTTGTAGATCAATCTTCTGCTGAGCAGGTTGTGGGGCAGCCAGAGACACACAAAACTGTTTGCACCTACCTCCATTAGGCCCTCTGAGATCCTCTTCCTAGAGGCTGAAAGGGACACATCGGTGGAAGTGTAATGCTTTACAGCGTGGATGTGCAGATATCACATTTTTGCTTACACACCACTTTGGTCTTTTCCTAATGTGGGGTTGTGGAAAGTGCTTTCCGACACTGTGGCTTGCAGTAGGCCATTGAGGGTTGTCTGTGGTCATGTCAGTAGGAGTATTTTTCTTGGATGAGACATGGGATGCAAGGAGTAGGAGGTCATGTATAATGTTCTTGTTGAGTATGACTTGCTGTATTCATTCACAGTCATAGCTGCCCCCCAGAGGGTTTGATTTAAGCATGAGCTTCTTCTTCTGTGTACCCTCTTGCTCCTCGAGTGTCACTTTTGTGCTAGGCGTTGGTACGTGTGCATAAGATAGCGGTATTCTCAAGGGTTGTCTCCCTCGTCGTAGCCCATGGCTTGCTACTTTGTCGGTGTGAATAAATGATTGGAGTAGATTTTACCGATAACACATGCACATTCATGATGCTTGCACTTTTAAAGTGCCAGCTGCACATCATCCAGTTTATCGTTTGTGTTGCTGGTGTTGTCTCCTTTTACTGGATGGTTCCGCTTTGTTTATTATCTTCCTTTCTTGTAATGTTCATTTGAAGTTTGTTTGTTGATTTTTGTATTGTTTTTCCTTTGTTTGAAACCTATATTTTGTCCAGTGTCTTTCTGTTTATAATCATTTTTTTATTAATCTGCCTGTGGATGTTGATTATCGAGGGGTTGGCGAGCGCGTTATCAGTGCTTTTAGTGTGAGCTAGATTATGCAGGCGTACTTGTCAATGCTGGGTTCTACCATTCATGTGCTAGGCACTAGCATCCCATTTTTTTTCCTCACTTGTGTGGCAGCTGTCGTGGGAATATCTTGGAAACCCCAGAACTTGGTATTAAGTTAATTTTGGTGAAGAGTGTGTAATCATCATCTGCTGGTCTGTTTCAGAGGTTTTCATACCAATTCCCATTGCTATTTTTGATGATTTATACTTGAATCAGTCCTGTCCATACAATTTCCTGCTTACAAAGCCACATAGATGAACTTGGATTTTCAACTCCTGTAAGTCAGCTGATTAGCCATAGTTCGATCTATGCGAATGATCGTGTAAAAATTATATTTTATTTTTTGTATTTTTATTCCAGATACCTTGCATCTTGATTGTTTGGCATGAGTTTCACACTTTCCAGCATGACCTCACTCTTGGCCATTATCAAGGTCCCCACTGACTTAAATTAAATCTATCAGGGAATGACACATTTCCGTTACAAATTACCCTTTGGTCCAAAATAAACAAAATTCACTCTAGGGGAGTCTCTAACCTTGCGCTGTCTGATCTTGACCTATATCCTACCCCTTGACTTGTATCTGTATCCTCAGGTAGCAGTGAAGTGCGTTGATTGCTGCACCAGGCACTCGTATTTAATGTTTACGGGAAGAAATGCCGGATGTGTTTTGTTAACCATGGAACTCGCTAGTTTAGTGGAACTTAAACTAGGGTTGTTTAGGCTTCCACCGCAAGAATCCAAGCCTCAATGCAGTCGAGGTTAGTGACTGCTGGTTGGCATCCCATGGTTGACAATCTATATAAATATTGGTAATATGAAAACTTGACTTTTGCACCCCAAATCTGAAAATATTTAGTACGCCACCTTTAGTTTTGCCTGCAAGGAAAATTACACTCACTTTCTATTACTTGTTCAAGGACAGAGCATAGTTGCCATGGTAGTTACCCCCTTCACTTACTATAGTGGCCTTTATGGCACTCAAAGGCTTTGTACCTGATTCACAAGAAAATAGTAAAGTATGACATGGGTAGTTTACAGAAATTTTCCTTGGCCATTTCCCCAAAAGTACTTTGTTTCCTTGCGTGCTTTCCTACAAATATGCTGTAAAACCTACACAGACTATGGGTGCCATATTGCAAAATATACATCACCTACACTTGGTTCATTCGGGTGTAAATGTAATTTGTGTTCAGGTAAGGAGAGTAAAGGCATGCATAAAATCTTGTGACCGCTTTTACATGTAATATTTTGTGCGTGTTCGCCAAGTTAACATTGCGTGATCCTGGTCACTCCTCCGACAATCCCTTAGAAACGATCACCTATAGACTTCTAAGTAAAACTTGTGGGAGCGTAACTTAGCGGGCTTTGCATATATTATGCACACAAAAAAAATGCATCCTCTGGCATAATGGAGCTTTATGAAAACATTATGCTTGCGTAATCTAGTATTTTTTTTCCAGGCTTAATGCACACTTGTTTAAATAAAACTTATGAATCGGGCCCTTTACTTTTTACATTTTTTAAATTTAATTTCATATAGCATTCCGACTGCTGAAAGCGCAACATGGCCATATAAATGACAGGAGTGTGCTGTACAAAATGTGGTTACATAAAATAACCTTATGCCTTATTCATGAACATTATACATTTGTGCAGCTCATATATTGAATTTAGCGACTCCACGGGCTGATACTGGGCTGAAGAAAGAAACCTATCAGACCGATTTGGCGTTCAGGAGATTTTTATTCGGTATCCTGCATTTTATGTGAACTCTGTGCACTAAGCATGCAACATATAGTAATTAACTCTACTTTTGAAGCAAGATGATTTTGGGTGAGCTCTAACCCTATTCTTTGTAAATGCATTTTTATTTAGCACACAAAAGCAAGTACTGGCCGACATAGAAGAGGGCAAAAGTGCATTTCTGTTTTTCAAAAGAGAAACAAATTGAAAGTGACAATTCAATTCACCAGAACTAGGGCAATGAATTGCTTGCTTACACTGTATCGTTTTCATCTCCCTGGCTTTTAAAGGAACCGCCGCACCAGATTCCCGCGCACTAAAGAACATTCTAGGGTGCGCTCGCACACACGCACATACGTGCATGTTCAACCACCTTTTGAGCTGCAGCTCTTAACTCGGAGCCCTCTTTTCCTCCTTGATACTCAAATTAATGAGAGACTGGTGCTAGCCAGTCGCCTCAGCACGCGTCATCTAGGGTACGCCAGGAGTAGCAGTAGCTACCCCTGACTTTCCCCTTGCAACCACTTGACTCAGAAATCGCAAAGGCAGAGTCAAGAACAGAAGAAACAAGCATTGGCATAGCCAATAGGTCTCGCCTTTGGGACCTTGTAAGTGTTTAGTCAGAGCTATTGGCTTTGTCAGTGTCTTTAAGCTGTGTTGTACAGCAGCGTGCCTGCTGTGCAGCTTGTTGAAAAGTTATAATAAAGTTTAGAAATGCACTCACCCCCCTCCCACACACCAGTAGTAGCAAAAAAAATGTAAAAGTCGTTTTTGTAAGCTATGTTTATTTAAACCTTTTAAAGATTTTCCAAATAACAAAATATATTAAGTTTAGAAAAACGAACAGATGAGGGCTACAAGTGACCCCGAAACAGGATTTAACGCATGATTTGTAATTGACACAGACGCCCATAGGCAAAAGCAAGTAATTTACAAAAGCAAGTAAAACGAGAGTTAGAGCTATTGGTGTTGTAAATGTCTTTTACCTGTAAGTTATGGTGTGGAGTGGATGTATGGTGTGTAGTGGAATTATGTGGTTTGGATTGGAATTGTTAGTTGTGGCATTGTCTGGTGTATATTTGTGTGTGTGGAGTGGATTTGTGTAGAGGAATTTTGTAGATGGTGATTATGTGGTTTTGAGTGTATTGGAATTATGTGGATTGGGTGTCATGGAGTGTAAATATGTGGAATGGTATGTTATGTAGTGGAGTGTTATGTAGTGGAGTTTGATTATGTGGTGTGCTGTTGCCAACTCCATTTGACCTGAGAGGAATGCAGTGACGTCTGTGGGAAGTATCTTAGGGGAGCTAAAGAGCACGTGATTAATGGCCACTGGTTAACTCTACAGTGAAAACACAACAGGCGCTTCAAAAGGTCAGGCACCACACAGATAACTTTAAATCCTATACACGTTGAGACTGTAAATATATTTTGTTTGGCATTGGCAGTTTACTTCAGGGTCAAGGAGTAAAATGGTGCTATAATGCAGATGGCAGTTTCAGTATATTCCCAGGCGATAGCTTCTGCCTCCAGCACCTTAATTACCAAACTATCTGTTCGAGGCATGTGAGCCGCAGAGCTCACACTGTGCATTAGATCGCCATCTGGTGTTGGGCTCGGATGCTTGCACTTTGTTGTTGTCTTCGAAGAAGTCTTTGTAGTCATGTGATAGGTGACTCCTCCTTTGGACAATAGTGCGCAGGGGCATCAACTCCATCCTCAGATTGTTTTTTTCCGCCATCGGGTTCGGATGCAACTTCGACACTCCGGTTCGAAACTTGTTTTTTGCAACGTTTTTCACTTTTCAACACCTGATACCGACATCTCGACGTCCCTTCCTCGATCTCCTTTCCAGCCGTCGACGCGGGCCGTTGGGCCCATCGACGCCGTAAGGCCTACTGCCCATGGAAAGGACGCCATTCCGAAAATGCCCCCAGTGTGGAGCAAAGTTTCCTCACAGTGACCACCACCAGGTCTGTAATCGGTGCCTCTCACCAGACCATAACGAGGCCACTTGTCCGGCCTGCGCCTCCTTCCGCTCCAAAAGACAATCCGCGATCGTCGAGTCCGAAGGCACATCATGGCGCAAAGGTCCGCTCCGGAACCCGTCAACATCTTCGATGAGGGTCCCGATGTTCCGGAAGAAGACTCCGAAGACCTCGCTATCATCTCCGAGGCAGAGGACTCCGACGGTTCCATCCCTCCAGGGCAGCGTGTGAGTACTACTGCCCCTGCCCCAAACCTCCCTGCAAAATCGAAGGCACCGGTCAGCACTTCGCCTACGGGCCCCAGTCGAGACCGTAAACGTGCTTCGGACGCCCCGCCTCCGGGCTCGGCACCGAAGAAGAAAACAAAGCCTTCTAGTTCCTCGGCACCGACCAAACCACATGTGCCCGTTACACCTGCACCTTCGGCGCCGAAACACAAAGACCACCCGGCGCCGAAATCCAGTTCGGTCCCCAAATCCGCCTCCAAGCACGCGGATCCCTCGGCACCGAAACCGAAGCTACTCGACACACCCCCTAAACTAAAGCCGGTCGAGCCTGTAGCTAAGCCGAAGGACGCCTCGACGCCTTCTAAAGCAAAGTAACATTTAAAGAAGCCATCACCGCGTTCGGAACCGAAAAAGTCGGCGCCGAAAACTAATATTCAAGGGGAGGAACTGTTTACACCGGATCCCATCGATCCTAATCAACACAAGCTTTATATCAATCCTAAAACAGGACACATTTCCTCTGTGCCACGTCACAAGCCTGTCCCTCCAAAGAAGAAGGACTCTTCCACTTCCCCTATGCCTCCTTCTTCCCCTATACCTCTCTCTAACACCCCTCCTCTCCACATCCCTATCACACCTCCTCAACCTGTGGATTCTCCCCCACATGAGTATGAGGACAACATGGGGTACGGGGATGACCCTCATAATTTATTTCTGGATCCAGATAATCCACCACAGGATGACTGGGGTTATAATGACCCCGCAGACCCTACAGACCTCCCCAGCCCTCCACCTTATCCCACAAAACCATCTCCACCAGATGATCACATAGGTTTTGGGCAACTCATACATAGGGCGGCTGTTTTTCATGGAGTGCATATTCACACCGACCAACCAGAAGAAGACTTTCTTCTAGACACCTTTGAACGGTCTCAAAAAACTGTTCAAACTTTGCCCATGATCAAGGGTGTCATTAAACATGCACCTGAAATTTTTAACGACCCAGTCAGAGCCAGGATCCTTAATCCTAGAGTGGATAAAAGTATAGACCTGCCCCCGATGACCCCACCTACATCAAAGGTCAGCTCCCCTTGACTCACTGGTCGTTTCTAATGCCAGAAAACGCGCCAATTCCCAAACTTCAGGGGATGCTCCGCCCCTGATAAAGAATCCAAATTGTTAGATTCCTCTGGCAAACGCGTAGCTGCGCAAGCCACCAACATCTGGCGCATCGCTAACACCCAAGCTCTACTAGCTAGGTACGACAGGGCACACTACGATCAGCTAGAAACCCTCCTCCAACATCTACCTGATCAATACAAAACACAAGCCACTGACCTCATTCAGGAAGGCAAACTTATTTCAAATGCCTCCATTAAGTGCGCCTTAGACGCAGCCGACACCGCCGCTAGGTCAGTTAACACTAGCGTGCTTATCAGACGACACGCCTGGCTTCGCATTTCAGGTTTTAAGCCAGAAGTCCAGACTACCATACTGAACCAGCCATTTAACCAAAACCAACTATTTGGTCCCGCTGTCGACACAGCACTAGAAAAGATGAAGAAGGATACTGACACTGCCAAATCAATGGGAGCATTGCAGTCCCCGCAGCAACGTGGCTCCTTTCGCCGCTCCTTTTACAGAGGGGCTCCAGGAACACCACCGCAGACAGTTCCTCTTCCTATCGAACAAACACCCAAACCTCTCCCAATAGAGGATACTTTAGGGGTGGTTACAGAGGCAACAACTCTAAGGGCAGAGGTCGAGGTAATAATAACAACACCCGTACCTCCACCACTCCCAAACAGTGACTTTCCTCCACTTCCCCCGACCACAACACCCCTGTCGGGGGAAGGCTATCACAGTTCCTGCCTGTCTGGAACTCCATTACAACAGACAGGTGGGTGAGACAGATTATCCAACATGGCTACTGCCTGGAGCTAACAGCTACCCCCCCACCATACCACCCAGGCAGCGTCCAATGTCCACAGACCATCTTATACTTTTACAACAAGAGGTACTTTCCCTGCTTCAAAAGCACGCTATAGAGCCAGTGCCTCTGCTACAGCAGGGCACAGGGGTTTGCTCCCTGTACTTCCTCATTCCCAAGAAGGACGGCACTCTCAGGCCTATTTTAGACCTCAGACCTCTCAATCAATACATACACTCAGATCATTTTCACATGATCACTCTCCAACAAGTGCTTCCTTACTACAACAACAAGACTTCCTTGCCACATTAGACCTCAAGGACGCCTACTTCCACATTCCCATACATCCTGCTCACAGGAAGTATCTAAGGTTCGTTCTCAATGGGCAGCACTACCAGTTCAAAGTACTCCCATTCGGAGTCACCACTGCTCCAAGAGTGTTTACCAAATGCCTTGCAGTAGTAGCAGCGCATCTACGAAGACAACAAATACATGTCTTCCCTTACCTGGACGACTGGCTTATCAAAGCCAAATCATTCAACCAGTGTGTCCAACACACACACCAAACGATACAAACATTACACAACTTGGGGTTCACAATAAACTATACCAAGTCCCACCTTCAGCCCTCCCATGTCCTTCAATATCTGGGAGCCACAATAAACACTTCCACTGCTCTAGCTTACCCCAGCCCAGCCAGGATAGCCAGTATACAAACCCTTGTCCCCAGGTTTCAAATGCAACACTCTCTTCCAGCCAGAGTGTTTATGCAGCTAATCGGCATGATGGCATCCTGCATTTTTATCGTCCCTCATGCAAAACTTCAAATGCGTCCTCTACAAGAGTGCCTAGCGCGCCAATGGAACCAGGCTCATGGACATCTTACAGATCTGGTGTTGGTGGACAGCCGCACACATCGCTCTCTGCAGTGGTGGAACACCAACAATTTGTCCAAGAGGCGGCCGTTCCTAGAGCCGGTTCCACAAGTAGTACTAACCACGGACGCATCCCTTACAGGATGGGGAGCACACCTGTTACATCATACAACACAAGGCAAGTGGACCACTCAGCAGAAGCTGCTCCACATCAACCACCTAGAGTTACTAGTTATATTCCTAGCTCTCAAGTCCTTTCAACTCCACGTACAAAACAAAGCTGTCCTGATCCGAACAGACAACATCACAGCTATGTACTATATACAAAAATAGGGGGGGACACACTCTCCACAACTGTCCCAACTAGCACAGGACATTTGGAGGTGGGCCATTCCACAAAACATATACCTTCTAGCAGAACACCTACCAGGGGTTCACAATCAGATTGCCGATCTGTTAAGTCGACAGACACAACAGATTCACGAGTGGGAACTACATCCACAAGTTCTTCTACCTTTCTTCCAGATGTGGGGCCAGCCAGACTTAGATCTGTTCGCCACACACCAAAACGCCAAATGCCCAACCTTCGCCGCCAGGTTTCCACACCCGCAGTCCAAGGGCAATGCGATATGGATGAACTGGTCCGGCAGATTTGTGTACGCTTTTCCACCGCTCCCACTCATCCCACTTGTAGTACGCAAGCTTCGACAACAGTCTCTCAAAATTATACTAGTAGCCCCTACATGGGCACGCCAACCGTGGTTCACCACACTACTGGAGCTATCAGTAGTCCCATACCAAAGACTACACCTCTCCCCAACAATGCTAACGCAGAGCCATGGAGAGATAATGCACCCAGATCCATCTCAGCTGAACCTTGCAATTTGGCTCCTGAAGTCCTAGAATTCGGTTACCTTAACCTACCCCCAGACTGCATGGACGTTATAAAAGAAGCTAGACGCCCAACTACCAGAGCCTGCTATGCAGCTAAATGGAAAAGATTCGCTATTTACTGCACTAATAATAACATCCAACCATTACAAGCCTCTACGCAAAACATCATTTGCTATTTGCTACATTTGCAAAGATGTAATCTTGCATATTCATCCATACGTCTGCACCTCGCAGCCCTTGCTGCTTACTTACAAAACAGACAACACTTATCACTATTCAAAGTTCCCGCCATTAAAGCCTTTATGGAAGGCCTTAAGCGGATCATACCTCCCAGATTACCACCTTCCCCAGTGTGGAATCTTAATATAGTACTTACCAGGCTCATGGGTCCACCTTTCGAACCCTTACATAAATGTGAACTTCAATTCCTTACATGGAAAGTTGCGTTTCTAATTGCAATCACTTCTCTCAGGAGAGTCAGTGAGCTACAAGCTCTAACTATACAAGAGCCTTTCTTACAAATACATCATAAAAAGGTAGTTCTCAGAACAAACCCAAAATTCCTTCCCAAAGTCATTTCGCCTTTCCACCTTAACCAATCAGTAGAACTACCTGTGTTCTTCCAAAACCCAGATTCCGTGGCAGAAAGAGCTCTCCACACCCTAGATGTCAAAAGAGCCCTTATGTATTACATTGACAGAACCAAATCCTTTCGCAAAACCAAACAATTGTTTGTGGCTTTCTCTCCACCACACAAAGGTAATCCCATCTCAAAAGCCGGGGTTGCAAGGTGGATTGTTAAATGTATCCAAATCTGCTACCAAAAAGCCAAACGCACATTATCAGTTCCCCCTAGAGCGCACTCAACACGCAAACTAGGGGCCTCCATGGCATTCTTAGGGAACATTCCCCTAGAAGACATATGTAAGGCAGCCACGTGGTCTACAACAGACACCTTCACTAAACACTATTGTGTTGATGTGCAAGCCAAGCAACAAGCTGCCGTGGGCCAAGCTGTCCTTAAAACCCTTTTTCAAACTACTGCAACACATACAGGTGACCACCGCTAGGGGAGATACTGCTGTACAGTCTATGCACAGTGTGAGCTCTGCAGCTCACATGCCTCGAACGGAAAATGCTACTTACCAGTATGCATCTGTTCTTGGCATGTAGAGCTGCAGATCCTCACACGCCCACCCACCTCCCCGGGACCTGTATGTGCTCCAGTCCTATCTTAATTAGATACACACACATGGACATCTCTTTTCTTTTCTACTAACTCCATCACTCCCCAATATGGCGAAAAACAATCTGAGGATGGAGTCGATGCCCATGCGCACTATTGTCCAAAGGAGGAGTCACCTATCACATGACTACAAAGACTTCTTCGAAGACAACAACAAAGTGCAAGCATCCGAGCCCAACACCAGATGGCGATCTAATGCACAGTGTGAGGATCTGCAGCTCTACATGCCAAGAACAGATGCATACTGGTAAGTAGCATTTTCGTTATGCATTTACGTCTTTTCTGCTGCGTGACACCGGTATGAAAACGTGTGTATCTGCAACACAATTAAGTTTTTAAGATAAAGGGCAACTGTCAATTTGACTCTGCTCCTCCACTACCTTCAACCCCGTGCAGCGCTATCGCAGTGGCATCTCCCGAGCTGTGGAAATGGCTAATTAAATTTCCAGAACTGAACGTGGGCTCTTTGTAACATTTCACTGCAAACATACTACAGTCTGCCAATCACAGTCGCCTTGTCTCGCGTTACAGTCACTCCCTATCACCGGGATGCTGGGTGTTCAGCCATGACTTTCATCAAGCAAAACACTGCTTCCTGGGACTTGAAGTCTTCTTTTTTTTTTAGAAACAAGTGGGCTAATGTACCGGAAAATAACGTTTTGCAAGAGGAAAGCACAGGACAGAAAAAGTTGTGGCATTTAGTTATCTGTTCTGTTTGTCCTACTTTAACAGATAACAATTACAGAAAATATAAAGTGGCTGGCTAACCTCTTCACTGCCTAGTTCGGTATATTTACATTTAATAAAATGCATTTTCGTTGTGGTAGTTTCTGAACCAACACTACGCCTGTAGCACCGCTCTTGAGTTATAAAGTTAAACAATGAGGAGTTTTGGACGAGAAACCGGGACCACTGTCGAAATCCCAGTCAGCCCAATGAAACGCGTAGCAGAAAGGATTACGGTAAAAACTAAATCGGCGTTCAGTTCGAATCGTGGGTCTTGCATAGGATGCAAATAAGTGCCTGAGGTGCTGTGCCCTGCTGCCCTCATGTTTAAGACCCGATACATACCACTGGAAGGCTGCCATTAGATGGAATAGTTGAAAAAAGTTCCCAAGCCTAAAAGAACTGGAGAAACGAAGGCGCTCCCGCCCCTTCCCAGAGGTGTCGCTTGGAGGAGGTGTCTTTGGTCGCCTCTGGTTCACCGACGTCTTCTAGGGGCTGCAGGCAATCCCAGGCTGTGAGCGCGAGAGACAAAGAGCTCGCGCCTCCTGCATACACTCAGCGATGCATGGGGGCCGCCATCCTCTGAGCTCCGTCTGCCTCCCTGCCTGCGATCTCTCCGAGTCCGACCGCAGCTCTGGAGGCGCCTAGCGGGAGTCGCAGGGAGCTCTCCATGCCACAGCTAGTCTGGTAAAGGGAGCAAGGTCACCGTGAAACTCTTCACACAACTCCAAATAATACCGTGACAAAACGAAGAGAATATACTAAGCAAGAACATATTATTGTTTAAATGAAACGAAGCAGATCCTCCTACATTACACAATAGAACAAGCATTGGCAAAGCCAATAGCGGGCGCCGTGCTGAAGAATGGTTCTTTTCAAGCACTCGTGCTTGTGGCGGCATCCACCTTGCGGGAGCGAGCAGACGCGCACGCGGCCACGCTAATTGGAAACAAATGGCCCATGCGCGCCGCTGCTCGCTCCCACAAGGTGGATGCCGCCACAAGCACGAGTGCTTGAAAAGAGCTGAGCGATTCCAAAAGGTCGTCTCCTAGAGCAGTGCATGCGCGCTGCCTAGGCGAGACCTAAAAACCTGCTCAGATGAGCACTGTTTACTAAGCTGCTTGACCAGAACTGGGACACTTTAATTCATTAGGTTGTGTATCACACTCCAGAAAGTTTTTATTTTGCAGATAGTTACATACTGAAGTGTGTGCAATGCACATTACAATAAAGTAAAATGTTTATTTTCTGCTGGCGAATTAAAAAACAAATCCAGTTAGTTTCAGGTCCGCCAGCAGCAGAGTGTTTTCAGTTACTCTTCTGCTGCTGAAATTCCTATATGCCCTTCAGGGCCTCTCCAACCTCGAAAAAAAGAAAAGAAAACCAGAACCAACGAGAAAGCACGTCTTCAAGTGTATGGCTTGCCTGGGGCGGACTGACCATAATGAGGTAGGAAACTTCCAGTTATAAAAGCACTAATTAGCAGAAAAGATATCCTACAATGTTTGGCCCAATGATTACCTTACAGGAATTCAGATTATACCATAATGGGCCTGTATCAATAAAAATAACCGTGTGACTTCTGACCCAGATGACACCATGCAAAAATAAATAGCATGACATTAATATGTACTTTGTTTATTGTGCTAGGTTGAACCTTGTTTATAGGCTGTTTTCTATACAAGAAGGCTTATACCCTTTTGGAACCTCCTTTTTCTCCAGTTGACTGCCTTTGTCCATTCATGTAATGTGTCTGTGAATCAACAGAATGCTCCGTCTAAATAGCCGCAGTCACAATCTGCCCCTTACACTTGCCACACTAGCTGGTGTTGGTGTAAACTAAGGCACATAGTGGAATGGCTTGATCACAATCTGGATTTGATCCAGAACACACCGATTATTATGTGTGGCCTAAGGAGACCGCACAGAACCACAAGTTCCATAAACCAATTGTACTGCATAGAATACATTCATTCAATTTGAAACTGTCCAAAACTGTCCAAACTCCAAGCTAGTTGCTGCTATTTCCAAGAATTTATAATGCTTCATACACGGTAGCTAAACGACTCATGGTTAGAAAAAACACATGTATTTGCTTTAGTAACTAATATGGTATTTTAATAATCATGACTTCATTGTAGAGTTTAAAGATGTAACTCTTGAGGTTATCATGATCAAAGGTCAAGTATGTGACATCATTTGCTGATCAGGCATGTCATATGAAATCACTTCCTGTGCTGTGATGGGCGAAAGGGAGGTCAAAGAGCACATGATGTCACTTCCGCTGCCCTTAGCGTTTGGTGAATCGATGTCCATGAGCATGCCACTCCTCATCAGCGATATATACAAACATTATTTAAGATTTTCTAACTGCCCAAACCTCTATTTCTCGCAGTTTGAAAATATCAATAATAAGGTTGAGTGGGAAAACAAAAAACAAAGACCTGCTGGTAGCTGGATAATTGGGTGGTGTTTTACTGCCCGACTGAAACAAAATTGACAAAAAATAAAACTATGAATGGGCTGGAAGTGTGGTGAGTATCCTCATTTCAAGGCACAATACCATCTTTTGAATGTTTTTTCAGAATAAAGCTCTGCACTACGCATCTCCAATCTGATAGAGACTTCTAGCCACAGATTCCTTACCTCAGAATTATTCCTAGGCATCAGCCTTCATCTGGAAGTTTTTCGTGAGCAGTACCACCGGTAGATCGCGTCGATCGGCTCCGCGTGGCATTGTTGCCATTACGGAACGTGCACGGTGCCTATATAGGCGCCACCCCAACAGGCTGATGTCTGTTCTTTTCTATCCGCGCCAGTCACGTCCTACCTGGAGAGAACTACCTTTTCAGTCACTTTTTGACTATGCTTTTTCAACATTCTTCTCTTTGTGTGGCATGGTTGTTGTAGTATCCTGTTCATGTAAATGTTCAGCCATTATCTCTCCCCCTGCTCAGCCAGTGTGAATGTGCTGTGTGATGCATGGAATGTTGGAGTGATGATGCGTATTGGAATGTTGGGTGCCTGAGAGGTGAAGTGGGACAGTTGGAGAATGGGCTGAGCAGAAGGCAGGCTGCTCCTGGTGGGGCTGCTTCACAGGAACATATCTATATGTATCTATCTTCAATAAAACTTCATGAACTACATCCTACCTGCGTGGACCTTCATTACTACAGTTGTCCACTAGGAAAACTGACATCAAGCCTTGCGGCGCCTGTCATCGACAGATGTCAGTGACGGGCCCACACCTTGTATGCCCCTGGTGCTTGGAATGTGACCACGATGCGAAGACCTGCGCTGATTTCCATGCCCTGCACCCCAAGAGCGCTCCCTCAAGCTCCTTGTTGCCCGATGAGCAACACCGCAATGCTGTCAATCCCACTCGAGAAGAAGGCCCCGGGAATGGTCGCGGAGTCCATGATCCTCTTCGCACTCCAAGTCATCGGGCCACTTGGGTAAGTCCCACAAGAAGAAAAAAAGTAAGAAGTCAAAGAGGTTTTTGACTTCGCCTCGTCCATCGGCCGACGAGACGAGGGAGCGTCGTCATTTGAGACCTGGCCCCACGGTTGAACCTGCGCTTGCATTGGCTCTACACTTCCCAGAGTTTCCGGGAGACGGAACGACCCCCGCTCAACTTCATTCACCAGTTTTATGAGGCCATGCACCTCATCTTTGTGGCCCATTCCCACCAGCACGTCTTTAGGCCCCATGGGTTCAGGAGGGGCCCCTACTGGTTCCACACCAGTGGCTCCAGCGCCATTCGTGCCCCATGGATCCAGAGATGGGTCCAAACCGGCGCCAGTTTTACCATCTTCCTTTACGCCGGTCCCAATGCTGACGCTCCTGGTGCCACCAGTGCCATCCAAATTCTGATCCATGACTCCAGCATGAAGCCAGAGGAGTGTTGGGCGACTCCAGCACTTGCTGGAGCCATGCCGTCCAGGCTGAAGCGTGAACTCTATTCCTGTGGGCTAGGACTCTGGGAGGATTGGGAGGGGTCACTGGACCCTGAAGAATACCAGCCTTTAGATCACCAAAAGGACTGGTGTGAGGACTTGGCAGAGGCCAGTGGACTGAACTTTTCTCCAGATACTGGCATGCTTTCTCCCCCTACCGTGGCTATCGAGGAGGAAGCATCGTTTATACTGGTGGTGAGAAGAGTGGCCGGGGTCCTGGACCTTAGACTGCTCTCTGTGGCAGTCAAGACTAACAGACTTGGCAGCGGTGCTGAAGCTGGGAGTGACCCCCCCTCAGAACCTCTTCTCGAATTCAATGAAGCCCTAACTGACGTCCTGCTTGGGACCTGGTCCAAGCCCAGCACATGGGCTCCTTTGAACAGAGCAATTTCCTGCCACTGACGTAACAATAGCCCCTGCGGTGTGGGAGGGCCCTTGAGGTCCAGAGGGCCACCCTCACCACAAATACAAACTGGCTCGGACACTGAGCTGAGAGCAGGACTGGGTTGGGGGACGACGACAACCGTAGCTGACGGGGCGGGCCAATTAGTTTAATTAGCAGCAGCAGTGTCACTCAGTGACATGAGAACTGTCTGAAGCTCAGCCCCCGCGCACAGTCTCTGCGCCGCGTTACAATTGCCTGACGCCACGCCCGTGTACCACACTTGCTGTATAATGGCCATGGGCCTGGGCGGCAGGCCATTATTAATTCAATAGGTTTGCCCCTGGGCCTGCCTGGAGACAAAGGTTCAGCTTGCGTGCTCACATTTGTGCAAGGCATGCATGCAGCGCTGCACCGTGACGGCGACCACGCGCCGTGTAGTCTTAAGGGGGGGGCAAAGGAGAGAGGGGCAGTCATGTGCGGGTTGTGGCTGCGTGCACCTCGCATTGGAATTCGAAACTGGACCGGACAGAACCAGCAATGTGTCTACTCTGCGCCTGGCCCTGTCACTCCTCAGACTGCTGCCAATGCCACAGTAGTCGGTGTGAAGTAATCGAAGCGAAGCAGCGCAGCCTGCAGTGCAATTGGTACTACTACGCCGGTACCTGACCCACCAAGGTGCAGACGTGCAGTATATTTTAAGTCACCTCACCCTGCTATCACGACTAAGACCCATTGAATGGTGCTGTTGGCAGTGCAGGTTATCTGGGGAGTGTACTGGGCCGGCGGCAGTATTATTGATGCCCCATTCCCCGCCCCATAGTGGCACAGGGCAGGCTGCTTTTCCTGTGCAGGGCCCAGTTACTGGCCACAGGGAAGAAATGTGCTGCAGAAAGAGGGTGAGTCTCCTTTCAGGCACATTCAGAAACATTTTAAAGCATGGGCAAAGTGGGCTCCAGCCCAAGGCCCCAGCCTTGCAGGGGGCCCCTGATTGACTCGGCCGAACAGAGCTGACTGAGTCTTGCCCTGATGACCTTGATTCATAAACAGATAGTTTTAAATACCGTTTTCCTGAAATGTATTCTTAATGTGGGTGATGTGTGAGAGTCTCTTACATGCATTTTGCAGAGAAATGTTGTCTATGTTTCATGCAACATCAATAATAGTTTCTTTTAGATCAAAACAGGACCTCCCATATGCTGGTTCGATTGTTATGCTGTTGAACTTGTTGTTTCACCAGTTACTTGGAAATGTTTGTGCCTTCAAAAAGGGAATTGTTTGCGTAAGGTTTTGATTTTCATGGTGCTGAACTTGTTATTATGTTGCCAGCCACTTTGAAATATTTGTACCTTCAAGCACAAACCAAAGGGGTATAGGTTGACTAAACTGGATTTATTTTTGTATGCTGCTGCTTGCTCTACATGTTATTGTTTTAACAGTCACTTTGAAATATTTGTGCCTTTATGCACAAACCAAAGGGCCATAGTTTGATTAAACTGGTTTGATTTTTGTAAGCTGTTGCACCTGTTTTTGTTTGATAAGTCACTTTGAAATATGTGTGCCTTCATGCACAAACCAAAGGGGGAATTGTTTGACTACCCTTGCTTCATTGTTGCATACTGCTGTACTTGTTTTTATCATGCACTTTCAAAGTATTTTCACCTAGATGCAAGACGAAAAGGGAATTGTTTTACAAAACACACTTGATTTTTATATATTGCTGGACTGGTGTTTGTTTTTATTAAGCACTTCGATAGTATTTACACTTTTTCCCTTGCTTCACCAACTACAGTTAGTATCGATTCTGTCTTCCGGTACTTCCTAATATGGTTTGGGTTTATTCTACATGATGTGGTATTTGTGGTGCTGTTTGCACTTGTCTGTAATATGTGTGCCTTAAATCTTGTAAGTGCAAAAGAAACAATTGATGGACTGAATGCTGGACAATGCAAACATTCACCCCCAGTCACAAGGATCTGGGTTTAATCCATCATTCTTTTGCTCACCACACCACCCCAGTTTGGACCCAGCCATATGCAAATCAGTCTTGACCCTGTTCCTTGTGGAAACAGTCTAGCCCGAACTGCCAAGCCAGATCCTCCCTGGACCGGAAACAAGCATCCTGGGACCGGTTTCAGGGCATCACCCTTCATCAGCCAGCCTAGCTTGAATCCAGTGGTGTAGTGAGCACTGGACCCATGTCTGGGCATACCCTTCCCACTTAGGGAGCAATATGCAAAAGAAACAATTGATGGACTGCACCACTGGATTCAAGCTAGACTGGCTGATGAAGGGTGATGCCCTGAAACCGGTCCCAGGATGCTTGTTTCCGGTCCAGGGAGGACCTGGCTTGGCAGTTCGGGCTGGACTGTATGGACTTCATGGTAGGTGGTGGGCCGGGGGGGGGGGACTTCATGTACTTCGCAGGGTAACCACTTCAAGTTTCTTACATCACTGTTGCCTGCCTTCACCGCCCCACCCCAGGGGTCCCCAGTTTCCTCAGACAACACCCCATCTCGGAGAGCTTAGTGGTCCAAGCCTCTAACTCCCATGTACATCCTGGCGCATTCCCTACCGGCCCTCCAGATAGAGAATCCAAGAGGCTGAACACCTTTGTGAATAAGATGATTTTTCCACCAGCTTGGCACTGGGGTCGGTAAACACTGCATGCCTTTTGGGCTGTTACTCCCATGCCCTATGGGATTCAGGTGCTGCCCGTTGTCATAGAGGAGGCCCGGGCAATACTCTTCCAGGCTGTTGCTGACAGGAGGGATGCAACTATATTCACAATCAGATGTGGACTGGAAACCACCGACTTACTAGGCAGAACGGTTTTATTGACAGTGGCCTTATGGCACCACACCTGGCTGAGGACAAATTGCTTTTTAGGGGATGTCTAAGCATCGCTTATAGATTTGCCCTTTGGCTCCCGTCTCTTTGTAGACAAGGCAGATTCAGCGCTGGAGCACTTTAAGGACAGCAGGGCTATGGCCAAGTCCTTGGGCCTTTCCATGACCCCTGGTCAACCCCAATCCACCTTTTGCTCCTTTCATGGCCACGGAGGGGCATTCAGCTGCTTCCGTACCCTCCCAGCCACCGTGGCATGCAAGTGTCACAGCCTATGCGTGGCAAAAGACGCGGTACCCACAGGCCTTGTGGGTCAGGCAGCCAGAGATCGGGCCAGTTCACCAACGCCCTTACACGGCAGCCTCCAAACCCTTATAGTTGGCCTCCTTACCATCATGGGCACCCAGTGGGAGGCAGGATACACCATCACCTGCCCCAATGGAGGTCAATAACATCAGACTGATTGGGTCCTTCAAATTGTCCGAAGGGACTACTCCCTCCCATTCGTGACTCCCCCCTCCACCCATGCCACCTGCTTGTGACAAGCTAACGGAGGATCATCTTACTTTGCTCCACCTGCAAGAGACCGCTCTCTTGGCCAAGGAAGCCATAGAGAAGGTGCCGACGTCAGAAGTATGTCGTGACTTTTATTCCTGCTACTTTCTGGTGCCCAAGAAGGACGAAGGCCTTCGTCCTATCCTAGACCTTCACCCTCTCAATTTCTTCCTCAAGAAAGAGAAGTTAAAAATGCTCATGCTCCCTCAAGTCTGGTCAACCCTGGACCCAGGAGACTGGATGGTAGCATTAGACTTGCAGGACGCGTACTTCCACATTTCCATCCTGCCTGTCTACAAGCGTTACTTGCAGTTCATCATGGGCTACGAGCACTTTGTTTGCTGTGCTCCCCTTAGGCCTTACCGGCGCCCCTCGGGTGTTCAACAAGGCGATGGTTGCAGCTCATCTGCGAAGATCAGGGGTGCCAGGCCTCCCCTATCTCGATGACTGGCTTTGGAACGTGGGCTTGCCCCAGGCTGTCGTCTCCCACCTCCAGACTATGGTGGACCTCCTGCATTCGTAGGGGTTTGCTAACCATGTGCCGAAGTCACACCTGACTCCCTCTCAGATGTTCCCTTTCATTGGAGTTGTTCTGGGCGGGGTTCAGTTTCTGGCTTTTCCTCCCGAATGGTGAGTCCAGGATATTCAGGCTATACCAATGTTTCAGCCTCTATCCTGGATTTCGGTGAGACTGACTCTGAGGCTGCTGGGCCTCATGGCTTCCTGCATCCTGCTTGTGACACATCCTGTTGGCATATGCAGGCTCTGTAATAGGACCTGAAGTTCCAGTGGGCGCACCATCAGGTCCAGATCTCGGAGGGAACTGTACAAATTCTGCAGTGGTGGTTAACGAATCGTGATTGGGTCAGCGGTGGACCCCTCTCCCTTCCCCCCCAACAAGATCTGACAGTAGTGACAGATTTGTCACTCTTGAGATGGGGTGGCCATCTGGGAGAGGTGGAGATCAAAGGCCTCTGGTTTCCTGCGGAATCCGTACTCCATATCAACCTTCTGGAGATCCGGGCGATCTGGCTGGCATTGAAAGCCTTTCTACCTTCCATCAGGTGAAGGCTACAGCAGGTGTTCACAGACCATACCACCGCCATGTGTTACTGCAACAAACAGGGTGAGCTGGGGTCCTGCTCGGAGTTCTCAACAAGATTCGGAACGACTGGGCCCAAGTCATACTTGTGGCTCCGACTGGGCTCGAAGAGTTTGGTATCCGTAGCTGTTGAACATGACCATTGGTCCTCTGATCAGGCTACCCCTTCTGGAGGATCTTCTGTTGCAGCAGCAGGGGAGGGTTCTCCACCCGAACCTGTCAACACTCCACCTTCTTGCGTGGAGATTGAGCGGTGACAGTTGACAGCTTTTGACCTTCCCCCTGAAGTCTGTAATGTTACTCTGGCAATCAGGCGTCCCTCCACCAAAATGGTATAAGCCTGCCGTTGGGGCACGTTTGTGGAATGGTGTGCAGAAAAACAGCTTGATCTCCTTTCTGCTCCCCTTTCTCAGGTTCTTCTGTTTATTCTTTCCCTTGCCCAGCAGGGCTGTGCTCTGGGCACTGTAAAGGGCTACCTTTCTGCAATATCCGCTTTTCTGCGGTTCTGACCAACCGTCCCTCTTACAATCCTCTATTGTACATAGGTTCTTGAAAGGTTTGCAACATATGGCCCTCCTTCTCCCTTTATCATGCCGCAGTGGGACCTTAATCTGGTCCTCACATTACTGAACTAGAGCTTCCTTTCTGCTGAAAGTCGTCACTACCTTTTCATGTGGTCCTGTCCATCACCCTGCATACTTTTTACGCTCTGTCCCATCCCTCTAAGGAAGAGGAGTGACTCCACCGCCTGAACGCTTTGTCGTTCTACCTTGACCGCACAAAAGAGTTTCGGGTGGACGACCAACTCTTCATGGGGTATGTGTATGTCTGATTGAAGAAGGGAAAGGCTATGCAGAAGCTGACCATCTCCCAATGGATCATGCTCTGCATTAAGATCTGCTACGCATTGGCCTAGAAGCAACCCACAAGGACTTGCAAGCATATTCCACCAGAGCTAAGGCTGCAACCAGTTAGGTCCTACAGGACTTTTTGGCATGAAATTACTTCGCAGACGCACCTCTGGGGAGGTATTGCTTGGGTATCTATTCTAAGGTAGGGAATTCTCTATCAGATGAACAAGTTACTTACCTTTGGTAACGCCTTATCTAGTAGAGACTCTGTCTAGCCGCAGATTCCTTACCTCAGAAATATCCCCGGACGTCACAGTGGATCCGGAACTTTTTCATGAGCAGTACTCCTACATGCCTTTGTAGTGGTCAGGCCCTCTCACTGCACCTGGTGTGCACCGTTTAGGGACTGGTCTGTAAACATTTGCCAGGGCTGCTTTGGGCTCCCAGTCTGGCCCTGGCAGGAGCAGGAGCCTCGTACTGCGAAATAAAACCAACCATTTAAAAGTTAGTCACCGAGGTGCAGCACCAGCCTTCCCATTAAACTTTTTCATTTTTTGCAAATTCTTTTAATATAAAATACTTGCTAATTCGAATATTTGTTTTGTGTGCACCCGTGTGTTTATTTATTTGGAATTACTGTTTTAATGTTTGAAATTTATATCATACAAATTGCTTGGGGGTCCCCGGCTTCCAGTGGAGACTCAATAGGGGTCCTCAGGAGTCAAAAGATTGGGAATCACTGATCTAGGTCATTATAGTAGAATCCAGTTACAGTGAGAGCGGCTACAGCTGAATTTGGGCTGCTCTCTCCAGTGTGAAAAACAAAGGAGTAAACACAACAAATTACCGGGTGGAAGAGACTGTTAGATGACTTTACAACACCTGGTCTTTTGAAGCTATGCATCCTATAGCATGGCATACATCCGTGGAACTCTGTAATGCAAAGGGCATATGCATAGTATTGCATTAATGATCAGTTATAAGGTACTTGTAACACCGTGGAATATGCGCGGAGAGTCTATCATGTTTGTGCTTGGGTATAATGACAAAGTACACACCTCCATCATATGCAAATATATTATAGACCTTTACCTTGTTGATCTATTGCCTGCAACCTTGGCCTTTAGAGAGTAAGATTGCAACAGCCTTGCACTACAAAAGTTATAAGATGATTTCTGAAATGAGATGCTCATAATTATTACTTTTCCAGCCAGAAAGGAGTTTGGGCAACAGATGCATGCCATGATTATCTTCTTCATATTTTTTCTCATGGGCCTTGTGGTGCCAGTAGTAAGTTGCTACATTGGTCTCTGTTGCTGTGGCATGAATCTGAGAGGCCACCAGCCAATGAAGTACAAGTTATAGTTTCCAAAGTATCTGGCTCTGGTGGGGACTAAGTTGCAGACCTATACTCTTGCACCAACCTATCTTGTGGTTCCCAGGATAGAGGGGAATTTGTTGGGAATGAACTCCGCAAATGCTTGGTTCCCAAGTCTCCTCTTGTTCCTGGTGTGTGGTGCTTACCCTTTAATCTCTTTTTTTATTTTTAACTCTGGTGTTAGCCAAGACCTTTTGGTTTTGCTAAAATTATATATATATAATATACTTACTTGCTTATAGAGCTTTCAGCATGGCCTCTTCCTCCATTAGCCTGTTGTCATTCATATTTTTCTTCCGGCCACTAGAGGCACTTGCGCAACCTACTTCATTCAATGTCTAAGTTTACTGCGAGTGATGGCATTCTTCCCTTTCACAGTAAGGACATGCACACACAAAGTAGTTCCCTTGATGGTTTTAGACGAAAAGTGTTTTGCTTTTAGCCACTGTTTATTTCTTTTAGATTTGATAAGGGCCTCGCAGCTTCCACAACAATAACGTTTTGCACAAACCATAACAAAACAAAGCAAGCCTTTCATCAATATTTTGATTAACTTTCAATATATAAACAGTCAGCATGATCATTCTGATGCAAATATTATACACTCAGATCAATGACTTGTATGTGCGTAACATGTAACAGTAAAACACTAAACTCACTTTGAGACCCTGTACATATTTTCGGTGTCTGGTACCCTTGTACCCAGTGTTTGCCATCTTTGCGGTCATGGGGGCCCACCTGTGACGGTGCTGCAGGTATCATTTTGAGATGGGATGACCATGCATCGTCACCTTATTATGTACAGCCCACGGATGTTCCATATATACTGTTGTTTCATGGCAGTGAAGCTTGATGTAGCTGTGACTTCTGCCTAAGCCAGGTATACGCCTCCAACCTCCTCTGAACTAGCAGTTCAACTTCCTGCCTGATTTAGTAGTGAGCTGAGGAGCTTGACGAGTGGCAGAAAGTGAGGAACAGTGCCCCCCCCCCAACCTAGCTTCCTAGGACCAGGGCCACTAGGCAAATCTCTGTGCTCCCTTTCCTGACTGGGCAGGCATCTGGGAAGCTCTGGCGAGCACTGGCTGATGCACCTGCACCAAGTGAGTGGTACACAGACCTGAGAAGACTTTGGGCAGCATTTCCAGAACCCACAAAAGAATGTGTTGCTCTCTATAGAAGAAAGACAACTATTCTGAAACACCTGTCTAGAGTTGGACAGCACTGGCTGCACCAACAAGGGTGAAAAACTAAAGACTGTCACTGAAGTAAGTGTTATCATGCACTGCATTTACCATGATGCATTGGGGCAAACTGAGTGCTAGGATGTGAGGCAGTGTGCTCCCACCCTGTTTTTATCTGGGATTCCATATTGGGGGATTTCGCTAGCCAGCCTAACATGGTGGCCATCCTCATATTGCTAGACAGTTTGGCAAAAGCACTTGGTGCAGTATGCAGATACTACGGGCCACCTTTGAAATCAAAATGAGAAGGGCGCAGAGATTCATTTATAAGGTTGTACCAAGTGATCAGGGCTTTCATAATGAACTGTAATCAGGTCACTCTACATTTTTACCATTGTTGCAAATTTTCAATTGTGATAGAATTACTGTGGTACTTCATGGTAATCCTAAAATTGATTACCACTTAATACTTGGGTATTAGATTTACCTTGAAGTAGGAAGGAGTTTTTATGGAGATTTTTTTTCAGATGAAGTACATGGATCAATAGAATATAAATATTTTTTCCCTGGTAGGGAGGATAAACTTGCTTAAAATGTTTGTTCTGCCTCGTTTCCTGTTTTCATGTTGGACAACCATAAAAAGGGCCATAAGGAAATTTTGTGGGCATTTACGAGCTTCAAATGGACAAAGAAAAATCCAAGGGCCATTTCAGAAAAATAGTTAGACTTAAAGATAAAGAGGTGTGAGAGCTCATCGATGTAAAAAAATTTTGTTTGATGGTAAATCTAATTAGACTGAAAGCCTTTATGAACCCGTTGGATAAATGATGTTTTGTGGACATGCGGCTAGCCTTTGCTCATTGATTTACTTTGTATTACTTGGTGCAGAGTTTCTTGGTATCCCGAAATGGAGCCCTTTTAGTACATTGTAGCGAAACGCTTGACTACCAGATATTCCTATTTTTCCCTGAATGCAGCAGTAATGCAAGCATGGTACTACTGGTCGTGAAAGATTATTTTGATTAGGGCTGGGCGTAGTTGGCGTAGCGCCACTACGCAGAATTTTGGAAAAAATTTGTGAAAAACGAGCGCACGTCCTGAGGGTCCGTGTGCCCGGGACAGGGGTCCCTCGTGCCTGGGCAGGCTCCCCGATCTCCCCGGCCTGGCTGGGTTGAGAAGCACGGACCGGCCCCGGGGACTGCGTTTCGGTCAGGGCCTGGGGTTTGGGAGCCCCTGTCCTGCCACCTGCCAAGTGTCCATTAGCCCGGGACAAGGGTCCCTGTTGCAGAGCCCCGGAGACCTGCAAGAGCATGCGGGAGCCCTACCGCTATGGCTCGGCTCGTGGCGGGCAGATGGCAGTCCTTTCGGTCCCGGCCATCTGGTCGCACCTCTCCCTTCGGCCATCTGGTCGCACGCAATGCTTTCCAATGGGGCGACCAGATGGCCGGGCCGCCCTGGAAGTCCCGATGAGGGCTCATTTGCATCCCGGATCCCAGCCAGGGCTCCAGGAGGTCGGGCACGTTCGCGCCCAGGGTCCCCTGAGCCTCGCGGTGCGCACGGATTCCCAGAAAGCGGGGTAGCCTTCCTCCGGATTACTAGGGGCAGGGTATGCCGGGACACCCCTCCCGGGCTGGCGGTTCTCTGCCGGGGACCAGATGGGCTATGCCTGGACAACACCTCCCGAGGCATCCGGGACTCCCTCCTCCGGCCCACGTTGTGGCAAGGTGCCCGGGACGGGCTCCATGGGTCCCGGGCAGTCCTCCCCCGGGTACCCGGGCCCGAGAGCTCCCGTGGTCCTCCCCGTGCCTGAGGCCCAGCCGGGGTCCCCGAGACCCCGGGACGCGGAGCCCCCGAGCCCTGCGTGGGCAGGCGGGAGCCCTACCGCGAAGGCTCGGCTCTGCTCGGGGCGGGCAGATGGGAGTCCTTTCGACCCCAGCCATCTGGTCGCACGCAATGCTTTCCAATGGGGCGACCAGATGGCCGGGCCGCCCTGGAAGTCCCGATGAGGGCTCATTTGCCTCCCGGACCCCAGCCAGGGCTCCAGGAGGTCGGGCATGTTCGCGCCCAGGGTCCCCTGAGCCTCGCGGTGCGCACGGATTCCCAGAAAGCGGGGTAGCCTTCCTCCGGATTACTAGGGGCAGGGCATGCCGGGACACCCCTACTGGGCTGGCGGTTCTCAGCTGGGGACCAGATGGGCTGGGCCCGGACAACACCTCCCCAGCGTCCTGGGATCCCTCCTCCGGCCTGCGGCGTGGCAAAGTGTCCAGGACGGGCTCCACGGGTCCTGGGCAGTCCTCCCCCGGGCGTCCGGGCCGAGAGCTCCGGCTGGCCTCCCCGTGCCTAAGGCCCGGCCGGGGACCCCCGAGCACCCGGGAAGCGGAGCCCCCGAGCCCTGCAAGGGCAGGCGGGAGCCCTACCGCGAAGGCTCGGGGGTGGGCAGATGGGCGTCCTTTCGGTCCCGGCCATCTGGTCGCTCCTATCCCCTCGGCCATCTGGTCGCACGCAATGCTTTCCAATGGGGCGACCAGATGGCCGGGCTGGCCTGGAAGTCCCGATGAGGGCTCATTTGCCTCCCCGATCCCAGCCAGGGCTCCAGGAGGTCAGGCGCGTCCGTGCCTAGGGTCCCCTCAGTCTCGCGATGCACACAGGTTACCAGAAAGGGGGGTAGCCTTCCTCCGGATTACTAGGGACAGGGCACGCCAGAACCCCTCTCGGCCTAGCGGTCTTCACCCATCAGCTGGACAGGCCAGGATGCTGCCCCAGCCTGGGGTCCGTCCCCGGGCCAGCCGTGTGGCAGGATGCCCGGGACGGGGTCTTGTGGGCTCAGGGAGCCTCCCCCTGCTCGGCTGGGTTCAGGGGCTCCCAGGGGCCCTGGGGAGGGCGGCCTCCCCACCCTGGGCTCCGTCCTCGGTCCTGCCGCGTGGCAGGGTGACCGGGACGGGGTCCTGCGGGCCCGGGGAGGCTTCCCCTGCGCCTTTGGGCCCAGGAGCCCCAACTGGGTCCAGGGGCCCCTCTGGGCCCCGGGTCGGGTGCTCCAGCCCTGGGCCCCATCCCCCGGCCTGCAGCTATGCCAAAGGTCCGAGACGGGCTTCCGTCGTGCCCGGGGAGCCCCCCCTCGCTTGGCTGGGTTCAGGAGCTTCGTCCGGGGCCCCTGAGGGCCTGGGGGAGGGTGGCCTCCCCACCCCGGGCTCCGTCCTCGGTCCTGCCGCGTGGCAGGGTGCCCGGGACGGGGTCCTGTGGTCCCGGGGAGGCTTCCCCTGCGCCTCTGGGCCCGGGAGCCCCGGCTGGGTCCAGGGGCCCCTCCGGGCCCCGGGTCGGGTGCTCCAGCCCTGGGCCCTGTCCCCCGGCCTTCCTCTATGCCAAGGGCCCGGGACGGGGGTCCGTCGGTCCCGTGCAGACCTCCCCCGCTTCGCCTGCTTGTCGAGGTGTCTGCGGGCCCCGGGTCGGAGGGCCCGTCAGCTCCCCCCCTCGCAGCCCCCATGGCTGGGGCCCAGCTGGGGCCCTGGGCCTCCGGTCCCCCACGCCCCGGCGCCCACTCACTCTTTCGTTGGGGCACAGAGCGGCCAGATGGCTTCCCTTTCGTGCCCGGCCATCTGGTCGCACCTTTCCCGCGGCCATCTGGTCGCACCCAATGCTTTCCTATGGGGTGACCAGATGGCCGGGCTTCCCTGGAAGTCCCGATGAGGGCTCATTTGCCTCCCCGATCCCAGCGAGGGCTCCAGGAGGTCGGGTACTTTTGCGCCTTGGGTCCCCTCTGTCACCTCGTGTGCACGGATTACAAGAAAGGGGGGTGTTTTTCCTCCGGATTACTAGGGAGAGGGTCAGTCAGACCTCCGTGAGGTCCGGCGATCCTGAAACAGGGGAAGGGAGCACCCGGGCCCGCCCGCTGGGGCCCCCAGGGGCCCGGGGATGCACCTGCCTCTCAGCCCCTTCCCTATGGTCCTTTTTCTCCGAGTTTGCTCAGTCAGACCTCAGTGAGGTCCGGGGATGCTGAGACGG